>ML661891.1:1705374-2305374 GCA_007570785.1 Antilocapra americana | reverse complement strand
TGACTAACACTATCTTGAGATATTACCTTGTGAAAGTTCATATGTCTAAGTCCTTGTGAATGTCAGGACATCCCCCCAAGGCAGAGATCATTCCTATTGTTAACCCTGCAGGAAATGAAGGTCCTCTAAGCAGAGACCAGAATGAGAACACAGGTCTAAGGCATTGGAGTGGGGCTTCCCTGTGTCTCCCCAGGGAGAGAATCTTGGAACCAAGATTCAAGGTGCTGAGACATCTAGATGGGTGCTCCCAAGTGGAGGTCTCAAGACCATGTCCACAGTGTGTAGGAAACTTGGGGTCTCTGGTGGGCGGGCATAGGCTGTGCTTTTTAACCAGGATTAGCTAGTTCCATCTGACTCTGTGGTGTTTTCCCAATGGGTGGTTTCTGAAGCTTACTTTTTTTTTTTAACTGTAGAAAAGCAGAAAACGCAAATAAAACTAAAAACTACATATACCACTCATAATTTACTTTGGGTAAAGTAAATTACCCATACAAAAGAGGCATACACACACTAGCAGGGCGCTACACCGCCACCACCATCATCACTATAATCACTTTGGGGTAGATCAGACCTGATCTACCCATCTCCAGACTCGGCCCCTTCTCCAATTCCATTCAGAAAGTCTGAGTATTTAGAAGCCTTGACTAAATATTTGGTGTTGGGGAGAAGAAGAAAAGGCCCATGTTGCAGACCAAAGGCAAAGGGCAGGGATGTAGCTCTTAAAGCCTTCCTCCACTCCCCCACATCACAGGGAGTTTCCTGGCCTGAGTCCACCATCTTGGCTTCTCTCCTTCAGGCTGGCTTCTCTATTTCTCTCCCTTCCTCCCGAATCAAGGCACCTCTCTGTCATCTTCCTCAGGAGCAAGAGGAACTCCTCTCCTTGTCTCACACTGAGCAGGTTGCTGTCATCATTTGTCAGAACAGTTGCCCCAAGTATTTTTTTCCAAACAGTTTCCTATCTAAGAATAATTTTGGTGCCAGCTTTTAAGATAAAATATTTTCACATTGTTTTATGAACACATTTATATTTTTAGGAGTGAGGGTTATTCTACGAACGCTGGAGTGAAACCTGCTTGTGTTCATTAAAAATATAGAGTCAGCATACTTTTACGTCAACAGATATATCTACATTTTCTGTTTTAATGGCCGCATATTAGTCTATATGGTTTCTTTAAACCATCTCTTTTTCTGCTTTGCATTTAGGCTGTTTCCAATTTTTGCTATTATAACACCCACACATCATCCGTGCACATTTATCTACTTATTTCCTTAGGATAGATTCTTAGAAGTAAAATTTCTGAAAATGAACTTTCCAAAGGCTTTTTCATATTGTTAAACTACTTTTCAGAAAGTTTGTGCCAATTTATACTCTCATCAGCAGCTTGTATTATTGTCCTACTTACTATAAATGAAATAGTTTGTGTCAGTTATGCCCTGAAGTATCAAAGAAAGGGCCCCTGTGAACGCTTTGGTGGCAACAGTGGCAAAGGGTGAGAGGTTCCTCAAAGGATAAAGACTCTCCCAGGGAGGAAGAATGGGGTTATGGGATCCAGCTGCCCCTCCCTATATGGATTCTTCCAAGGCCTCCACTGAAGGATTGGTCATTGATTGACTGACTTTTTTTTTAAGAGAGACATCATTTCCCTTCAAATGACGGTAATGGTGAGGAGTGCAGTGGTAGTGAGGACAATGATGGGTGGTCATGTGGCGAGGACGGGGTGGTGACAGATAACAGTGGTGATGATGGTGAGTACCACGATGATGATGGAGATGGGGTGGTGGTGTTGGCAGTGGGATGGCAGGGGGCAGTGGTAACAGTTGCTGGTGGTGATGATTTAGGATGATGCTGAGATTGGCAATGGTGGCAATGCTGGTAACTACAGCATTGATGAAGGAGATGGGGGTGGTGGTGATGACAGCGGGGCAGCGGTGGTGGTGAATGATAGAAGGGGCAGTGCTGGTAGTCTGGTGGTGGCAAGGGCAGTGATGGTGGAGTATGGACAAGTTTTTGATGATAGTACTGGGTGCTATGGAAATATGAAGGTGAAAATGGTGTAAGTGATGACGAGGAATGTAATACAGGATTTAATGGGTACGAAGAGAGAGACAGATTGTCTTCAGGATGAGAAAAAATGTGAATAAAGAAATCAGCATGTGTCTAGTGCCTAGAACGGCAGGGAGGCCCACTGCAGGGCCAGAGAGCAAATCAGCGGTGGTGGGTGCCGCCAAACGTCTTGAAAGTGGCAGGAGGACTGTGGACTCCAGGACAGCAGCCCAGAGAGATTTTTTGAATCCTGAGAGGAAGATGAGCAGGAGCTGAGTAGCAGGCAGGACAGAGTGTGCCTGCAGAGGCGAGTGTGAGGAGCTGAGGGGTTGGCCCCACTCCTGGCCTCAAAGGCGAGCAGCAGGCGGAGTAGGCTCTCCCCAGTGCAGGCAATCATCTGAGGGCCACTGGCAGCATGGAGGGGGACAGTGTGAAGGGCGTGTGGTGCATGATCCAGCCTCAGAACCCACGGACCCCGACCCGCTCAGGTGCTGTGTCAGCCCCAACCGGCAATCCCGCTCTCGCCTTGATAGAGGGAAGGGCCCAGAACAGCGGTCCAGAACCCTGGCTCCCTCTCTATTCCCCAGAAGCAGTTCCTCAAGTCTGCCAGACGGGCATTTACTCAGTAGCACTGCCTGTGAAGACTCCTTTCCCACTTCTCCTGGTGTAGCATGGAACCCGCTGGGCACGTGCTTAAGGCTGCTGGATCCCTTCTTCAAAGGAAAAGGTGAAAAATGGAGGCAGAAGACTTACGTCTGAGCAGCCAGCACCCTGGGCCTCAGGGGTTAATCTATCCCTGAGGATGGGGCTAGGTCTCCCCTCCTACCCTCCGTCATCTTCCTCCCTCCTGCACAAAAGCCACTGGAACCCAGTGGGCACTCAGTTTGGGAGAGGGAGAGAGATTTTTTTCTCCCTACTTAATGATGCTGGTGACCTCACAAGGTTTCCATGGTGACAAGACCAAGGAACCAGGGGGACTTGGTGAATTAGGACAAACGAACCCACCCCCAAGTCATCTCCGGGACTTGCAGCAGAGGGGGCTGGATATAATCCATGAGTTTACAGAAGTGGGAAGGACGGGGTTTGGGGCATGCTGTTCTTCAGTAGCTCAATCATGCCCAACTCTTTGCAACCCCATGGATTGCAGCATGCCAGGTTTCCCAGTCCATACCAGGTTTCCCTACCATCTCCCAGGGCTTGCTCAAACTCATGTCTATTAAGTCAGTGATGCCATTCAACCATCTCATCCTCTGTCATCCCCTTCTCTTCCTGCTTTCAATCTTTTCCAGCATCAGGGTCTTTTCCAATGTATCGGCTCTTGGCATCAGGTGGCCAAAGTATTGGAGCTTCAGCTTTATCATCAGTCCTTCCAATGAGTATTTAAGGTTGATTTCCTTCAGGATTGACTGGGTTGATCTCCTTGTTGTCCAAGGAACTTTGAAGAGTTTTCTCCAGCACCACAATCCAAAAGCATCAATTCTTCGGTCCTCAGCCTTTTTTATTGTCCAGCTCTCTAATCTATACATGACTACTGGAAAAACCATAGCTTTGACTAGATGAATCTTTGTAGGCAAAGTAATGTCTTTGCTTTTTGATATGCTGTCTAGGTTGGTCATTGCTTCTCTTCTAAGGAGCAAGCATCTTTTTAATTTTATGGCTGCAGTCACTGTCCACAGTTATTTTGGAGTCCAAGAACATAAAGGGGCATGAAGACTCTTTTTCAGGCTCTTTTTGGAGCCTGAAAAAGAAATCTGTGCCCCTCTTTCCTTTCTGTGCCCCAACCCTTGTCCTGCCTGAAAGATTCCCTTTACTGTAGGGCTTGGTGCTGAGTGTGGCCCCTCACAGGGAGACCTAAATGGTCACAGAACACCCGCAGGGAGATATTCTGATCCTATGGGTAGGAAACCCCTAACCCTAGGTACCAAGGCAGGTGAGGAGGTGGAGGTAGGTGGGCAATAGAGAAGAGGAGGGAGGTGTGCAGGGAGAAGGAGATGATCATCTGGTGAGGAATCAGGGGCTTATCTGCCGTGTAAAGCTTGGTGTTCCAAGGATCAGCCGGGGGCCAGTGCCTGAGAACGTGGGCTGTGGAATCCGTGTGACCAGGGTTTTTGAATCCAGGTACAAATAACACCTGTGCCCTATGGTTATAGATTTCATGGGATACATGGATACAACATGTGGGCTTCCCTTGTGGCTCAGACAGTAAAGAATCTGCCTGCAATGCAGGAGACCCAGGTTTGATACCTGGGTTGGGGAGATACCTTGGAGAAGGGAATGGCTACCCACTCAAGTATTCTTGCCTAGAGAATTCTAGGGACAGGCTACAGCCCATGGGGTTGCAAAGAGTCAGACATGACTGAACAGTTAACACTTTCACCTTCACTTTCACGGGTAAAGCCTGTAGTAGGTGCTCAAAAAGTGTTTGTTTCCTCACTCCTGCCCTTCCCTCCCTCACACCACGGGGCCACCACAGCTTCCTGAAGGAATCTGAAGCATCACACTAGCCCTCATTAGTTTTCTGCTTTCGGGCACTGAATAATTTGATCCTCACATTGTTAGTGGCTTAAAGGCCACTGTACATTATCCTAGTGCCTAAAATCCTACCATGGAAGCACCACTGCTTTGCACCAAACCTCTTTTTACACAGTAACATCTCACTGGGGATATACTGTCCCATCTCTGCTAGGAGGTGGGAGCAGTGATTATTTTTTAGTGCAGGTAGAGTCTGCAAGTGAGGACAGAAGAGAAAGGGGGTGAGGGCAGAAAAGTAAGGGGGTGGGGACAAAAGAGTTTGTTACACTGAAATGCTGGCCAGCTGTCATGCCATTGGCTGAGGGGTTTCCCTCATGGTGAGTGATGCAAAACCCAGAGATTATTCAGCATCTGAGAGAAGCCACATATGCATATCATGGCATACTCATACCATGGAGAAGGAGGAGAAATCAACAAGTTTAACCTTCTGAAGATGGCCCTTGGGAGCAAAGTAGCCAGTCCCCTCGCACCAACAGTCCTGATTGGTGGCTGCCCCCAGGTGAATCATGCACCCCAGGCAAGACAGTGCCACGAGGCTGGGAGTCTGGAGGCAGAGAGCTGGGAGTGAACCCCCGACACTGGAGTGGAGCTTGGACATTGGCTGGGTTTCTCTCTTTGCCGCAGACAGGTCTTCCCGAGAAATCTGCTTTAATGAATTCAGAGGAACAATTTGTAATCAGCCCATCAAATGTTCAGAAACACTCTTTCAGCTAGAAATCTCACTTGCTGGGAGTCTGTACCCTGTAGTAGATGAAAATGCTCCATCAGGGACTGCACCTTCCTAATCCACATCCAGTGCAGCCTGGAGCCACCAGTGGGCAGGTCCTGCCCCCGAGATAGTCCAGGCTCACTAACCCATTGGGAACTGCCAGGTCTCATTGTCCCAGGGCTGCTGGAAACCAGGCCCAAGGTCTGGGAAGCTCTCAGCTCAAGCCTGACTGTTGCTTTCCCTCCTCCTCCTTTCCCCAACCTCTCCAGCTCCACCCTGTGTGCCCCCTTCTCTCCCACTCCACCAGGGCCCTTTGAGTACCCTTGGGCTGCTTCCTCACTCCATTTTCTCAGGACATAGGAAATCACAAAAGAACTCGTGTTGAGGACTTCTCTTTTCTTTTCTTTTACATTTTCTAACTGGATTTTCCTAGCTGTATTTATTTTGATTCTGGCCATCTTACTGACCTCTCTCATAGTCTCTTATTAGTTTTTCAGTTTATTCTCTTGAGTTTCCTGGATAAACAATCATATCATGAACAAATAGTGATAGCAATTTCCCCTCCTTCCTAAACGTTATGCTTTTTATTTTTTAAGTACTATTTCGTTGGCTTGAACTTCCAGAACAATATAAACTAATTGTGGTAATAACAGGCATTCTTGTCCCACTCTGACTTAAATATGAATACCTCTTGCTGGTATTTTATTGCTAAGAATCATGTTGACTGTTGGTTGCAGATGAATATCTTTTATTATGTCAAGGAGATGTTCTTTTATTTTTATTATCCTAAGGCTTTTCATCAGAATGGATGCTCAGTTTTATCAAATGCATTTTCAGTGTCTATTAACATTGTCACATAACTTATCCCCGTCTGGTAACTGATATGATTAATTATGTGGACTGATTTTCTGATATGTAATCATCTTTGCTCCCTTGTATTTCTAACTTAGCCATCTGTAGAATGGGGAGGAGATCCACTGCCTGTAAGAAATCTGATTGAATATCAGATCTGTCTTGTGAATCCTCCTACAGTGCAAGAGACACAGATACCAGTTCAATCTCTGGCTCAGGAAGGTCCCTTAGAGGAGGGCATGGCAACCCACTCCAGTCTTCTTGCCTGGAGAATACCATGGACAGAGGAGCCTGGCAGGTGACAGTCCATGGGGTCATCACTCAGACCAGATGACTCCTTTCAGTGGCTTCTCATTGCCTTCAGCTGAAAACCAAGGTCTCTAGGTACAGCCCCCTCCATAATCCCACCTTCTCCTCGCTAATCACGTGGAAATCCTGGCAGGTGGCAAACCTGTGTGCCTTTCTGGGCCTCTGGTCTTCTCACTTGTTGTTCCCTTGCCTGAAGTGCCCTTCCTACCTTCCTTCCCCAGGCCAGACCCATCCAGTTCCTCCAGGGAGCCGCCCCGCCCCAGAGGGCTGGGTTAGGAGCCCCGCCCCCAGTGCCACAGTCCCCAGCTCCCTGGCTCTTTGGTGCTCACCAGGTAGAAGGCAGTTTCTCTGTGCACCGCTACCTCCAGCAGCTCCAGGAATGGAAAGACCCGCCTGCTCCACCCAGGGTCCCACGTCCCAGACCCAAGCCCGACTACATGTTGCTCCATCAGCCCCAGAATGAGCACACCTGGGAACACACTCAATATGCTCACACTCAGGAATGCACACCACTTGAGCCCCCCACCCCACCTGTGAGTCCTGGGGCTCACTATCCCAGCCGACAGCAGTGAACATTGAGAGGCCCTGGTCGCCAGCCTCATAGGCGGCAGCAGCAGCTCCCTGGAGCCTCTTTAGAAAATGCAGTCAGCCTTGTTTCCTCCTCATAAACAACAACTTTTAGCGGACCGTCAGGGCCCCAGGGGAGAGTGCCCCCACCCAAAGCTGCTGCCATTGGAGATGCAGGCGGGGGAAGCCAAGTGGGCCCAGGAGGGACCAGATGGCTGGGGATAGATGGGCGGGAGGGCCTTTGATGGGCTGTGCTCCCCTGGGTTTCCTCGCAGCCTAGATGCTGGCGCATAATCTGAGCCTCTGCAAAAGTGCTGCCTCTCTCTCTCCACTGGGCCTCAGGCTCGTCCTCCTGGGGTCTCCTCTGCCCATTCTACAGAGCAGAGGTCCCCAGCCTCCAGTATCTAATGCCGGATGATCTGAGGTGGAGCTGATGTAATAATAATAGAAAGAAAGTGCACAATAAATGTGATGCTCTGGGATCATCCAGAAACCATCCCTCACCTTGGTCCACGGATAAACTGTCTTCCATGAAACCGGTCCCTGGTGCCAAAAAGGTTGAGGCCCGCTGCTCTAGAGGATCCATTTTCAACCTTCCTCCTTCCCTCAGCCACCAGGTGGCCAGCTGGAGTTTTTACCCCTTGGGACAAACTGATATCAAGTGGAGAACTGCTTGGCCACTAAGCCCCGGGGGGGGGGTGGGGGCAGCCCAGACCTGACTTCTCTCTTGCACCCAACTTCCTCCAACCCCTCTCCCCAGCAATCCTGAGTTATACAACATAGTCCTGGGCAAGAATCTGATGAAAAGTCAGGTGACATGGCTTAAAGGGTGTCAGGTCCGGTGGTGGCAGACTGGGTTCCAATTCCAGCTCCACCCTTTGCTAGCTGTGTGATCTTGGGCATGTTGCCTAATCTCTCTGGGCCTCAGTTTCTTCATCTGAGGCAGAGTGCCCATCTACAGGGCTATGGTGTAGGTTAAATGAAATGAAGCCGACTGGCTGGAAGCACTCATGCACAATATCTGACACATGGTACTTGCTCCATTAATGTTAGCTGATGTTATGTTGAGTTGGCCAAAACGTCTGTTCAGGTCTTTGTAAGATGTTCTGGGAATTCCTGAATGAAAGTTTTTGGCCAACTCAATACATTACAGATCTTCCCTGGTGACTCAGAGGTTAAAGCGTCTGCCTTCAATACAGGAGACCTGGGTTTGATCCCTGGGTTGGGAAGATCCCCTGGAGAAGGAAATGGCAACCCACTCCAGTATTCTTGCCTGGAGAATCCCATGGACGGAGGAGTCTGGTGGGCTACAGTCCATAGGGTCGCAAAGAGTCGGACAGGACTGAGCGACTTCATTCATACATTACAGGTCAGAGCAGGCTGGGGTGTAGCTGTGACCTCATAAGCTGAGACCTCACTCACTGGTGGATAGAGAAACTAGGTCCCAGAGAAGCATGAGATGTTAGGTTGCTGAAGGCCTTCCTCAGCCTGGACTTGTGTCTATTGAGGAGCTCGCTGCAAGTAATATTGGGCTTCCCATGTGGCTCAGTGGTAAAGAATTCACCTTGCCAATGCAGAAGATGCAGGTTCAATGTCTGGTTGGGAAGATCTCCCCTGAGGAGGAAATGACAACCCAGTCCAGTATTCTTGCCTGGGAAATCCCATACAAAGAGGGGCCTGGTGGACTACAGTCCATGGGGCTACAAAGAATCGGACACAACTGAACGACGGAGCACCCACACTCACTGTAAGGAGTAATAATTTCAATCACAAAGACCTTGATGCCTGCAGTGTTGGGTCTTAGCCTCAGGGCTATGAACATCTTGTGCTGAGCTTAGTCGCTCAGTCGTGTCCGACTCTTTACGATCCCATGGACTATAGCCTGCCAGGTTCCTCTGTCTGTGGGACTCTCCAGTCAAGAATACTGGAGTGGGTGGCCATGCCCTTCTCCAGAGGGTCTTCCCAACCCAGGCCTCGAACCCACATCTCCCGCATTGCAGGCGGATTCATTACCATCCGAGCCACTGGGAAGCTCACATGAACATCCTGGCAGGCTCTTAATTATATAAAAAAATAAACAAATTTATTTACATTGTGCTTACTGAGTGCCCAACAGAATTATGAGCCCTTTATGTCTATTAACTTTATATATATGATAGCAATATTAACTTTAATTTTTCCAACCAACATGAGGTAATCCTATTATTATCCCCATTTCATAGATGAAGAAGCTGACAGTTCATGACTTGCCCAAGGTCACCAGCTAGCAAGCATGAAGGCTCACTTTCTGCCAGCAGGGGTGTCATGGACGAGGAGACTTTCTACTCCGTGGTGGACTCATCGAGAGTACCTGGAATGTCTTCCCCTACAGCTGAAGCTGGGCTGGCAGAGGCATTCCTGGCCAACTTGGCTGCCTGTGACTGGGTTCAGTCAGAGCCTCAGCGCTGACCTACAGATGCCCATCACTGGACACCACATCTTGGGCCACAGCAGGTATTTCCCTGGAGAGAGGACAGTGGCAACTTGGAACAGGAGAGCTCTTTATTATTCAGAATAACCACACTATTTAATTTACTATTAATAATAGCTCTTGAATCAACCTTCTCTTGAAGAGACTTGAGAACTGAAAGGATGGCCCTTCTCTTTCCTCCCCTCCTCGCTCCCTCCCTCAGAAAACTGCAGACGCCGTCACGAATGAATGAGTTGTTTGGGGGTTTAAAGTAGGAGGAATCGGGGCCCATACCGAACCCAGTTACCCTTCCTCCCTGCACAGCCTTGCTCTGCTTTTCCTCTGTGGGTCCCTGGAGGCTCCCCACACATGGTGCTGTCAGACCCCTGAGTATGAATGACATCAATCCTCCTAGGCTGAAACAGAGGGCAGAGGCTGGGGGCTATGTCCCAGCTGGAGCCAAATCAAGACTGGGCTCCACAATCCTTGACCCCCTTGTCTGAGGGAAGGAATAAGTGTATGGGGTCTGTACTCCTTGGGGCCCCTCCTCTGCCCTTTTTGTTCAGTGGGGGGCGGGGGCATGCAGTGTAAGGAGTAGCACATCCAGAGAGGAACAGAGCCAAAGAGGAGACCTGAACCCTTGCCAGGGGACTATTTGGCTTGGAGTTCAGAAGACTCCGGGGATCTGAGAACTGCCTTCAAAGAACAGGAGGGATTTGGTTTCTCACCCACAATCTTTAGCAAGGCCCTTCTCCGCCAGGCACTGGGAACATGTGGCCTGGTCTGTTTGGAGCTGCCAGAGCAGCAGAGGTGATGGACAGGAACATAACTCACACCACTATAAGGCTTCAGGGGCAAAAACATCAGGTCCAGTTGGAAGTTGTAGGAGGTGAGGGCTTGACTTGTCTGAATCAAATCTAGGTAGGTTGATTTCCTGGTTCCCAGAGGTGATGGTGCAAAGACTTTCCTCCCGAGTTGAGTTTGGCCCTTGGGTGTTTATTCAAGACAGCGCACAGGCTCCTAGGCACCCATCATTCCTGACTCTGCTTCCCATATTTGAGCCCCTGTGTGATCTTGTGTGTCAAGTGGCCCCCTGTGGCTGACCTCCCAGAAGGCAAAGGGCTTTCCCTCCCTTTCTTCTAATTGCCCAGAGCAGGAGGAGCAGGGCTATCCCTAAGGGTTGTGGGATGAAGGACTCAGGTCTGCACGTCAGCATCCTGTCCCCCGGCCCCATCCCAGGGAGATGATCGATAGCCTCCTCTCCTCTTGCTCTCCACCCCTCCACTTGGGCTGAGTCCTAGACTCCCTTAGGGGATTGCAGAGTGCTTTTTAACAGACACTGCCGTGGGGTAGTTTCAGACCAGTTGTCGTGACACTTGCACTTTCTTCATCTGCTAGAGCCTGGTTCCACATACCTGCACACATAAGCACTCCTGGAAACACACGCTCACACTCATCGTGAGGGCCCCACTCTTTATTCAAGGAGCAGTTTCGAGTGTCTGAATGGAGGCTTGAAGACTCCGTCTTTGCAATTAACACACTGCAGCAGTATTATTAGCCTCTGATAGGCAGGTCTGCCTTTGCCAGAGACTATAAATATGTGGGGCCAATGACTCAGCAAATCTGTTGCTATTTTTCTTGCAGGTCCGTGTGGATCTGTGTCTGTGTACACCACGGCCCCATCTCCCAGCAGCTCCCATGCCTTGTATCCATGGAAACGCAGTCCTCCCCACTCTAGCACTCTGGCTGATAAACACTGGGAGTCTCCCCAGCCCCCCCACACACACCTTGGACGAAAAGCGTGGACCACAACAGCTCCCACCGAGCAAGAGGATGCCATTGATAGAGGAGGTGCTACTTTCTCAGTTGCTTGCAAAGTCAAGGCAAGGCCAAGCATCCAAGCCCTTCCCTTGCTGGTCTGTGGTCAAGGCTTCATCTGTTCAAGGCGAGTGGCCTGGTGGGAAGACCCCTTACTGAGACCTGGGCCCTGATGGGAGTGGGGTAGCAGAATGGTTCCTGAGAGCTGTGGGCAGTGTGGCAGTGATGCCGAGAGCAGGGAAAGAGATCAAATTTTGTGTAAAACCTGGGGGACTTGTTTCCTGACCTTGACCCTCTCAAAAGAAGTTGCAGATCAGAGGAAAGAGTGTGGGTTTTGGAATTCTGCCCCTCCCCCTCCCTCCTTTCCTTTCACAAAGATCCACATTTGCTCACTCTGTGCCAGGCCTTGTGCTGAGATGAATCAGAACCAGACCCTTCTCCTTGAGGGCTCACTGTCTTGGGGGAGAAGACAGATTCAGCATCAGGTCACTGAGCTCAGGGGTCCTGAGTGTCAGGTTGGAGAGGCGGGGCACAGGAACATGGGCAGAGCTTCCCCTGCTCTGGGCCCAGGAGAGCCTTCCTTTGGGAGCTGCAGCTCATGGTGATGCCAGGAAGATGAGGCCAGGCGGGGGAGGTGCTGGCAGGAAGCAGAGAGGACATTCTGCAACTCCGATTAGTAGCCTCCCTTTGAGAAAGCGACCTAAGCTCTCTGGCCCATAAAATGGGAAACCGCAACACCTACCTCATGGTGCTGGACGAGAATTAAAGAAAGCATCTGGCCCCAATCTAGTGAACATTGATTGTACTAACTAGATACCAGAACAATCCATGGGCCAGTTACTTTTTCCCTTTCAGGGTCTGTTTCCTGGTGTCAGATAAAGAGGCTGGGCTAGATAATGTTTAGAGACCCAACAGCTCTGATTTTCCCTGTCCTCACTTTCCTCATTTTCCATAAAAGGAGAACAAAGTTGCCACCAGGTCTCAGAAGCAAAAGAAAGGGTCATGGAATCATTCAAAGGACATCGATAGGGACCTCCCTGGTGATCCAATGGTTAAGAATCCACCTTCCCGAACAGGGGACTCAGGTTCGATCCCTGGTCAGGGAACTGAGACCCTACGTGCCGTGGGGCAGCTAAATCACAACTGCAGAACCCACGTGTTCTGGAGCCCTGAGCATTGCAACTAGAGAGAAGCCCATGAACTGCAACAGAGGATCCTACGTGACGCAACTAAGACCCGACACAGTTGAAACTAGGTAAATAAACAAATACTTTTTTAAAAAGGACATGGACTGTTATTGAATAAGCACAGCTTGTTTTTCCTCTTGCTTAGGGAAAGCAGGGCGAGGCTGATGTCACAGCAGTCGCTCCTGTGGGCTCCAGGAGAGCAGGAGCCCCACCCTTTCCCTCAGAACATCCAGCATGACTGGAGGGACTCCAGGGACCCACAGCTGCGGGGCAGCCAAGTCAGTCCCCCCCTTCCCCCTCTGCTGCTCACCCCACACTTCTGTCTTTTCTCTGTGGGGAAACAGGAGGACTGGAGGTCTAGAACCTGAGTTCTAAAGATTATCTGGTCCACTTCTGGCCTCCAGACACCTTAGGTCCTTTTCTTTAAGCCCCAGGGAGGCTGGGGAGCCAAGATGCTTAGTTTGTTGTCCCGGAGCAAAGTCACACTGACCCTGGGAGGTAAATACTATCATTCTCCCCATCTCACAGAGAAGGATACTGTAGCCCAGAGAATCTGGGGACTGGCCCAAGGTGCCCCAGGTGCGGGTGGCAGAGCTGGGGTATCAGTTCAGGTCAGTGTCACTCCAGGGCCCAGGCTCTTTCGCTGCTCTGCACTCCACCCTCAGGAATTCCGGTGAACCTCAAATCCTTTGGGAAGCAGAGAAGATATAAATAGCACGTGGGATTGGAGAGTGAAAACAGCAAGTTGCAGAACCATACACACAGAATGATTGCAGCTGTGTGCAAAACAGCCTCAGAATGACATGAGCCAATGTGTATATATGTATATGAGAGGAAATGCACAGAAGTAGGCCTGGGAGGAGACCTCTGCTACTGTTTGAACTGTGTTCATCTCTGGGTGGGGGAGGGGATATGGGGCAGGGGGGCCTGTTCCTTCATCATCCAATATATTTCTGAATTGGTTCAGTTTCTAATACAGTGTCTCTGTGTATTGCTTGTGCAGTAAAAACATGGTACACAGCAGGAATGCTCCTGCTCTGGTGACCCATCTCCTCATGCCAGGAGTGGTGTGGCATGAGGGCTGGGGCAGGGCGTGACCTGTGAGGGAGGCTGTGGTTAGTAGGCGTGAGCCTAATTGCCCAGATGGGCTACTTCATGGGAACTTTTCAAACAGACATGGCAGCACAGGGGACTCCCTGTGCTTCATCTGTCTTTCAACAAATCGGAGAGCAGCCCCATGCCCCATTTATAGACAGGACCCTGAAGTTCAGAGTCAGCTTAGCCCAAGTTCAGAGAGCTCCACGGCTATGAGTTGGTTGGTTAGCAAGGCTCAGAGAATCATGAGCTTTGTCTTCAGACAGACCTGGCTTAAACTTTACACGGTCCATCCTAGAGTCTCTGGGCCTCAGCTTTCCTATCTGTAAAATGGGATTGATATACCTATCTGGAAGGGTTTTTGTGAGTTGAATGAGATCAAGTTTGCTAAGTGGCTATCACCCGACAAGTTCTTTTCATGGTGGTTCCCCAACTCTCTTCTCTCTTTCTTTGTCAAAGGGATGCTGTTCTGGTCTCAGCATGGCACAGAGAAGACCCAGGCCTTAATCTGAATCCTGGTTTGGCCATGTAGAAACAATGATCTTACACTGAACATGTGCTGGGTGTCCCAGACCATGCCAAGGGCCGCACATACAGCTCCTTTAATCCTAAACCTGCTCTCTACCTCGGAGATAGGCATAATTTACAGATGTGGGAACTGAGGTATCAAGGTTATGCTGGCCTCATACAATGAACTTGGAAAGAATTCCCTCTTTTCCTATTATTCAGAAGATTTTATATAATAAGGTTTATTTGTTTTTCTTAAATGTCAGGCAGAATTCACCGGGAAAATCATCTGGGCTTATGGTTTTCTCTGTAAGAAGAATTTTTGAAAACAAATTTAATGTCTTTAAGAATTTTAGAAGCATTTCTATTTTCCATTTCTTCTCGTATTAGTTTTAATAAATTTCCTTCTCCTTAAGAAGATAATAACAGTTCCTGCCGGGCAGGATTATTGGGCATATTGGCTGAGTTACTTACTCCCTGTGTATAGCAACTGAGCAGCACGCCCACCTAGGCCTGGAGCACATTAAGTTTCCTGACATTGTACTTGGACATCCTGTGGTCCACCATTCCCTCCACCAGAACCTAAGAGGGCCAGGATGGGGGCCAGTGCCTCCCCATTGGATGTGGGACCTGAAATCTTCTAAAATGCCAGAGAGACTTGAATGAGGGCAGGAAGGCTCTGAGAGACTGGCACTTGAGGCTGGAGGGGCTGTCCAAGGGACACCCCCACCCCCCACCCCAGAGAGCCAGGGGAAGCAGAGCCCCAAGGACCTCCACATCCACGGGCCCAGCAGCTCTGGTTTGGAAATGCTGAGTGCCTGATGGTGCTCAGGTAACGCATCTAAGGAGAGAGAAAGGGAACCAGGAGGTGGGGGAGGGTGCAGAAGGTTTTTCATCCAGAGGAGTGAGAGGTGAGTTTTAAGGCCTTCCTGTCCAGTAAGCTTTCAGGGCCAGATGGGTACAATCACAAACCCCTGTCTCTGCCTCCTCCCTGATCCCTAACTTCTAAATCTGAATCCTAGAGGGGTGATTATAATTGCAGGCCCTGCAAGATACCCCATGACCACCCCTCCAGCTCTGGAACCTAGGGGAGGTGGGGCCCTGCAACATACCGCCCTTGACACTGTGCCCTCCGCTCTCCTTCCCCACTGAATAGCAGAGCTGAGTTGGGGTGGGGCAGAATGCTCAGAAGAACAGACTTTGCTCTCTTGGCTCCAGGCTTCCATCTCCTTCCTGCTCTGTGAAGCTGTAAGCAGCTGGGCTTATTGCTGGAAGTACCCACCCCTGAGTCCAGCCTTCTGGGGACTGTTCCCAGGGATCCCCTATGCAAGGATGTTCTAGGCCCTGTGACAGCTTGGCAGAGCAGAGCTGCTCCACGTGGCATCAAGATCATAAAGAGAGCTCAAACCCTGAACAGAGGATTGAGCAAAAGAACCATGGCTCCCTGGATGACTGGAACCCCTACTACATGTTCTCGGCATATAAGGGTAAAAAGACATCTGGTCTGGTGAGGGAGGCCAACATATACAAGTAGCGTCACGTATTTGGGTGATACATGCAGTGCTAAGAGTGGATCAGGGTATTGTGGGGGCACAAAGGAAAATGTCTAACCCATTTGGGGATGCAGTAAATGTGCAGTGGGGGGCCATTGGAAGAGGGAGCAAGAGTTGGGTTTAGAAAGATAAATAGGAGCTATCAGGAGGTTGACAGAGCTGGGACAGAGTGCAGGGAGTAGGAAATGCACGTGCAGTTATACAGGGGAGTAAGAGATCACGTGGTCCCTGATCTCAGTCCATTTGTGGAGTTACACTCAACACTCAGTCTTATTTCCAGGCCAGTGCCTGCTCCAGGAGGGTCCTGGACTCAAAGTGCAGGGTCCTGACCGCCCCAGCAAATACTAAGCTCAGAGGAAAGAGATCCCTTTCTACCTGGACTCAGCATTTCTCAATTGGAGAGTAGGATAGTAATTAAGGATGTGCTCAGTCGTGTCCAGCTCTTTGCAACCCCCTGGACTGTAGCCCATCAGGCTCCTCTATTCACGGGATTCTCCAGACAAGAATATTGCCATTTCCTTCTCCAGGGGATCTTCCCAGTCGAGGGATTGAACCTGTGTCTCTTGCATCTCCTGTGTTGCCAGGAGGATTCTTTACCACAAGCGCCACCTGGGAAGCCAACAATTAAGGATGGCTGGAAGTAAAAGAAAACCTAATAGAAAAAGAAAAGAAAAGAAAACCTAATAGTGTCCTAACACATAAGGCAGGCAGGAGGGTATTTGTTCCATATAACTCGTAGTTCAGGGGTGGACAGTCCAGGGCCAGTGAGAAAGCCCCACTAGGCTGTCCAGGCCGCAGGCTCTTTCCATCATCTCCTCCACCCATCCTTAGTGTGAAAGCCTTTGTCTTGAGATTTTGCCTCAAAATAGCAAGATTGCTATAGCAGTGCCAGACCTCTGTCCACCTTTTAGGCAGAAAAAAAGATGGAAAGGTTAGGATAAACAATAAGGTCCTACTGTATACTACCAGGTCCAAAACCCCACTTCACCTGACCAGTTGTGAAGAAGCTTCCTTTGGAGGTTGGAGAAGGTGTGCAGACCAGCAGCAGGGTAAAGTTACCCATGAACTGGTTGTGGCATGAGGGATAGGTCACTGCTCTCTCAGCTATGTCAGCCCCGCACAGTGTCAGAGGGCCCAGGCCACTTCCCTACCCAAGCGCTCTTCCCACCAATGATCTGACACATCCTTACCCCTCAGAGCCCTGAGCCCAAGAGGCTACTTCCGGTGTTATGGCACAGCAAGGTCCTCCAGGTTCTCTGCACGGCTCCCTCACCCAACCTCAGAGGGAAAGCAGAGATTCACACTGGGTCTGGCAAGAAAGGCCCAGGACTGGGCATCCGAAGGCCTGCGTGACCTTGGGGGAGTCAGGCAACCTCTCTGGGCCTTTAGTGACACCTTGTGGCAGCTTCTTCTTGAAACCAGAGTAACTGAAAAAAAACAAAACAACGCGTACTTTCCTCCCACCATTCCTATCCTCCGTGCCCAGGCCTGTCTCACCTCTTTCAGAACATCTGATCCAGCCTTTCTCGTCCATGATAAAGTGAAACTCCTTCTCCAGGGGAACCACTGGAGCTCAGTCCTTCCATCTGGAACTGTGGGTCCCAGAGTTCAGGGCTGTGTGGTACCTTCATCAAGTCTGGACAAGGGGATGGGGGAGACAGGCTGCTTACATCAAGTCAAGAAATCTCCCCATTTTCCAGAAATAAAAAGTGAGTCCATAGCCAAGTGAGACCTTGCTTGAGTTACCAGCCTCAGCCTTCCATTTGCTTTCTATTTTCTGATGGCCAAAGGGGTATCACTCAGCATAGAAGTTCCCGTGTGTGTTATCACACACCTAAGGAACTTCCTCCTGGGGCTCTTGTAATAACATAGTTTCAACCTGTGTGAAGCAGGACCTCTTGTGTTCAGCCTTTGAGAAGAGTCCCCAGCCCAGCTGGTTATCAGGTTCAGAGCCTTCTTGGCTTCCTTTCTGGCCTCTGCAGGCGGACGCCCTCTGTTCTGCTCTCTGACCATCCAAACCTGCTCCTACCTGGAGATCTCCTGGTTAGAAGGGATCTAATAAAATCAATCCTAGAGGCAGCTGTTCACGACTAATAAGGGTGCCTGAAGGGGACTGACAGGTTGAGAAGGGCCTTCTAGGCCCAGAGCCAAGCGCTAATGGTGGAATTTCAAACCAGGTCTCCATGGCCCAAAGCATTTTCTCTTCCAGCCTGGCAGTCTGACCTGCTGGCACAAGGAGGCGGTTTTGGGCAGGAGAGAAAAGCTGTCCTGAGCAGTCCACATGGGTACCCAGTCACCTAGGGATTGTAGAGAAGACTTGGTGGGGGGTGGGGGGTGTTGAGTAACTGGTGCACAGGGCTTGGGGACTTGTCTGGTGACTTGTTTGGGGCTTGCAATGGCCCAGCCTCTCATCATCAAGATTAAGGGTAATTGAGTAGCTATTCTGGGCAAGGCGCTTACTACTCAAAAATTGGAGGTTGGCCTGAAACCCTCCTATTAAATGTGCACATCCCCGAGGTTTGAAAATCCCTCACAAGGTAGTGAGCATATCCAGGCCCTCCTCTGCCTGGAAAAAACCTGTGGCAACCCAGACCAGGTCTGTTACGACACACAAATGTTATGTCGCTTAATTCTCTCCAGCCTCCTGAGGTGAACATCATCATTATCTCATCCCACAGGTAAGGAGACTGAGGCTCAGAGAGGTGTGGCTGATTCCAACTGTGCCAGGTCAAGTGTCAAGGAAGCTGACTGCCCCAGGTCATGGCACAGCCCCACACACACACACACGCCTTATCCTTGGTCAGAGTACCCTGTGTTGGGCTCCAGGAACCACCTCCCTTGTTGGAGGACAGCCATCAGGGGTCAGACCACGCTCTTGGCACTTCTACATACTGGCCTGTTCCCTCTACCTGACAATGTTCCTAAGGCCTATTTCTGTTATTGGTAATTTTCTGCTCCTAAACATCTGGCGGTTTCCTGTCACCCTTCCCTCCACTCACCCTCCGCGTGTCACTAGGCTCAGCCTGACCAACCCCTCCACCATCTCAGCACCTGTGCTGACGCCCTCCCCTCCAAGCTCATCTTGGCCTACCTGTCATCTTCCCATCCTTCAAAGGCCCCTCCACCAGGAAAAATTCCTCTGTGATCGGGGCAAGTTATTTAACCTCTCCGAGCTTCAGATTGTACCTTTGGGAAAAAATGAGGGGATGACAAGAATCTGCTTCAGAAACGATGTGGTGCGACTTTCACCAAATGAGATCCTGCCTCCCCAGGGCCCAGCACCATGCCCGGCCCAGGCAGAGGGAGCAGCGTCAGCCGCTTCATCCATCCTTCTACAGTTAGGAATCTGGTTCCCCCTCTCCGGCTCCCAGAGCATCCTTGGTCCCTGTCCTGTGCTCCGCTGAATTAGAAGAGTGACTTGGGGGATCTCCCTCTCCTCCTGGTTCCCTTTGCTGCCTCGTCCTGAACTCCACGGCCAAGGACAACGTAGCTTGGCTCCTTTGGTCATTAGAACACCGTGGGAGTGGGCTTTCCTCCCCAGCCCTGGGCAGCAAACCCACCTCCTGGATGTGTGTGTGTATGTATATGTGTGTGTGAGATATGGGGTGGGAGCAGGGCCTGTGCTGGACTCCTGCCCCCTCCCCAGCCTCGGTGAGAGTGCTCATTATCTCTCTTCCATACAAGTTAGCCTTGGGGTGAAGCCAGCCCTCAGCCTTTGATGGGAGGAAGACTTAATTACCTTCTCAGGCAGAGGATAATGAGCAGACAAAAAGCCTGGCAAGGCTGTACCTCCCTAGTCCCTCAGCCCCGAGCCTGTACCCACCCCCACCTTCAGATGCTCTGGACACAAGTGAAGACCTTGTACCCCAATCTGCCGTAGGATCCAGGAAGTCATGGTCCTTGTGGGATGCTCAGGTCACAGGGACTACCTGCTGCTTGGAATTCCCCATTAGCATTTCCTGTGGGGTCACAACAGGTGCCCTACCCAATGTGGAAGGAGTGGCCAGGGTCTCCTAGGTCCTGGACCCTTGGATGAGGAAGTGACAAAGCCAGACATGAGGGCTTCTGGTTCATGTGATTGAATCCTGGAACAGAGAGCAAGAGACAGGTTTCTCAGGGGAGTCTGCGTGGGTCATGGGCATGCCTTCAGTGGGGACTGCAGCTCTCTGCTGAACAGTGGCCCCAGCACTCATTGTGCACTTGGCTCGCAGTGGGCAAGGAGGAGGCGAAGGAAGGGGGACGAGAAAGTGTCAAGGGCGTCTGGACCAGAATGACAAGAAGACAGGGAGAGGGAGTTGGGCTTATGAGTAGAGAGCATCCTTGCCAGGGAGACTCAGCATCCTGGATTCTCTCTTGTGAGTGGCACTGGATGCAGTACCTTGAGCTGGGGCCACTCTTCTGCCCTCCCCTTGGACATGTAACCAAGCTCAGCCAAAAGTAGAGACCTAACGGGGCTCTGATCTCCAGTTCTGCACACAAGGTTGGGAGGGTGTTGATGAGCCGGAGGCTGGCTGGTCCTCCTGGCAGTGGGCCCCTCCAGAACAGGATGGGTGGAGAGGGGCCTGAGGGAGAACTTCTGCCTGGAACAGCATCTGCCCCCAGCCCTTAGTGCTGCTCCATCCCAGAGAGGCAGCTGGAGGAGTGGGGGCTTGGGGCTGCTTGGTTACGGGGTTCTGCCATTGACTGGTTAGATGGTCCTGGGCAAGTCACTTCTACTCTTGAGCTCAGTAGCCTCATCAATAAAATCAGGATTGTAACAGTATCACATGGAGTCGTTATGAGGATTAAAAAGATAATGTATGTGAACTGGCTTAGCATAATGCCTGGCAAGGGGCAAATGCTCACAACTGTTAGCTATTATTATGATTGTTATTATTAATCTTACTGGCAGTGTTTCTCAACTTTAAAAAATTCCAGGCTTCCCTGTGATAAGCATGCAACCTCAAACCCTTCTTGTTGATGGTACAGGATGGAAAATGTCAAAGAAATAAAAGATAAAAGCCAAAAACAAATCAAAGCACTCATTATATGAAATACGCTTTTACAAACTAAAAATCACCCCCACCCTACACACACACACACACACACACACCCCAGGCTCACTTTGGGGCTGGGGGAGGTAAGAATAGCTCAGGCTGGATTTGTGAGATCCTCAGGCCAAGCTGAGAGAGGGCCGGCAAGAGCCTTGGAAGGGAAGGCGGCAGAAAGCCTGGAGCCCAGGGCGGCTCCCCTCTGACGGGCGCCTCTCTCCCTTTGGTGCCTCTCCCCCTTCACCTGCCCTGCTGTGGCCTCTGGATCCCAGCCCAGCTTCCCAACTCAGATAGTGATGTTTTGAGGGAATAGAGGGAATGCTCTGGAATGCAAATACCTTTGAACCCTCAGATCCCAGCCGGCACCCATTCTCATGCTAATATGAGAGAGCATTTGGAAATAGCTTGAAGGGGAAATTGCCCACAGCAGAAACCCACCGCAAACCTGGGCCCTAGGCACAGGGCCAGGGTCTCTAGGGTCCTTTCCAGACTTGTTCCCTAGTATCCAGTCCCCTGGCAGCTGGGTAGGTCCTATAGCTCAGGGCCCAGGAGTGGGACAGTGCCCCTTCCCAATCTCCCCAGGAAAATAAATAACAATTCATTTAAGGATAACATCTGCGTTCACCCTGTCTTCCTGTGCCCAAGGTGTTTCCACCTCCCCCTCCTCCTCTAGTTGTCACCTGTAACCCTCACCTGCAGCCCACGGATAGGAGCTCACAGAAAGTGGCAACTGGGGCATACCTGCATGATCAGATACCTGATCGTGTTCCGCTCTGTGTGACCCCATGGACTGTGGCCCTCTGTCATAGCAGGCTCCTCTGTCCATAGGCTCTCCCAGGCAAGAATACTGGAGTGGGTTGCCATTTCCTTCTCCAGGGGAATTTCCCGACTTAGGGATTGAATCCTCATTGCTTACATCTCCTGCATTAGAAGGCAGATGCTTTACCACTGAGCCATCTGAGAAACTCTGGCAACTCTGGTCAGTCAGTTCAGTTCAGTCCCTCAGTTGTGTCCAACTCCTTGTGACCCCATGAATCGCAGCACGCCAGGCCTCCCTGTCCATCACTAACTTCCAGAGTCCACCCAAATCCATATCCATTGAGTCGGTGATACCATCCAACCATCTCATCCTCTGTCGTCCCCTTCTTCTCCTGCCTTCAATCTTTTCCAGCATCAGGGTCTTTTCCAATGAGTCAGCTCTTCGCATCAGGTGGCCAAGGCATTGGAGTTTCAGCTTCAACATCAGTCCTTCCAATGAGCACCCAGGACTGATCTCCTTTAGGATGGACTGGTTAGATCTCCTTGCAGTCCAAGGGACTCTCAAGAGTCTTCTCCAACACCACAGTTCAAAAACATCAATTCTTTTGTGCTCACCTTTCTTTATAGTCCAACTCTCACATCCATACATGACTACTGGAAAAACCATAGCCTTGACTAGATGGACCTTTGTTGGCAAAGTAATGTCTCTGTTTTTTAATATGCTGTCTAGGTTGGTCATAACTTTCCTTCCAAGGAGCAAGCGTCTTTTAATTTCATGGCTTCAATCACTATCTGCAGTGATTTTTGGAGCCCAGAAAAATAAAGTCAGCCACTGTTTCCACTGTTTCTCCATCTATTTGCCATGAAGTGATGGGACCAGATGCCATGATCTCAGTTTTCTGAATGTTGAGCTTTAAGCCAACTTTTTCACTCTCCTCTTTCACTTTGATCAAGAGGCTCTTTAGTTCTTCTTCACTTTCTGCCATAAGGGTGGTGTTATCATCTGCAAATCTGAGGTTACTGATATTTCTCCCAGCAATCTTGATTCCAGCTTGTGCTTCATCCAGTCAGCATTTCTCATGATGTACTCTGCATATAAGTTAAATAAGCAGGCTGACAATATACAGCCTTGACATACTCCTTTTTCTATTTGGAACCAGTCTGTTGTTTCATGTCCAGTTCTAACTGTTGCTTCCTGACTTGCATATAGATTTCTCAAGAGACAGGTCAGGTGGTCTGGTATACCCATCTCTTGAAGAATTTTCCACAGTTTATTGTGATCCACACAGTCAAAGTCTCTGGCATAGTCAATAAAGCAGACGCAGATGTTTTTCTGGAATTCTCTTGCTTTTTTGATGATCCAGAGGATGTTGGCAATTTAATCTCTGGTTCCTCTGCCTTTTCTAAAACCAGCTTGAACATCTGGAAGTTCATGGTTCATGTATTGCTGAAGCCTGGCCTGGAGAATTTTAAGCATTACTTTACTACCATGTGCTGCTGCTGCTGCTGCTAAGTCGCTTCAGTCGTGTCCGACTCTGTGAGACTCCATAGATGGCAGCCCACCAGGCTCCGCTGTCCCTGGGATTCTCCAGGCAAGAACACTGGAGTGGGTTGCCATTTCCGATGAGTGCAATTGTGTGATAGTTTGAGCTTTCTTTGGCATTGCCTTTCTTTGTGATTGGAATGAAAACTGACCTTTTCCAGTCTTGTGGCCACTGCTGAGTATTCCAAGTTTGCTGACATATTGAGTGCAGCACTTTCACAGCATCATCTTTCAGGATTTGAAATAGTTCAACTGGAATTCCATCACCTCCACTACGTTTGTTCATAGTGATGCTTCCAAAGGCCCACTTGACTTCACCTTCCAGGATGTCTGGCTCTAGGTGAGTGATCTCATCATCGTGATTATCTGGGTAGTGAAGATCTTTTTTGTACAGTTCTTCTGTGTATTCTTGCCACCTCTTCTTAATATCTTCTGCTTCTGTTAGGTCCCTACCATTTCTGTCCTTTATTGAGCCCATTTTTGCACAAAGTGTTCCCTTGGTATCTTGAATTTTCTTGAAGAGATCTTTAGTCTTTCCCATTCTATTGTTTTCCTCTATTTCTTTGCATTGATCACTGAGGAAGGCTTTCTTATCTCTCCTTGCTATTCTTTGGAACTCTGCATTCAAATGGATATATCTGCCAGGATCCAAATCCAGGTATCTGTACCCCAGGATTCTAGTGCCAAGGCCTTTTGCCTCCCTATGGGGTTCACAGGGCTCTGAGCCACAGGGTGGCATCAGGGAGGTCTCATAGGTGATGGATGTGAGGGTTGGCACAGCCTGAGATCCAGATCCTAGGATGGACCAGAGATGATGGCTCAGGTCCAGGAGGAGCCTCCCCCAGTGCTGAGTCAGATCCCAAACCAGTTCATGCTGGAATAGGAGAGCAGACAGAGCTGGGCTGGAACTCTTAAAGGGATCGTTGTGGATTTTAGAAAGGGGATCTGCTGACTGTTTATGGGGTGTGCTGTGGGCAGGCCCTAGACCTAAACAATCCTTGTCTCCTTCTCAGCTTGCTGAACTCTTACTTCTCCTTCCAGGTCCAGTTCAAACACCACCTCCCCACTGAAGCCCTCCCTGACTTTTCCTAGCTAACTCCCTCCTCTGTGCTCCCACTTTCTCAAACCTCTGTGGCATCACTTAAGTTTAGCTCCACCTCCTCCCCTGGCCTGAGATGTCCTCAAGGGAAAGATCCATAGCCAATTCATCTCCATGACTCCAGTACCCTGCACAGGGTCAGGCAGGCAACATGCCTCCAGAAATGTTTGTAGAATGAATGAATGAGTGTGCCGGATGGTTCCAGTTGAGGAAGGCTGTCATCTTCACTCTTGTAGGGTCTCCAACGACAGGAAGCAGGAAGGCATTGCCCCGCATAGTGGATCTCTCTGTGCCCAGCACCTCTTCTCTGCTCATTTCCGATTTCAGCCACAGCTGGAGCACATGCTTTGGGTGAGCCCTGGCTCGCTCCCTGCTGGCACTGTCCCCACTATAGCCTACCCTGGAGAGGTTCACTTTCTGCCTCAGGGCCTTGTGCAATGCCAGGGAAAAGCCCACCTGGCCTGTGAACAAACATAGGCTGAAAGTGCAGGGGAGCCTAACCTTCCCTGAAAGCCCTCAGCCTAGGGGAGACCGGAGCCAGTGTGCAGCCGCCCCAGAGCCCTGCCTTTCCCCAGGCTCTGGGGATAGTCTGTGCACCTCTCAGGAGTGGAGGCAGAAAGGCGGCTTCTCTCCGCCGTGGGGACCTTAAGGATGCTCCTCATGTGGCCTGTCCCTCTTTCCCGCTGGCTCTCCAAGTTCTGGTTTTAGATTCTATTTTGGAGAAAGCCCTTCTCCACACAGTGAGCCTCATGGTAGAAACGTCTTGCCTGTGGACTCCCTCTTCCCTGGGCTCTGACCCTGTTTCCTGGGGCTTCCTGTCCAACAAAATCCCTTCTTGGCTTCTAAGGGTCCTCTGGGGGTGTGTGTGGGGTCTCCATAGAGGAGAGTTACTCAGGGAATGATTTCCTTAGACTCCATGGTCCCCAAGGGAGGGAGGGAATGGGGTCTGGTGATGCTGGGGTGGGGTGGGGGTAGGGAATTTGTTGGGAGTTGGATGGAAAAGTCATTTTACCTAATTGTATTGCATACATTAAACCAACAACTGCAAGAGCAAAGGCAGGAAGTGGGGGAAGACAGAGTGGAAAAATGGCTGGAATGAGTTAGCAGGAGGGGTGGTCTGAGAAATTCAGTGGGAATGAGGTTTTGGGGTTTTGGGACCCCTTGGCCAGGCAAGGACACCCTACCCTACCTCCTGCCAAGCAGGGTATAGAGAAGGTGGTAGGCAGAGGGCAGGAACTGAGACTTGCCTGAATTGACTGTCAACTAAGACCAGGCAAGTACCAGGTACTTTCCTGGATCCCACTCATTGTAAGCTGCTCTGCGTGCACTGCCAGATGTAACCCTTGCAGCAAGTCTATAAGATGGGCACTACTGGAATCCTAATTTTCCATGATGGAATTATACAGAGAGGCAAGTGATTTGTCCAGGGTCACACAAGAGTTTGATGACCCCATCCACCAACAGCTGGGGATGAGTTGATCTCTGTAGTAAAGGGGCAGAGGGGAATAGAGGCCAGACCCCTACAGAGCGTGAGGGATGAAGAAGGCTTTGGCATGCTCTGTGATGTTGACACAGACCATATCCACGCAGCAAGCCAGCCACCAGGAATGAGCACATTAATTTATTCATTCCATCACTTACTCCAACACTGAGCCTGCGAAGTTGTAAAGATAGAACATAACCTTGTGAAAGAAGAAGCCCTGAGCTCTTGATGCTTGTGGGAGGAGGATGGAGAGATAGAGGAAGGTCAGTTCAGTTCAGTCACTCAGTCATGTACAACTCTTTGCGACCCCATGAACCGCAGTACACCAAGCTTCCCTGTCTATTACCAACTCCTGGAGCTTGCTCAAACTCATGTCCATCAAGTCGGTGATGCCATCGAACCATCTCATCCTCTGTCATCCCCTTTTCCTCACACCTTCAATTTTTCCCAGCATCAGGGTCTTTTCCAAGGAGTCAGTTCTTCGCATCAGGAGGCCAAAATATTGGAGTTTCAGCTTCAGCATCAGTCCTTCCAATGCATATTCAGGACTGATCTCCTTTAGGATTGACTAGTTTGATCTCCTTGCAGTCTAAGGGACTCTCAAGAGTCTTCTCCAACACCACAGTTCAAAAGCACCCATTCTTCTGTGCTCAGCTTTCTTTATAGTCCCAGCTCTCACATCCATACATGACTACGGGAAAAACCATAGCTTTGACTAGATGGACCTTTGTTGACCAAGTCATGTCTCTGCTTTTTAATATGCTGTCTAGGTTGGTCGCAGCTTTTCTTTCAAGGAGCAAGTGTCTTTTAATTTCATGGCTGCAGCCACCATCTGCAATGATTTTGGAGCCCAAGAAGATAAAGTCTCTCATTGTTTCCATTGTTTCTCCATCTATTTGCATGAAGTGATGGAACCGGATGCCATGATCTTTGTTTTTTGAATGTTGAGTTTTAAGCCAACTTTTTCACTCTCCTCTTTCACTTTCATCAAGAGGCTCTTTAGTTCTTTTTTTTTTTTTTTAAACTGATGAACCAGAGTTTACTTTTTGATCCAATCCTCCCCAGTCTTTGCCTACCACTACTAAAGTCCACAGTGGAAGGAGTGTTGTAGAACCTCACTATAGAGAATCCCCCTACCCACACCCAGCCCCAGACCCACCATCAGTCAAATTCATATGTTGAAATTGAATCTCCATATTGAGCATATCTAAAGGTGGGGCCATCGGGAAGTGATTAAGTCATGAGGTTTTCGCCTTCATGAATGGAATGGGATTCAATTCAGTTCAGTTCAGTTACTCAGTCATGTCCGACTCTTTGCGACCCCAAGAGGCTCTTTAGTTCTTATTCACTTTCTGCCATAATGGTGGTGTCATCTGCATATCTGAGTCTATTGATATTTCTCCCAGCAATCTTGATTCCAGCTTGTGCTTTATCCAGCCCAGCATTTCGCATGATGTACTCTGCATATAAGTTAAATAAGCAGGGTGACAATATACAGCCTTGATGTACTCCTTTCCCAATTCGGAACCAGTCTGTTCCATGTCCAATTCTAACTGTTGTTTCTTGACCTGCAAGAAGGAGGAAGATCAGAGATATCAAAAAGGCTTCCTGGAGAAGTGGGGTGGGACCTTAAATGGGCTATTTGCCCTCTCTGGACCCAAGACGCCTCACCTGGAAAACAAAAAGTGGCATCCTTGCCCTACTCCCTCCTTCCACTGGGAGGATCTAGGAGTATTGGAGGGTGTGCTGGTGAGTGATTAAGATTCTGTTTGGGAGCTTCAGGCAAGCACAAAGCCTGAAAATGCACTTGGTTTATCCAGGAGAGGTGAAGACCATTCCCTGTGGGGAGCACAGGAGGCCACCTCTCTCTGCTCGAGCTGCCCAGTGTTCCTGGGAAGGGGCCCTTGGGACCCTTCTCTCTCTGATCAATAGGCTAGGCTCCCAGTTGGCTGGACTCAGTTGGACAGACACAGTCCCCCTCCCTACCCATGTCCCCCCTGTGCCAGTCAATGCCATCCCAGAAGCCTCCAGCCTGGTTATCCTTCCTGCCAAACTCCTGCCTGGTGTGTTTCCCAGGGCCTGACTTCCAAGATTCAGAACCTGATGGCAAGAAGAACCCCATCTGAATCCTGAGTCCCCAGCCAAACTCCCAACATCCCATCAGCATCTCACAGGGCATGAACATCCTAACATCTTCCTGTGAAGGTTGTGACTCTCGCAAGTTCACTGGCAATCATCTGCTCAGAAAATGATGACGTTGGCTGCTATTCTGAATGTTGACATCCACCAGGGCTCAGGGGGTGACCAGGTGTGGGGAGTGTGATCATGGTTCATTGTGTGAACATATTCAGAGTTCAGCCTGGGGCTGCTACCAGAAGCTAATGTTTCTAGGACTTCACTTCCTTAGAGCAAGGTTCCAATGGGGTGGGGAGGAGGGTCTGGGACTGCCTGCTGGGAGCAGTGTAAGGTCATCCTTAAGAGAGGGTGTTGTGGATCAGATAGGCTGGGTCTAAATCCTGGCTTACCACTTGCCAACTTTCACTTGGGCAATGTCCTGGCTTCTAAACCTTGAGTTGCTCACCTATAAATGAGAAGGACTTCATAGTCCTTTCCTTGCATATAATTTAGCTACTGGTTCTGAGCCTGGCACACCATGTCAGGAAATGTTAGCCTCTGTGATACACGCGTCTGGACACCACGCCCACATCATTGTACAGGAGGCTCCTGGGGTCACCACTTTATGGCTGGCCCTAGCACTGTCCTCCTGATTCAGAGTAGGGTCAAAGAGTCAAAGGACCAGCCTGACGGCTCAGCCCTGCTCGAGAGAGCCACTAAGTCCTGGGGATCTTAACTAGTGAGAGGCAGCCTTGGGGTATGCTTAAGGCTTAAGGAAGTTTTCAGGGCAGGAGTCTCACTCCTTTGATGATCTCGATTTTTCTCTGAGGCTTTGGGAACTCTACTGGGCTGTGGCCCTGTGCTCTCTGGGGGGACCATAAGCCCTGCAGTCCTGACCCCTTCAGTTTCCACATCTAAGGTGAGGACCTCAGGCTGCTGGACGGCAGTTAGCTGAGTTCCCTCCCCCGTGCCCTTTCCCACTTGTAGCCTGGGCTCCACAATCCTCTTTCTCACTTTTCCAGCAGCCTGCTGGCTCACTTCTCAGTCCCTCCATCACATGACTCCAGGATTCATTCATTATTATGGCTTCCTCTTTCATCCCCTCTCCTCCATTTGGATGTTTTCTAAGAGGACAGAACTCCAATCACCAGCCAGCCCTCCTTGCTCCAGCCAACAAAACTAATATGAGCTCTCCATTTTCCAAGAGGAGAAAAGGGTTGAAATCTAATGCGGGTGATGAGAATGGCACAGGTGGGTTGGCAAGAGAGAGCTATAAAAAGCAGGAATGGGCTGGGCCTGGGGGGTTCCTCTGGGACCAGAGTCACTGATTTTGGATGGCTTAGGGATGATCTTGTCAGAAACAAGAGATATACTCAATAATCCCAGATTGTTTCTTCCTGTCCCAGGATCCCAGTCTAATTTGAAAAGCATCATGGATCCCCAGTAAGACCACTGGGGACAATCCCAGCCCTGCATCTTCCAGGCTAAGTAGCCTTGAGCAAGTTACTTAACCTCTCTGTGCGGCAGTTTCCTTATTTGTAAAAATGGGCTGCTGGGAAGAGTAAATGACATTGGGCACAGGACTTAGAACACGGCAAGTTTTGCATAATTATTAGCCATTATTATCTGCACTGCGTGTGCATGCAGTCTCTTCAGTCATGTCTGACCCTTTGAGACCCTATGGACTGGAGCCTACCAGGTTCCTCTGTCCATGGGATTCTCCAGGCAAGAATACTGGAATGGGTTGCCATTCCATCAAACCCATATCTCTTATATCTCCTTTATTGGCAGGCGGATTCTTTACCTCTAGCGCCACCTGAGAAGCCCATTTTCTGCACTAGTAGACCCCAAACATTTCTGACAGTTCACTCCTATCAGAAAAAAAAAAAATTGAAGGATGTCACCAGTATATATAGATAGCAATTCATTTGTAAATTATATGCATGTATTTCTGGGCTCATGTATTTTATTTGTTATAAAATGGATATAGAACAGTCATTTTTACAGGATTAGATAAAAAGATCAAACAAAAACAGAGATTCTGTAACCTTCTTCCCACACCCTGGTGGATCCTTTTGTGCTCCCACCAAGGGCAGGAAAGTACTTTGGAGACCACTTCACGTACTAGAAGCCTGTGTCAACTGCAGTGATCTGGGCAGGAGCCCCTTCAGAAAAGCTTCTGCCAGGGCTGATGTGAGAGGAGATGCTCCGGGGCCCCCACGTGGGAGCCAGGGAGTGCTAATGTGGGTGATTAAATCATTCGCAATAATCCATTTGGAACAGCAGCCGTGTCTAACATGGGGCGTGATGACTGCTCCACAAATAGAAAGGTGGCCAGGGAGGCTGTTGGTGGGACATATTCCAAGGGCATGGGGTAGACACAGGCAGGCTCACCCTTGCTACTATGTCTTCTTGCTGCAGTTAGCCTGCCAGGCTCTCTGCCTGCCCCTGCAGTGGATTAGTCTGGCCCTTTCGTGCCCAAATGCAAAGCCTTCTCCTGCCTGTGAATCAGTTCTACTCTTCCAGGACACCCTCACTGATACCGCTTTTCTCCTTAATCACCCCCTGGAACAAGTCCTCTAGGTTGAATCATCTTCCCTCCCACCCTCCCTCCCTCTCCTCCTCTTTCCTTCCCTTTCTTTCCTCTAATAACAGCTGTGCGCCCAGCCTGGCTGTTCTGTATATGCCATGTAAAGTAAACATGTTGTTTCTGCTCTCCCACCATCAGTTTCCCTCTGCTTCTGGAAATCATAACCATCTTTTCCTTTTGTTAAACATCCCTTCTTTTCATTTCAGTGTGAGATGTGGTAGAGTTTACCTCATCCCTGTCCTTATAAGAATGAGCATATCACACAGGCCAAACCAATTCGAGTCACATGGTGGTCACATGATCCATCCTAGGCCAATGAGATCCTGCTCTAGGACTCTTGCCAGAACCACTGAGAAAACGGTGGCCTCCACTGCAATTGCTGAGTTGATAAATTGGAAACTAGATCATTGTGTGTGTTTTTTAAAAAAATCAAATATATCCTGACAATTTTGACCAAAACACTTACTACCTCCTGTGATTGTTGTAATCTTTTCCCAGCTGATCTCCCTGTTCCTCCCCTTGCCCTCTCCAGCCTACTCTCCACACTGCAGCAGGCTCAACACCCTGTGTCCTCACTGTGGCCTCTAAGGCCCTCAATGACCTGCCTTCCCTTACCTACCTGACCTCCCCTCCTCTTCCTTTCCTCTTCCCTCATTCTGTTACAGCCACACTGGCCTCCTTTCTGCTTCTCAACAAATGCTGGCCATATACATCCCCATCTCTGGGCCTTTGCACTTGTGGTTTCTTCTGCTTATTATAGCCTTAGGCTTCGATGACTCTGAAGACTTGCTCTGTGACTGCTTTTCAATCTCATCACAAATGGCACAGGTCCCGACCAACCGCCCTGCTCCCTCCCACATTCTTCCATATTTCCTTAGTCTGCTTTATTTCTCTATAGCACTTGTATTGAATTGCTCAATTGTTTGCTATCTTTGCAAGCTAGAGTGTATGCTCCACAAGGGCAGGTTTTTGCTTTATACACTGAGGTATGCCCAGGCCTAGAACTGAGCCTGAAACACAGCAAGTGCTCAGTAAACTCTGGTTGAAGGAATGTGCCTCTATTACTGTCCCAGGAGGCTGAGCCCTGTCTCTCCTCGGCCTAGACCTCCAGAAGAGCTCCTGCTCCTCCAGTTTGCCCATGTTCTACCTATCAAGTTATGACTGGTCCCTATCCATCCCACACTCTCCTTCAAAATCCCTATATCACATTTATAATTACTTGTGTCATGGGGGATGGGGTAGGGAGAGTCTGTCTTCCCCATCTTAATACATCTTAGGTGTTCAAAACAAGTTTGTTAATAAGGCTCCAAACTGCCCTGGTCAAGGCAGTCCCTGCAAGGTATCCAAGTCCGTTTTGAAAAAGCAGGCAGTTAGTTTGCTCACTAATTACCAGCCTCACTATGGACATCCTCAGAAGATACTTCTTTCCTAATTAAAACAGCAGGGTGATTGCAGGCTCTGGGCAGTATCCTGCACCTCTCCTGGCAGGAGCTAGAGGCAGGCAAAGGTGTTCATTAGAAAATAGAGGAAGGGGGGCAGTCATGGTGCCCACTACCTCCTAGAAGAGTAATTTCGAGCCCTGCAATTTAGATGCAAAATGAAACAGCAAATTCAAGAATAAAATAATTAAGTCCCTGATCTGTCTCCCTTTGTCAGGGCCCAGGCCTCACCTGGCCAATCTTCCTCCCACTCTCTCCTGCATGGCTATAAACTCAGCTAAAAGGAAGCTCTGCCCAGCAAAAGGAAACTTTGGCTTCCTACTCTCTGCATACAGGAAGGTAGTGACTTGGGGTGGCCCTGAGACTATGTGGAGTCTCCTTACTTCCATAAAGACATAACATCTTGGCCCACACCAGCCTCAAGGTCTTGGGACTTCTTTGGCATGTTTGGGTTGCTGAATGTGACATGGCCCACTTATTGCATTCCAATACCTGTTCTCTCCATTTTTTCTTAGTAACAGAACCTCAGTTATATTCCCAGTAGCAATATATCTGGCTGAAAGACTACATTTCCCAGGCTTCCTTACACCTAGAAGTCACCAATGACATATAAGCAGTAGGGTGGGTGTTTGGGAATATTCCTTAAGGGGAAGAGAGACAGATGACATATGCTCTTTTACACTGTCTTCCTGATTTCTGCTACTTGCCTGGGATGTAGAAGTGATGGTTGGAGCTCAAGTAGCCATTTTGGACCCTCGAAGATGAATGCTATCTGCGAAGGATAGTGGGTCAAAAGATAGAAGGAACAGAGATCCGTAATCATCATGGACCTACAATAACACCTTGGACTTCTTAAATCCAGACTTCTCATTTGACAGACTGAACTTCTAATTTGCTTAAGCCACTGTTCCTGTTATTAGCAGCTGAATGCAAATCCTAACTATGCAGTGCACTGACTTCTTTGAAAATGTGATAAATGGACCCCACTCCACAAGCACATATATCTGCAAGAAGGCATGGACACGTATGTGTACATACACACACATTCAATTTTAGCTGGGGGGAAGCAGTCACAAACATTTTCTAAGCAAGGAGTTCAACCGTCTCCTCAGTCCACCACCCCAGGTTTTAGTTACTGTGGCTCATGGGGCCTTGGGGGTACAAACCCATGATCTGGCATCTATAATTTGCTTTATTGACAGCCTTTTTGCTTTTAGTGCTGTTAGATCAAATTTCTGTATCATGGAATAGAAGAGAACCCAGGACCTTCCCTTTCTGAGACCTGGGGGAAAATAGACTCACACAGCCTGGTTTATTACCAGTACAAAAGTGAAAGTAACAGAGTCACTCAGTAGAATCTCTTTGCGACCCCATGCACTGTAGCCTACCAGGCTCCTCTATCCATGAAATTTTCCAGGCAAGAATACTGGAGTGGGTTGCCATTCCCTCCACTAGGGGATCTTCCCCACCCAGGGATCGAAACCAGGTCTCCTGCATTGCTGACAGATTCTTTACCATCTGACCCACTAGGGAAGTCCTTAATCACCAGTATAGAGGGGATATAATCTAGGTCCATGGAGCCAGGAGGTGCTCTGGGACTCAGAGGAGGCACTGAGTGGCCTGGAGGAATTAAAAGGGATTTCCTGGAGGAAGAGGGAACCCTGGGCCTGGATGGGCCACCTGCAGGCAGCAAGACTTGAGAAGGAGAAATGGAGAGGCCATCTGAAGGCAGAGGCTAAGAAAACAATGCTAAAGGGACCTTGACCTCTGTGTCTACAGGGAACTGAGCAGAAAGCCATTCCGTTCTCCAGGGGATCTTCCTGAGCCAGGGATCAAACTCAGGTCTCCTGCATTGCAGGCAGATTCTTTATTCCATCTGAGGTCTCTAAAAAGCCCTCCTCCTCTCACCTGTCCTTCCCTCCTCCACACCCCACCCCCAGTCAGGTGGAGGTCAGAGAGACATAAACAGCCCACAGTTTCCAATTAATTTTTAATTGCAACTTGAAATTCTTAATTGCAGCTGAAATGCTATCACTGGTGAAAGCGTGATGGTGGGGATGGAGGTGGGGGTGACCCAGTTAAAGACGCTCAGCCCCTGCTGCGCTGGGCACTGGGAACTGAGCCAGCAGAGGACGGGGCCAGAGGGCGCGATGAGCCTGGCAGGATGGTGTGGCAGTGTAGTACCCTAGTGCCCTGGACTGCCCTCTTGGTGGCTAGAGGCAGGTACTTTGACCTGTCCTCAGTGGAGGGCTACCTGGAAAGTCCCCTTTATCAGTATCTCACTATGGCTGTCAAGGGTCTTAACAGGAAAGAGCTGCAGGCTCCGTCAGGCCAGTTAGAGGCCTCTACTGGAGCAGTGCCCAGAAGCAGAAGCTCTCTGGGGTGGAAGGCCTTCAAGGGTTCCATAGGAGACCAAGGCTGTTTCCAGGGACACCCAGACCCTGCAGAGGTGGTGGTGACTGATTAGAGATTAGAGCCCAAAGTGTACTTGGCAGGGTGGGTGGATGCAGGGCAACTTGGAAGTGGGCTGAGCAGTTGTCCAGGTTTACTTGAAACTGAGGGGTTTCCTGGAATGTGGGATTTTTGATGCTAAAACAAGGAAAGCCTCAGGCAAACTGTGATGAGTAGTCCCCCTAGTTGGACACAATTAGTGCCTTTGACAACACTAGTTTTGGGGAGTGAGTAGCTGCCCTGTGGCTCCTTCTGGGTGGTGGGACCTCCTAACTACAGGAGGGAGGGGCGCCCCTTCTCCCACCCTTGACCTGTAGCGGCCAGCACTGTGACGCACAGCGGCTGTCAGCGCCACTTGTATCTTGGGCATTTCACCCGCTGCCTACACTTCATCCACGCGGAGCAGGAGACAGATGTGAGCTCTGGAGCTGCTGCTTTACAAACAGCCCGGCATTTATCAGGAGGAAGGCACATGCCTGGGCTGAGCCTCAGTTTCCCCATCTGCCTTCCCCCTTGCCCAGGAGTGGCCAGGACCAGGTAGGGGTGTGGCTGGGCAAAGGAGCTCCAGGCCAGTTGGAGGCCAGGGACGGACTGCCTGGGCCTCAAAGCCTGTCGAGAGGGAAGAGTTCTCAGAGTGAGGGAGAGACCCCCCACCCCGCCCGGATGGTGATGGGGGCAGGGTGTCCAGAGACGGAGCTGGCTGTGATGTGTGCCTGCTGCCCCCTCCCAGGCTGTATTTGCAAACTCTTCGGAGAAGGCAGTTGGTTCTCCACGGGAGCTATTACCTGAGACCTGACAGCTAATGACAACAGAAAGCCTGCAACTTGGCTTCCCTCCCTGGGTTTGCCTGGAAGCCTGCATGGGGCTGCCGGGCAGGAGTGGGGGCTGGGCGAGAAGGCTTCTGACACTGGCTGCATTAGGGCCTGGGGACGAGCTGCGCTAGGGGTAGCAGCTGGAGTAGGGGCGCGGACTAGAGGGGTGAGAGTATTGGGGAGCGGGTTGAGAATCGGGGGAGGGTCTGACTAGCAAGCTCTGCCTGATAACTCCTCCTCCCCTTTATTCACTCATTCATTCAACAGAAGCTTACTGAGCAGCTACCATGTGCAGGCCCTATTCTGGGTGCTGGGGGAATCTCGGGAAAGAAACAGACCAAAGTCAGAATACCTGTCCTTAGAGCAGGTGACAGTCTCCCCTAGAGTGTGGTTCCCAGACCCCCTTGGCCAAGCTTCCTCCCCAGCAGCGCCCCTAACTTCTCCATCTCCAGTTCAGGTCTGCAGTAAGGCAGATGCTGGGCTTTGAAGCCTGAGGAGGGCGATGGGGCCTGTCTGTCCATGGATGTCATGCCTTCCATCTCCCTGGCCCTGAATGAGGCCTGATATAGCCAAAGCTGCTTCAACCTCAGCAGTGGCCCTGACCCCCAGAGCTTACCAGGCACTCCAACTATCTAGGAACCCCTCTGGGATGCCACAAGCTCCCTTCTCTATATAGTCAAAACTCACCTGTCCTGGTCCCTTCCCTTCAGGTAGCTCCTGGGAGTCCATGGGGCTCAAGCGCGTGATGAAACAAGTACACATTCATGATGGAGCCCTCAACCGTGCATGCGGCCCCTTTCTGCGCCTCCAGAGCCCTGCCCTTGAAGAACCCAGAGACGAGTCGGGGGAGGGACTCGGGTCCTCACAACAGTGCCATTTGAGCACTGTGCCTGAGTAACAGAGACCCCCTACGTTCGATATGCCAAGTGCGATATTGGCACTTTATGTAGATGACCTATTTATGCTCATGAGAACTCTATGGAGTAGGTTTTGTCCTATCCCCATTTAACAGATGAAGACACTGAGGTGTAGGGAGGTTCCCTGACTGGTCCATGATCCTTCGGTTAGCGGTGGGGAGCTTGCCCACAAGCCCAGGGATCTCTCTGCGGAGCCCACGCTCCTAAGGCCCACACTGTGCTCTCCGGAGAGGCAGGTCAGCAGCAACAGGGCAAGGTGGGGAAGAAAGCACGTGAGCTCCTCAGCCTGGCAGGGCAGGGCTCCTGAGTGCAGGGTACTCAGCAAAGGACCCTAGGGAAGGGAGGATCCTCTTCAAGGGCACATCCTGAGCAGACCCCTGCCTGTGACCTGTTCCCAGGCAGGGCCCTGCAGAGCCTCTGCTCTCTCAAAGGCTGAACGGAAGAACATGATATGGATCTGCCACTGGCCCTTCCAGGGTATATAGTTTGCTCAAAGATGAAGAGCACAAGCGTTACCAGGAAGGGAACAGCATGAGTCTGCAGGCGAGGGTGACTGCTGGGGCCTTCCCAGAGAGGAAGAGAAGGCCTGACTTGGTGGGGAGGGCTGCTCAAGACCCACAGACCAGGGTCAAGTTGAACTGGTTTGGCTGAGGCCAAGGGAGATGCTGGCAGTCAGGCCACTAAGCCAGCCGAGTAGTGACCTCTGCTTTGGCCTGACTTGAGTTCATCGACCTGAGAATCTGAGAATAGTTGGGCTAACAGCGCCTTCCCAGTTCAGGTGGCCCAACACATCTTGTGCTCCTGGGAAACAGGAGGCCCAGGGAGGGAAGGGCAGCTTGCAGGCTCCCTACCTCCTTCTGCTGGTGTGTGGCAGTCCCAGGGGAACAGCAGGCAGGAAACACTGTCTGAGGTTTCCAACCATCCAGGAGGAAGCCTGAAAAGATAAAGCCTTGGCAGAAAGGCATAAACTAAGGCCTAGAAAGGACAGAGGCAGACCTCCTGGCCCCTGACTACCGACTACCTGCTTTGGCCCCTTGCAGGCCAGACTCTTCTTTTCAGTCCACATTTTGGCTCAGCAGCCCTGGCACCAGGGATGACCTCCCTGTTCCTTTCTATCTCTCCAAATGTCCCTTGGATTGGCTGGACCTTTATCTGTGGTTGGACGCAGCCCTAGGAGAATTCTCCAAGAATTCTCCCAATATCGCCATCACCTGCCAACATCTCACTTCGTTGAGTGGCTTTCAGCCTGAGTCTGTTCTGCTGAAAGGAATGGGATGGTGTGAAATCAGGATTTCTTCCTCTGTCCTTCCACAGGCCTGCACTCCTCCCCTGCTATGCCCTGAACTCCCCGAGGTGATGAGTTTATCACAGGCTGATCTTCCTCCTCCCCTATCCCTCAAGAGCAGTCATGCTGGAGAGGAGAAGGCCATCAAGCCCCAGTCTGCAGGAAAAGACAAAGCAGGGCCCCTCGGCTCCATCCTGCCTGCCCTCCTCATCTGCACAGCAGAGAGATGGCTTCTGCTCCTGCAGTGGGACCACTAGGCTTTAGGCATGAGATTAGGTGTCCTTTAACCTCCACTTCATTCACTTCCAGACCATCCCCCTCCCCAGCCCTTCATGAATCATTTCAGGGTCAGACAGGCACATGAGGCTATTAGGACATAGTCTGTAACACAACCCTACCAGGGCTCATCCAGTTTCTCTTACATGCCTCCAGTGACAGGCCGCTCACCGTCTGTATCATCATCACTCCATATCTCGCCTGGGCTGGTCAGCATCTGTGTCTCTTTAGGTCGGCAGTGCCTGGTGCCAGAGATTCTGACACCAGGTCCGAAGCTGAGCAGAATAAAGGCTGGACAACTCATCCTTGGCACATAGAAACAGGACTAGCCTTTGCTCCCCACCCTGGCTGCTGAGACTTTTGTCTGGGCAGCATCGCATCACCCGTCTGCCCTCCCTCCCTCCTTGCTCTGTGTGATTTTCTTCTCCTTCTTCCCCCACTTCCTTGTATCTAAGGATTGCATGAGTCACTTCACTTTGAGCTGCCAGATGTCAAATGCAGTTGGGCTCAGAGTGGAAGACAATTTTTTCCTCTTTACTCAAAGAGAGTCCAGGGCTGATGGAAGCCCCCAGCATCGTCATCCTGGAGTTTTTACATCCTGGACTTTTTACAAGGGTTGGCATGTTTGTGCCAGCCAGCACTACATCTCCAGGGTTCTGACCAGTGCCTCCTCCATTGCCAGCTTGGATTCTCCTGCTGGCCTGGGGCAGGCGGCCAGACCAGCCTGTGTAGTCTAGGGCACACTCAGAGCCAGCGCCACCCCCCAGCCCCTCGGGCACTGCTGATCTGAGAGGAGCCAGGGCCCGGGACCCACCCCCACTCCCACCCGGGAGTTTTCTGCGAGAGCCTCCTGTGCACCAGCTCCGTGCTGGTGCTGTGGGGGAGACAGGAAGAAATAAAGCAGGCCCTCGCCTTCAAGGAATTGGCAGTCTGTTTAGGGAGACAAAATTCATACAAACAGTGGTTCATGTTTTTCAGTCTGGATTGTGCCTCTTCCACACAATCTCATTTAGTTCTCACAGCTCTTCAGCGTGGTGTTATTATCCTCACTTGACAGACAGGAAGAATGGGGCTGGGGAGGTTAAGTGACTCATCCAAGGTCACATGGGTGGTGGTGGTCGTGGTGGAGCTGAACCTCAGCCTCTTCCATCCATTGGGCCCCCATCCTCACTATGTGGTCAGGTTGGAGGGGACACGGGGAAAAGTTGCCGGACCAGAGGCCCACTGTCATCTTTCCTACAGCTGAGACTGGGCTCTGCTCCTTTGCCATGAGGATCTATCTGTCTTGAGCAATTCTTTTTTTTATTAAATATTTATTTATATATTTGTTTATTTATTTTTGGCTGCTGTCGGGTCTCAGTGCGATACTCGGGATCTTCCTTGCGGTGCACAGACTCTCTAGTTGTGGTGTGCAAGGTCCACAGAGCATGGGTTCTGGACTTTGTGGCATGCAAGCTCTCTAGCTGTGGTGCCCAGGCTTTGTTGCCCCATGACATGTGGAATCTTAGTTCCCTGATCAGAGATTGAACCTGCACCCCCTCATTGGAAGGTGAATTCTTAACCCCCGGACCACCAGGGAAGTTCCTGTCTTGAGCAATCCTAGAGGTGCTTGGCAGGCCAGAGAGACTGTATGTTGGGGAGTATGGAAGCGGGAGTTAGAGAGGCCTTCTTAGTTTGAGTTCCCGTGAAAGCAAAATTTGAGACCAGAACTTGGGTGCCTGTGGTGTATTTGGGAGGGAGTGTCAGGAAGCAGGAGGGAGGGGTGGGGTGATAGAGAGGGAAGGCAGGAGAGATGATATATAGGAGCGTTAGCAGAGAAGCCAAGGTACGGACCGGGCTATGCTCCCTAAGACCTCGCCAACTGTTTGCCCAGCAATGGAGGGCTGGGAAGGACACTCATCTACTGGCTCCCCTCCCCCATGGGTTGGGGGGCTGCCCCAGAAGGGAGTTCACTCCTCTGCCCTCCTGGATCGCACTTGCTCATGAGCCCAGCAGGCTCTTAGGGCACCAGAAAGAAAGCGAAAAGATTGATAGCATATCCTTGAGGTGGACACTGAGCTGGCATAGAACTGTCCCCTCCTCTGGCCATGCCAGAATTGGCCTCTGCTACGGGGGGTTAGGTGAGTTCAGTTTGCGTATGTGCTAAGGCACTTAGTCGTGTCTGACTTTCTGACCCCATAGACTGCAGCTCACCGGGTTCCTCTGTCCATGGGATTCTCCAGGCAACAATACTGGAGCGGGCTGCATGGCTTTAGCTCCACAAAATTCCGGACACTACTGGTGTCATAGAAACCCCAGCTCAGTGATCCGGAAGGTGGGCTCTATGGAGCAGTTCCTGGCAGGTGCCCAGCCAGGTGCCCTGGAATGCAGTGGAGAGCGAAGAAGAAAAGTCAGAGGAGGAGGGGAAGGACAAGACGTCTACACACTCTTGATTCATTTTGCTTGTGGTCAGCCTCAGTTGCCTACATACTCTCTTTTCTCAAGAGTGAGGAGCGGGTCTGAGCTGTCTGTGCTCAGCTCCCAGCTATGGAGGAACTGCCCAGGGAAGCTGCACTGAAAGAATTAGTATGGTGCTGATCCTGATGATGCTCTTGGCTGCCAAAGGTTGACTCTGGGCCCCTGGGCTCAGCTCATACGGCTGAGCCTCCAGGGGAGTGAGACGTAGAGGGAGAGCCACCCCTTCCTAACTGACTAGGGCCTCTGGCTCATTTTTATGAGAAAACTCCGGGTTCTCTCTTCCTACCCACACCCTTCCTCTTCCACTTGATTACTTATCTCTAGAATGAAGTGGTTTCAAGTTGCCAAGTGTTTGGGGGAAAATAGCCCGTGTAAGACACATTCCCTCTATAAACTTGTATTGTGTTTTTGACTGTCTCCCATAAAGGAAGAGATGTATCTTCCACTTTGTGTTTACAACTGTGTAGCCGGGAAAAAAAAAAAATCAATTCTCTTACTCTCCTTTTTTTTCTACCAAACTTCCCCCAGCAGGGTTTCTGCTGGGCCAACAGACTACTGCCCAGAGCTCAAAGCTGGCAGCTCCTCCTTGCTTCATGCAGGCAACTTGGAGGAGACACAGCCTCAGGCTGGCTGCCGGCCTGCCCTAGACTGGCACTGGAGGGGTTCTCATCTCGGCATGCCTCCCAAGTCAAGTCGGCTCCGGGAGGCGGGAGTTGGCTAGAGAATCTGGCAGGCCATGCAGGCAGAGGGGAGGCTGGCAGGCAGGGAAACAGAGGTTGTCCCTGCCTGCACCAGCTCACTCTCCCAGGCTCAGTGCAGCCTCCAGTGGGGGCAGCAAGGTCTTCTCCCCTCCAGCCTCAAGTGCTTCCACCTCCTATGAGGAGCCCTCCAGATTGCACAGGATACATGGAACTCCTCGATCTGTTAGCTGCCTTGTTGAAGCCTCCGTCTAGATTGTCTTCTGCCTGCTGTGGAGTTGTTTCAAGTCATGGTCACCTGGTAGTTTAGAGCAAAGTTCCCCCATCAGAACATTCTGGTTTGAATCCTAGCTCTTCCTGTCCTCACTGTCTGACCTTGAGCAAGTGACTTACCCTTTCAGAGTTTCAGTTTCCCCAAACGTCAAATCCTCTTTTAAGGATTCAAATAGACCTCCTGATTGAAAACTGAACCCCCTTCCCCACTCTATTTTTCTCCATGGTGCCTACCACCATCCTATACTTCATTCTGTAAAGCTTGTCTGGCCTCACTCAAATGAAAGCTTCAGAAGAGCGGGGGTTCCTGCTTCTTCACTGCCATGTGCCGGGCTCAGAGCGGAGGCCCCATGGAGCTGGGTGGGAGGACAGCCGGAGAGAGAAGAACGAACACAGAGCCCTGAGTCTGTGCACTGGGAAGGTCAGCTCTGTCTTCTAGCCTTTCTGGAGTCTCCGATGGGGCAATCTGATGCGACCCCATGGACTGCAGCAGGTCAGGCTTTCCCGTCCTTCACTGTCACCTGGCGTTTGCTCAAACTCACGTCCATTGAGTCGATGCGCATGACTTGATGCTCTGGTTCTATGAGGTGGAGCAGGGAGGCAGAGGCTTGTATGATTGGTAGACATGCCTTGATTTCCAGAAAGTGACCTTGGGCCAAACCCAATCCCCTTCAATCTCATTTTTGAGGTCTATAGCCTGGGTGTAAGTGGAGATTGTGAGCAGAAAGGGAGGTCTGTGGTGGGCTGCACCCTCCCTGGCAGTCCCTTGAATTGCCAGAAGGCCTGGAAATCACCCATCACACACCTCTACCTTTCTTCAACCTCCTTCTCACCCTATATTTTGTCTGCTTCTCATGGCACATCTGTGAGAAAGCCACCAGGAGTTATGCTCATTAAAAAAAAACTTTTTTTCCAAGCAGCCTGTGGAATCCCAGTTCCCCAACTAGGGATCAGACCCGCATTCCCTGCACTGGGAGCACATAGTCTTAACCACTGGACTGCCAGGGAAGTCCCTCTTCTTTAAAAAAAAAAATTATGCTCATTTTAAAGATGAAAAAACTGAGGCCAGTAGGCAAAGACCGTACCCCAGGGTCCCCCAGAGCCTGAGGCCAGACAGGCCAGGTCTCCTGCCTACCAGGCCAGCCCCAGCACCAGCTCTGAGGTTCTGCAGCAGGGCCCTGGGGTCTGCCCTGCCGCCAGCCTCCCTCCTGGCCCCGCTGGGGGACCGCCATCTCTTCTCCCTCTGCTTTTAATTGCTTGGAAACAGAGCTGACGGCAGTGGGAACAGCTCAGCCGCTGCTAGTCTCATGACTGGAGGCTTTTGTTTGTTCACAGAATCATATTTTTACACTCTGGCTTCTGCTAATTTATGCCACAGACTGAGCTATCCCTTGCTGAAGATGGGGTTTGGGGGAGCAGGGAGTCAATTCCCAGGTTTATTTAGTCATCTTGGAGCCTATTAGAAGCTAAGCACGGAATAAATTAACAACAAAAAAGTAATAATAGTCAGGCTCAGTGTTTATTTCCTGGCGGTTCCCTCCTCCAGTGGGCCAGGCATGCTTCCTTTGTGTATCCTCAGTGTGTCCACGGAGGAAAGCTTTGCTGGGAAATGAAATGACTCCTCATTTAAGATGAAGCAATCAGCCTGTGCTGTTGCTGCTCAGCACTTATGGAGGCTCATCCCAGCTCAGGTCCAAGGGGTGAGCCCTCCAACACACACACACACACACACACACAGAAACCATAGCCCAGTACATCTCTGAGTATGACTTGAATTTCAGAGTTTCAATATTCCATGAGTGTTGGGGCTCAATTGGGAGCAAGCAGGGAGGGCTCCCTAGAGGAAAGGACCTGAATATCTGAGAATGGGAAGGGGGAAATCTGAGTCTGACCCTTAATGGGCCCCAGACAGGGATGGATACAGCACTGCTTTGAAGGAAATTGTTGCTGTTCAGTCACTCAGTTGTGTCCAACTCTTTGCAACCCCATGGACTGCAGCACACCAGTCTTCCCTGTCCTTCACTCCTGGTGTTTAAGCAAACACTTCTGATGCCATCCAACCATCTCATCTTCTGTCGCCCTCTATTCCTCCTGCCCTCAATCTTTGAAAGAAGGAAGTGGGGAGAAAGACCAGTGAGTGGGCTGGAGACCCATTTTGGAAGCTTAAATGATTGCAAAATCCTCTTGAGATGGACTCTGTTCCTCAAGTAAGGTTTAGGGCAAAAACACTTTGCACCCATTATAAATAATCCAAGGGCTGGAGCTCAGAGGGTGTGGGAGGAGACCCCTAGATCCAGAAAGCCCTGGTAACATAAGAGAAGAGTCTCTTAATTAGTGAAAGGGCCAGAAAGGGCCTGAGTAAGGGATATTAAAATCAAGCTCAGGAATACAAAGTCAGAAGAACACAGAAAGGGGCAAAGAAAGGGTGTTCTCAGTGCTGGCACATGGAAGGCCTTAACCCATGCTTGTTCTCGGCTCCACCTTTACCTCTTGTGGCAAAAGTGGCTGCCTTGTCACCCTCCACGCCCACCAGGACCACTTTTTCTGGGTGCCTAAGCCCAGAAATCTGTAGATTTCACCCACACATGCACCCATCCTCCCACCCAGCAGTCTCCCATACATCATTCACTCATCCTGCTCATCCATTAACTTATCCACCACCCATCCACCCATCCACCTATATCCAGCTACTCGTTCTAGCCAGCTACCTACACAACGGAGAGGCAGACAGTGAGCACAGCAGAGGCTCCTCACCAGCAACCTGGGTGGCACCCTGGAGACTTCTTCAGTGGCATTTCCGAGGGCCTAACTGCAAGCCTTGGAGCCACAGGAATCTGCTTTGGTGAGCTGGGTGCTAAGGAGATTCATCTCTCTGTGACAGACTTACATTTACCAAGCTCACAGGGACTGATATTTATATACACACCCTGATGCCAACTTATTAATTTATAATAAGAAACGCTACTCAAGTGGAGCGGATGTTTGCCTTGGCAGAACAGAGTTTCTCCCAGTAGGCAAGTAACGGAAAAAGTCAGATTATCATAAAAAATTCTGGGTTGGTAATTCACAGTGAGAAATCAAATTTTTGAGGGTCCTGTGTACTCATGAACTCCCAGATCTGTCTTCTGTCTCTGAAAGCAAGTTAGAAGGTGATCAGAAGTCCCCTCAGTGAATCTGAAATAGAGCTAGGGGGTTGGCTGTGTGATTTGCTATTTAACAGCTTGAGGTTTCTGCCCCATCCTGGCACCTGATCTCTCTCAGGCACCTTCTACCCCAGGGGTCAGCAAACTATGGCCCACAGGCCAAACTTCACCTGTTTTCTATGTCCCAAGAGCAAAGAATAAATTTTACATTTCTAGCTCTAACAAATCTAGACATCATGTTAAAAAACAGAGACACATCACTTTGCCGACAAATGTCTGTCTAGTCAAAGCTATGGGTTTTTCCAGTAGTCATGTACAGATGTGAGAATTGGACCATAAAGAAGGCTGAGCACCATAGAATTGATGCTCTTGAACTGTGGTGCTGGAAAAGACTCTTAAGAGTCCCTTGGACTGCAAGGAGATCCAACCAGTCAATCCTAAAGGAAATCAACCCTGAGTATTCATTAGAAGGACTAATGCTGAAGCTGAAGCTCCAATACTTTGGCCACCTGATACGAAGAACTGACTCATTGGAAAAGACCCTGAAGCTGGGAAAGACTGAAGGCAGGAGGAGAAGAGGGTGACAGAGGATGAGACGGTTGGATGGTTTCATCAGCTCAATGGACATGAATTTGAGCAAACTCCAGGAGATAGTGGACAGGGAAGCCTGGCATGCTGGAGTCCTTGGGGTCGCAAAGAGTTGGACATGACTGAGCAACTGAACAACAACAAAAGACGAATGATATTTCATGAAATGGGAAAATCACATGAAATTCAAATTTCAACACCCCACAAATGAAGTTTTAATGAAACATGGGCCATTCATTCATTACCTATGACCTATGGCTATTTCTGTGTTATAGCCATAGAGTTGAGCAGCTGCCACCAAGACTGTGTAACCTGCAAAGCCTAAACTATTTATTGTGTGATCACATATAGAGGAAGTTTTTGACCTGTGCTCTAGACCAATTCCTCACCTTTCTATGGGCCTTTGTCTTTTGACTGAGCTGCTGTCACCCTCCTGTTGACTTGAGATTGTTTAGAGACCTTCTGGATCATGGGAGCTGCCAAGTTAGCCAGTCATAAACTTTTAGGTAATCTCTTAGTTCCCATGTGCGCACGAGCATGTCATAAACACCTTGTAAGGATATCAGCCCAGCCCCCAGTGACCTCATCAGTACCTCCATGCTGGGATAATGCAAAACAGTTGTATTCATCTTTCTGTTCACCAGCTCTCTGTTCTCCCATTCACCCCCTAGTCTCCCTCCCATCATGCCTTCATTTACCAAGACAGTCTCGTTTGCCCACCCATGGTGGCTCCCACCTTTCCATCTCTTGAGCAACCATCCATTGACTTAGCCTCTGCACCAGTCAGGAAGGTGTGATTGTGTGCATGTGTGTGCCTGGGCATGGACGTGTGTGTATGCACACATGTGCACATATGTGTGTGTATAGTGGGTGACTTTACAATTCAACAAACTCCCAGCTATGTTTGAGACTTTAATCAGAGGCTGGTGAGAAAGTCACATTCCTACAGGTCAGGGTTCAGGCACCCTGAGCTGGGTTGACTGTCTCCAGTAAGAATTTTCTCTGATTGAGAACAAATAGCACAACTTCGACCCTGTGGCCTTCCCTCTGCTTCAAGGCTGTGAAGTGTTGTCTGGAGTTCTTAAGAGGCAGCTGTGTGGGAGAGAGAAGGGGGCGAAAGAAAAGACGAGGTGAGGTAGGGGAAGGAAACAAGAGACAGAACAAGAAGGAGGGCGGGCGGGGGAGGAGAGAGATCTTGCCCTGTGGGAAGCGCTCAGATGCAGTGGCTCAGGGCCCATTGATTCATTCTTCCCGGGCTCCTTTGTCCTGGACTTGAGTGGTGTGGGCGGGCTCGTCTGGGAGTGCCCAGGGGCTGTATGGGCACAGCTGGATGCTCAGGCAGCCAGTGTCCTGGGTACTGCCTCCCCTTCCTGCCTGCCCAGCTGGGGACTTGGGTTTCTGCCTCCTCTGGCTGGCCTGGGGAGGATCTGTACAGGATTCAGCCTGAGTTTTGGGGACACTCAGGATGACAGACACTCAGAGACAGGAGTAAAGAGGAGCTGTCTGCAGTCAGCACAGCCCCAGTGACAGCTCCCATCTGGCTCTGTGGGTACGTGTGGCCTCGGTCACCAGAGGCTGGGTAGTGCAGACCACAGAGTGGGAGTCGAAACCCAGTTTCTGAGGCTTCAGCTCTGGGCTCTGTTCCCTACTTCAAACTGCCAGGAAGAAACACACCTGTCTCTCAGCCCGGCTGTCGGAGGCCATGGGTGGAAGATTGTAATCAAATAAACAAAGCAGAAAGAAAAATCTTTAAAAGAAGATGTTGACCCAAACACACAATAACTACCTTTCCTGCTACTGGCAGAGACCTTTAAAGCTGCCTCTGCACTGTATGGATCGAGAAGCCAAGGCTTCAGGTGACAAGAGCTAAGTGGCGTGGCCAGCATGGACCTCAACTCTAGAACTTCTGCCTACAGGGAGGCAGCATCACATAACAGCGATGGCCTTGGGCTCTGAGGTCAGAAAGGCGTGGTTTCAAGGCCCACCTCCTCTCCCAGATGGTGTGAGTCTCAATGTCTTGTATAAAAGGTTATGCTGGGAAGAGAACTGAGCTCATAGCCTTTTCGAGGAATAAAAGAAGTGCTCTCTGTAAAGTGCCTGGCGCATAGTAGGTGACCGGTATGTTAACTTTTAAAAAGTGGCTACTGGGAATAGAGATGCAGATGTAGAGAACAGACTTGTGGACACGGGGAGTGAAGGAAGGAGAGGGTGGGATGAGTTGAGAGAGTATCATTGACATATATACACTACCATGTGTAAAATAGATAGCTGGTAGGAATCTGCTGTATAGCACAGGGAGCTCAGCTCGGTGCTCTGTGATGACCTAGAGGAGTGGGATTGGGGGTGGGTGGGAGGGAGGTGTAAGAGGGAGGGGATATATATATACATATAGCTGACTCCTTGTTGTACAGCAGAAAGTAACACAACGCTGTAAAGCAATTATACTCCAATCAAAAAATAAAGTAAGATAAAAAGTAACTACTGTGCTGGGGTTAGAGAATTGAACAAACTTCTCCCTGCAAGGAAACCCCAGTTTGATGGGGGAGACATACACTCATAATTCAGAGGAACCTGTGCAGTTCAAGATGTGGACGCTGCGGGCAAGGGGATCAGATGGCTTCCCAGAGGTAGCAGATACATTGATCCCCGAAGAGCTCCTGTCTATCAGGTGGGCAAGGGCAGAGGAAAAGATATCAGGCAAAGGGCACAGCACGGGCAAAGACAGAGAAGGATGAGGTCCTCTCAGGAGTGAGGTTGCTTACTGAGGGTTTTCCCTGCTAATGAAAGGTCCCCAGTGGGTCTCCCACTGCCCAGGGCTCCTCAACACCCTCCTTCCAGCATGAGCTCTGGTAAAGTAAACTGGCTGAGTATTTGCTGAAGCTAAACAACATTTTGCTTCAGCAAATTTTCTGATGGAAAAAAAAATTCTGTAATGAGGTCCCAAGTTAAACAGACTTGGCATTGGCGTTTGGAATTATGTGGCTCCACTCACTCTTCACCAGGAGGGATAGAAATAGGATATGGGGATAAAAGGGATTAGCCCAGATACATGTATCAGGAGGCTCCTTCACCATCTCCCCTTCCAGGAAGCCTCCCCAGCTTTCATCCTCATAGGCATCACATAGACACTCTCCCACACACTGTCACCAGCTATTTCACACTCATCTCTGAACACTCATCTCCAAGCTCAAGCACATGAGAATTCAGAGCACATGAGACTCACAGACTATTGCCACAAGCCTTTGCTTCTACTCATGCTCTCTCTGTCTCTCTCTCTCTCTCTCTCTCTCTCTCTCTCTCTCTCACACACACACACACACGTGTGCAGGACAGCTCAGGGTATTTCTCCAAGCCACTGCTGCATCTCATAACATTTTAGATGCTGACAGCAGAAGATTTGAGGGTTCTAGGCCAAGAGCGACCCCAGCCTGCTAGTTGCCACTGTCTGTATCCCCACAGGGTGAGAGGGCAGGCAGATGCCCCTCCGTACCCCGGGCCATTCACTGAGCCCAGAGGAACAGGTAGGGCACCCACTCTGATCCTGACTCACTCAGAGAGTCAGGTGGGGGACTTCCCTGGTGGTCTAGTAGTTAAGAATCCACCTAGCAATGCAGGGGATATGGGTTCAATCCTTGGTCTCGGAAGATTCCACAATGAGAAGCCCTTGTATCACAATGAAGAGTAGCCTTCGCGCGCCACAACTAGAGAATGCAGCAATGAAGATCCAGCACAGACAAAAATAAAATAAATAAATAAAAATAAAAAGCCTGAGTGGGGCACTCAGGTCCTCTCTGTGGCTAGGGCCCAGAAGAGGCCCCACGGGAGGCAGTGGAGTCCAGTGTATCTGGCTCAGAAGGGCCCAAAGACTAAATAATGTCACTGTTGGGTTCTTGGAGATGTAATTGGGTCTGACAGTCCTTGACTAATCTGTATTTGTCTTCCTAAAAACTCTGTCGTGCTGCCCTCTGCCTGCCCAGCCGCCCACAGCCCTTGGCACTCTTGCAGCCAAGGCAGACTCACGGAGGGGCAGGGGCAGAGACCTAGTTTCACAGCCAGGGCAAGGCTTCGCATTCAGATGCAGGGATCCAGACAAGCTCCAGTTTTCAGAATTAAATTGGAAAATCTGGACTCTGTCTCTATCTGTCTTCCTGCCTCTCCTGTCTCTCTGTCTTAGAGAATTTCGCCAGTGGTGTACATCTCCCCTGCTCTGGGGCCAGAAAGGAGGGGTATCATCCAACGGGCAGGCACTGACTCGTATTCACAACCTGTCACCTCCCAGAGCAGGCCGTGCCCAGTCTGCTAAGATGTGTTGGTTATTTTTATGGGTGAAGGTGTGATGTCACAGGTACAGGGACTTCCTGACTCCCAGGGAGATGATGCCATGCTTGCTTAGCTCTAATGGCCTCCTCCCACACTGATCTCCCGGGTTGCTAACAGCTTCTTCCCACTGCTGGCCTGTCCTGTGGGGGAGGGGAGTCCAAGCATTTCCTGACACCCCAGTGTGCCTAAATCTGCTAGGGTGCTCCAGGGACAGAGTGCAGCACAAGAGGGAACCTGGACCAGTCAGGAAGACGAGTCTTTCCCACAGATGCTCAACTCTGAGCGCTGCAGGGATTCTGAGATGAGGAGCGTCCATAATGGTTCCGTGGTCAGCAGAGCCTTAGGAGGGGGAGGATTTGGACAGGAGGAAGGGCATCCTAGGTGGGGGATGGTGTGAAGTTAGGTGCCAGGAGAACAGCTAACACTTCCTGAATGTTTACTGTCAGGCTTTGCTTTAAGTGGTTTCGCATGGCTGAATCTATTTAACCCTCACGGCGAATAAGACACAGAGAAGTTAAATAACTTGCCCAAAGTCACACAGCTAGTGAGGGGCAAGGTTGGGATTTGAATCCAGACAGTCTAGTTCCGGAGACCATGCTCACAACCGCTCTGCTGTGTGTGAAGGTACCTGAGCGGAGGGAGGGTTTGGGCAGGAGATAGGGAGGTAGCGGTGTGGGGAGGAGCTGTTAAGGGACTTAAATGCCAAAGAGAGGTTTGAGAGATGACCTGAGAGGTGACAGGGAACTAAGAGAAGTGACAGCCTCTGTGTGTCCTCTTTCCACCTATGCCACCCCCTACTTCTGACTCCTGCCAGCTCAGAGGAGCAGGAAATGTTGTAGGTGATCTAAGATCCTCATTGCTTTGTCTGCCCAGCCCTCTCTCTGCTTCTCAGGGAGCTATCCATCACAGAACCGCGCCTCCTCCCCCTACACACACACAACAGAACTCCCACCTTTAACACCACTTCCCAGCCAAAGGGCTGGGTACATGACCAAAGTCTGGCCAGTGAGCATTCTTTCCTGGGATCTGAAAATTTAGAACCCAAGAAAGAGAGCTCCTTCTTCTTTCTTCAGGGAGCACTCTGCAGAGAGAACCATGAAGCAGCCTGTGGGCAAGGTTCCAGCTGTAGAGAAGTCTAGCATGGGAAAAGGAGGCCAGCATCCTTGACCAGCACAGAGCAGAGGCCAAGAAGAGGACCTGTGGTGTAGGAGCCTCACATCCAGTCTCCCCCAGGCATCCAGCTCCCCAGACTTCCCCAACATTTGAGTTTGTGATCCAGTAACATCTCTTTTGTGCCTAACTGGCTCAGACTGGGTGTCCATCATTTGTCACCAGGAGGGCCCTGAACAGATATTGTCTCCGAGACTCTGGAAGAGAGGGGAACGTTGAAGTCTCCATTCAGAACTTGGGGACCACTGCAACTTCTCTGGTGGCCCAGTGGCTAAGACTCTGCCTTCCGGCATAGGGGGTATGGGTTTGATCTCTGGCCAGGGAAATAAGGTCCCACATGCTGCACCCAAAAATTTTAAAAAAATAACTGAGGGGGCCCTGATGGGTACTCCTTCATCTCTCCCAAGATGGGGGCCCACTAGGCATGTTCTGCTCCAAGTGTGGCCTGGGTGATGCTGGGGTCAGGGAAGAACTGTCTCAGTCTGACAGAGAGAGACAGACCTGTGGAGCAGGTGACCCAGCAGAACGGAGACCACATCACCCCTAACCATGGAAGCCGGAGTCAAGCCCCGTGCCCTGACCCAAGCTATCTACAGACAGACTTTTAAGGAAGGAGGATAAGACTGGAGCTGAGGCCCAGGGTCCACCAGCCTGCTCTGCTTGCCAGGAGAAAGAGCCTGGTCCATCTCTGAATGTATGTGTCAGCCTGGGTGGGGCATAGCAAACAGTTTCCTGGTCTTCTCCCGGTGTTAGGCCTGCCTCCAGGTTGGTTAGGGAGGTTCTTGAAAACATAGCAACAGTACAGCAAAACCTCAGCACAGAATCATGGTAAGGGATGTTCCTTTCTGCCCAGGGCTCCAGCAGGTCACCCTCTGGTCCCTGTACCCCAGGTGTCTGTGCTATGTCGATGGCCTGCCTGCTCCAAGCCAAGGGGGCTGACGGTTCAGCTGTGCCCTCACTTTCTGCTGTGTGCTTTGTACTTTCTGTTCTGGCACGGGTTGCTGGGCTGGTCTTCTTGGGTATATTTCTCCTGCTCCCCAAGACAACGGTCTTTCTGAGATAGATGCTGGGCACATGTGACAGGTGCTTCTGGGCTTGAGGCTCTTTTCCTAGGTCAGCCACTCTCCCGAGCCCTCTCTTCCCCTCTAAGCTGAAAACTTGTCTCTCCCTTTAAAAATAGTTACAAAACAGTGTTTCCTAAATCCTGGAGCATTTGAGTCTGGTGACTGATCATGGGGATTTGGATCTGCCACTTTCTGTGCTGGAGATACCGCCGGGGGACATCAGGGAGGGGAGGGGGCATCAGGCCCAGGGAGAGGGGCCCTTGGGCAGCTCGGCAGCAGAGCATCACAGGGAGGAAGCAGTGTGATTTCCGGCCATGTTGCATCTCACGCTGCAGATCTAGGCTAGAGCTGGGATGCCAGGAGAACAAACTGTGGCAACATGCTCCACTTGGCTTTTGGACTTACAGTGTAACCCAAAGGGCAACTGGCAAATTATAGAAAGCTCTTTCTGGCTACCCAGGCTTGGCTCCAGCCCTCGTGTGTGTGTATGTGTGTGTGTGTGTGTGTGTGCGTGTGTACATGGCTGGGTCCCATGTGTGCTTCTGAGCACATGTGTGCATGCAGTGTGCATACATACACCAGTGATCACACCAGTCACATCTTCTGCTCATGGGAGGCTTCCCTGGTTGCTGAGATGGTAAAGAACCCACTTCCAGTGCAGGAGACTGGGGTTTGATCCCTGGGTTGGGAAGAGCCCCTGAAGAAGGAAATGGCAATCCACTCCAGTATTCTTGCCTGGAGAATTCCATGGACAGAGGAGCCTGGTGGGCTACAGTCAATGAGGTCGAAAAGACTCGGACATGACTGAGTGACTAACACGTTCACTTCATTTTTTTCACTTTTCTGCTCATGGCAAAGGCTGGTCTTCAGCAAAGTTGAGATGTTTGAGGATTTTGTAGCTGGACTCCACTACACTCTCTGGTCCTCATCCTACCTCTCATCCCCTTCTTAGCTCACTTCTCTGTTCTTCCCGTCTATACTATTTCCCCACCAGAAGCCTTTCTTGACTGACAGGTACCCAGGTCTGACATCTGTCATGGGGTCTATAACTGCACTCTTTTCCTTAAAGCCTTGTACATCAGATTTAACACTTCTCACAATCTCTGGAAGTTACTTTTTAGTAAGAAAAATATTGGACTATCTGCACCTTTTATCAATCAGATAAGCTTTCAACTCCGGGTTGTGCTGTTCCAGGTTTTCCCCAACATGGCCCCAGTCTCACTTTTCTGATTCACCAAAACTTTCTAGAAACTTCTCCCCAGACAGGGAATAAAAGGTGGCTTGGGGCCAAGGGAAGACTGAGAGTTGATTTTCTTGGGTTCCAGTTCTACCTCTGCCAATAATTACTTTTGTAATCTTGGGCAAGTCCTTGCCTTTCTCTAGACCTCAGTCTTCTTCTCTGTAAACTGGGTGCATTAAATATCAAACTCTCAGCCTGGGGGACCATCAGAACCGCCAAGGGTGACTTTTCAGGTTTGTAAACAGCTTATTTAGTTCACTGTGACTCTGATTGTATTAGCAAATCATTGTATTAACTTTGTGTGGCTGCCATAACAAATTACCACAAGCTGGGTAGCTTAAAACAACATAGATTCATCCTCACCTAGGGGGCCAGAAGTCTGAAATCTTTTACATTGAGCTGAAATCGAAGATTCTGCAGAGCTGCAGTCCCTCCAGGGGCTCCAGGGGAGCATCTATTTTGCTCTTCCACATTCTGGTAGCTGTGGCTTTCATCGGCCTCTGGCCAAATCTCCTTTTGTCTCCCTCTTCTAAGGACACCAGGGATAGCATTCAGAGTCCACCCAGATACTCCAAAATATGCTTTCCCCATTTCTAGACCCTTAACCTTATCACATCTACAAAGATCCCTTTTCCAAATAAGGTGACATTTCCGGGCCCCAGGGATCAGAACCTGATATCAGAACTCAGCCTGCTACAATTACAGCATCGAATCCATTTATAAATGTCACCTATCACTAAAGGCAAGTGTGAGGTTTTGTTTTTAATATTTCTTTATTTGTGTTTATTTTTGGCTGCACTGGGTCTTCCGTGTTATGTGGGCTCTATCTAGTTGCAGCGAGCAGAGGCTACTCTCTCGAGTTGCAGTGTGTGGGCATCTCATTGCAGTGGCTTCTCTCATCGTGAAGCATGGGCTCTAGGGCGTGCAGGCTCAGGAGTTGCGGCACACGGGCTCAGCTGCCCTGCAGCATGTGGGATCTTTCCAGACCAGGGATTGAACCAGGATCGCCTGGATTGCAAGGCAGGTTCCTAACCACTGGACGTGTGAAGCCCAAGTGTGAGCTTTTTTATATTTGTCAGAGGGAGGCTGGAGTTGAAGAGGCTTCAGAAAAGTGGACAAAGTGACCTGCAAGGGTCCTCCCATTTCTATCGCTGTGCTATTCTAATTACGGTGTGCTGAAGGAAACACAAATTAATTTAATCTCAACCAAATCAAGTACAATCAAGGGGTGAAATCCATTGCCACACAACAAAACAGGTCTCAGGCATCTGGTGTTGACGTGCTCCATGTATAAATGATTGTCTAGATCCATGAGGGTTTTTGGTTCAGCTGGGCCACTCCCGTTGCAGGGCTTAAATGTCCCTGGCTCCTGGTTCCATGGTGGGTCCTAGGCTCAGGATAGATGGAACCCAGGCCATGCTGGCAGACTGGCTGCACAGGCCATGGTCTCAGGCTTTCTGAACACCCATAGACTCCACGCTCCTGCCCCAGTGCTCCCAGGCGGTCCAGGCTCTGCCCTCTGCCCACCCTCGACATTGGAAGACGCTTACCTCTCAGACCTTCCAAATCAGCCTGTAGAAGCCCTGGGCCTCTCGGCTTCCACTAGAGCCTACCACAGTGGACCCCTTACATCTGCACAACCCTGCCTGCAGCCTCATAGCACCAGGAGCACCAGCAGGGGTGGGGGTGGTATCAGACTCACATGGGCCCAATCCAGCCACTGACATTTGTCAGCCACACTGGCTTGGGCAAGTGAGTTCACCTCTCTGAGTTTGGTTTTGTCATCTAGGAAATGGAGACCATACTGTCAGAGTCAGTGTGGAGGGCAGTGAAGCTGTGCCCAGGAAATAGTGGTCACGCAGCTGCTGGGGAAGGGATTCTTACAGCAGGTACTTGTTAGCAGCAAAAGTTGATGTAGTAACGTCAGGACACAGAGGCCTCCAGAGAGACTGGGTTGGTTCTGCACAGCTGAAATTACAAAGAAGCAGGAGCCATAAGGGAACAGACAGCTGGTTGGAGGCAGGACAGAAGGAAGCAGGCAGGGGTCAATCCCAACGCCATGTGGACTCTACAGGACCCCATAGGCCTGTCCCTCTCCCTCCTCTCACCCCTTCCTCCCCCTCCTCCAAATCCACAGTGCCAGCCTCACTGAGTCTCCCATTCCAAGCTCCCCCATCCCTGGCCTCCCCACACGCTGTGCTTCCTCTCCACCTGGCCAATCCTACTTTCCATTCAGATCTTGGCTTAAACGCCACTTTATCAAGGAAGCTCTCTCACAAGGACAGTTTCCCCCGGTATGTGGTCATCAACACAGGTCCCTGGCTCATCAACACTAGACCACATGCCTATGTCTGTCCCATGAGTCAGGTGAGGGGGGTGTTGGGGGGACAAACATGGCAGTCCCTTTCTCAGGGGTTGCAGCAGGGACAGCCTCTTTCTTATAAGAGGCTCTGAGGGGTCAGGCACCATGAGGCATGTCCAGATGCACACAAAGGAGACAAAGAGAGAAAACAGTTAATAACCTCAGGTCCCTGATGATCAGTATACCCACAGCCCCCTCTTCCAGAGGAGGTGGCTGAGATCAGGAGGGGAGTGACTTGCCTACAGCCACTCAGCCCATCACAGCAGGGCTGCGCTTCTGACCTCAGCAGAGGGCTCCTTCCAGGGCCCCGGGCTGTGGAGAAATGAACTGGGCTAATGAGAACAGAGTCCAAAGTGGGAGCCCGGGGCTGTGGGTCTGGAGGTCAGGGAAGGGGCAGCTGAGCCTGAGTGAGGGCGAGCTTCACCCTGGCCCGCCCTCTCAACACGCTGCCTCCTCCCTGACTGAGCCAGCCACTTGGGAGCAGCTCTTTGGAGGCCTTGTGTGTGCCCAGACTTTTAACATCTGTCATTAAAGAATGGCTGCGGTTCTTAGCCAAGGGCATCTTAAACACTCTTTCTTCCGCATCTCTTTTCTTTTCTTTGGTTTCCTTGTTAAATGAAAAGGAACCATCTCGGAGCTGATCTGTCTCTGAGTCACTGCAAGTCCTAGCAGTAGACGCCAGGGGGGACCTAGAATAGAGGAGGCTGTGAGGGCTGCCCTGAGGGGAGGTGCAGGACCCCAGGGTCTGCTTGGGGATCCGCCAGTGTGTTGTGAGGGGTTTCTGAAGTGCTCTCCCCACTTTGGTTCCAAAGAACCCCCATCCTGCACCCTGCTCTAATCAGCTTTACCACACCGGCCCCTGAGACAGGTCACACCCTTAGTCCTTTCCTGTCTTTAAAGGAAGGTCATTCTCTTCGTGGAGGGAGGGTGTGGCTTCTGCTGCTGGGGTCAAGGACTCTGCGGGTGAGCAGAGGGCTGGGGAAGACTTGGAACCTTCCCTGCTTGGGGTCGTGAGGAGGTGTGTCTGACACGGGCCTTGAGCCATGAGGTTAGTGTCCAGCTCACACTGTGCAGCCCACCCTGGAGGCTGTGGGATGATGCCCTCCTATATCTTGGGTCTAGGGTTGAGCTGGTAAATGAGAAATTGGCCAAAATAGAGAGTTTTTGTTTTAATTTTTTATTTTGTATTGGGTGTAGCCAATTATGAAGTAGGAAATGGGAACCCACCCCAGTTTCAGGAAGCAACAGTTAGAACTGGACATGAAACAACAGACTGGTTCCAAATAGGAAAAGGAGTACGTCAAGGCTGTACATTGTCACCCTGCTTATTTAACTTATATGCAGAGTACATCATGAGAAACGCTGGGCTGGAGGAAGCACAAGCTGGAATCAAGATTGCCAGGAGAAATATCAATAACTTCAGATATGCAGATGACACCACCCTTATGACAGAAAGTGAAGAAGAACTAAAGAGCCTCTTGATCAAAGTGAAAGAGGAGAGTGAAAAAGTTGGCTTAAAGCTCAACATTCAGAAAACTGAGATCATGGCATCCGGTCCCATGACTTCATGGCAAATAGATGGGGAAACAGTGGAAACAGTGGCACACTTTATTTTTCTGGGCTCCCAAATCACTGCAGATGGTGATTGCAGCCATGAAATTAAAAGACGCTTGCTCCTTGGAAGGAAAGCTATGACCAACCTAGACAGCATATTAAAAAACAGAGATATTATTTTGCCAACAAAGGTCCATCTAGTCAAGGCTATGGTTTTTCCAATAGTCATGTATGGATGTGAGAGTTGGACTGTGAAGAAAACTGAGCGCTGAAGAATAGATGCTTTTGAACTGTGGTACTGGAGAAGACTCTTGAGAGTCCCTTGGACTGCAAGGAGATCTAATCAGTCCATCCTAAAAGAGATCCGTCCTGGGTGTTCATTGGAAGGAATGATGTTGAAGCTGAAACTCCAATCCTTTGGCCACCTGATGCGAAGAGCTGACTCATTGGAAAAGGTCCTGATGCTGGGAAAGATTGAAAGTGGGAGAAGGGGATGACAAAGGGTGAGGTGGCTGGATGGCATCACTGACTCGATGGACGTGGGTTTGGGTGAACTCTGGGAGTTGGTGATGGACAGAGAGGCCTGGCATGCTGCAATTCATGGGGTTGCAAAGAGTCGGACACGACTGAGCACCTGAAATGAACTGAACTGAACCAGTATTCTTGCCCGGAGAATCCCATGGAGAGAGGAGTCTGGCAGGCTACAGTCTATATGGTTGAAAAGAGTCAGACGTGACTGAGCGACTGAGCACGTAGCTGATCAACAATGTTGTGATAGTTTCGGGTGGACAGCAAAGGGATTCAGCCATACGTATACATGTATCCATTCTCCCAGGAGTTTCAATACATATTCTATCTTCTGACCATTTTGACAGATGTCATGTTGCCCCCACCCCAGCACAGTTCTTGCCTCAGCTTCCCTCCTCCCATATGGGGGAGACCGCAGGAGTCTGGGCAGTTGCCTAGAGAAGGCAGTCTGGAGCAGCTTGTGAGAGAAGGAGGAGGGTCAGCAGAGGCAGGGAGTCACAGGGAGTACCCCGGGCAGGGAGAAATGCCTTAGAACGGATGAGGAGGTGGGGACGCCTCATGTGTAGGGAGCCCGGCTGGGCCTTCATTCTAGGGGAGCAAGAAGCTCCCCCAGCCCAAGGCAGCCTAGCCATGCAGGACCTTGAGTGATGGGCCAAGAACTCAGGCTTACCACTCCAGGCAAGAAGAGGGATCACCCTGGGGCCTTCCAGAGGTGGTGGGGGTGAGGGCTGTGTGCTCCCAGTTCCCCACATGCTCATGCCCTGCTTCTGTCTCCAAAGCCGACAGCCAGGTTCTCTTGTGGGGCCTGCAGTCTCTCCTCTCCCCGGGGAGGGCTCAGGCTGCAGCTCCTTCATACAGGGTGCTGCCTAGAAAGGGAACTTGGAGTCAGGCCGGGGCAGGATGGGGTGAAGAAGAGGTTCCTCAAAGTGAACCCCTGTACTTGCCGATCTTCCGTGAGTAAATCAGGTCCCCCTCCCGCAGGCCCCAGGTCCCTGCTCTGACACCCAGAGGGATGGACACTCTCCCTGGGCTGCACCAGCCTGGCTCTGGCATGGAGGGACGATGTACATGGCTGGTCCCCCTGCAGTTTCTCCCAAGCTGGGGCTCCCATCCTGTGGCAGGTCCCACTGGACCTCACCATGATTTCTGCGCAGTTCTCTGCCTCTGGCTCTCTTTTCATTTTCCTCTCTCTCTTTCTCTTGATATCTGCTTCCTTCTTTCTTCTCATCTCTTTTCTGGACCATGAAATTCCTGTTATCTTGTTGTCAGTCTCTCCCACCTCTTCCTTTTTCTTTTTCTACTCGCTCCCTCAACTTCAACTGTTCACACCCAGTTAGCTCCACAGCTAACTTCACAACTAATTCTTCACTTTGCTCAGAAAATAGCTCTCCTAGACCATCCCCTTGGGTCCATTCTCAAGGTTGCCACACTGGGTCAGGTGCCCATGGCCCTAGTCTTAATCTACTCCAGAAATCTTCAAGTGGCTCCTCTTTCTTCCCTGACACCACTGCCAAAATATTTTCTCTGAATTCCATATCCCTCCTGTCTTCTTCACTAGCACAGTTTCCTGGTTCTTCAAGTGTAAACCATTCCATCTGTTACTCCCTACTTCTGTGCTCTGAGTCCCCCTGGCAAGACTAGGAGGAAAGAAGATAGGGGCCCACAGCCTGTCAGAGGTCAAGGGTGCATACAGATGACAGGTCTTGGGGCTTGGGCCAAGTTAGGGGAAGGGGCTTTACCCTAGTCTGTGGCAGGAGGCACTGCTGGAACCAGGGGCAGAACTGAAGCTGGGAAGAATCAGGAAATAACCCAGAGGATGTGCTAAGGCAGTGTAGCTAATGGAGGTGCAAGGATTCTGCGGTCACAATCAGGAGAATCAGGCAGAACAGAATTTCTGAACCTCCAGGTATTCTCCAGGGTTCGCAATGAGAACCAGGAAGGCCTCCCATCCACCAGGTACTTTGCTGGGTCAAGTGTGGGAGTAGGAGACCAGAGGGCTGAACTGCAACTGGGGATGGGTGTGATCAGACCCTGGAGGAGAAGAGGGGAGACATAGAGGTTGAGTCTGGAGTGGGGAGGGCCCAAGAGAGAATACCCTGGTGGGGGCAGTCAAGGAGGGGTTCTGGAAACAGGTCCTAATGTTCCTGAAGTGTGTGATATAGACACCCCTTTATTTGCCCTATAAACTCTTTAGTAAACACTGCATCTCTCACTAATGCTCAGGTATGAGTGCATTCCTTCCTTGAGGGAGCCTGGAAAGTGTTGGGTTTCTTGCCTAGACCATCCTGCTGAGGACAAAGGTAGGCACTGAAAGTGCAAAGCCAAGAGCAAAAAGGGCCCTGAGATGGCAAGCCCTGGGAATTCCCAGCAACCTTCCAGATTGGACTCCTCTTGTGATTGAGAAGCATGAGAACAAAATAGTGTGTCGTCTGCCAATCCTTGCAGAAACGATCGACTTCGCCCTAGAGGAGGTGTATATATGTGTGCAGGAGGTAAGTGTGCATGTGAGCTGAGAAAATGTCACTGGGATCCCAGGCCTACAGAGATGTGACATGACCACAAGTAATTGTAAGGACTCTCCCCCCAACCTCCCACGTACCTGGAGAAAATGCTGCTGGACCATCTGTGCCAGCACAGCTCTGACTGCTGACAGGGACTCTGCCAAACCACCCACAGCACTGCAAGGGCACAGAGGTTCAGCTGAAGATCGTGGGATGCTTTGGCAGACCCGCAGACTGTTTTCTTCTCCTTGAGGCAACAGCACCAGGATCAATCCGTACACTGGATCTCGTGGTTTTATCACAGGCAGAAGGCTCTGGAAGAAGAAAAAAGTCATTGAAAATCAAAAGAGGGTATCATTTAATTACTAGTAGAAGGATGCCATTGCATTTCACCCTCCTAACTGGGGAACAGGACAAATGAGTTATTGATGCCTTAATTCAGACCTCATTTGAGAGATATGCTCCTGGGAGAGGCAGTTGGACTCTGCATCCCTGATCCAAGACCCTATGTGGTCCCTGAGGCAGTACAACGTCCTGTGCCAATGAGGAGGGTCCAAATATCAAGTCTAATCTATCTGATGTTTTCTACAGTTTTCCAGAACTTTAAAAGGGCTTTGTAATGTATGATTTTCATAGTCCATAAGGCCTAGCCTGGCTTTGCAGGGGAGCTTCTCAGGTGGCACCAGTGTAAGAACCCACCTGCCAATGCAGGAGGCTGACATAGGAGACGCAGGTTTGAGCTTCAATCCCTGGGTCAGGAAGATGCCCCGGAGGAGGAAATGACAACCCACTCCAGTATCTTGCCTGGAGAATCCCATGGACAGAGGAGCCTGGCAGGCCACAGGCCATGGGTGGCAGAGTCAGACACGACTGAAGCAACTTAGCATGCAGCACGGCTTTGCAGAGCAGCACTAGACATGCTGAACCTATGGCCAAAGAAACATTAGAATGTTCTCATTAGACAGTGATCATCTATGGCCATGATGATGTCACCAGCTAGGCTTGGATTGGTGTCCCCTAGCTTCAGAACGTGCCTGAGGTCCTGCTGGAGCATACTTCTGGTGGGGGACAGCTCTAGATGAAGTCAGTACTCCTATGCTTCTCACACATGCCTCAATGCCAAGAGGAGGCAGGAGGCTGGATCAGGTGACCCTAGGAGACCTCTTCCTTATACACCTTGGTTCTATCATCAAAGAGATTTCTGCCGATGTTGGCCATCAGGCATGAAAACTCAAACTGAAGCCTCACTAAGAAACAGTGATCTACATTTGCTGAGCACTCACTGTGTTTTGTACTTTGTGCTGGACACTGGGATCCAGCAGATAACAGAGCAGTCATGGTCACTGTATTGAGCAGAACCATTTGAGGCTGACCATTTTGTGAGCCAAAATGGCCAAATACTGGACGTTTCATATCGCAATTTAATATTTGGAACAAAAAAAAATACTTGGAACATTTGGGACTTCCCTGGAAGTCCAATGGTTAAGATTACATGCTCCAAATGCAGGGGGCAAAGGTTCGATTCCTGACTGGGGAAGATCCCACTTGCCGCATGGCATGGCAAGAAAAAATACTTGGGACACTCCAATGCAGTCGGGTGATACAGAGGCAACCACCACATGGAGTGACAAGCTTTGACGGGAATAAGCACAGGGAGTTATGAAAACCCCAAGGAGAGGAGTGAGCCTGAGTTGGGGCATCAAGAAGTCTTCCCAGAGGAAGTGGCATTAGTAAGAGCTGAAGGGTGGGTAGGGACAGTCAGGCAATGATGGGGGTGGGAGAGGAGATAAGGGAAATTTGTAGGGAACAAAACAGTCTACACAGAAAGGCTCAGAGATGCAAGAGAACATGACATATTTGAGGCTCTGACATGGCCAATGCACTGAATTTAAAAAATGGGTCTGATTTAAGATGAAGCTTGAGAGATAAGCAAGGCAGAATAATAGAAGGCCTCTTAAGCTATGTTAAGGAAGTTGGATTGGACTTCACGTTGAAGATGAGGAGCCACTGAGAGTTCTAAACAAGAGAGTGATGTGCTAAGACTCATGCTTTAGAAAGGTCTTTCTGGTTTCCAGAGTGGAGGCAGTAGATAAAAGAGGAAGACGCTGGAGTTGGGGGAACAGGAGGCTCTCCCAACAGTGGTCGGTTGCATGTGGGCACACATGGTCGACATGGAGAGAAAGAACAAGAGTGATTGAGTCGGGGGAAGCCTGGATGTATTTTAATATTTGATGATTGGAGGGACAAGCCAACCCAGAGTAGAGGCCACGATTCATCTTCCAGCAGAGCTCCTTGGTAGAGCCAGCAACATTTTTGCTTGCATTCTAGTCTGCTGTCAGAGAGGAAGACATCTAAGAGAACTGAATGGATTGGGCTGGAGCTGGCAGGGAAGCCCATGCCATTAATAGGATGGCTCTGGGGTTAACATAATTTACTCTTCTAAGAAGTAGGATATCACCTTGTTTTCTTTGGCCTTGGCCTGTGACTGTGTGCCTTGCCTGTTCTCATCTGAGCCTCCTTCTTGTCTATCAGTCTCTGAAGCTGAAAAGTCTCTTTCCCAGCTGAATAAGCCCAACCACACCTTACGCTTTTGCTGACTCAGTTTGGGCCCACATCACTTGATCAAGTTCACCCTATGAGGAAATCCTGGGCTTCCCTATGGTCCGCCTGATGTCACACCCCTACCCCTACAGCCATGTCCTCTAAGGTTTGCAATATCCATTAGCTCTGAAGGTCTTTTGTCCAAAGACATCTGATCCCTAGTGCAGCCAAGAGGGGCTGAGTCATAATTAGTGGCTTTTTTACTCTGGGAGTAATTTGAGCCATCCACTTCAGACAAACCCATCCCAGACCCAAGCTCCAAGATAAACTCTGAGGGCCTAAGCCTGGCTCTGTGCTCCCAAATGGATAGTCCTTAACTCCTGGCTCTTCTCAAACACATACCCCAGGAGCCACAAGTGCCTTCTTCCACTCTTGGTCCAAGTCAGAGTAAATATTTCCCTAAAAATGTTCTATCCCTCAGCAGTGAGTAGGAGAGGCATATGAGTGAAGGAGGAAATTCTTCATGTCTGCAGGTTTGGGGAGACAAGGACTGTGCTTCTAACAGCCAGCCTTCTTCCCCACAGTTGCAGCTCTCTGTCTCCAAAGATTAATTAAAGATGAGCATAGGCCTAGGGAGCATATGGCTTGTCAGTTTCACTTCCAAATGAAGCTCTGAAAAGAAGGTGAAAGGAAACTGTGGTTAGAGGGAGAGGATCTGGGAGGAGATAGGTACCAGTGAGCACACAGCATTCCCGGGTCGTCTCCTCAAGAGCCGTGATTGCCAGTGAGAATGCCTTCGGTTGTAGATAAGAGAAAGCTCTGGCCCAACTGGTTCAAACAATAAGGAATTTTAGTATCTCACAAAACAAGAGCCCCCAAGTGGGGGTGGACTCCGGGGGCTCCAGGACCAGTTTTTCCTGTGCTTTTCCACTATTGGCTTCACTCTATTCTGGGAGATCAGTTCTTCCTAAATGTTCCCTTTAATTTAAAAAAAAAATCATCAATGTGGGCTCATTATCCATACCTCCCATCAGTCTTTCTCTTACATCTCACTGGCCAGAATTGTTCAAACATTCATTCCTAAGACAACAGTTGGCAAGGGAAATGGGACCACTATGACTACTTTAATGAAACCCACCACCTTCTAGAGAAGAGGGTCGCCTCTGGACACAGCCTGCGCTCTGTTAGTGGGAGAAATGATTGGAAGGTGGGATGGGTATTGGGTAAGTAAGCAGCAGTGCCTGCTGTTGGTAGTAAGGTTGAAACTAGTTTTGACTCCCTCCATCACTTGGAAAGCAGAGATTTTTTATTTAACTGATGAGAAAGACAAGGATGAGAGTCATGGCAGGGCAGAGGCTGAGCTGGACATTTGGACTGAGTACTTTCTGCTGCTCACAGCACTTTTATGCCCACTGTTTCATTTGATAATCATAATGACCCTGTGAACCAAGGAGGGAAGCAAGTATTATCTCTATTTGACAGGTGAGGAAGAAGAGGCACCATGAGCTAAAGTGACTTTCCAAGATCCCTTTGAGCCACCCCTTTCATTCATACCACCTAGACATACCAGCATGAAATGGTGGCTTATCTTTAGATCGTTTGGGAAAAAGATTCTTTCTCACTGGTTATACAGTCCCAAAGGTCAGAAGGTGGAGGCAAGCACCGAGATTCTGAGGACACTTCTCATGATATCAGTCATTTTTTTTTGCTCCTCCACCTCATGGTAAGAGTTGCAAAGATGTCCTTCTTGGCCCTTGATCACAAGCTTGTTCTATCTGTATGAAAACAAGGGGCTTTCCAAACCAACCTTGCCCTCCAAGGAGTGGCTCTGTCCTTGGTACTGTTGACCTTAATGCCTTTTCTTTTCAGCTTCAAGGCTGAATTTTTACACCAAGATCTAGAGGACTTAAGGGAATTACAGTCCACCCTAGCATCCTTCCTGCTACTCTACTGAGGAATTCCCCTATAGAAGGCAAGGTAGGGATAAATAGAAAATGACTTGCGAGTTACAAACACATGCTTTTACATGGCTCCATTTACAGCACTAAACAGTCTATATTCTTTAGTTTGAAGGTCTAACTATGCAAGGTCTAACTAAGGTCTAACACAGCAAACTATGACTCACAACCAAATAAAGTTTTATTGGGACACAGCTATGCCCATTTGTTTGCTTATTGTCCATGGTTGCTTTTGCTCTGCAACAGCAGAGTTGAGTAGCTGCAACAGATTTTATGACTCACAAAACCTAAATATTTCCTAACTTTATAGGACATAAATTGCCAATCCCTGCTCTAGATTATTCTCTTGGGGCAGATTTTTGTTCTGAGCACAATCTTGTATTACTGGTAATTCCATTTATGCCTACTTCTCCCCCTAACTCAGGATGGGGCTTTGTCTTAGCTCTCTTCATTCCTGGATAAACAGTCTTCCCCACCTATATGAATCCTAGGTCTATCTCATTTTTTAAAATTCCCACTTAGTTCAGTTCAGTCGCTCAGTCGTGTCTGACTCTTTGCAACCCCACAAATCGCAGCACATCAGGCCTCCCTGTCCATCACCAACTCCTGGAGTCTATCCAAACCCATGTCCACCGAGTCGGTGATGCCATTCAGACACCTCATCCTCCGTCGTCCCCTTCTCCTCCTGCCCTCAATCCTTCCCAGCATTAGGGTCTTTTCCAATGAGTCAGCTCTTTGAATGAGGTGGCCAAAGGATTGGAGTTTCAGCTTCAACATCATTCCTTCCAATGAACACCCAGGACTGATCTCTTTTAGGATGGACTGGTTGGATCTCCTTGCAGTCCAAGGGACTCAAGAGTCTTCTACAACACCACAGTTCAAAAGCATCAATTCTTTGGCGCTCAGCTTTCTTCACCATCCAACTCTCACATCCATACATGACCACTGGAAAAACCATAGCCTTGACTAGACAGACCTTTGTTGGTAATGTCTTTGCTTTTCAATATGCTGTCTAGGTTGGTCATAACTTTCCTTCCAAGGAGTAAGCGTCTTTTAATTTCATGGCTACAATCACCGTCTGCAGTGATTTTGAAGCCCCCAAAAATTCCACCTGTTTCCCCATCTATTTCCCATGAAGTGATGGGACCAGATGCCATGATCTTAGTTTTCTGAATGTTGAGCTTTGCCAACTTTTCACTCTCCTCTTTCACTTTCATCAAGAGGCTTTTTAGTTCCTCTTCACTTTCTGCCATAAGGGTGGTGTCATCTGCATACCTGAGGTTATTGATATTTCTCCCGGCAATCTTGATCCCAGCTTGTGCTTCTTCCAGCCCAGCTGGAAGATTTCTCATGATGTACTCTGCATACAAGTGAAATAGCAGGGTGACAATATACAGCCTTGACATACTCCTTTTCTTATTTGGAACCAGTCTGTTGTTCCATGTCCAGTTCTAACTGTTGCTTCCTGACCTGCATATAGGCTTCTCAAGAGGCAGGTCAGGTGGTCTGATATTCCCATCTCTTTCAGAATTTTCCACAGTTTATTGTGTGATCCACACAGTCAAAGGCTTTGGCATAGTCAATAAAGCAGAAATAGATGTTTTTCTGGAACTCTCTTGCTTTTTCGATGATCCAGCGGATGTTTGCAACTTGATCTCTGGTTCCTCTGCCTTTTCTAAAACCAGCTTGAACATCTGGAAGTTCATGGTTCATGTATTGCTGAAGCCTGGCTTGGAGAATTTTGAGCATCACTTTACTAGCGTGTGAGATGAGTGCAATTGTGCAGCGGTTTGAGCATTCTTTGGCATTGCTTTTCTTTGAGATTGGAATGAAAACTGACCTTTTGCAGTCCTGTGGCCACTGCTGAGTTTTCCAAATGTGCTGGCATATTGAGTGCAGCACTTCCACAGCGTCATCTTTCAGGATTTGGAATAGGTCAACTGGAATTCCATCACCTCCACTAGCTTTGTTTGTAAGTGATGCTTTCTAAGGCCCACTTGACTTCACATTCCAAGATGTCTGGCTCTAGATGAGTGATCACACCATCGTGATTATCTGAGTCAACTCTCCTCAAATACTAACTCAGTGGTGTTCTCTGGCCTTTTCCTACAGCTGTTTCCCAAACTTATCCATTTTAGGCACACAGCCCTATGCTTATCTTTCCTGAGCCAAGAAATCCATTGATCGAGCAACCGATGTCCTTTGTAATGAGGTCTCTATGTTCTCAGTCCTTCCCTGCATTTTCTGTGGGAGGTCCAAGAATATATTAATCCATTGTCTAGTGAGTCCAGACAATGCCAGCAGTTGACCTGGTATTCACCCCTAGGAAACTTACACTTCCTTTTTAATCTTTCTCAGTGTGTTAGAAATTTTCAAGTTGCAAATAACAGACACCTAATGGTCCAATTTTTAAAAAATGGTCAAATTTTTAAAATATTCTCTGAAAAATCCAGGAATACAACTCACTGCTTTCAGCAGTCAGGTGATGACACCAGAACTTAGCTGCACCTCATCTCTCGGCTCTGCATCCCTCAAAACTGGCTTCGTTCCGGCCAGCCTTTACCACATGGTGGGCAGAGGGCTGCAAATAGCTTCAGCCTCTCATACCCTCTCAACATCCTTAGCAGAAGAGCTATCCCCTTCATCCTAACAAAAGAGCCCAGAACTGAGTCTCAGTGGCTTGGATAGGGTCACACGATCAGCTCTAAACCAACCACTGGCCAGGGGAGTAGAATATTGTGATTGGCCAGGTGTGGGCTATGTGGTGGGGTGGATGTCAGGTAGGTAGCCCTACTGGATAGATACTTTGATAGACTTAGGTAGATGAGCAAGGACTACAAATAAACCTCTCACCCCACCTGCTATGTTCTTATTATTTCTCCCATATAGATTTCCGTTTTCTCTTTCTCTGCTGTCTTTTCAAGAGGCTATAACAAAGTTTGAGTCTCTCCCAGCTTATGTAATTAAAGCCTGTGCTTCTTAGGCTTTAGGCTACAACATGGTCTCCCTCTTGCCTGCCTCACCATTCTCTTTTATCCTATAATCTCTAGCAATGTTGAGTTTTCACCAGAAATTCTTTACTTCTCTGTGTCTTTACTGTGTCCCACTCTGTTCCCTCTGCCATTCTCATTTTGTCTTCATGATACACTTCTGATTCACTGCCCAGATCAAAAATTCTCTTCTCTGGAAGTCTGCTCCCCATCCCCAGGGCAGAAGAAAGAATTCCCTCATCTGTGCTAGTCCTATACCAACATCCACTCTCTCTCTGATCCTGCACTTACCCCACAAGGTTTGTTTTTCTTTGTTTACTCTTGGTCTTCTCCTTGTTTACTCTTGGTCTTCTCCTTTAGATTATGGGCTCTTTGAGGGCAGGGACATTTTCAAGAACTGTTTGTTGAATGAAAACACCTTCCCAATACATTGGTCTTTGTGTGACTTCTCGAACTCCAGCCTTATAGCAATTCCAGTCCCTCTAAAAAATAGGATTAATGGGTGACAACAAGCTTCAAGGGGACTGAAGTCAATTAGACACATTTCTGATTAATTCAGTAGACACTTAGTGAACACTTCATGTGCCAAGTCCTGCACTAAGCAATGGAACCATGGAGTTGATTCAGGCATGTTCCCAACCTCAAGGAATTCAATGCATGCTAGAGAAATGAAAATGTCTAGACTGCTTGTCTTTTCATCACTCATCACTCTGTCTCCAATACCTAGCCTCATATCTGACACATAATCGATGTTTAATAAACAGTTGCTTAACAAATGAATGAATAAATGAGCGTGAGATGAAAGGAATGCTATGGAAGGTATAGATAAGATTCTCTCAGAGTATGGGATAAGAAAATAGAGCCAAGGAGGTATCATTTTAATCATCTCTTGTTTACTGAGGGTGCCAGGCATTGTGCCAATTGCTGGGAAAACAGGAAGAAAGGGCATTCATCCCCTATTCTCTAAGATCCCACAGCCAAGAGGATGAAGCCAGATGTGAAAATCAATGCTTACAAGATAGTGTGAAATTACGGAGCAGAGATACGCTGAGAGCTATGATAAGAGAATGTGGTGGGGAGTGCAACAAGGGGAAGCCAAGGAACTCATTGATCGAGCAACCAACGTCCTTTGTAATGAGATCTCTATGTTCTCAGCTCTTCCCTGCATTTTCTGTGGGAGGTCCAAGGATACACTAATCCATTTGCTCAAGGAGATTATAATCAATATGGAGAGAGACAGAAACCACTCATAGGGCACTGCTGCTGCTGCTAAGTCTCTTCAGTCGTGTCCAACTCCGTGCGACCCCATAGACGGCTGCCCACCAGGCTCCCCCGTCCCTGGGATTCTCCAGGCAAGAATACCATAGGGCACTAGATAGAATCAAATATTGGAAAGTGCCTGGTTATGTTCTAAATGCAAGACAAAAGAAGGTCACAGAAGACAGAACTCAGGCTCACAGTGGGCCCAGGTGGTTGGGAAGGGCTTCCTGGAGGAGGAACATTCTGGAAGGGAAGCTCTGGGGATTATAAATCTCTGAGGGTCTCCAACTCCAGGCTGGGGACCTTTTACATTGCTATAGTTTATTCTGTAGGAAGAAAAGAGTCACTGAAGCATATTGAATTGGAGAGGGGCATCACTAGATAGAGCTTCTCTGGTGGCTCAGTAGTAAAAAAGCCACCTGCCAATGCAGGAGATGCGCAGGAGACTCCGGTTCAATTCCTGGGTTGGGAAGATCCTCTGGAGAAGAAAATGGCAACCCACTCCATTATTCTTGCCTGGAAAATCCCATGGACAAAGGAGCCTGGCGGACTATAGTCCACGGGGTCACAAAGAGTGAACACGACTGAGCAACTGAGCGTGCATGCAAGCACCATGAGATAGAGATTTCGGAAAAATCACTCTGGGACATAATATAGAGAATGGCGGAGAGAGATGGGGATGCAAGGTCAGATAGAGGGGCCAGCTCTGCCACAGCACCAGTGATAGAGCATAATGGCCTCAACCACTTCCTGCAGGTGAGCTAGCCTGGCTCCCAGGAGTTGATTTGCCATCGCAAACAGCAACTTTAGCAAATGAGCAAGTGAAGGTTTCTTGGGAGTTCCAGTTCACTCATTCATTCAACAACAATTATTGTTCTAGGTATAGGTCTAGGCCATGGGGCTAGACCTGTGAACAAAGTAACAAAAACCCCTGTCTCCAAGAAGCATCCATCCTATAGTCATCTCTATGGCTTCAGATTGCTCCCAGGGAGAGAATAAAGCTGGCCCAGAGTTGCCTTTTAGGGTGGCACAGCTGGGCGGTTCTTTCTCAAACAGTCAGCTTCTCCTCACAACTCGTTCCCACAGCCCCCTTGGCTAATAAGCCATGTGTTTCTTCCATTTTATCCCATTTAATCCTGATCCCCAGCAGAGCCTAATGAGGTGGATGGTGGTGCCCATTATGCAATGATAATGTGTGGGCAAGGACTCCCTGGGATGCCAGCTGCAATGGCTTCCCTTAGAGGATACTGAGGCAGGGGGCAGACGTGGGAAGACGTGGCTGTGCATCAGGCAGGGCCGGGGGAGGCTTCCTCAATGCCTGAGTTGGTCCATGGATGCCTGGGGAGGGTGGCGCATTATACCAAAAGCAATACTGATAGCCAAGAATGTTAATCAGACTCTGACATCAGGATCTAAGATGATAACTGTGATGCTGAAAACACACAAAATAACCAGGCAGCCTTTGTAATTAACTTCCGCTCCCTTCCAGCAGTCGTTTGGAGTTAATGGTTTCTTAATTCAGTGCTCATTTGGTGACTTTAATTTCCAATTAATTTTGCCAATTTTCCTCCAAGGTGTTCATGGTGTGATAGAAATTCCTGCATGGTTAAGAACCCAGCACAGGAACCCAGGGGAGGGGGTAGGCACTGAGACCAAGCTATCGCCAGAAGAGCTGGACCCTGCCAGAGTGCCAGGAGTCAGAACCTCCTGAGCTTAGAGGTCCTTGGGAGAGCGTTCTGCTAGGAGGGTGCTGGTGGGATCTGATAAAGTGGTACACGGGTTAGGGAATGCACTTGAATTTCTCTAGCTCTTGGTGACAGTTTTGACTTCTTGCTGGGGACAGAGTAGGAGAGGAAGCCCAGCCTACCAAGGGTGCTAGAATGGAAGAGTCAGGAACAAGGACAGCTTCCTCCCTTCTGCTGAGCGAAGGGGAATTTGCGAGGTCCCAGTGCTCCAAGCTAGCCAGCACCACTGGTGCCCTGCCCAGATCCTTTTTGCTGGGCGCATGCACCCACTGCCCAGCTGCTGCGAATGTCAGCTGCCAATGGCTCTCAGGCTCCTCCTTCTCTAGAATTGCTTTTGACAAACAGCACTCACCTCCCTTGGGAACTTCCACTCTCACTGCCCTCACAGCATCCCATAGACAAGAACTGAATTATACAGGCAAAAAGCTGCATCCTTTCTCCTTACCATGTGCCCCCTTTACCTTAGGTTGAAACTCCTTCTGTGGAGCAGGTGCTATTTTACAGTGGTGCAGCCAGACCCCAGCTGAGACTACATCCTTACTTAAATCTTCCCCATGTTCTTCTGTCTTCCTTCTCTCTCTCTCCCTCCCTCCCTTTCTCCTGCCAGAACCCTCCAATAAATCCTATGCACCTGAATCTCTGTCTTGGGCTCAGTTTCCAGGAAACCTAAATGACAACAGTTTAGGTCGTTTCATTAAACTCTTGTCGAGCTCTCACAGTATGCCAGACACAGCTCCAGGTCCCTTATAAAGAGGAATTCACTTCATCCTCAGCAACCCTATAAGATAGGTATTGTTGGTATCCCTAGTTTGAGATAAGAAAACTGAGACACAGAGAGGCTGAGATTCTTGCCCAAGTCATTCTAGGCAATAAGTTCAACACGGGAACATGAACTCAGTCAGTCTGGTTCCAGACTCTGCGCCCTTAACCATTATGCTGCACAATAAGTAATCAGTAAGCCCAGCAACTGCTCTAAAGGCATGGGTGATGTGAATCAAGAGCCCAAACCGTCCAGAGGGGCGAGGAGTAGCTTTCCTAAGGTCCTTTGTCAGGAGGAAGCGGGAAAGGGGAGAACTGAAACTTTGGAGTACTGGCAGCATGGTGTCAGGGCTCTTCTTGCGGCAAGCCCTCCTCCACCCCTCCAGGGGTAGTACCGAAGACTGATAATATGACTCAATGGAGCAAGTGAAGGTCAGACAACCCCAGATCCTAATGCTGTGTCCCTGACTCCCTTCGTGACTTGGGGCCAGTAATTTTCCACCACTGGACCCCTTTCTTGCCTCTACCATGTGAATGGGCTGCTAGTTACAAAGCCTTAAAGAGCCTCACATCTCACATTTTGGCTTTAGGCAGTGGATATGCAAAGCATCCCTGGGAATCCCCCCATCAGAAGGTGAGACCAGATGTCCATGGGAAGCAGAGAAGATACTTTTCATGACTTGGCATCAATGGCCCTGTCTTCCAGGGGCTGGGGGGAGGGGCCTGGGTCACAGTGACTGCTCAAGTCAATTTAGGGAATTCGAGCATTTATTGGGTGCTAATATTATGCCAGGGACTTTGCACGTGTAACTCTTGGTTCCCCAACCTAGGAGCACAATAGAGGCAGAAAGGAAAAAAAATGAAAGTGTTAATCGCTCAATGTGTCCAACTGTTTGTGGCCCCAGGGACTATAGCCCACCAGGCTCCTCTGTCTATGGGATTCTCCAGGCAAGGATATACTGGAGTGGGTTGCCGTTTCCTCCTCCAGGGTATCTTCCTGACCCAGGGATGGAACCTGGGTCTCCTGCATTGTAGGCAGATTCTTTACCATCTGAGCCACCAGGGAAGCCCATAATGAAGGCATGGTCACTGCAATTGCCTGACTTAACCATCCAAGGACCAGCCCCATGTACAGGTGCCCCCCAACACATACAGTGATATCTGGAGTCTCCATGGGGTATATCCATTGTACTCGGAGGAGTATTTTCTCTCATTAGTTGGGGGTATGCCATGTCCCTGCTCTCCTGCCAGGGACCCTCCCAGTGAGGCCCACTTCCTATGGAGCCACAGGAGAAGACCCCATGGCTACATCCATGGTCAATCCCTTTTATGAGAAAGTCACGTGTGGCTGTGCTCCCAACACTGCTAGTCTTCAAGAGGCCAAGAGGCATGATATTCTCTGATGGATGTTCCTCAAAGAAAGAGGTAAGGACCCCCCCCCCCCCGCCCGCCCCCGTACCTTGAGGTGGCTCAGGGGCAGGGTGAAGGCTGTGAAAGAAAGGGAGCAGGAGTAGCATAATTATTTGTCCTTCCCTTCTCTTTCACCTTCAACCCCACCCCACCCTGCTTCCTCCTTCTAGAGACCTTAATGAGGCCATATCCAAGAGCAGCCTCCTCCCTGCTGGCCAGGGAAGCAGGGAGGGGCCAGGGCAAGACACCATCTGTCATCATGCCCTCTGTGTGTCCCTAAACCCATCCAGGCTCCTACAAGGCAACAACCCTCACCAAAGTCCCTGGCATCAGCTGCAGCCAGATCGAAGTCTCTGCCCGGACTGGGACCCAAAGCCTGCTGGAGGGAGCCAGACCTGTCACGGCTGTCACTGTCCCAGATGGCAATCTCCTAGTCAGCGGAGCAGGAAAGGCCAACCAGTCAGGACTGGTTTTTCACTGTTTTTCATGCCATGAGTAAAAAAATGAAAGCTTTGCGGAGAAGGACACCAACTTCACTCTTGGAGCCTGGGCCATGGGGGGCAGGCTGTGCAAACTCAGGCCTGCCTTCTTGGTTGTTTGAGTCGGCCCTAACGGAAGTCCCCTGGCTATGTTCACGGCTTCCCTCCTCCATTCTACACAAGCACAGCTCTGCTGATGTTCAAAAACCTCCAGAGGCCTTCACAAACCCACTGGAGGAAATCTGAAGCATCCCATGGCATCCAAGGGCTGCCACACACTGATTCCCTTCGTTCATATCACAGATTCCAGAGAACCTGGAAACCCATTCATTCCCAAACTCACCCTTCTCTTCCAAGTTTCAGGGCCTTTGCACATGACATTTCCCCTGCTTGGAGTGCTCTACCCTCCCCTGTCCCACCTGTGGAAATCCATTTCTTCCCCAGGAAGCCTGTGACTAGAAGCAGGGCCCAGGCCATGCAGCCTGAGACCACAGTATTATCCCTTCTCCCAGCACCCAAGCTCCCCCCACCCCACTCCCTTGGCCCCTGTCACCCCAGACCCTGCTGAACACAGTAGAATTATAGTTGTAGGGTTGGAAGGGGCCCAAGAACTCCAAGTCCCAATGTTTCTCATATTTTGGGTGCATCAAATCCCCTGGAAGGCTGTTAAAACACAGGTCTCTGGGTGTTTTTGAGTCAGGAGATCTGGAGTGGAATCCAAGAATCTGTGTTTCTAACCAGCTACCAGGTGATGCCAAAGCTGCTGGTCCAAGGAGCACACTGTGAGAACTGCTGACCTAGATTTTGACTCAGAAATTAACCTTGCATCTCTGGTTCTCCTGAAGGATCCAAGGCAGGCACACTTCCGTTTCCGAGACAGAGAGGCAGGGCTTCCAGGCACCTGCCACTCAGAGCCCTGGGGAAGGTCTCAGTTATCACTGTTATAATGAAGTCAATGACAAGAACATAATATTCTCTGCAGGGAAAATAATCATAGTGATCCATAAAGTAGCATACTGTAACAATATCAATAGTGGCAATAATAATAGTAATAACATGATTATAATATAATGTCATCTGCCCTAATGTGCTAAATCCAGATTGATCTGAGCAATATAAAAGAATTACTGACATACACAAATGCTCACAAAGCCGAGCTTAGGCGTATTTGGGGCCATTTGGATGATGGCAATGGTGATGATGACTATAATAACAAGCCACATTTGTACACAGCTTTAGCATTTCTAAAGCACTTTCACTAGTTTTATTTTAGTGGCAACCCTGGGAAGGAGACTGGCAGGCAAGCTTCTCTGGTTTATAGATGAGGCTCATATTCACACGTCCTTTAAGCCCCCATTCGGCAAATGTGGGTTGAACACCTGTTTTGTGCAAGTCAGCACTGAGCAAGGGCTGGGGTAGGGTTGCAGATAAAATACAGGATGCCCAATTAAATTTGAATTTCAGGTAAACAACAAGTCATTTTGAGTGTAGCTATACCCCCCAGGTTGTAATGGACGTATTTCTAGGAAAAATTATTCATCATTCATCTGAAATTCAAATTTTACTGGGTGTCCTGTGTTTTTATTTGCTAAGTCTGGCAACCCTACTAGGGAAGGAAGGAAAGGATAAAAAGAATAAGAAATGTTTCTTATCCTTAGAACAAGCTCACTGTCTGGTTGGAGATGAAAGACCCCAGACAGATGATCCCAGTCCTTGTAATCAGCAGGGTAGGAGCTTGAATGTGCACAGGAGTCACCTGAGGATGTTGCGAAACTGCTTGTTCTGACTCAAGAGGTTCAAGGTGGGGCCTGAAAGTCTTCATTTCCAACAAGCTTCCAGGAGATGCCAACTCTGCTGGTCCCTGACCACATTCTGAGTAGGGAGGGTATAGAGGGAAGCTTAGAGGCTGTGGGAGCCTAGGGGAGGCACTCGGTCCATCTTTGGGGATGAAGGAGAAGTTTCTTGGAGGAGGTGGTACCTGGCGGGTCTTGTCTGGTAAGACTCAGGGGTGGAAGGTTGACAAGATGTAGTGGAAGGAGTACCCTTTTAAAGCCCCTGTGATAGAAGAAAACACTACAGTTTTGGGAAGGGCAGGGGTTGTATATGGATTGAGGATAGGTAAGGCAGCATGGTGCTCTGAGAATCCAGAGGAGGATCAGACAAGGCCCCTGCCAACTCAGACCCACATGCCATCTTATGGGAGAGGCAGGGCCACGGACAGACCCGTACAATCCACTGGGGCCAGTGCCAAGGTGGAGATAAGCACTGGAGGAGCAGGAGCCCACAGAGGGGTCAACTCACTCCACCTGGGGCTGATGGGATGAAGGAATTTAATGTAACCTTAGCACAGAACAAAAGGCCAGGCCCTTGGGAGGCCCAGCTGACGCAGTATCCCACAGCCTGAACCTCAGGTCTCCATTCACCTCACTTCGTCTCCATACCTTGGTTAGAACATCAGTGGCAGAGAAACTGGCTATGTCAGTGGATTTGGACTCACAAATGGGGTTCAGGAATCTTATGTGGTCTTGGGGAGCTTTAAAGTCAATAAACTGGGGTAGTAGCCCCCGGAGGCCTGTCCTGTGCTCTCAGATTTATCACAGTACCCAAGACAGACGGCTGGTGTTCGTCCACATCCATTCGCTCCCCTTTCCTGTGGTAATATCAATAGATAGACTGCGTTTTCGTTGGGTACACGGCCTCTCAGAGCAGAGTCTACACGTCTCATCCTCCCTGGATGTGGTGGACGTAACCTGAGTCAGAATCGGTCTGGGTGCAGAACAGGGAACTACTCTAGGTTTTCCAAGTCAAATGAGATTTAATAAAGGGGTGCTGTGCTGTGCTTAATCATGTCCTACTCTTTGTGACCCCACAGATGGTAGCCCACCAGACTCCTCTATCCATGGGATTCTCCAGGCAAGAATACTGGAGTGGATTGGCATTTCCTACTCCAGGGGATCTTCTCAACCCAAGGATCAAACCCACATCCCTTGTGTCCCCTGCATTGGCAGGTGGATTCTTTACCACTGTACCACCTGGGAAAGCCCTGATAAAGGGGTAGGCGCTTATAAAGTCACTGGCAGGGCTGGAAGCATGAAGGTTGTGGGATGCTACTAGGATTTCTGATCACATCATGGCAGCTACAAACCAGGGATCAGGATGCCCCAGGAAACTGCTCCAAAGTCACCAGACAATGCACTGAAGATCCAGCTACTGTCAAAACTTCCATGAGCCAGTGGCTATAGGTCATCCATGTCTACCGCCTAAGGAAGAATGGCCTCAGCCCTCTTCTTGCCTTCCAAATTGCATGTGGGTGGAGCATATGGGCTAGAACTCATAACCTGAGTCCAGGACTCTGAGAAATTCCATAATGGGGTTTCCAGGCTCTGTGATAAACTGAAAGCACAGCGGAGGGGGTGGGGTGGGGAGCCGACTGCTAACATTATTCACCCTCACTCCTCCTGACAGCTGAGATAAGAACAGGAGGGTAAAGGTGACATCCCAGGATGGCGGAGAATCACAACAGAGGTCACCGAGATGCCAGAGGGGCTGGGACCTTTGCATGAATGAGACATAAACTTCTACCGTGTTTCAGTCACCGTTTCAGCAGCCAAGCCTGTGTCCTGACAAAGCATCATGATGTGTGAAATGAGGTCTCAGAGGTATCGCTTACAGAATGTGTGGTGTTGATGCTCCTGGAGTAGCAGCAATTCAAACCTGGCCGTTACTAGTGTGGCCATAAATATGCCAGCAGCAGAGAAAGAAGTATTCAGGGCTGTGGGTGGCTGGCGCCGAACATGGGCCATTGCGGCTATGCAGAGGGAAGTTGCGGAGAGCTCGGAGGGGATGGGGTGTGGCAGAAGACTTCTTGGAGGAGGCAGAGCTGGAGATAGGGAGGAAGAAAAAGGCTTTCCGATGGAGGCCACTTTATTCTCCCTTTCCCAGGGCTGTACAAGCGGCAAGCTGTCATGGGCAGGGGGAGAGAGGTGTGGTGCCGTGGTGCCTATGGTTCACCCGGTGGGGCTGATTTTCAACCTGCAGCAGAATGGACACCAGATGGTAGCCCAGGAGGTATGCAGGGTGAGGGGCTAAGCCTGGCTCCAAAGGAAGATCCCTGTGTCTCTGAGGTATGTGGACTCTGAAGACAGGACAGGATGGGGATGACCGCACTCAAGCAGTGGGCTCCAGGTCATGAACTGGGGCTTGGTTCTGACTCGCCCCCTCGTGGCTCCTCCTCAGGAAGGCACACAACATTCTCTCTTCAAACAGGGGTCCCTTTAGTGGGCCTGCAGCCTGCGGAACAAGGACAGTCACGTGAACCTTCGTGCCAAGCACTGGGGTAATGCCACAGCCAACCAGTCATTCTCTCTTCACCCACCTGTGGAAAGAGTATGTATTTAGATGCAGGATACACCCCAGCTAGCCTACGTCAGGACTCATTTAGAGACCAGGCCCAGATCGTCCAGCATAGAGGCATAGTCCAGGGCCAGGATCACAAATCAGCCTGGCACAGGGACCAATCAGGTAACTAGAGTTTGGCTTGGCCTAGGGCCAAGGTCTTAGCTTAGCTTGTGACAAGGACCACAGATCAGCCTAGGACCACTGGCAGGGCTCAGTCTGGCACTAGAGTATGGACTTCGTGTTTTTGTTTTTTTAGTATTTATTTATTTGGCTGCATCAGGTCTTAGTTGTGGCAGGCAGGGATCTCTAATTGAGGTGTGCTAACTCTTAGTTGCAGCTTGCAGAATCTAGTTCCTTTACACCCGATGGAACCCAGGCCCCCCGCACTGGGCGTCCACAGTCTTGGTCACTGGACCACCAGGGAAGCCCCTGGACTTAGTTTGTGATGGGGAAAGAGTGTTGAACTAACTGACCCCCTGTGTTTGAGCTCAACTTCATTAGTTTCCTAGATAATAAACCGTAATTAAAGGCTAGCAGGGTATAAGTGTAATATCTTCATTTACCTCATTCTTAACTTTCAAAAACCCTCTCATTACTCTTCCCCAAAACTTGTAGTATAGACCCTTTGTCCCTCTGGTAGAAGGGGGCAGACAGGTATAGGGTAAGATGAGGTGCCTCGCCTCTCACAACAAGTTCAGAAAGAGATAGAACCAGGCAAGAGGCCAGTTGAGCAGGTGCCCAGCCCAGGGCAGTCTGGTGCCCTCACAGCTTCCTGCAGTGCTTTGGAGACAAGCCCCAGGTCACCCTGAAACCCACGGGCAGGCGGCAGGCGGGCAGGCAGGCAGCTGGCTGGAGGAGTTGGCAGCAGGGACGTCCTGGATCAGAGCCTTGGGCCACAGCCAAGGCTGTTTAGTTGGGGTGGAGGGTAAGGGTGGCGATTTATTCATCCTCCTCTGCAGTGAGCCCCAGGGCAGGTGCCAGCAATTTGCCAGGCCTGAGTGACAGAGCTGGGAACCGCTGAGTGGCCGGGAAAGGTAGGGACCACCCCCACCTGGGTCCTCATGGCCACACTCAGCCGCTGAATGAAATAAGAAATGGCGGTAAGTGACAAAATCGAAAATGTAATTAAGACAGATGGAATCAACTGGCGGGGATGATAAAAGCCGTTCCCCAAGCTCTGAGATTTAAAGCGAGGTCACGGGATGATCCCATCTTGGCCACACAGCCAGTGTGAAGAGGTGGTGAGGGCGGGAGCTGGAGGACAGTAGCCAAGCTCCATGGAGGACAGTGAGCAAACTGGGCTTCGGCTGCACCGAGAGAGACGTGGGTCGGATACAAGGATGAACTTCCTGGAGAAGCGAGTGGCTGAACTTTGGCATAAATGTGACATCATCCTCTTTCCCCAAGGACATGTACTTCACTCCTGGACTGACTTGGACACAGGGGCCTGGATGAACTGACCTCTCCAAGATCTGTAGGAATGGAATAAGAACAGCTTGATTGTCGAGTGAGGAGTCTGCACAGATGACATTTGGGAAGAGGACAAATGGAAGGGGGCTCGGCGTATAGTAAGTCCCAGAGCCCTCCTGCAGGCCAGAAATGGGAGGGTGAGAACTCAGCCAGGCCCCATGGAGGAGGATGTCACCGTGCTTGGGTCTGACAGCTCCGAGTGACCCCTTTTTCTCTTTTGGTGCTGCCCCTCATTAGACTAGGAACACAGCGGGTGTGAATTCCACTCCCTGAACCCAGAGGAAGCAGCAAGCCTCCTCCTGGGCTTTCCAGAGGCTCTGATGGACAGAAGCCCAGGGGCCCTGGAAGGAGAGGGAGTTTAGGTGGTGTCTGGGATCCAGGAGGAGATTCATGCTAGAGACAAGGGCTCAGCACTGACATCTGGAGCAGGCTTGCTCTGCCAGCCACTACTGAGAGAGCCGGCTCAGCCTTTGCTTTGTGGGACTGAACTGGCCAGCTTTATTGGCCCTCATCCTCCCTGCATCCTCTGCCAGTGCTCTGTGCAGGGCAACAGGCTGGCAGAAAAGGCGGCTTCTTTATGCTTGGTGACCTCCCAGGCTGATGGGAGAGAAGAGACTTGTCCTCCAATTCAAGGCAGTCATTGAGCTCCCATCTATTGAACATCTACTCCCTGCAAGGCCCAGGTGGGCATGGGGAGAGAAGCTTAAGAGGTTTAAGGTTTGTTAGGAATAGAAACCTAATCCTAGTGGTTAGATATGTCACTAGTCACTTAGGTAGCAACCCAAAGTGACAGGTGGCTCACATGGTAAATGAATGCCCAGGAGCTGGGGGAGGAGGAATTCCGTGCAGGCCAGTGTCCTCAGTCCAGGCTTCTTAGATGAGGAAGAGCGCAAACCTGATCTTTACAGGATGAGAAAGAATGACTTGAAACATTAGAGAATCAGAATGCATCCTGGCTGGCTCAGTGCCTATGTAAATGCATAGAGATGAGAAAGAATATTCAGAAAGAGTTTATTTGAAGTTCAGCACAGAACTAAGGTCCAGGGTGGGGCACACAGACTCCTAGGAGATCCCAGCAGATCCCAAAGTCCCTCCACCCCTCACCATGGCCACACAGTGGTGAGATACACAGCGGGAGAGGAGGCCAGTGCCCCATGTTTTCTCCTTCCACTAGGAGCTGGACCGTGAGCTCTGCTGGCCCCAAGGCCGGCCAGCAGTCCTCCATTCCCAAAGAGGATGTAATGGAGACAGGTTGGTCCTGCCATCCCTGGACCATCTTTTATTATAGGACACATCCTTGTTATAGATACTGAGCATAAAACAGGGCCAGCATCATCCAAGAGATTGGAGAGACGCAGGAGGAGTGCTCCATCATTTCAAGTACACCGTCCATCCATCCGTCAGAGGCCCAGCATTTATGCCTGCAGCTAGAACACAGAAATACCAGGTCAGGATTTATTGGGGCGGGGGATGTTAAGTCATAATTTATGCCATTCTCTCTCCTTTTTAAGGATAGTCTTTCTAAAACATCTCTATCTCCCTGGCTAGCCATTCCTAATGACTCACGACCTGTGTATCTGCAGCCCCTTTCAGGGGTGTTTTCTCCATTATCTCCCCCAAACTTACCTTGGGGCAGTCCCTGCCTCTGATCTGAGGGTAAAGGTCCCCAAAGTACACACTGAATGATGACAAGAAGAGAAGGTCCCTTTGCCTGCTGGATCCCCTGGGGATGTCAGCATTTCAGGGAAACCCCACCGCTTCACCCCTGATGGATGACTCCAAGGGAACAACAGCAACTCTAGGTCCAAGCTGTGTAGCCTTGGAGAGTTCACTCTCCACACTCTTACCTCCTCTGGAAAATGAAGGGGTCTGATTGGATGAACTCTAAAGCTCTTCCCCCACCCCACCCCAACCAAAAACTGGGTAAGCATGTGTCCTGGAGGCCTCAGCTCATTTAAGGCAAAGTCTAGCAAAAGGAGAAGGGCAGCAGAGGATGGAATGGTTAGATAGCATCGCTGACTCAATGGACATGAATTTGAGCAAACTCTGGGAGATGGGGAAGGACAGAGGAGCCTCATGTGCTGCAGTCCATGGGGTCACAAAAAGTCAGACACAACCTAGGAACTGAACAAGAACAATTAGCAAAAGGTAGGCCTCCCAGCATTCTAGAGAGAAGTTAAAGTCAAGGATCATCACAGGGGTGTGAAGATAACGCTTTGTCACCTCTCATCTTGGGAGGATCCCAAAGGGAGGTATTCTTTTCAGGAGGGCAGTACAGGGGCTTCAGTGCTGGTTTTGGCCCCTCTCTTTTTTCCTCTGCTCTCTTATTCTCTCTCTGACTCTGTCTCTTTTCATTCTCATCTGATTTATGCCTGCCTTGAACTTCGCCATCCTGCTTCCAACAAACTGCTTATTTCAAATCACCTTTTGCCAGACCACAAATAGCCCCAGCATTGACCCAGATGCAAACCAAAGCCTCAGTCTCCAAATTCTGATTGGTCTTATTGACAATTTAATGGCCTCAGAGGAGCCTGTCTTAGCAAGAAACCCCTTCAGACAGGCAAAATTGTTGGAGAAACATTCTTTTTTTTTTTTGCAGTTTCTAAAAGGAAAATTTATTCGACAAGTTTCACTCAGCGCAATACACCTAAAAGGAAAATCACAATACAATGAAAAATTTAAATCAAGGCCTCAGAATTTCATACAAACACCAAGACCAAAATTCTAAAGTATTGGTATTGCGTGTCAAATTTCCCCCATTAACTTAAAAAAAGAAAAGCTTAAACTTACGTGCCATAGAGGTTATTAAATGAAACTAGAATTAACAAACATGCCAAATGTTTCACTTTTAATTGTAGACACAGCTCCTATATTGAGTTTTACAAAAAAGCATGTCTTTCAACATGCACCCAGACAGTGTTCAATGTAATGTGATGTAAGAGCAACACTTAACATAATTCAACTGCTTTAACCTAAATACACTTACTGCTTAAGTACATCCTACAATAGAACTAACTTGAGAAAAGCTGAAAATTATTTAACAGTAATAGTTTACTCAACCTAGTTGTTACATCCTAGATGAATGTGTGTTCAAAAATACTGAACCTTAAGACTTTAAAACAATCCTGATTTCCACTTAGAGTAAGCATAAATCACAAGCTTGTATTGCAAAACTGTTAAAACGTTAAGTTTTTCTTTTAAAAAAAGTTGACCAAGAGTCAGTGATCAGGACCAATTACATCCCCCATCCACCGCTCATACTGGACATGCTAGACACCTGTCCCGTTCCGCTCACTCCCGTAGATGTTCGGCTTCCACTACTGTAGTAGCCGCTGTTCACTGCTCCTCGGCTGCCTATGCAATGTTTGATTGAAAATCACTGGAGTTTTCCTGTAAAACTTGGTCATATCCACTCATGCTGCTCTGGCCACCACAGCCGCCTCCATAACCACCACTCAGCTGCTGGCTGGCCGGGCCGCCATAACTGGACTGGTTTGACAAGCCCATGCCTCCCATCATTTGGCTACCATAAGCACCACCGCTTGTTCCTGCTGTAGAATTCAAGAAGAGTTCTACATATCTGTGCTGCATATTTGCTTTATCTTTTGACATGGCTGCCACAGCATCTTCATGAGTTGCAAACTCGACATCTGCTTCACCAGTTACTCTGCCATCAGGGCCAATTTCAATATGCACTCTCACAGGGTTGAGTGGTGAAAAAAAATTATAAATGTCATTCTCAGTAGCTCTGTAAGGTAATCCCCGCATGTGTACACAGTGTCCTGTTGTGCTCTGGAAAGTAGAGCCACCATCCCCGTATCTGTGATCTGATATTCCTCTTCCAAATCTATCTGACCCAAATCCATAGCCATCATTATAGCCATTATAATCATCACAGCCTCCATAACCTCCACCATAAGCACCACGCCTCATCCTTTCAAAGCCAGCTCCTCTTCCAATGCTGTTATACCCTCTGCCAGCCCCAGGTCTGTCATAGGGACCTGGTCGCTGCATGGCCATAAGTTTTCGTGGTGGATCGTAGTGAGTTCTAGCTTCAGCTCAACTGCTCTTAAAGATTTCGATATACCTGTGCCCTATTCTTTCCTTGTGTTTCTTTAGAGCCTTTTCAGCTATTTCCTGTGAAGCAAACTGCATGAAGGCCTCCCCTGTACTCCTCCCCTGGAAGTCCACCGGCAATGTTATCCCATTTGGCACGATTTCCAACCCTGAGAAGAACTGAACAATTTCTTCCTTGCTACATCCAAAGGGGAGTCCTCTAAGCAGTACAAAGCCATCATTGGCCGTGTCAGGACTATTTGGACCAGTATGCTTCAACACCCAATCCATTTCAACGTTGTTTGACTTGAATACTTCAACATATCTGTGTCCCATAGTTTCTCTGTCTTTTTTCAGGGCCAATTTGACTTCATCTTCTGATTCAAGTTCAACAAAAGCCTCGCCACTCGGTCTGCCTTCTCTGGTGTAGATGAAACGAATACCTTGAGCCCCATTTTGAATTTTGCAGTCAGAGAAAAACCGCTGCACTTCGTCTGCAGAGCAAGACCAAGGCAAGCCCCGGACCTTCACCACGAACCCTTCACCGCCTTCAGTGCCCAACATCATTGTCTCTTCTGGGGTGCTGGCGTCGAATCAGACTGCAAGACGGGGGACGGCAGTCAAACCCGCTCACACAGCTTCTGCGCGGCTGAGACGAAATGCTGGAGAAACATTCTTGAACATGGGCAGTGAACATCGAACATTCTTAGAAGCTAGGAACCATGCTCACTCTAATTTCCTCACTCCACTTTGCTTTCTTTCAAGATTTAGCTGGTTCTGTCCAGAACCATGAGCTCCAGGGCTCTCTCAGAGAAAGCTGACTTGGGATGGAGTTGTGTGAGATAAGGATTCACACAGAGGAAACATTGTGGCTCCAAACACACGTCTTAACAGAACAGGTCAGTACACGGTTGTGAAACAGCACTGTCTTTTGATAAGATATACAGATTTTTTAAAAAATTTCTTTGAATCTGAAATACCTTCACCTAGTCTGGAAAGGAAATATTATAAAGGTATACCATAAAAGGTTCCCTTTCATTCCCATCTAAGATCCAAACAGTTCCTATGCCCCCAACTCCAAACTGCTACTATTTCTTATGAAGTCTTCCAGACTTTCCTTATGTCTGTTATAAACATAACCAAATATATATTCACATTTCTCCCTATTTTTCACCAAAGTTAATATCCTATATCTTATAGTATCCTATAGAGTATAGTATCCTATACTAACTTCCACCAAAGTTAGTATACTATATCCTATATATATATCCTATCCTATTCTGCTCCTTTCTTATTTCACCTAATGAAATATCTTGATCTTTTTATTTCTCAGTAAGTCCCTTCATTCATTTTCACAGCTATACAGTATTCCATTGCTGACTTTCTGTAATTCAAAAATCTTTCTACATCCAAACACATTGTGAAGTGGTTTGAAAGAGACCACGCAGCTTCCCTGGTGGCTCAGGGGGTAAAGTATCTGCCTGCAATGCAGGAGACCCGGGTTCAATCCCTGGGTTTGGAAGGTCCCCTGAAGAAGGGAATGGCAACCCACTCCAGTATTCTTGCCTGGAGAATCTCACGGACAGAGGAACCTGGCAGGCTACAGTCCATGGGTTCGCAAAGAGTCAGACACGACTGAGTGACTAAGCATGCACGCACGAAGGAGAACATACCCTTACTGGAGGATATTTGAGAAAAAAGATCAACATGACTCATAGCAGAGAGTCTTCAGTTACATAAGAATGGACTGGGGATGCAGAAGACATGCTTCCTCACCCCCATACCTCTCCCAGATGCTTATCCAGTAGGTCTGAGATCGGACCACTAAGCTGCACTTTAGCAAGTTGATTCTGTTCCAGGCATCCACAGCCCTTTCTCTGAGAAGCTCTGGTGAATGGGAAAGGAAGCAAGAACTTACATCCTCTGCTGAAAATATTGAGGTTGTTGCAATTAATCATTAAATTTAGCTCCAAGGTTCCTGGCAGCTCAGACCAAAGTGGAACCAAAAGGATATAGTGTTCTCCCTGCCAGAACAAAAGGCCAGTTTTTCAGGAGACAAACACACATCTCTGGCACTAAATTCTAAGCAAAATTTATCATGGGAGCCATCACCGAGGGGACACTGAGCTGCACAACAAGCAGCATCTTCCCCAGCAGCCACAGAAAATGCAGGCACATTCTTCAGAGTTCCTCTGCAGAAGTCATGGCCTGGCCCCAAGCTCCAGACAGTCCAGCTCAGGACACTGTTTCTGCAGGAAGCTCAGCCAACGCTGGCCAGAGGGAAGAAAACACAGGCCTCCTGAGAGTAAACATCCAACACCCACGACATGGTCAGGAAGTCTGAATGGAGAAGCTCAGTGTGACTGAGGAGAGAAAACCAGGAGACGTGCTCCCTGGGCTTCTGAACCCAAGGCAAGGCAGGACCTGCATCCTCGGTCCCTAGGCCAGGACCAACATAAAGAAAGAGGCCTCTCACCTTACCCTAAGAAGCTCCTGGAACAGTATGGTGGGAGGGAGGAGTGGATGGACAGCTATTTCCCCATTTTCCTCATCTGTAGCTTTGAGCATTTCTCAAGTCATCAGCAAATGATGTCACTTTCTCATTAAGCATACAACTCAGGAATTGAGACACGGTGAACACTCGGTAAATATTGGCATTGATGATATAGGTAGAGGGGGAGAGGCAGGAACTAGTGTGTTCCCCATCCTGCTGTCCTTAGTGTATCTTAAAAATCCCCAGTGTTTTATGGATTCCCAGGGGACAAATCAAAGTATGTCCAATATCCTAAATATGATCCCTTAACCCCAACTTCTGTCTACTCAAACTTGTTGTTATTCAGTTGCCCAGTTGTACCTGACACTGCAACACCATGGACTGCAGTACATACACCAGGCCTCCGTGTCTCCCGCCACCTCCAGAAGTTTGCCCAAGTTCATGTCCATTGCATCAGTGATGCCATCCAACCATCTCATCTTCTGACGCCCTCTTCTCCTTCTGCCCCCAATCTTTCCCAGCATCATGGAATTTTCCAATGAGTCAGCTGTTCGCATCAGGTGACCAAAATACTGGAATTTCAGCTTCAGCATCAGTCCTTCAATGAGTATTCAGGGCTGATTTCCTTTAAGATCGACTGCCTTCTCAAACTTAGGCAGACCAAAACGTAAAGCCACTTTCTTCTCTTGGCTCACCCTCACTCTGAACTGGACAATGACCTAGATATCTTGATTGCCACCAGGATGCCCAGAGACTTGAGGCTATGGCTGAGTTGGAATAGATGGGGATACATCTCTGGGGGGTATTTATCAGATGAAGCCTGTGATCTGGACAGATTTCATTCCTGTTCCCATGAGATGGAAGAGAACTAAGGAATTATAGTGAGGGCTGCTAGCTCTATATCAAAATCCATTCTCCTCCTTTCATAATGATAGAGTTGTAGTTAGCCATGTGGTTTGCAGCTGGCCTACATTTCCCAACTTCTGTGCAATCAAGTGCAATGGTTGGACCAAATTCTCACCAACAGTGAATGCGGTATATACCATTTCCAGGCCTGAGCCACAGAACCTTGGCATTTGCTCCATTACCCTCCCTTCCCATGAGCCCATACTCAAGACATACCTCTGACTCAGCTACAACCAAGCAGGTAAGTACAGTGCCCTAAAAAAAAGTGGTTCTTAATATTTTAGAATACGTTAGTTATCTAAGGGACTTCCCTAGTGGCTCAGTGGTAAAGAATCCACTTGCCAATGCAGGAGACTCAGGTTCAATTCCTGGATAGAGAAGATCCCCTGAAGAAGGAAATGACAACCCACTCTAGTATTCTTGTCTGGAAAATTCTAGGGACAGACGAGCCTGGTGGGCTACAGTCCACAGGGTCACAAAGAGTCAGACACAAGTGACCATGCATGCAGGCAATCACAATAGTCCTTAAAAGTAGAAGCAAGAGGCAAATAAGTCGATGTCAGAGTGCTGTATTAGAAAGACACAACCAGCATTTCTGGCTTTGAAGACTGGAGGAAGGGGCCATGAGCCAAAGAATGAGGACAGATTCTAGATGATGGAAAAGGCCAGGAAATGGATTCTCCCCTAGAGCCTCTAGAAGGGAACACAGTCCTGCCAATACTTTGATTTTAACCAGTGAAACCTGCACCAGACATCTGACCTCCAAAACTGTAAGAAAATCAACTGTGTTGATTTAGGCCACCGAATTCGTGGTACTTTATCATAGCAGCCCTAGGAAACTAACAGGCTTGGGAACTGTTCTCTGAGTAAGGCTGATCTGGCCTCCAGAGCTTGGGGTTCCTTGAGGGGGGTTTTGTCTCCTCCACCTCCCCCAACAGCGCCTGGCTTGGGGCGGGGTCCTGAGAAGGACATACAGGAAAGCCACATGGATACGGCTGCATGCCCTTTCCTGATTTCCGAAACTAAAGAGAAAGACCATGTGTCACTGTTTGGGATACCTCTCATCACTGACTCCTACAACAAGCCCTGACTGTCCCGAGACAGGACTTCATTTTGGGTCTAACCTGAGCCTTCATTCTACTAATCGATTTAGAAAAATACCTTGACCCCTAGAGCCGAGATTGCAGTATGGCTGACACAAACTAACCCTGCTCCCATAGCCCAGCTTTTCGTGTCCATCGAGGCCACTGGGGACTTTGGGGAAGTCTTTTTTTTAAATAAATTTCTAGATTTTTATAAAGTTTTTTTTCAATTAAAAAAATTTGTTTTTTGTTTGGTCACACCACATGGCATGTGTGAGCGCAATCTTAGTTCTCTGACAAGAGATTGAACCCACACCCTCTGTAGTGGAAACAGGGAGTCTTAACCATCAGACTCACTGCCAGGGAAGTCCCTGGGGAAGTCTTTGAGGGCAACTGATGCTCTGTTAGAATAAGCTCCAAGCTGGGGGTGGGGAGATGCAGGAAAAAGTGAGGACGGGATCCAGGCTCCCTCTGGAGGCCCGTCCTCAGAAGTGGATGTGAGGGCAGCTTGTGGACCTGGGAAGGGCATCTGGCCTCTAGAGAAGGAAGCACCAAGCTTGACCAGGAACTCTGGGTATATGGAGGGCTCTCTTGAGGAAGGGGTTGTGTGATGGAAAAAAATGCAAATATCTACAGGTAGGGAGGATTTACACAGAATCCTCACCGACTCTCCAGGCTCTGTTCCCAAAAGGAGCCCATCACCTCGCCGACACTCCACTCAAGAAGCTGCCCTGAGCCCACACTGGGCTGCAAGCCCTCCCAAGTGCTCTCTTCCAGGAAGACCTCGGTGATCTGCCAGCTCTCCTTGGTGTTCATGCACTGACGCCTTCAGCCTGCCCCCTCCTTGCTGCATCTCCTTGCTCCCTGGGTCACACTCTTGTCTGCCCACCCAAACATGAGCCTCCTGACGACAAAGCCCTATTTCTTCCTGAAAGCAGGCACTCATGTCTAAGCAGGAAGAACTGGAAATAAAGGATGACATTAGCTGGCAGTTGTAAAAAAAAAAAAAAAAGGTAAAACCACTGTAGTTGGTACCTTTGCTGGCAGACTGGAAGGTTGGTGGGAACAGGAGCCCTGAGCCAAGTGCCAGAGCAGAAACAAGGAGCCCTGGGATTGACTCAGCCTTGCCAAGGTCTCCCAGTGTGACATGAGGCACGTCCCTTTACCATCACCTGCACAGGCTGGGCTTCCTTATCTTTAAAACAGAATTATAAATCCATCCATGTTCAACCATGGGGGATGATTTATGAGAAAGGCCTTAAAAGTGTCAGGAATTCTTTGCAGTCCTGACATGAGAAACAGGCAGAAGGAACGGACCCTGCACAACTGAGCCAGAATGAGGAGAATTATGTCAAGCTCGGGACATATTGATTAAACTCCATAATCCTCTACCCAAGTGGGCTCCTCAGGCCAAAACGGAGGGATGGGATGTTGGAACCAAGGAGAGGGGGACCAGTAGAGACGTGCTGTCTTATCCATCTGGTCAAACAGCCCTTGAGACAATAACTACCTGGAACGGCCCCTCAGAGTTCCGTGTTTGGGACCAGCAGGCCAGGTCTTGATCAGACAGGGAAGAACCCGGCCTGTCAATCATTTACACTTTAGTGTGAATTCTGTAACCACTTTACCCCTCCCTAAAGGGTTAATCTGTCAGCCTGAACCCTCCAGGGAAATGTAAGATTCTGTCCCAGGTATCACAATGAAAAGAATCAGTCATGGAGCCTTCAAATACACAGCCACTGCTCTCTCAGCTCAGTTCAGTCACCCCTAAATCACAGAAATGTGCAAATGGTCCTTCTTGCCCTTCTCACAAGCATAAGTAGAAGGATCCCATCCTTAGTGGTGGCAAGCCTTGGACCAGTTCCTTGAACAGGAATCAGCTTTCTGAAGTGTGCATTAATGATATACAAGCTCCCTCATAAGCTTGGATTCCAAGATCCTGTGCCAAGGACACACACACAAATGCTCTAAGGCCCTGTTGCCTTTTCCCCAGGGGGGGGGGTTCACAATCCTCCCTGGATCCCCTGACTGCCAGGAGCCATCAGGATGCCCCCTTGCTCGGATGACAAGGTCACAAGACTAAAAAAGAAATTGCAAAGCTGACTTTCTTTATCGGGGCATGCCGGGCTAGGCCCCCCCTGGTATTTTTCTTGGGACTTCTGTCCATGCTCAGAACATTAGCTCATCTCAGTAGGTCAGTCCCAGTTGGAAAGAATTCGTCCTGAGATAATTCCTCCAGACCTTATGGACCAGAGGATCCGGGAAGGTGGATTCCCTTCCCTAAGGACAAAGGAGGATTGAAAGGGACATTTAAATAGATTACTACACCTCCTACTAGTTACTGGGAAGTTTACCACGAGTTCTCTGGGGGTCATGGCAAGGCCACCACCAGAAGGGCTCGTACTTGGGTCACCTTTCCACATCCCACTCCCCCAACCACTCCACGGAGGAAGCTCTCTTCCTTGAAGAAACCAGGCTGGAATGGGACTTAGGAATGCTTATAACTGTGGCCAGCATAGCTGGAGACATTGATTGCTTTAGGATATTGTAGACAAAGGAATTCATTATAGTAGTTATAAGGTTAATAGGGTTTTATTGTTAAAGCAGTGCTGCTAAACTGTCTCTTTGTCCTCTTTTCTCTTTCCTCATAAGAACCGGAGTGTCAGAACAGAATGAGACAGGTAGTGGTTGAGGTTACTAGAATAAAAACAGTTTCAAGCTTAGCCCTTCCCTCAAGGGTCTACACAGCTGCACCTGATAAGAGAAAACTGTAACCCTTCTGCTTAGATTGATGTACTTATCATGATTGAAGTATGCTAAAACAATAAACATATTATTGTTAAATCTGATTATGCAGAAATCCGACTTCTGCAAGGAAAATGAGCTTAATGTTAAAGTTGTTGATGGATGTAATGGGTGTGTTTCTTGGGTATAAAAACTGTAAACCAACAACAATAAACGAGAGAGGCTGCTCCATCAACACTTTGACTCAGCTCAGTACTTCGCCGACGCCACTCATCCCTCAAGACCCCCTGACCCGCCGGGGCTGGACCCCGGCACCTGACTTACTTGCGTAGGGTTACTTCGTGGGAGAACACTGGGGCTGCAGGCCTGACGCTTGAGGCTCACTCTCTAGGCACCCTGGAAAAGACCCTGGAGCAGCCAACTCCCAGGTAACGGGTTTGCACAGCATTCCCCCAGCCCTGAGAGTTCAGGGGCAGAGGGAGGGCCAGCCTAGACTTGCCACTTTCCCATGCCCAAACCCCTCAAACTGCAAGGGGTGCATTTTCCTTCCTTTGGAACCAGAAGGGACTGGCAGCTTCTCCACCATTCTGGCATTGTTTGAATGGGAATTCATGCCAGAAAGGGCTGGGGTGGAATGAAGGAAGGAGCTAACATTTAGAGAGATAGTGGAAGACAGGGAAGCCTGGCGTGCTGCAGTCCATGGGGTCACACAGAGTCAGACACGACTTAGCAACCGAACACATTTAGAGAGTTCCTACCTTGTGCTCAAAACTGAGAGAGCGCTTTATAAGCATAACTCATTCACCAGTTACTTTGGCAAATACATAGTAAACATCCACCACACCTCAGGCCTGGTCCTGCCTTTAAGGAGTCCACAGAATGACAAAAGATACAAAGGTTATGTCATTACCTCTCACAAAATCCCTGTGATGAAGGTGCTATTCTTCCCATTTTACAGACGAGGAAACTGAAGAGCAGAGAGGTTAAGCAACTGGCCCAAGTTTTCACAATTAGTAGGTGGCACATCTGGGAAACAGCTTTGGTTTTTAATTGTCTTACTGCTACCCCCTCCTACAGTGTGTCTGTCCTCACATGTAAAATGGGGGTGCAGCTCCCTATTTACAGCATTCCTATGAAGAGTAGATTAGAGACACGGAACATTAAGCACTGTCGTGATATGGATGTGCAGTAGGTGGTTCCTAATGTAGTGGCTCTTGTGGCCCCAAGTCCCATGTTCTCTCACTTCCTCGTAGGTTTGTCGGAGACAGGCTGCCACAAAGCTGTACTTAACAGGAGCTCTGGAAGGAAGGAGGCAATTAAAGGCTTGGGAAAGCCCGGGTTCTGTGAGAAGCAGATATTCATCAGTCTGTCACCAGGTAATAAGTGAGCACCAGTTGTGCATCCTCAGGATCTGAGAAGGAAATGAAAGTCCCAGAAGATAAAATCCCTACCCTCAGGGAACTCTCAGCATGGTTATGGAGGTAAAATAGACGCATGAAACCACAGAGGTCAGAGGCTGTGAGTTCACAGCGTAAGTACTACAGGAACCCAGAGGTGGACATGGGCAACCAGAAACCTTCCTGGAAAAGAAAACACTCGAGCTCAGCCCTCAAAGGATTTAGATGGGTGAAGAAGAGGGGCTGATAAGAGGACATTAAGCAAGCTCAGCCATTGGGCATGGTGTATTTTTTTAAATTTTTAAATGACTATAGACTTCAAGAAGTTGCAAAAATCGCATAAAAATGTCCTTAGGTACCTGTCACTCAGTTACCCCAATGGTATGGGGGAACACAAGGACAATTATAGTGATTTCAAAACGAAGAAATTGATGTTAGCACAACACAATTAACTAGACTACAGACCCTACTGAGATTTTACTAGTTTTTGCCTGGATTCACTTTTTGTATATGTGTATGTATAGTTGTTGTTGTTTGTTATTTAGTTGCTCAGCCGTATCTGACTCTGCAACCCCATGGACTGCAGCACGCCAGGCTTCCCTGTCCTTCACTATCTCCTGGAGTCTGCTCAAACTCATGTCCACTGACTCAGTGATGCCATCCAACCATCTCATCCTCTGTCACCCCCTTCTCCTCCTGCCTTCAATCTTTCTCAGCATCAGGGCCTTTTCCAATGAGTCAGCTCTTCATATCAGGTGGCCAAATTATTGGAGTTTCAGCTTCAGCATCAGTCCTTCCAGTGAATATTCAGAGTTGAATATTTAGGAGTGACTGGTTTTATCTCCTTGCAGTCCAAGGGACTCTCAAGCGTCTTCTCCAGCACCACAGTTTGAAAACATCAATTCTTTGTTCTATAAGTTTATTGCATGCATAAATCTGTATTACCACCACTACAATCAAGATACAAAATGGTTCTATTACCAAAGAGAAGCTCCCTTGAGGGAACAACTTTAAATGGCCCCCATTATACTCTGCTCATAGGCACCAAGGACGTGACAGCCCCTGTGCTCTGCTCACAGATTGGACAGTCTACTTCTCCGGTCCAGCTCTGCCCAATGAAGGGAAGTTAAGGCCTGGGTATCCAGGGGCAGATCTCCTGGTCTTGGCTGCAGCCCCCATACACAAATCCTCTGTAAAGAGGCTCATCTTGCTACTTTCTGGCAGAAGGAACTCTGCAGACTTGGTCTTCCCCAGGTGAGGCTAGGACAAGCTTCCTGTTATTCAGCACCACGAATAGATCCAGGGTGCCAGAAAAAGAAAAGGTTTATGAAGATAAAAGAAAGGACTGGGTGCGTCTCTGGGTCACCTCTTAGTGGAGATGGACCAGCCCTGGGTGAATACTGACTCCGTTCCCTCAAGGTCGCAGAGCAGGGAAGTGAGAGGACATTTCAGGGGCCGTGGATCTCTGCTTGCCTGACTCCTCTCTGTTATTCAAGCCTCATCCTAAGTCTTTTGTTCTGAGAATCTCTCCTTGACTTTCCCACCTTGCTGGCTCCCTTCTCTGAATTAATTTGCCCCAAGATCTGGCAGAACCATCCACGACAGCCCAGGAGCACACCATGTGCTGCCCTCTGCCTGCTCCCACATATGAAGCTGCACTGCTACCCAGATCGTGACGCCTTCAGACAGGGCCAACTTGTCCTTCACGTGTCTCTTCTTTTCTTTCCTTCTTATCCTCCTACTCATTGCAGATCCACACAGGGCTAGGCACTCAGGTTCTTTCTGTATGACACATTCGCCAGAGGATGACTTTGTCCTCAGATTTTTCCTTTCACAGTCCCATCCTGGGCACCTTTTCTATCTGGCATTGTTGGTACAGGGAGTAGAGGGGAAATATTCACACTTTAAGCTGCCTGCCAGAACGCCTCAGTCCAGTTTCCTTCCTTTTCTCCCATAGGCTGTAGGACTCCTGCCCCTATGAAATCCCCATCCATGGTCTTTATTATGCCTGGATGTTGTCCCCAGTCACCTCTCGCATTGGCATCAGTGAGAAACCTTGTCGTGGAGGCTGTGCTGCACCACCCAGATGGCCCTTATAGGACTCACTCTCACAGTTGATGGGAGGCAGTTGTCTCACAGCTCTCATCTCTCCACTCTCTATGGGAACTGTCTCTGAAGAAAGTGTTCTTGTCCAAGATCACATTCCCTTCCCAAGGCAGTCAACACCCAATGACTTCTCTGTGACACAGTATAAAGGCCTAGCTCCTTAACCCCAACTCAAGACAACTCTGAAGGATCATTCCAGCATCAGAGCTCCTGCAGAATCAGCTGAGACTATCACTGAGACTGCCTTACAGCTCAACCTCTCCCTCTGCCCAATCATGCTCCCTTTCCACCCCAACAAGCATGGGTCCTGAGGCCATTCTCCAATAAATTTTCTGCATATCAATCATCTCAGAGTATGCTTCCAGGTGAACACAACCTAAAATCTTGGTCCCATGGGATTAGGCTTCCTAGTGACACCCCAGTACCATCTGACAACTCAGACCCAGGCCCATCAAGGCACAGTAGAGCTGCCTTGCATATCAATTTTCCCCCAGTTTTCTAAAGACTGCTCACTCCCCTTTCAATGACAGCCCTCAGTCTTGCTTCTAGCAGCAGGCCTTCCCTGATGTTCTCTGGGTTACCTGCCATAGACAAATGGGCTTTGAATGCAAGATCAGGGTTTGGGCCTCAGCTCCCCCACTGACCAGCTAGGCGAACCTCGGCTCATTACCTAGTCTTTTCAAGTCACTATTCCCATTTCAGAAGCAGAAATTACAATAAGAACATCACAGGCCTGTTAAGAGGATTAAATGATGCAACTTAAGGAAACCTGTTTAGCACAGTGCCTGGCATATAAAAATGTGCTCAACAAATATGAATTTCCTTTCTTTCTTCTTTTGGGTCTGGGGCACTTTCCATATAACTGCCTATTAATAAATTTTAGTTAACCCAGTACTGAACATCACAAGCACAGGGGTAGCACAGGTCTACAGGAAAAGTTTCAAATTTTCCATGTGACAGAGCAGGGAAGTAAGTGATGGTCAATCAACTCAACTCTCTTTATATGCTAGCCTTGATTTTCATGCTGCTGGAAAATTCTTGGCATCCAACGAAAATTCTTCACAGCACAAGGAATAGCAGGCATTTTCATTTTGCCCTAAGGGAAATGGAATCCAGCCAGACTTCCTTTCATACGTGGCTGGAGCAGGGGCTGTGTTCCCTTAAGACACAGGACCAGCCCCTTTTCTCGAGTAGCAGGGAAATGGGATGGAGCGAGGGTGGTACCTGAGATTTTGGCTGCTGGGTGCTGGCTGCAAGCAGGTGAGTAGACAAACCAGCCTGTTAAGTTCGTTTTGTGAAAGTGCAACTTGTACTGAAATAATAGCACCAAGAATCCAGTTTTCCAACCTCTGTCTCTTCCCCAAATGCAAGGAGCCTCTGCTCCCCTCCACTGTCTCCCTGCTCCCTGAGCCCAATCCCTCTCCCCCCTGCTCAGGTGAGCAGAAGAGGCCCTGACCTCTTCGGGCTGAGCTGCCTTCTCAGAGCAGCATCCTAGAGTGAGCTGAGTGTGCATAACAGGAGCTGGAGGGGGCGCAGGAAGCCTGGGCCAGGAAGCCACGGACCCCAGGCACATCCCAGCTCCAGCTGGGCCCTTTCTGTCAACCTTGGCCCAGCACACGCCGTCCTCAGTGACACTTGCTGGGCTCAGAGAGTGCTGAATTCAGCCCCAATTAAGGGGCCATCTCAGGGCAGGCTGCCGGCGCCAGCAGCTGCTATTTTGGGACTTGGTGAAGACACAATCTTCTCTCTCTCTCCTTCTCCATTTCTGGTCTCTTTCTCCTCTGTCTCCTCTCTCCATTTCCATTATCTCTCTAGGTTTTTCTACCTGACTCTGCATGTCTCTTCCTCTCTTGGCTTCTCTGTCTGTCTGTCTCTCTCCCCCTCTCTGTGACTGTATCTCACTCTACATTTCTTACCAAACCAATTTGACAAACACACCCACTGCTACTGCACCAGGCCCTGAGGCGCAGTTTCCTGCCCTGGCGGAGAAGGCAATGGCACCCCACTCCAGTACTCTTGCCTGGAAAATCCCATGGATGGAGGAGGCTGGTAGGCTGCAGTCCATGGGGTTGTGAAGAGTCGGACATGACTGAAGTGACTTAGCAGCAGCAACAGCAGGAGTTCCTGCCCTGGAGGAGTCCTGGGTGTGCTCTGCCTTTCTTTGGTTCTCCCCACCTGCTCTGCATCTTAACCAGGAGGTTAAGACACTCCCTCCACCCAGGAACTCCAGGTCTTCTGAAGGCCACCTCCTGGTCCTTGTACAGTTTCTGTACCCCAGGACCTCTCCCCTTCTAGGCTTCCAATTCCAGCAGCAAAACCCATGGCATTGCTCAGGTGGATCTGTGGCAGAAAATGCTCCAAGATGTCCAAGAGGCACAAGGCCATGCTCCCCCACTATCCTGGGCCTGAGCAGACCTGGTCCAGGGCCTGCGGTGTAGGATTGCTTGCTCTCCCTGGGTCAGATCAGTAGGACATGACCCTTGTCAACCAAGTATTCACAGATCAAAGTCTCTTCCTTCCAGGGGACAGGGTCCCCTCAAGGGCCCTTGATCAGTACCACACTGGGTTTATGAAGATATCTTATCTCTATCCTCTCTGCCTTTCAAAATGCTAGGCCCAGCTCACGTCTCTCCTCCTGATCACCCAGCCCATGCCCCATCTCCTGCCCCAGCCTCGGAAGCCTGACCTGTGGTCTCCAACCCTGGGACCTGCTGGCTGGATTTATCCTGATCTGTGTCCTTTGATGCAGGGTGTGGGGCAGGGACATTTAACAGGATACACCTGTGAACTCTCCAAGGTTCTTCCCCTCGAGGATTTCTCCCTTCTGGGGCTTCCCGATGTACTAGGAATAGAGGGTGTGTGTTAACTTCTTATGCACATTATCGAATTAATGAATTTAAAAAATTACCACCTATGTTGTGCCAAGGGATTCACAGACCAGCCTCTGAGGCTTATTAGCACCATTCTAGAGCTGAAGGAACTGAAGCCCAAAGAAGTTTCCCAAAGTCAAATGGTAGGAACCCAGGCTTCCTGATTCTGCAGCCTGAGCTTGTTCCAAAGCCCAGCTCCTGCTGATAAATAAAAGAAGGAAAGAAAAGACTTCAACAGAACATGGTTCTTCCCCAGGGAATTCTTAATTTGTGATCCAGGGGCCTCACTGCCCTTAGCAGTCTTAGCCAACTGCACACTGAGCCGGTCTCTGGAGTCTCTGGCAGAGTGGAGAAGCCCTTGCTCTGGGCCAGCGGGGCACAGCTAGTGACAAGTTTGACAAGTTCTCAAAGGGAGCCCAGGGGCCAGAGGACAGCATGGGGGAGGGGGGCTGCTCCTTGAGCCTATATCAGCCAAAGGTAAGGGGAGAAGGCACCAAAGGCTCCCAGTGGGGCTAAGACTTCCACTTCTGGTGGAAAACAGGAGGTTGGCCGTCCAGGGCTGTCTTCAAAAGCTCCCCACAGAATGGACGTGGAACTCGGGTCCTCCTTGGTAATTAGTCAGTCCCCTCGACCCTGTGGAGTGAGTGAGGTGTCGGAAGCAGGCTCGAGCTGGGGAGAGAGCGCAGTCTGGGAAGTTACTTTGACACCTCCTTTCTTTGGTGGCTTTTTCAAGATCCCTCTGCTCTTTGTCAGCAGTGCTATCTCTTCAGAATGTGTAATGAAGAAGCAGGGCTGGGGGGGACCGGCTGTGCCAAGCTGCTGCTCCAGACGAAGGCCGGGGCCCCTGGGTGGGTGCTGTGCAGAGTCAGGACCCTGAAACCCGTCAGCAGCCCAGGCCCAGCCCAGGAGGCTAGAGCCCCGACCTCTGGGGGACCCTGGCTCCTGAGCCACCCTAGCCTAGGGCCAATGACTTCTAACCAGCCGGCAGTCTCCGGAGCTGTAGGGGGTCCCAGCCCCTGAATTCTGGGCCCAAGATGACTCAGGCCACCAAGCCCAACAGATGCTAAACCACCCCCTCTTCTTTGGTTCTTCTACCTCTGCTCGGATCAGACATTCCTCACCTGAGCCCTTGACTGCTGTCTATATGCTCGTCCAGCCTCTGTTCTGCCGCATCCGCTCCAGGGCCAGCTTTCCAGCTCAGCTTCATGGCCACCCTCATCCTGCACCAACACCCACGGCACAGTGACAGGGTCCCTGTAACTCTCCAGGCCCATCCACACGCTCCCCAACATACCTCCCTGGGTCCAGCTCCACACAGCCACAGCCATTCCCCAAACACATCCACCTGCTCTCTCCTGCTCTCTCCCGTGCTATGCCTTCTGCACAGGACAGATTCTCCCAGATCTGCCTACAACTACTGGTCCAGTTCTAGTCCTCAACTCTGCTTCTAAACAGCATTGAAGCTCTACCTTCTTCAGGAAGCCTTTCCTAGCCACCAGGCTAGGCCCAGTAATGCCCCCTGGTCTCTCTTTGTGCCCCATGGTCTTGTGTCCTGGTCCTTGCTGGGTTGTCACCACTGGCAGGAGTATCTCCTTCAGAGAACTGGGCATCCTGAAGGGGAGAGGATATGTCTGATTCACCTCTGTGCTCCACAGCCCAGCATGGTGGGATGATTAAAAAAAAAAACAAAAACAGCAGGCAGCCACTCATTAGATCCAGTCATCTGGTTGAGGTGACAACGTAATACACACACACACACCCCTGTCTGAGCCCTCAGAGGACCAAGAAGTTGAGGGCTAAGCCATCATGGAGTGTTCCCCTGAGAAGACAAGATTTGAACTAGGTCCTGGAGGCTTGCTCTGCTCCTGTCCAAAGATGCAGGTGTGGATACTTGCACCAAGCAAGGCTGGATGGAAAATGACTACGGTGGATCACATTCACGGCCCCAGTGCTTTACCCTCCTTGTGTCCATGCCCTTTACTGTGTGATTCTGCATTGCTCTTCCCCATCCTACCCTGCCCCTGAGAACAGCCGTGACTTGCCTGGGCCTGTGGGATGCCAGCAGGCTTGAAATGTGCTTTGACATCAGAGCCTGCCTTCTTGGGCTCTGCCATCACCATGAGAACACACCCCCACTAGCCTACTGGAGGATGAGAAACGTGGAGCAGAGCCAAGTCATCACAGTCACCCCAGCTAAGGCTAGTCTGGGGCAGTCAATGGCCAGCCAACCTCCAGAGATGTGAGCCAGCCCAACTGAGACCTGAAGAACCACTCAGCAGAGCCCAGCCTAAATTTCTGACCCACAGAATAGTAAGTTAAATGCTTATTATTCCAAGACACTGAATTCCAAGGGTTTGTTACACAGCATTATTGAGACTATATAGTGACTAAGGCTAAGGAGATGAGCCTAGGAAGATGTGAGTTTATCCACAAGAGTTCCCACAGTGGGCTGGTTATTAGGGAGTCTGAGTAGAGTCCCCCTTTCCTTCAGCACTTCCCACTGCCCTCACCTTTCCTGCCACCTTGCGCTTCATGAGGCCTCACACATGTACTATATCTCTGTACAACTTATTCCCTCCTCCTAGAATGCCTGTTCTGCCTTGTCCTCTTTGTATCCTGTTTTTCCTTCAAGGTCAGGTCATACTCTAGAGACCTTTGTGGATACACAGCCTCCTAGCCACCTTAAAGCTTTTAGGAATAACACAAGGTGTGAGTAAAATTCTCTCCTTTTTCTCTCTGCCCCTCCCCACATCCCACTGTGGTCTGCCTTAGCTTTACTGTGGCACAGTCATTAACTCATGGAGCTCTGCTAGTTTCTGAATAGTAAGTAGGTCCTGCCCAGCCACAGAGGGAGCAGGCCTCCAGGACTCCTAGATCTCACAGAGGCTCAGCAGAGTTTCTGATACTAAGAAGCATCTGGGAAGCAGGCAACGAACAGAGATGAATACACTTTCCAGCTTTTGATTTTAGAACAATGTGACGTGATGCATTGTAAAGAAAAAAAAAAAAAAACACAGAAATCCAAAGACCTATTTTCAAATGGGCCTAAAAAGACCTAAAAAGATATTTCTCCAAAGAAGACAAAAACATAGGCAAATAGGCACATGAAAAGTTGCTCATCACTGCTAATGATTAGAGAAATGCAAATCAAACAATGAGGCACCACCTCACACTGGTCAGAAGGACCATCATTAAAAAGTCTACAAATAATAATTGCTGGAAAGGGTGTGGAGGAAAGTGAGCCTTCTTACACTGTTGGTGAGAATGTAAACTGGTGCAGCCACTAAGGAAAGCAGTATACAGGTTCCTAAAAAACCTAAAAACAGAGTTGCCATATGATCCAGCAATCCCACTCCTAGGCATATATTGAGACAGAACCATAATTCAAAAAGATGCATGCACCCCTATGTTCACAGAAGCACTATTCACAATAGCCAAGACATGGAAACAACCTAAATGTTCATCAATAGATGAACAGATAAAGACGTGAACAGATAACTATACATTCAATGGAATATTACCTAGCCATTAAAAAAGAATGAAATAAGGCCATTTGCAGCAACGTGGATAGACCTAGAGATTGTCGGCCTAAACGAAGCAAGTCAGAAAGACAAAGACCATACGATATCACTTATATGTGGAATCTAAAATATGACACAAATGAATATACCTATGAAAAAAACCAGACCCAGATATAGAGAACAGACTTGTGATTGCCAAGTGGGTAGAGACTGGAGGAGGGACGTTGGGAGTCTGGAATTAGCAAATGTAAACTATTATATATAGTTTATATATATATATAGTTTTCTATATTATATATAGAATGAACAACAGGGTGCCACTATATAGTACAAGCAACTATATTCAATATCTTGTGATAAACCATAATGGAAAAGAATATGAAAAAGAATATACGTGCGTGTGTGTATGTGTGACTGAGTCAGTTTGTTGTATATCAGAAATTAAACACAACATTGTCAATCAACTCTACTTCAATAAAACCAAAAAACAAAACCAAAAAAAAAACCCCCAGAGATCTATTTTCAGTGCTTACCTTGCTCCTCAGCAAGGAGATCAAACCAGTCAGTCTTAAGGGAGATCAACTGAATATTCACTGGAAGGACTGATGCTGAAGCTGAAGCTCCAGTATTTTGGTCATCTGATGCAAACAGATGACTCATTTCCTGATCCTGGGAAAGACTGAGGGCAGAAGGATAAGAGGGCATCAGAGGATGAGATGGCCAGATGGCATCACTGACACAATGAACATGAACTTGGGCAAACTCCGGGTGATGGTGAGGGACAGGGAGGCCTGGCACACGGCAGTTCATGGGGTCGCAAAGAATTGAACACGACTGGGCGACTGAACAACAAGCTTGCTCTGTGACACCTGGCCAAGCCCTGACCCCTCCGGGCCTCAGATTCCCCATATGTGTAATGAGGGGTTGTGCTGACCCTTCTCCACAGTCTCTGCCAAAGCTGAGCATCTGTGACACCCATCCATGGGTCTAGTCCTCTAGCTCCCAGCTCTGGTCGGGTTCCTTCCACCACTCCTCACTGGCCCTAAGTGCAGCATCAGATCTTCCTGCCTGCCGGCAGCCCTGGCCAAACTGAGCTGGCCTGGTTTTTTTTGACTGCCAGCAGCCTCCACTTCCTGAGCCTGCCAGTGAGCTTGGTGTTGGGAGTCATCTCTCCTGCAAGCTCTGCTGGGCAAGGCTGGGTCCCTGGTCCCGGCCTGTCTTCAGGAAATACACACAGGGACACGTATACACACACACACACACACACACACACACACACACACACCACACACTCAAGCTCCTCTCCTGGCAGCTTCCTCTGGGCCGGTGGGAAGGAATGCTGACAAGCTGTACTAGAGTCAGGTGTAAAGAAGAGAAAGGAAGAAAATGAACCAGAGCAAAATTATCCAGAAAGAGGAAGACCCTTCTAGGCCAGCTTATTGAAAACAAGGATGAGAGATATCAGACAGCAAACCTTCCTGGGATACAGTGCAGGAAGGGAGGAGGCAGAGGCCTCTGAGCTAGATCACAGCCTCTAGCTGAGATCATTGCTTTCTCCAACCTCCATCTCCAGCTCTCTAGCTCCAGAGACACTCGGATCTGTGCCCCTTGGGATACCAGGAAGGAGCATGGGATGGGAATTCACGGGGTCCCCGTGTCCAGGGCTGGGACAGCAGGGTGGAGGAATGCCAGGCCTACACTCACATCCACCTCCGCCCCCAGGGCTTTCAGATACTGTGATGGGGGCGGATGCGATGCAGAGTCTCCAGCTTCTCTTCTCTGCTCCACCTCCTTCCTGGTTTGCCCCTCTCCAGCAGACAAGACTTGAAGGAAGCACAGAAAGGCTTCAGGTAGGCACTAACTCGCTGCTGTGCCCACACCACCTCCCACCTCACCTCCATGCAAGTCAGAGACAGAGATTAAGAGGCTGAAAGTCAAACAAAACCTGAGGTTCTAGCCAGGGTAACTGTCTTAGCACCTCTGCACCCTTGGGAGATCCAGCTTTTCTTTTCTGTATCTGAATGTCTCTTTTGCAGGCAGAGGTCATCAAACCCCTCTATCAAATGGCTGCAGGGATGAAAAAGACCTTCTGAATCCATGAGGCCCTACATATATGGGAGATTAAGACCAGAGATTGGTCCCCAAGGAGCTTTGAGTCTCACTGTGGGGGGTCAAGACCCTCTTTGCAGCCTATACTTTGAGGACCACAACCAGGACCTGGCCCTGGCCTCATACCCAACCAGTCAGCAGCTTCAGAGCCCCTCTGGACTCACCAGAGTAGGGCTGTCAGGGAGGAAGGAAAGGTATTCTGGGCCTTCCCTTCTGAAGCTGCCACCTAGGGCGTTGATGAGGTGACAGAGCCTCCTAAAGAACAGGGAGAGGCCAGGGCAGGACAGAGTATGAGCAGGACCTAAAGGGTGGGGCTCAGACTCTCCAGGAAGGGATAGGGTGGCATGGGCTAGAGGAGCCAAGAGGGCTTCCTGGCAGAAGGGAAAGGCATGAGTTGACCTTGAAGGACATGGCTGCGAGCCTGGGCATGGCTGATTGAGGTTGCAAGGCTCAAAGGCAGGTACATAAAACTCCTTGGAAGGCCACCCATGGCAGTGCTAAGGAACAGACCCCCAGACACAGGAGTCCAGCTGCAGGGGAGCTGCAGGGGGATTCGAGCAGAGGCAGGATGGCCCTGGTGCCCAGGAGTTTCCCTTCTGCCTTTTCTCTGAAGGAGTGAGCACCGGACTGATGAATGAATTACCCAGAACACAGGTCTGCAGGTGGCTGCCTGCTTCTGCGCTCAGGCCTGACCAGAATGGAAACTGACCATCAGCCCTCAGAAGCACAACTTCCTCTCGTAGTGAGAAGGGGCCAGAGAATCCTGCTCTGCCCACAGATCTCCTAGGTCTGTCAGGGCAAACCGCCCCTCAGAACAAAGCCCTCCACATCTGTAAGCCATTTGAGCTATGTGGGTCCAGTGGCCCCAAAATGGGGATTATTATACCCAGTCTAGAGATTGGAAATCTGGGTCCCAGGGAGAAGAAGGGGTTTGACCTGTATCGAGGTCCAGGACTAGGACCTGGCCTTCTGCTCCTCAGCTGAGTCAGCATAGACAAAATAACCAGATAAGCTGTCAGTGTAGACAAGATAGCCAAATAACTTGGGTCAGTGCAGACAACTGGATTACCAGGAGCAAAAGAATCCATTTTGGAATAAAATTCACACTGCGGAGATACACAGTAAGCCATGTATATGTGCCCATGCTAGGTACTAAGCTGGACACTGCACAAGGCCTCATTTAAGACTCAGATCTACCCACTGGGTTCATGATCCTCACCTCCATGGGTGGGGGAAAGAACAGAGGCTTGTTTTTTTAGAGTCTGGGGATCTTTTCCAAACCACTTAGGGGGAAAGGCAGAGCCTGGGTCTGAATATGGGTCTCTCTGCAAAGCTCTGCATCTTTCAACCACTATCTGGCAATATCAGACAACTGCCTGCACTGTCAGGAGCTCTGGGCCAAGGAAGGAACAGCCACGCAGGTAGGACAGGAGTGACGGTCCTACTGCCAACCACCATTTCAGTTTGGTTTTCTCATTGCCTCTCCCAGTGCCAGGGCCTGGCACCTCTGGGAACTGGTTCAGAGCATAACACCAGCAACAGTAATGGCTTCACTATTGCTTCTGCTTCTACTTCAACTGCTACAGTTTCTATGCTGAGCACTTTACATACACATACACACACAAGCACTTTACATACACCGTCTTACTGGATCTCAAAACAAACCTTAGAGGTAGGTTCTTTTAATTCCCATTTTGCAGATAAGAAAACTGAGTCTCCAAGGAATAAAGTAACATGCCAGTCAATCTCTAAAAGTTGTTCAGTCCACACTACCCCAAGATTTCAGGTAAAAAGAAAGACATTTTACCAACAGTGAGAGTGGTCTGAGAGTGACACGGTCACCTCTGGAGAAGGTGATCCCCCATCACTGATTTTTAGTGTACGTGCAGAGTGACTGTGTGGATCACAACAAACTGGAAAATTCTTAAAGAGATGGGAATACCAGACCATCTGACTTGCCTCCTGAGAAATCTGTATGGAGGTCAAAAAGCAACAGTTAGAACTGGACATGGAACAACAGACTGGTTCCAAATCGGAAAAGGAGTATGTCAAGGCTGTATACTGTCAGCCTGCTTATTTAACTTATATGCAGAGTACATCGTGAGAAATGCTGACTGGATGAAGCACAAGCTGGAATCAAGATTGCTGGATAAATATCAGTAACCTCAGATATGCAGATGACACCACACTGATGGCAGAAAGTGAAGAAGAACTAAAGCGCCTCTTGATGAAAGTGAAAGAGGAGAGTGAAAAAGTTGGCTTAAAACTCAACATTCAAAAAACTAAGATTGTGGCATCTGGTCCCATCATTTCATGGCAAATAGATGGGGAAACAAAAGAAACAGTGACAGACTTTACTTTGGGGGGCTCCAAAATCACTGCAGATGGTGACTGCAGCCAGAAATTAAAAGATGCTTGCTCCTTGGAAGAAAAGTTATGACCAACCTAGACAGCATATTTAAAAGCAGAGACATTACTTTGCCAACAAAGGTCCGTCTAGTCAAAGCTATGGTTTTTCCAGTAGTCATGTATGGATGTGAGAGTTGGACTATAAAGAAAACTGAGCGCCAAAGAATCGATGCTTTTGAACTGTGGTGCTGGAGAAGACTCTTGAGAGTCCCTTGGACTGCAAGGAGATCCAACCAGTCAATCCTAGAGGAAATCAGTCCTGGATATTCATTGGAAGGACTGGTGCTGAAGCTGAAACTCCATTGCTTTGGCCACCTGATGAGAAGAACTGACTCCTTGGAAAAGACCCTGATGCTGGGAAAGATTAAAGGCGGGAGGAGAAGGGGACGGCAGAGGATGAGATGGTTGGATGACATCACCGACTCGATGGACATGAGTTTGAGTAAGCTCCAGGAGTAGCTGATGGACAGGGAAGCCTGGTGTGCTGCAGTCCATGGGGTTGCAAAGAGTCGGACATGACTGAGCTACTGAACTGAACTGAACCGAGAGGGGAGGTTGTGCACACAAAAATACTATTTATAGTTGCCTTTTAAAAATTAATATTCAATTTACTAAGGACACACATTTGAAAGCAAAGCTTTTCTTCAGGATTAAGTTCCACTTCTTGATCTTATTCTATTTATAAATGTAATATAATCAGCACAAGACCTTCACCTTTTCTTCAACTAAAGTTTGATTAACTCAAGTTGGAAAAACTAAACTCTTAAACAATCAGGGCCATTTACAACTTAATTAAATTTGCTTAAACAATTTCAACTTCATAGGAACGTTGAATATATTTGATTTTCCTAAGTAACTTGAATGTCTAATTGAACAAGTATCTGATACTCATAAAACTGTTGTGAGCCTGACAAATTAAATTTATAAATACAGTGACTTTCACATTCTTTTAAATTTTTCAGTACTGTTTGCAAAATTCGTCAGAGTCTCCCATAACTTTCCATGTAAAACTACATGTCTACAGGCTTTTGGTTACCACTAAGATAGAATACGCATACTTGGTTTCTCCCCTCCCATTGATTTTAAATAAAAACCCTGGAAAAGCACATACAGCACTGCCTAAGGACCCTGAAAAGTAAATAATAGCAGGTGGATTGCAGAGGGACATAAACACTCAAAAGAATGCCCAATACGGAAGTGAGTTTCTTGAGTAGTTTGTTCTCCACTATTTCCCAGCTTAGACTCTAGAAAGCATGGACCCCAGAGTGTGCGGTGGGCACAAACAGAAAGAACTCCAGAAAAGCCCTCTTTCTCTTACCAGAGGACTGGGGAGAGGGACCCTGCAGGATGGCCGGTGGGACAGGGGGTGCAGCATTTCCACTTTTTATCATTTACTGTCCAGAGTGTGATGGGGGGAAAGCCCTGGTCGTGAGGGACCTAGAACTCTGAGAGGAAATCCTTCTCTCTAGCTGGAGAAACTGAGTAAGGGGGCCCTTGCGGGGAGTATGGGGGAAATTGGGTTAATTTTTTTCTCTCTCTTAGCTTGCTTACCCAGAAAGAGAACATAGTCAGGGGAAGTGTGTGACAACATGAAGAGGTGAAAAGCCCAGGTTTCTAGCCCAAGGATCAGGAAAAGGGCTTCTAGGAGCCACAGAGCGTGAGGTCAATCATGGAGAGCTGGAAAAGCAGCTCTCTTAAATCTGTGTATAAAGTTCTGGACTCACTCTTGAGCTGTGCATTCACAGAACTGACCCAAAGCAGAAGGCAGGTCAGGACTTGGGGTCTAAAATAAATAGGATTGATTATACAATATTATATCACATTCCAAATGCCCCAAATAATTCCACATACAAGGAACTAGGAAAATCTCAGCTATTCTCAAAGGAAAAGATAATTAGCAGATGTTGGCCTCAAGATGATCCAGAATGATGGAATTGTCACATGAAGACTATTACATCACATAACATATATCATATAAAGCAGCTGTTACAACTATAGTTCATGAAGCGAGGAGGAATGATCTTGAAATTAATGGAAAGACAGAAACTCTTAGGAAGAAATGAAACCTATAAAAAAAGAACCAAAAGAAAAGTTTATAACTGAAGATTCAATCATCGAAATAAAAAATTCACTCCATGAGCTCAATGGCAAAACGGAGATGAAGAGGAAAGAATCAACAAACTTGAAGACAGATTAGTAGAATTTATCTAATCTAAAAAACAGAAAAAAAATTGGGTAAAAAATGAATAGAGTTTCAGGGATTTATAAGATAAGAGCAAGATCTGTAACATTCCTATCTTTGGTGTCTCAGATAGATTGGAGCAAAGGTTTAGTGCAGAAAAATATTAAAGAAATTATGACTGAATATTTTCCAAATTTGGTGAAAAGACATAAATTTATAGATTTAAACAGCTCAGCAAACCCCAAAAGAAAGACAAATTCAAAGAAAACCTGATTCAAATACATCTTAATCAAACTGCTAAAAAAACAAAGACAAAATATTTTTGAAAAAGCCAGAGGAAAGCAATACATCACACATAAGGGAACATAATTAAAGTGACTACAGGTTTCTTATCAGAAGATGCGGAGACCAGAAGACAGTGGAATACCTTCTCTAAAGTGCTGAAACAAAAGAACTGTCAACCCAGAATTCTGTTTTCAGTGAAAGTATTTTTTAAAGGCAAAATAAAGACATTTTTAGTTGAAGGAAAACCAAGAAGATTAATTGCCAGCATGCCAGCTCTAAATGAAATGTAGGAGGAAGTTCTTTAAGAGAAAGAGAAGTGAAGGAATTCCCTGGCAGTCCAGTGGTTAGAACCAGCACTTCCACTGCAGTGACCCAGGTTCAGTCCCTGGCAGAGGAACACAAGCCTGAGGGTAAGGCCCTCTCCCAAAAGAAAGAAAGACATGATACCAGAAGAAAACCTGGAACTTAAGGAATAAAAGAAAAGAAGCAAAAATGAGAATATCGGCAAAATTCCCCAAACACTGGAAATTAAGCAACGCACTGCAAAATAATACATGGGTCAAAATCTAGGAGTTTGAGGAGCCGGCAAGCTAGCTCTTAACCACAGGCCATGTGGCTCTCAAAGTTCTTCCGAACCTTGAAGGCCAGGCTAAGGAATTTGGAATTGGCACTGTATTTAATAGATAAGCACTGAAGGATTTTCACACATAGGGTGCATATTTGCAGACAGAGGCAGTTGGATATAAACTGGGGGATGGTGGGACTGGGGCAGGAAAAATCTGTGTTCTGTCCTGCAAAAGAAGCAAAGTGAAAGTAAAGAATCTGGATGTTTTCAGATGCCTGAAATAAGACATTTTAGAAGCAGGCTTATCCCTCCCTTTTCACAGAGGTTATTTTCACAGTCTTTTTGGAGTCTACACATGCTAAGTGACCCGGCTCCAGGGGCAGGAAGATGCCTCTGCCACCAGATAGGGGACTTTCTGAGGACAAGGGCCATGTAATGCCATAATAATGGGGGTTTCCCAAGGGTTAACTAGCCTGTGGCTCTGGACAAGTCACTTAACCTCTCTATGCCTCAATTTGTCCTCTGTACAACAAGGCTCATATCAGTTCCCATAGACTGGGTCACGACCTTGGGCTGAGCTGCCTGGAGAAAAGGCTGAATGAAGAACTGGGAGCCCTGGCTCCTGGCAGCTGCTGTGGGATTCTAGCTGGAGGATGTCTCTAGTTTGCAGGGAGACTCGGAGGAAGGCCTCAGCAGGACAAGAAGGAGTGGGACTTCTGCTCCACCAGCCTGGAGCAAGGGAGGCGAGGACACACAAAACATCCTCTGCAGAGACGCTGATCAACAGTCAGGACTGGGAGGCTCCCATCCTCTCTGAAGCGGCAGAAAGATCCATCCTCCTTCTTACCTCAGCTCCTCTGTGAGGTAGCACCACGCGCTTCTGCAGCCATGCTACTCCGGGAGAGACCAGAGGAGAAGGTGAGGCCTGACCCAGGCCTGCCACCTCCCCTCAACTCCTTACCACCCCCTGGGATGAAAGGAACCTGGCACTTTCTGGCCTTCACCCGGCCCGACCTCAGAGGGGAGGAGAAGGAAAAAAACGCCTACACCCCAGAAAATGAGAGCTTCCTCGACGCCTTCATTAAACTTTCATCAGGGTCCCTCCTCACCTGTAACGTCCCCCTTCTTTTGTTCAAAGCCTGGCTTAAAACATCACATTTTGCTGAGATCTAAAGATATGAAGACAGGAGGCAGGAGACTGGATTCTACTTACAAGTCTGCCTTTGATTTGCTGTGTGACCTTGAGCAAGTTACTTCCCCACTCTGGAGCTTAATCTCTCTATCTATGAAGCAGAGTTGCTGTAAGCATTTTTTTCAGCTTTCAGTTTACAGCTCTGTGATCAAGACCAGCCTGTGCCCGGGCCAGAGTTCCATTCAGGTTCAGATGGTAGAATCGTCTTTCTCAGATCCTGTCACAGAAGAACTGCCTTCAGAACTCTGACTGCCTCCAAGCCCTTGGCCAAATGTTTTCTGTATAATCCTATCACCGGAAAGATGAGTCCATGGGTTCTGCCCATGAAAGGGAGGAATAATTCCTATAACAGCTGTCCCCAGCTGCTCAAGGACTACAGAAGTCAGAGAAGCCTGCAGGCTGTGTCCCCAGAATGCTGCGGGAAGAAGAAAAGGGGGCACAGGACAGGAGAGGGGCAGGCGGTGGGAGAAGGAACCTCTCAGGCCCTTCTGCTTCCACCGTGGCATGCTTATAATCCCACCGCCCCTTCTACCCTGAATGCCAGCTTACCCCACACAGGTACAGCCCCTTCCCAGCTGGGCGAGTGAAACAGTTGTACACACAGAAGAATTAAGTTCCTCTGCTCGTGTTCTTTCCCACCCCCCGGCACCCAGAGCAGGCCCCAAAGACAGAGGACAGAGGCTGCAGGAGTCCTGGTCCTCCAAGCAGGACCCACAAGCTGACATGGCTTAGGCACCAGCTAGACGCCTCCTTCTGCATATCCCAGTAATGAGCTTCCTGTGTCTGGTCCCTAGAACAATCATGGACCTATTCATGAGGTCAGAGCCAGTGCTCTCAGTCTCCCAGGGTCTGGAGGATAAAACTATTCCAGAAAAGGGAAAAAAATAGGTGGGATAGGAATACTTTTGACCTCCTTGCTTTGTGAGGTGCTGATGTGTGTCGTGATCTCCTCTCTGTCTCCAGGACTCCGTCTCAGCATTCTCCTTCACCTCCCCAGGCCCCAGCATGGCATGCCCACTCCCATCACTCTGCACACCTGGGGTCCTCTTGTTTTGCCCTCCAGGAAGTCCCCAGAGTCAGCCCTTTGCCTACCACCCCTCACTGGCCTCTGCAGCTCGGGCTCTCTCTGGAATGGGAACCACCTGTGATCTGCTGCCAGGATTAGTTAGGCCCAGATGTGCCAGCCCCTGCCATCCTGCCCAGGTGTGTGTGCCTGTGGGTACATGTGCATGTACTTTGTAGTACACACTTTATGAAATTATTAAAAAAACATGTAAAATGAGATTTTATCAAATTTGACACACATGCACACCTCCTTAAAGTCCTAATTTTGTATGTGTCCATGATAACACGGTTCTTTCCCTCCTTACTTTTCTAGTCTTTCTAATCTCTAGTAGCAAAACCTCTTATAAACGATGTTGAATTTGAAGCCATGGGTAACTTGACCTATATTACTAAAGGATCAGCATGAAGAAGACTAAGATGGAGTGAAACTGGAGAACTCTCAATTTAGAATTTCTTTCCCTTTCATGGCCTTGCTTCACATAGAAGTTCATTCTTGACTGCTGTCTCTTTCTGCTTCCAATAAGACCACCACTGGAACGCTGGACCCCAGGTTTTCTGCCCAGTTATAGCCTCTACATTTCTTTTCACGAGAGCCCTGGCATCAGTGAACTTCAGGCCCTCGTCCTACCGCAGCCAGCCTGGCTACCACGGAAGACACCTAAAGCCAATGCGGTTTCTCTTCAGTCTCTTCTCCATTTCACGTGTAGACCGAAGAACACCAGTAATCATGGCTGATAAACACGAGGGCAGTGCCAGTGCTGGACCCGAGGAAGTCACCCGGGGAGGCTCATTAATTCGACAAACTGGCTTCTGGTTTCAATCGGCTTTTAACTGGGGAGGGAACTGGATCTTCTAAAAGAGCTCTGTTTCTATAAAGCCGATAAAGAACCTGTTTCCCCACCTCCCTTTCAGAAACACATGTGCTCACAGCAGCCCTTTACCGTCCCATCATCTGCAGGACACACTTTAGATGGCAAGTTTGGCGTAGAGGTGAGGTGCCCTGGATTGACATCATGCTGTGTTTTAGGAAACGTGTGCATGTGTGTGTGTCGGGGTGGGGTGCGGCGCACACACTTTGATGGGGTTTGTTTGGGTGTGACTATGTGGAGAATGATACTAAAGCCTGTGGTCCTGCAGTTTAGGGGCGCTTGTGTATTCCTGAATTTGAGGAGTGTTATGCATGATTTTGGAGCTTTCTTGTAGAAGGGGTGCCAGGGGTGTGAACCCACTGAAGGGGGAGCGTGTGGCTATCGAGCACTGGCATAGGGATCTGTCTGTCCTGAGGGTGACGTAGGCTGGGCACCCGTGGACCTTCGAGCATCATGGTCACGTTTTTTCCTGGAGAAGCCTCCTGCCAACTCTGGCCTTGCAGCATCTTCTGCACCAGAGGACAAGCTGGGCTCTGACCAAACAGCCTATCTGAGGTCGACGTCAGCAGCAAGCTCTGTGCTCCTGCTGTCCCTGTGGTTCATAGCACCTGGCCCAGGTGGCTGTGCTAGGTAGGGGCTAACTGAGGCTGGGGTACATCAAGTAGCTACTGTTTCCCTGTTTTTCAGGTGAGCAAACTGAGCCTGGGAAATTAAATAACTTTCTCTGGGGTCCCAGGCAAGTTTCTGGGGAGGTTCAAGGTTAGCCTAGATGTGTTCTGGAAGAAATAATAACACAAACAACTGCTCAGTCTGTGCTGGACACTGTGCTAAGCATCATACAGACATTATTTAAACCTCACAATAATATATCAAGTAGCTACTATTTCCCCATTTTACAGGTGAGGAAACTGAGCCTGGGAAATTAAATAACTTGCCCTGGGTCACACAGCAAAGAGGTTGTAAGACTCCAATCTGAACATAGCACTGTTTGACTCTAACATCTGTCCTCATCTCTCCCCATTTCCACTTACAGATTATCCTAGAAAGAGGGGAGAATGGGGCTCATTTCTTCCCAAAGCCATGGATAAATCTTAGTTTCACAAAAGGAGTTTTATACATCTGGATTTAAGATCCACAACTCCTGATGAGAAGAATAGGAGGGGGTGGGCAGAAGAAATAAAAAGCAGAGACATCGCTTTTTTGACAAAGGCCCACGTAGTCAAAGCTATTGTTTTTCCAGTTAGTCATGTACGGATGTGACAGTTGGACCATTAAGAAGGCTGAGCGCCAAAGAACTGATGCTTTCAAACTGTGCTGGAGAAGACTCTTGAGAGTCCCTTGGACTGAAAGGAGATCAAACCAATCAATCTTAAAGGAAATCAGTCTTGAATATTCATTGGAAGGACTGTTGCTGAAATGCCAATACTTTGGCCACCTGATGTGAAGAGCCGACTCATTGGAAAAGACACTGATGCTGGAAAAGACTGAGGGCAGAAGGAGAAGGAGGAGACTGAGGATGAGATGGTTGGATGGCATCACCAACTCAATGGACATGAGTTTGAGCAGACTCCAGGAGATGGTGAAGGACAGGGAAGCCTGGCGTGCTGCATTTCATCGGGTTGCAAAGAGTAGGACACGACTGAGTGACTGAACACCATCACCACCACCTAGAGAAGGCCCCTGGAACTACTGGAGAGAACTCCCTCTCAGCTTTGACAGGTGATGGAGCTTGATGTACAGATCTCAGTCCACACTGCTGTTCCTGGAGCCCTGCATGTACAAGGTTCCCACTACTGGTTCCTGTGGCTTCTGCCTGTTCTGTATCACCCTAGGGGTGATGATGCTGGGAAGGGACTCAGGTCAAGTGGTCAGAGGCACCGCTGGACACACAGTGGCTCTTGCCTATGCTGGGAGACACTGTCCATTCCTTTTTTTTCTTGGATTTCAGTTGCAGGGGAAATACATTATTTTTTCATTAAAAATTCATTTTGGAACAGATAGCCTTCAGAGATGTAATTAGCCATGTTATTTCTCTCCATTAGCCGTCCCTGGAGTTTGCTAGAATTCCTTGTCCTTTTTCCTCTCCATTTCACTCTTTTCCATCCTCTCTACATGTCAGGTTGTAACACCTCCCCACTGTCTCCCACAACCATCACTGCACACTCTGGTTTTGGACTGACTAACCTTTTTTAAGCACAAACATATGTATAGATTTTTTTTTATTGTAACAAATTCAAGAAAGACTTTTTTCTTTACAATATTGTGTTGGTTTTGCCATACATTGACATGAATCTGCCATGGGTATACATGTGTTCCCCTTCCAGAACCCCCCTTCCACCTCCCTCCTGATTCCATCCCTCTGGGTCATCCCAGTGCACCAGCCCTGAGCACCCTGTATCATGCATCAAACCTGGGCTGGCGTGGACTGAATAACTATTTTTAAGCCTAGATAACAAGTTAGAGCAAGCTCCCTCCTCCCCCCTGGGTTCTGGGGTCACAGTCCCCTGAGCTGGCAAGGGGTTCATGGATGCCCACTTCTGCTCACAGGACAAGGGGGGCAGCTTGACATGACACAGAGATGGCCTGGCTGGTAGCCAGTTTAGGCAGAGCATGGAGGTTTCTGGCTCCCCACGGACTAGCTGGGTGATCCCAAGCAAGTAACTTCTGTTGCCCTCACCAGGTGGTCAAGGTTGGCAATGACATATAGAAAGCCCCTCCCCTGAGGTACATAGGAGGTGCCCTCTAAAAGGAAGTCGTGGTCAGGATGTCCAGGGACAAGACAAGGGCTTCTGGGGGCTGAATTGGCAGTAGACAGGGCAGCATGAAAGAGGCAGCCTCTCACTGAGAATCAGAGTCCTGTGCTTGGTGGTGCCCCAGGGCTTGAAGGGCAAGAGTCAGGAAGAACCAAGATGAGGACCCCCTAAGGAGCAAGACTACCTTCAGAGCAGGGGAGAGCTTGTGGGGACAGCTGCCCAGGGCTGAAAGTGCCTCTTCTTTGCTGACTGTGTAGTTTCTACCTAGAGTTGCTCCTATGAGTTATTCCTGGCATGCATGACAGCTGGATTGAAGGTGACGAGAGGTGTCATCTTCAACTAAGGGGAAGGATAAGAGCAAGGGAGGGCTCCCCAAAATGATGAGGTTGGCTCTCAGTGCAGCAAATAACCTGGGACACCCCAACAGGCTCCAGGGACTTCAGGTGGCTGGGCAGGCTATTGCTCTGGGGAATTCCAACATCACACGCTCAGGAGAAAGCTGTCTCCACCCCCAAACCCCAGCCCTCTGTTCCCCTCCCATTAGTGACACATGAGGTGCAGCTGTCTCCAGCATTGTCAGAAATACCGCACTCTATGGGGGCGAGGGCAGAAAACCTGCTGCTGAAAACCTAAACTTATCCCGGTTCCCCACAAGGAGGGGCAAAGAGAAAAGCACTGCTTTAGCATAAAAGGTTGCTGGCACTTCGCAGTGAAATCAAATCAGAATGCATGTGATTTACACCAAGAGGTAGCATGCCCCAGACTAGACAGTCATGGGTAGGTGTCCTTTGAAGGAGGCTACCTGATAACTGTTACAGGGACCTGGCGCATCTCATTTCACAGAGTCGTGTCATGTTACATTGACATGAAGGGAACTGGAGTGAACTTGGTTTCTAATACGGGCCTCACCCCGCTTTCATAGCAACCGTGGTCCTCAGGTTCCTGGAAAAAGGCAGAGAAACAGGAACTGTCTGGCTCACAAGCTCTTTGAACTTTTGCACTGATGTTCTTGCAAGCCTGGTGGAAGCTGGAGGCATCTTGACTCAAGCCTAGTTCATAGAGATTTTCACAGACGTTTCCTGGGCATTGGTAATACTGATGGTGATGCTGAGGTAAAACCTGGGATTCTTGTGCCCTGAAGAATCCCCACATCGGGAATTTAAAGCAGAAAAGTGGGCCCCCATCGGGGGCGCAGGGAGTATAATGCAGGAGAATCTACAGAATTTGGAAAGTAAAAGTCACTCAGTTGTGTCCGGCTCTCTGCAACCCCATATAGTCCATGGAATTCTCCAGGTCAGAATACTGGAGTAGGTAGCCTTTCCCTTCTCCAGGGCAATCTTCCTGACCCAGGGGTCAAACCCAGGTCTCCCGCATTCCAGGCGGATTCTTTACCAGCTGAGCTACATGCAAATAAACAGACATGGTAAGGACCATTCAGCCCTAGAAAAAATGAGATTGACACATGTAAATCCCTTATAAGAATCAGAAATAGAGGAAAACGGGATCAAAGTCCTTCTCACTTCAGCACAGTGTCCTGTTTGAATATTAAGTCTCCATGCAGTTGCTCTGAGGCTTTTGTAATATGACCAAACTATACTGGCTAATTGGGGAAGGGTTATTATCTGCAATTTGCAGATAAGGAGCCAGAGGTGAAAGGAAGTTCAGTAGATGATCTATGCCCGTCATGTTCATTTTCAACGCCACATCGGATTTAGCACTCAGATTTTCCAACTCCCTGCCTGATCCTCAGTTTCTCGAGGCAAAATCATAGTTAATTCTCAGTTGTCGACATCATTGATGTGGAGGAACGAAGGCATAGATAATCCCAAATGGTGAGTAATGCTCTCGCCATGCCTTCCACTCTGAACATTTGCTTTGAAAGGTGCAGAAGGAAGGTATCCTGCTGTTAAAGGCTGCCCTGTCCTTATTCCACCCCTCCCCTACTCAAAGCTGCCCCACCTCCTGCTCCTTGAAGACCTAGGGGCAACAGATCAAGAGGAAGAGGCTGTCACGCTTTCCTAGGTTGGGATGGAGTAGTGGAGAGAGGCAGAGAATAAAGTGTTTTGATTTAAAAGGCCTCCTACAGTGCCGCAAGTGAGCAGAACAGTGACAGTAAATGAGACAGTGAATTGTGTCCACTGAAGACTTCCATATGGACGCTGATTCATTATGCTAATAAGGACGTGCAAGCCAGAGGCTGACTGTATTCTGATTTCATGGCTGGGGGATCCATGGCTCAGAAGGGGGGACCATCCAAATTTGAGGTCAGAGTCCATATTCCAGCTCTAAGCTCCTGATTTCAACTTGGTTGGTCTAATTACTATCCTCTCCTAATGACTAAGGATGCTTTAGAGCCAGATGGCTTTAACGGCTGAGACCTTAGTAGGAATGCAAGCGATGCTTAAGGTGGAGAACTGATGCTGGAGCCAAGAGAAGCCAGCTCCTCAGGTTCATTCAGCAAATACTGAGCACCCACCAAGTGCCAGGAGGTGGGGCTGGCACTGGGAGGGGAAAACACAAGGATCAGACATTGACCTTGGCCAAAAGGAACTCAGGGAAGGAGTGGGGATGGAGCACACATAGAAACCTCTGTAATATATACAGAGAAGAAAGTAAGAGGAAATCGAAGGGCTTCATTTACTCTTCTCTTCATTCATTCAGTCACTTGGGCACTGTCTTTAGTGCTCTAGATATAAAGATAAATGAAACTGATCTCTACCCCTTGAAGATACCACCCAAATACCTAATCTGAGTCACCGAGGCAGTTTTTCAAAATACAGTTTCCCAAGTCCCCAGCCCAGATATTCTGATTCTGAATCTCTGAAAGTTATACTCAAGAGACCTAAATCTCCTATTCTAGGTGCTTTCCAGGTTTTGGTACTAGTAGTCTGGTGGGATAACAAGTGAAGGGGGCCCAGAAGAGGGAGAGCCAGACATGGAAAGGCTTCCTGGTTCGCCTCTTCCAAGAAGCCCTCCGTCATCAGCCCAGCACACTGGTCTACATGTCCTCCGATCCCAGCCCCCATTAAACATCCTGTGAGTACTCCAATTTTTCTGGGTGACTGGTTTAGTCCCCTTGGCTCTTGGGTGTGTCTTACCTCTAAAGTTGAGTGCTCCCATGTTCCAAGACCATTGTGACGAGCATTCCACGGGCTTTATGATGTATTGGCTGGCTCTGTTCAAGTAAGGGAGGTCAGCAGAGGCGGAGCTCCTCCTGGGAAAGCAACTCATCCCCCAAAACGAAGACCACATTCCCCTGCTTAATTAAAGCATCCCTTAGAGCTCCAAGTAAGCTCCAGTCAGAGGCTGCTTGAAGACAGCCAGCAGGGGCCATGACCACCCTCTCTCCAGAGAACAGTCTCTCTGCCAGGCAGTCGGCCTCCTTCATCCTGGTGGGTGTTCTTCATCAGCTCTGAGTCCCTCCCTCCCCAGTCTCTGGTTTGCATTAAGCCTACTTTCCCCCCGTTAGGGCTATTTTCTCCTGTTAGGTGGGAAGGACTAGAACCCTGAGCTGGCTTAGAAGGTGGAGAAGGGTAGGTCAAATCTTGGTCTCACCATCATCACTGACAACAGGACTGAAAAACACAAGTCCTTTCTTTACCCTTCTATCTAAGCCAGTGTTACTTTCCCCCCATATGTGACATTCTAACTTTAACGAGTTCCTGGTTTGCAAGTTGTCTTAAAGACGCTGCATTTTCCTGGTGTTTTTGCCAACAATTTTGGTATGCTGCCACCAGGTGGCAGTAATGCTTTTGTTAGCAAGTGGTTCCACGTCCAATTACTAAGAGAAGCTATTCATTTGAATTCAGTCTCAGTCATAGAATTTTCCACACTGTATATTTTTCAAAATCATAGTGACTAATTATAATGACCTTACCCAATCTCAAGTCTCATTAATCATTGTGATTTAGAGAGTGATACATAGAAAAGCAGAAATGCAAAATGGGTACCTCTCTCCCTGAGTTTTAAATGTTACTGCTTTATTGCAAGTTATCACCAGGCCTTGATTTGAATTTTCTTTATATCTCTCTTCATTCCTCTAAACTTAGAGAAGGATAATAATAAAATAACAAACTGTCATATGGCATTTATTATGTACAATGACTGTTGTAAATGATTTATTTACAGTCAGTCTCATCGTAACTCTGTGAGGTGGATGAAGCTATTACATTCACTTTATAAATGAGAACACTGAGCCAGGGGGCTAAGCAACTTCCTACAGACCCACAGCTAGTCAATGGCAGATCTTCTTGATCCAGGGATCAAACCTGAATCTCTTACGCCTCCCGCATTAGCAAGCGGGTTCTTTACCACTAGCACCACCTGGGAAGCCCTGTCAGTGGCAGAGCGGGTATTTAAACCCAAGCTGTGGAGTCCATCTCCTAATCAGTGATTCTGCAAGTGTGGTGTCTGAGTCTGCAGCATCAGCATCAACTTTGGTCTAATAAGGAATGCAGATTCTTGAGTCCCAGATCTTCTGAACCAGAAACTGGGGGCTTGGGGCCCATCAATCTATAGTTTCACAAGCCCTCTGGGTGATTCTGATGTGCACCTAACTTCTTCTTTGCATCACATGGATCTCTAGTTAGGGTCTTATTTCCCAACCAGTGATTAAACCTGCATCCCCTGCATTGAAGGTGGATTCTTAACCACTGGGCCACCAGGGAAATCCCTAATCCATCTTTTAAAGATAACTATACTACCTTCCCTGGTGGCTCAGAGGTTAAAGCATCTGCCTGCAGTGTGGGAGACCCGCGTTCGATCCCTGGGTTGGGAAGTTCCCCTGGAGAAGGAAATGGTGATCCACTCCAGTATTCTTGCCTGGAGAATCCCATGGAGAGAGGAGCCTGGTAAGGCTACAGTCCACGGGGTTGCAAAGAGTCGGACACGACTGAGGGACTTCACTTTCACTTTCATACTACTCTGATGATACACACCCCACACCGGGGTTGATAAATATCACCCAGATAACTCTCAAGTCACACACACCACCCCCCTCAAACTGTCTACTCTTAATATGCCTGCCCTCCTTGAGACACCTCCTCTTCCCTTGGTAGGAATCACTGACACGGTTATGGTTACTGTTGGGAGTATGTCTTGTCCCACAGTTGAACTCAGGCTTTATTGGGGGCTCTGTTGCTAAGCGGGATGTGAGAGTTGGACCATAAGAAAGCTGAGCACCCAAGAACCGATGCTTTCAAGTTGTGGTGCTGGAGAAGACTCTTCAAAGTCCCTTGGATTGCAAGGGAGATCAAACCAGTCAATCCTAAAGGAAATCAACCCTGAATATTCACTGGAAGTACTGTTGCTGAAGCTAAAGCTCCAATACTTCAGCCACCTGATGCAAAGAGCCAACTCATTAGAAAAGACGTGGATGCTGGGAAAGATTGGTGGCTAAAGGAGAAGAGGGCGGCAGAGGATGAGATGATTAGACAGCATCAGCAACTCAGTAGACATGAATCTGAGTGAATTTCAGGAGATAGTAAAGGACAGAAGAGCCTGGTATGCGGCAGACCACGGGGTCGCAAAGAGCTGGACATGACTTAGAGACAAACAACAACCATTGCTATGAGGATTCAGAGCAACACGGCATCAAAAAACCCTTCAAGAAAATTTTTCTTATCCTCCAGTGGCTTTCTTATTTTACTAAAAAGTACTGGAGAAAATCCTTAACCTAATGATGAAGTGGGAGAAAGAGGCTGGAAAGATGTATGCCTGCAGCCAGGGCCACTAACAGCTGTTAGAGAGGTTGAATCATTTAAGGCTCCCTTCTCCAGGGGAAGCATGGCCCAGCTTTCCCCAGGTTTGCTGGTAGAGAGTTTCACCCTGCTGAGGTACACCATGAAGGCGAGAAGAGATTTTCACACCTGCTTCGCCTACCAGTACTCTGCCTAGGGGACTAGGAAAGGTGTTATTGCAGGGCTGAAGAGCACCCAGCACCTCACAGACTACCAGAGTCTCCTCCTGGATGACCAGGTCCTTGTAACCAGACTGTGGGCAGGGTGTTAATAGACTGGCGGAGCAAGGAATAGAGGAATATAGGAGGATGAAGATGGATTTGAGTGGTCATTGAGATCACCGTCTCCATTATTTTGAAGAACCCCAGATACAGATTCTATGGTTTCTGGCATAGACAGGCGGTGTTGATGTACTAGTGAAGACGGGAAGGGGCCTTCCTGTAGAAATTCCTATCGCCACCCTCCTTGCCTCTGCACCCCCCACCCACCAACCTGTAGCCCTCTGCAGGTGGTCAGGCTTTTTGAGCTTGTCCTTGGCTTGCCAGGAAATGTCTTACATGTTCTTGTGAATGCCCCGCGGTTTGCTTGGGTCCAGGGAGACACAGGGAAGAGGCTGGGCATACAGAAGTAGAGTTTACTGGAAGAAGTCAGTGGCTTTTTCAAAATAAATTCAGCCAAGGCAAAGTAGGCAGATGGCCAATTGTTGCAGGTAGAGGTTTAGTGATGCAGATTCTCGGAGCACTCAGCAGATGCCTTCTTGTCATGTTTCTAATTATCTCTGCCTTATTCTGTTGATGCCACATCTTTTATTATAGTGTTCTGTGAATATTGCTTTGATTACTTTGCCACTTTCATTGTGTTTAACCCTCTTTTCCTATCTTTGTTCATCATTTATTTTTTAATCTTTCTATGGCATTTAATTTTAAAGTATACCTTTTGTTAACTGCTCTCAGCTATGCTTAGTCCCTTAGCCATATCCGACTCTTTGTGACTCCATGGACTAGAGTCTGCCAGGCTCTTCTGTTCATGGGATTTTCCAGGCAAGAATACTGGAGTGGGTTGCCATTTCCTCCTCCAGGGGATCTTCCAGACCCAGGAATCAAACCCGTGTCTCCTGAGACTCCTGCATTGGCAAGCTGATTCTTTACTACTGAGCCACCTGGAAAACCTAAAAGCTCGAGTAGGGTGTATATTTTTTATTTAAACTGAAAATCCTTGCCTTTTACACTCCCTGGTGGCATGGCATTGGAGTTAAGCATCTTAACTCTTGTGCCAAACAACTCTAGGTTTAAATCTCAGCTCTGATATTTACTGTGTGACTTCAGATATACTAATTAACCCTCTAGACCTCTGCTTCCCTAACACGTAAAGCAGCGTAACAACCTCACCTGCTTGGGTGAGGTGAAGATTAAACAGGTGTAAATATAAAGTGCTTAAAATAAAATCAGTGCTTTTAAAGTGTTTACAACTATTAAGGAAACTTAAGCATTTGTTTCCATGATTAATTTCTTTGGGTTTCAATCATTTCCATGGTTTATGCATTTATTGATTCCTTGCTATTTCCTGTATTGTTTATTTTTTAAAGTGAATTAGAAGGAAAATGTCCTATCCCGATAAATCTCTGATTTTAAAAAGTCAAAAATAAAATAATTTCTTCTGACACTATCCTTCAATCTAATAAACAGTTGAATTTGTAGTTAAAAATCTTCCCAGACCTACTTGGCTTCACTGGTGATTTACACCAAATATTGAAGAAAGAAATAATACCAATTCTATACAAACTATTCTTAAAAAAAATTGAAAAGCAGGAATAAGTCCCTACTCATTCCATGAGGCCAACATTGCCCTGGTATCAAAATCAAAAACATTACAAGAAAACAAAATTATAGACCAAACTCTCTCATGAATAATGGTGAAAAAATCCTAAATAAAACTGTAGCAAATAATATCCGATGTCTAAAAAGAATAATACATCGCCACGAGGGTTTATCCAAAGAATGACAACATTCAGAATAATTCAATGTAATTTACCATATTCAGTCAGTCAGTTCAGTCACTCAGTCGTGTCCGATTCTCTGCGACCCCCTGAACCGCAGCACACCAGACCTCCCTGTCCATCATCAACCCCTGGAGTCCACCCAAACCCATAGCCACTGAGAAGGTGATGCCATCCAACCACCTCATCCTCTGTAGCCCCCTTCTCCCCTTCTCTTCCTGCCCTCATTAACACACTAAAAAATGAAAAACTGTATGATCATCTCCACTGATGCAGAACATCCATCCCTGATAAAACTCTCACCAAACTAGGGATAGAAGGGAACTTCCTCAGCCTGACAAAGGGCATCTACAAAAAGCCTACAGTTCACATCACACCAAATCATAAAAGCCCAAATGCCTTCCCTCTAAGATTAGGAACAAAGCAAAGATGTCTGTTCTCACCACTTTCATTTGACATTGCCCTTGAAGTTCTAGTCAGTGCATAAAACATGAGAAAGAAATAAAAGACAGCCAGCTTGGAAAAGAAGAAGCGAAACCACCTTTATTCACAGATAACACGACCATCTATGTAAGGGTTGGCAAACTTTTTCTGTAAGGGTCAAAGTAGTAAGTACTTTAGTCTGTGTGTATCATACATCTCTGTCATAACTACTAAACTCTGCCATTGTAGCATAAAAGCAGCTGTGGAGGACAAATGAGTGAGCGGGCATGACTTTATTTGAAAAAAAAAAAAAAAAGATTGAAGGCCAGATTTGGCCAAAGGGGTATAGTTTGCTGATTGCTGGCCTATATAACAAATCTTACTGATCCACCAAAAAAGCTACTACAACTAATAAGTGAGGTTAGCAAGGTTATAGGATACAAGATCAATACATAAAAATCTGCTCTATCTGTACATACTAGCAATGAAGAGTTGGAAGCTGAAAGTTTAAAAATGACACCTTTTACAACAGCATCCAAAACATGAAATATCTGTGAATAAATCTGACAAAACATACGAATAACCTACATACCAAAATGCACAAAACATTGCTGAGAGAAATTAAAGAAGACCTAAATAAATGGAGAAATACACTATGTTTATGGGTCAGAAGATTCAATAGCATTGTCAGTTCTCCACAAATTGATCTATAGGTTCAATGCAATCCCCATCAAATCACAGCTGCCTTTTGTAGAAATTGACCAACTGACTGAAATTCATAAGGAAAGGTATTCCTAAAGTTCAGCCGTTCCCTTTTATAATGAAAGATCTCAGGACACAGCCCAGCTCTTCCTATTCCCTCCTACTTCCTGCCAAGTGTTGCCGTTTCTGAGTACAGGTTGTGAGAACATGACAGCTGTCAGAGGGCAGAAGCCTGGCTCTGATCAGCCCAGACCGCAGTGTCTATACAGTTGGGCCGTGGCATCAGGGCAGACCCTGCTTCCCAAGGTGAGGCCAAGGCCAGGATTCTTTATACCTTCTTGGACCCATATATCCTACTTTGGTTTAGAAGATGGAGCATCTATGAGTCATTTAAGTATATTGCTGATCCATCTCTACCAAACAGAGCCAGTGGAAATCACCCCAAATCTGGGCCTGTGGGCTCTGACTGTTAATTTCCAGTGCTGTTTTGTCTCCAACACCTTTCTATGCCTGTGGTCAATAGATCAGCATCAGCAGTGCCCTGGGAGTTTGTTAGAAACGTGTCATCGGCCACCACCCCAGACCTTTTGAGTCAGAATCAGAATTTTAAGATCTTCAGATGACTTGTATGCAAATTTAAGTCTGAGTCACACCAATGCATATTCAGGTATCTATTAATGGGAAGTTGGGAATATATATATCAGACATGTCTAGTCACCTGACAAGCTCTGTCCATCAGCACACTTTCAAGACTGAGATGTGGCATTTCAAGATATTCTCTTCAATGCAAGACTCCTCTAGGCATCTTCCCCTATTCCAACAGGAATTCAACTCCTAATTATTGTTTTATGAGGATTTTAAATTATTTTGCATGCACTGCACTCACCTTTCCCTCACACACACACACACACACACACACACACACACACACCCCTTATGTAAACAGAAACCATTCCTCATGATGTACTATTTTACTTTTCTAGAAAAGGTAAAAGGGATCTCATAGATGTGTTCAATTAGTACTTATTTTATTTTTCCATTATCAAGGCAAGTATACATTATAGTAATAGAAAAGCTTGAAAATACAAGAAAAAGGGAAAATTATTTATAATCCTATCATTCAAAGATAATCACTGTTTTGTTTTTAGGTGGTTTTTTTGGGGGGTTTTTTTTCAGTCTTTTTTAAAAACAATTTTTATAGTGGTTAATTTACTTTAAGAGCATATAAGGTGTGGTTTTTATAATATGTAACAACGTATATGGAATATGTACATAGACAGAATATAGACTGAATATACAGCTTAGCTTTCTGCTTTTTTCTGTTAACATTTGTATTTTCCCAGATTTTTATTCATTCCTCGTAAGTATCGATTTAAATGCCTCACAATATTCCACTGAGCATACAAACCATAGTTTACTTAACTATTCCCCTATTGCACAACATTTAGAGAGTGCTTGCATTTTTCATCCGAGTAAGTAGTGTGCAATGAATATTACTGTGCATACAGCATTTTTCTATATATTTTCAGTAATTTCCTCAGGTTAAATTTTCAGAAATGAGTCAGAGGCTGTGAACTTTGATTCATGTTGCAAAATCCAGAGTATATCCACTCTTAGAGAAAAGCCAAAGGTTCCTAATTGAGGGCTAAAGTGGTTGTCCTTGCCAGGTGAAGAGGAAACCACCCATTGACAAGACGGAATGGGATGGCTTCTTTGATGAGAACGGTCACTTGGCCAAGTCACGAGACTTCATTTGTGTTAACATCCTGGAAAGGGTACAGTCTTAAGCTACCCTTGGCCTCACCCTGGAACTGGGGGTGTGGGTGGGCAACGGGGCAGGCATGGCATTGGAGGGGGCTCTTTCAGGCACTCGGGGCTCACAACTTCTCACCTCTGCCCCCACCCAGGGCCTGCACCCCACGGTGAGGACAGAAGCCTGGAAGTTCCTCACCGGCTACTACTCGTGGCAGAGTTCCCAGGATGAGCGGCTCGCGGTGGACAGCACCAGGAGGTAGAACGTTTCAGATCCTTTCAAGAGAGAGAGGTGATAGTGTAGGTGGGAGGGGGTGCCCACCTCGCCTGCTAGGTTCAGGCTGCTTCCTTCAGATGGAATTCTCTTTCCAAGAGGCAAAACCCCCAGGGCTCTCCTGACTCAGGACCCACACACAGGGGACATAGGCACCTCCCCCACCCCCACCCTGGACCCTGCTCCCAATTACCAGTCAACCTGAGCTCGACCCTAGCACCTCCTCACGTTACCCCTCCACCCTGCCCAGCCCAGCCATCCCTAGGCCTGTGCAGCCTTCTTGAGGTAGGGAATATCCACACGCTCAGGGGCCAGCCAGAGAACACTCCAGGACAGTTGGGGGATCTAGGGCCACCCAGATAATTCAGCTCAAGATCCTTAATTAAGTATACCTGCAAAGACCTTTTTCCCAAAGAAAGTCATATTCACAAGTTCCAGGTGTTAGGGCATGGACCTATCTTTGGAGGTCACCATTCAGCCCACTACGCACCTAAATTCATTCCAGTGATGGGCACAAAATCCCACCTCATCTAGTCCTTCCAATCCTGAGGCACAGGTGCTCGTGTTAGCCCCACTCTACAGACTAGGAAACAGAGGCTTAGAGAGGGCCAGCGATATCCCCGAGTCTTGATATCCCCTAATGGCAGGCACCCAGTTCTTAAGTTATGGATCCAGGATTCAGGTGCAGTGGTCCGACTGCAGAGCCACCTCCCCTGCACTCCAGGTGCCCATCGGAGGATGGTTAGCATTGGGCAAGTTGGGGAATTGGGAGGCAGCACAGGGAGCACGCACCAAGGGGGTCAGGGTACTGCTTGGAGTTCCCCCAACTGGCCTGGAGGGAAGGATGCCTCCTTCAGCCTCAGGTCTGTCCTCACAGGAAGAACTACGAGGCCTTATGCCAGATGTACCAGAAGATTCAGCCCCTTCTGGAAAACTTGCACCGGAACTTCATAGAGACTCGGAACAATATCAGTGAGCCGAGGAGGGTGGGCCGGGCCCAGCAGAGGGGAGGGTTGGAAGCCCTCCTCCCTGGCTCTTCCTATGTCACGACTGTGCCCTGGTTCCTGGGTGCTGCCTTGACACGTGCTGCGAATTTCGCCGGCTCAATCTTGGTTAGTCTACCAGCCTGGCTCCACCGGCTGTCCCCAGCAGTGTGTGGCCCTGGGTGTATGCTCTTTTGCGGGTTGTCTACATCTCTTCCCCTCTTGGCCTTGAATTAGGTTGAATTTGAACTGCATGAAGGTGGGACATTCCTGGCAAAGGGTACAGGCTGGTCAAAGATTTGGAGGCAGGAAAAGTTCTAGGCAGCTCAGGTTGTGGTGAAGGGTAAAGCTCAGTGGTCTGATGTATCTTTTTTCATTTTATTTTTGGTTGCTGCGCATGGGCTTTCTCTTGTTGCAGCGCATGGGCTTCTCACTGCAGTGGCTTCCTCTTGTTCTGGAGCATGGGCTCTAGGGTGTCTGGACTCAGGACCTGTGGCACTTGGGCTCAGCTGCTCTGCAGCATGTAGGATCTTAGGTCCTGGACCAGGGGTAGAACCTGCGTGCCCTGCATTGGCAGGAGAATTCTCAACCACTGGACCACCACGGAAGTCCCCGATGTAAATTTTTTCATAGCCCCTTTCCCAGGATGTCCTGGGCCCTACACTCTTGGATTGGGGGTAATAAACTCACCCATGGACCTTCTGCTATACGTGATCTGGTAACGCCCACCTGTCCCTTGCCCCCAACCTAGCATGCGACATTAAAAAACTCTATGACAAAGACCCCCTGGGCAATGTCCTCATCGATAAGAAGAGGCTGGAGAAGATCCTGCTCCTGAGTTACGTCTGCAACACTCAAGCAGGTGTGCCATGGGCTGGGCCTCCCTTCAGCTCCCCCTTCTCAACTCCTTCCTGGAACAGTGCCCCTGCCCCACCCCAGGCTCCGCCATAACCCCACCATTCCCCCCAACCGGCCCCTCCTCACTGGCCCTCCATCCACTCCAGAGTACCAGCAGGGCTTCCATGAGATGGTGATGATTTTCCAGCTGATGGTAGAACATGACCATGAGACCTTCTGGCTTTTCCAGTTCTTCCTACAAAAAACGGTGAGAGATCGGCCTGGCTTAGAGACTTCCACGTTCCTCAAATGACCCCTTGAGGTTAGACAGGCATTGGCAGCCCCAGTCATTTCCTCCAGCTCTGAAACAGCCCTTTGAGTTCCAGAGGAGCTTCTCCCAGAAAAAGGCAATGCCAGCCCCAGTAGGGTTTGTTCTAGGTTGGGGGGTGGAAGCATTGAACTGAGAAAATGAGGATAACGATGCACTGGGTCCAGCTCTTGTCAAACCTTGGCATTCCCACTGCCCCAAACATGGCTCTGCTCCTGCAAATCCTCCATGGCTCCCTACAGGCTCCGTAATAGAATCCCAAAACCTCAGCCAAACATTCCAGGCCTCTTGTCTTCACTCATCTCTCACTGCTACTTTTACTTGACCTGCATCCAGGCCCTCCAGGGACTTGGTATTCCCACACTGTGAGGTTGAGGGCTTTAAAGGGGCCACTCCCTGTTACTCCCTTTCCTCATGATCTGTGAGAGGCTGCCCAGAATCCACCCTCATCCCCTTCTCCATCCCTGAAACAACGTGCCACTGCTCTTTCCTTGTCCTGATTGGTTCAGACCCATGGTATGTGTCTGGAAGAATATCTGAGTTCATTGCATTGTGAGCCATACCCGGTCCATCTCTACATCCCCACCACACACACACACACACACACACACACACACACACACACACACATCAGACAAGATGTTTGTTTATAAATACCCATACTCCAACACCCAGACACATACTGAGACACAGGCCAGGCCCAGCCAGACACACACAGGGCCTCCAGCATTGGGAAGTTGATGGAGCAAGGCTGACTCATCTAGTGCTTTCAAGGGGGTCTCTCCCGCCCACTCACCTCTCGCAGGAGCACAGCTGTGTCATCAACATCGGGGTAGGCAAGAACCTCGACATGCTCAACACCTTGATCAACTTCCTGGATCCTGTGTTCGCTGAGCACTTAAGTGAGTGGCCCCCTCTGCCACCATACACCTCCCTCAACCCCAGGGAAGGCTTGGGAGGGGGCCAGGGCCCAGTCCAAGGCAGCAGCTCCCAAGTATGGGGGAGGAAGTGAGATCACTTGGTCTTTTCTTCAGGCCCTGGGAGGAGGGTTCATCTGGATGGGGTTAGAATCTGGACAGTTGAAAATCCACCCGGAACAGTCTCCAAGGGCAGATGGAAATGTGACAGCCTGGGGTTTTTTAAATTTCCCAAGTGTGTTTCCATACTCAGTTATTCTCCCACGTGTGTTTTTGCTTTATCTCCCCATCCCCTGACCATGGCCCCTGGGCTGGTGTCCGGCTTCTCTCCCCACAGAAGGGAAGGGTGCGGGGGCTGTGCCATCCCTCTTCCCCTGGTTCTGCCTCTGCTTTCAACGTGCCTTCAAGACCTTCGACGACGTCTGGAGGCTCTGGGAGGTGAGGTGCCTGCTGTTCTGGGGCAGAGGAACAGGCCCTCCCCCTGGGGCAGCCAGCAGGGAGGCCCTCGTCCTTGCTTCCCTTTACTGCCGGCTTTGGATAGGTTTGATTTCTGGGTCGGGAAGATCTGCTGGAGAAGGGATAGGCTACCCACTCCAGTATTTTGGCCTGGAGAATTCCATGGACTATATAGTCCAAGAGGTCACAGAGAGTCGGACACAACCGAGCACACTTCACTTCATTTTGGATACAGTTCAGTGAGATTTATTGAGCCAGTGACCCTGCTCCTGCCCTGTTGAGAGATATAAGAACATCAGCTGATCCCTCTGTTCGTCTTATCCCTCTACTGCACCTTCTCAGGGCAGTGCAGGCAGGAGGGGCCTCAAGGCATATGCAGCAGAAGCCTGGTCTGTATTCAGCTTCCCTGCCACCCTGCCTGCCCAAGGGCCCTCACTCTGCTCTCACTTTCCCAGCTGCCTCTTCCTTGGCCTTCCCCTCCACCTGAGTGCCCACACCTTCTGAGCCCTGACTCCTGGAGAAGGAGGGGCCCCCCAAGAACAGGTCACACCTGCACTTCTTTGACCCCAGTCTCCAGGGCAAGATGTACTCTCCCAGGAACACACCCACCTCCCTACCCCATGGCCATTGCTGCCTGCAGGATTGGGCCCACTGCTCGGCCCGGCATTCAGTGCCCCACAAGTCAACTCCCCCCTACCTCACTCCTCACTCCTGGCCTATGGATCTCCGTGCTCAACCACCAGGCCTTTAGTGACACCCCTGGATTGCTGACTTTCCATCAATTGTTGTTTTGCCAAAGCACCACTCAAAGCTACTGAGAGTTACCCAGTCATTCTTGGCATTCTCTCCCCTTGTCTCTCTCTCTCTCTCTCTCCTTTCCTGCTCCCTCCCTTCCTTCTCTCTCTCTCCCTCTAGCTGAGGAATTCCCTAAAGCCTTTTTCCCTGAGTCCCCCAACAGCAAGCACAATGCCTAGAACCGCAGAGGTTGAATGAATGAATGAGAGTCAATGAATGAGCACATGGGCAGCAAGGCCCAGGCATGGCTGACGGGTCACGTGGTGGGTGGGTACCGCTCCATCCTAAGGGTATGTGCAGTCTCAGGCCACAGGCCAGTTCACTGGCTCCTGCAGGTGCTGCTCACAGGGAAACCCTGCAGGAACTTCCAGGTGCTGGTGGCCTACAGCATGCTGCAGATGGTGCGCCAGCAGGTGCTACAGGAGAGCATGACGGGCGACGAGATCCTCCTGGTGAGAGCGTCCTCCAGCAAAGCCCAGCCCAGCCCCACAGGCTCCCGGAGACCCCTGACACAGACTCGGGGGCCCTGGCTGCCCCTGGGCAATAGTGAGGAGACTGACATACTCCAACCACTGTGCCAAGTGCTTGTATAGACCAGCTCACGTAAACCTCCAGACAAGCCTGACACAGAGACGTGACAACCATCATCATCGCCAGTACCCCTGTTTAGCATCTGGGGGAGCTGAGGCCCTGAACCGTTCTTAACCTTGAGGCTGGACTGACTGACAGTTAACTCTTTGGCCCTAGGGTCCTCCTGTGACAAAAGACCTAGAGTTTTCCAACAATTCTGAAAAGCAGCTGAAGTTTTTGATCCAAAACATCTTAGATGGCGCCCCCATCATAAAACGAGTCCTCCCAGAATCCCACGAAACACTCGGGGAAACCCTGGGGACCCTCTAGTGCCAAGAATGAAAACTGCATTCCCCATCTCTCTAATATACAGAATTCTGATGGTTAAATTCAGGCACTGTGCCAAGCTAGTTGAGAAGAGACTGGGTGGTCCCAAGTGACTGCCATGAGCAGCGGCCTCATCCCCTTAAAGCAGCGGGTCGCTGCCTGTGCCAGCCTGTGCCCAGGGAGACCTGCTTCTGTCCACCTTCTTCCGGCACAGGCCTGCAACAACCTCATTGACCTCGATGCTGATGAGCTGATCTCTGCTGCCTGCATAGTTTACGCTGAGCTCATCCAGAAGGATGTAAGTCACTCTGATTATTTGTCCTCCTTCCCTTCTCCCTCCAAGGGCCCTTCTCCGATCACCCAAGCCCAGTCCGCGGCAGGTGCGTTCAACTTCAGGGACATGGCTTGTGCTGTATTCTCCGCCACCAATCCACGGGGCTTGCTCTGCACAAACTGCTCCCTGTTCTCATGCATAACTTGTGCTTCACCGAGCAGACTGTGCTTCCTGAGAACCCAGCCCTCATCCCTCATCCCCTGCATCTATCTGGGCAGATCTGGGCACAGGGCTGGGCACCCAGGGGCTCAGGGAAACATTACTGGCTGAATGAACTGAAGAAAGAGTGTGACAGACCGATGTCTGTCCATCCCTACCTGTGAGAACCCTCTTCTCCCCCAGGTCCCTCAGTCGTTAAAGGATTTCTTTCTCTGAGATTGCTCACAATGGACAGACGCCCTCCATGGACAGGATGAGGTGGTGCTTCAGCTGTGAGGTCAGGATGAAGTCCAATGGGGCTTCTGGGTGAGGGTATAGGTAATACAGCTGTGATAACAACAGCCTTCTGGAGTCACAGTTTGTGGTGAGCAGTGTGTTTCCTGGGGTGGGGAGTGAGGGGCAGAGACAGGATTGTCTAATGAGAAGAGGGATGGGAGGGCTAGAGAAAGGGCACACACTGGGAAGATACTGTGCTGCTCAGCGACTCCTCAGGGGCTGAGGGTTTTCCAAGGCTGCAGTGGTTCTGCACCAGGCAGCAAAGGGTTGAGGGCATGACCGACTCTGTGCGCGGGCTGCCTCCTGTGGAAGAGATGGACATGTCCAACATGCTGGCTCAATCCCTGGTCCAGAGAGGGGCCCGAGCCCAGGGCTCCCCACCCCATGGCTCTTCTATACTCCCCACACACGAATCATACATGACATTGTTTTTCCAGAACCTCCCCAGCAGCCTATGGAAGGACACAGAACAAATCTCTGTCTAGCAAGAGGCTCCTTTCTTGGTTTCAAAGCCCCTCACAATTGCACCTTCATTTCTCAGCCTGAAATGCCGCGTCAAACTAAACTCCCCTTTTCAGCCTTAATCTCCCCAGGTAATATCATCTCTTCCCTGACTCGGGCAGAGCAGTCTCTCCCTGAGGGCAGAAGCTCCTGCCACCTGCTCTCCCCAAAGTGCGTGCCTGCCCCAAGCCCCCACCCAGCCTGCCCATGCTCTGAGGGTGACCCTGAAGGCAGACATCAGGGCTGGCCAGAAGGAGCTGAACCTGCAGAGAAGACAGGGGTCTGCCCAGTTGCTCCCACAGCTGCTTGCCAAGTGTGTACACCTACTGTGTGTATGTGCGTGTGTATGCATACACACGAGCCCTGCCCACTGGCTACACTTTTTCAGAGGGGGCTGATGGATGGGCGGGAGGGATCTGTGACTTCGCCGTGGACCTGGCTCTTGTGGGTGAGGCATGACTGTCGTCCTCACGCTCCTGCTCCCACCTGTCACTCTCAGTGACCATCACTGGAAAGGTACTATGTCCCCAACTGGTGGCTGGTCTTCTTCCCCTCGGGTGACAATCTCCCATCCATGGCTGGCTCTGAGTCTCTTGTCTGCTGTGCCTCTGCTTGGGGGGTTACTCAGAAGAGTGGGGTCCTGCTTCCCCCCAACCCCAGGGTCTTTTCTGAAAGCTTAATAAGCCAGAATTTGCTGGGCAAGAGGGTACATGGGTAAATTCATATACTGTGCCCCTCCTCAAGCTTCTGTTCCCAAGACAACTTATTTAAACAAGGACCCTGTGTGGAATACAGTTCTCTAAGAACAAAACTGTTTTCTGCTTCAACGAAGAACCAGAATAAAAGATGAGCTAACTGTGGCCTTGGGAAGAGTCCATAGAAACATCAGGTGTGCATCTTCTAACGCTTCTTTTGGCCTAGTGGCGATAATTGGCTTATGATTTTTGCTTGGCACATCGATGACAAACAACTGCTTCACAACTAAGCAATTCAAGTACTTGCCTTCTAGGCCAGTGGTTTTCAAATCTGATTTTAAAATTACTGGCGCTCCATTGTTACAAAATCTACATTAAGAGTTCTGTGGTTGGGAGAACGGTATTGAAACATGTAAATTATCATATGTGAAATGAATCGCCAGCCCAGGTTTGATGCATGATACAGGGTGCTCAGGGCTGGTGCACCGGGATGACCCAGAGAGATGGAATCGGGAGGGGGTGGGAGGGGGGTTCTAGAAGGGGAACACATGTATACCCATGGCAGATTCATGTCAATGTATGGCAAAACCAACACGATAATGTAAAGAAAAAAATGAATTAATAATTTTTTAAAAAAATTCAGAGTAAAAAAAAAAAAGAGTTCAGTGGTTGAAATTTGGTTGGGAAGTCCAGAGCCTGACTGTCTGTGATCTCTCTCTCTCAGACCCCTTTTTGAAGCTCATCATTTCCTCCAAGTTACCTCCAAGGAGGCTCTGACTTACTGGGAGCATGTCTGAACACCACTGTTTGTCTTCAAGATGACCTGGATTAAGTCTTGATGCTAAACTGATCCAGGTTCAGATAAATTCCAAGTGATAACAGTGATGGAAATGAAGATCTTAGAGGACTGAATATCTCTCAGCTCACCTGCTGTGCTCCTGGCTGGTGGACTGTAGATTAAGATCTTCCCACACTGTTATTGTATGCATCATGGAGCCAGCACAGGCTTCTCTCTTAGTTTATCATTTTTATCACCCTGTGTTGTTTTTTTTTTTTCTAGTAAAGTCCAGTCCTGAGGTAGAACTATGGGGAGCATTCAGATCCAAGAGACTAAGTTCCCTTCAGTGTAGAGACAGTGTGGGTCTAAATAATTTGCTAATTCAACAACATTTATGGAGTCCTTACTGTGAGGCACTTTCGAGGCACTGAGAATCCCACCATGGGGAAAAGGAGGACACAATCTCTGTCTCCTTGGCACTCACAGTCGAGTGGGAACCAGACGATTACCTTGAAGAAACTATAACTGGACATTCCTTTTGTGCTCTGAAGGAAAGAACATGGTTCTAGGAGAGAAGACAGCAGTGAGCAGTGGTGATCAGGCATGATGGTTCTAAGGAGGATGGTGGGCGGGAGGAGTTGCAATGTGGGTAGTGATGGTGGTGAATGGCTGTAGTCGTGATGTCAATAGTGGTACTGTCCATGACAGTGGTGGTGGTGGTAGAGTGGTTGTCAAAACTGGTGCAGTATTGGTGGCAGAGGTGGCAATATAAGTTTGGGTGATGATGGTGGGGATGCTGGTGATGATGGTGGTTAGCAACATTGTTGGTATCAGTGGTGGGGAGGGTGGTTGGTGGTAGAAAGTGTGATCAATTGATGACAGTGGAGATGGCTGTAGGGATGATTTGATTCTGGCAGTGGTAGAGATGAAGATGTCAGTGGTGGTGATGGTAGTGCTGGCTTTCATTGAGTCAACAAAAACTGTCTACAATGGCCACTTCTGTATTGATACTGGTGATGGGGTTGGTGGAAATGGCAGGCAGTCATGGTGGAGATGAAAACAGGGACAAATTCATTCCAGAAAGACTAATGTCTACATACTTCCAATAGGCAAGACCTAAATATAATATTTTAAAAGAGCGATAGTGGTCATGAGCATAGAGATAAAGTAAACGGAAGCACCCCGGCCCTATCCAAGCTTTCTAAAATTTGGTCCTGAGCCTCATATGAAAGCTTGGCTATATCCAGTCTATGATCTCATCCCACCTCTCCTCCTTTCACTTTTGTTCTAAGCCTCTTTCCTGGAGGTTATTCATTTCCCTTATCTAGCAAACCTGAATGACCCTAAGCCTACTCTGTTCCTGGAACCAGGAAAATGGTTCTCTATCCAGCTAAGGCTTCACAGAGGTGGCCTGTGTAAACTCAAGTTCTCTGGGCCCCAGAGTCTATATTTTTGACTCAAAGAGGGATAAAGGAAGTGGGTGGTGACCAGAAGAGCCCAGTCCTGTGCTGAAGCCCAGACCTCTGTCTGGTGGGTAAGGGCTCTACCTACAGCAGGGGGGAGGACATAGCTAGCGGGTGGGGCCTCCACTACCCAGGACTCAACTGCACTGATGTGATTGGGCTTGAGGACGGGACACTGGCTTCTCAAGGGGATGTGGGGGGAAGAAAGAGAATGAACAGGAATGTAAGGAGAGAAAAGAAGTGCTAGAACATTGGGGGAGGTAGTGAAATAGGAGGAATGTAAGGTTTCTTTTTCAACTAGTGATCATCTTAGTGACCATCAACAGAGACACTAGTGTTGGTAGAACATGGCAAAGTGACAAATGGGACTTGTGCGCTAAGCCTTAAGCCTGATGCTTCTCGCGGATGTGTCTCCCAGGCCACTGCCCCATCCCAGCCACCATACACACGTGTGCACAGACAGACACACATGCACACACACTCTACACACACACACTGCAGCCCCAGGGCACCTCTGGTGGTTTTGTTGTTCAACCTGATGGAGATATAACTAAGTTGGAAATGTCTTTTTTTTGGTCCACCTTTCAGAAGAAGGATGTTCAGGTCCATTTAGACTAAAGGAACTCTCTACTCCTCCCTACTGCACTTGCCACCTCCCCTCCATGCACACACACGCACACACTTCAATCCATCACCAAGTTCCACCAGTTTTACACCTGCTTAGACCAGTTGCTCAGTTCTGTCACTGCTGGGGAGGGAATATGACTTGACCACGCCCACTGACCCTCCTCCCTCTGGGTGGACTCGGGCCAGGGTCTGCAGGAACACTCATGAACTCCGGGGCCTGACCTGTGTCCTGGTAGGTGGGAGGGGCTGCCCCAGTTCTGGTGCTCCTGCTACTGTGACGACCAACCCCAATGAGAAGCCTCAGGCCCCAGAAGGTGGAGCTGAAGTCCCCACCGCAAAGGGCAGGGGAACAAGTCTTCCCTAATACTTTCCCACTAACCCCTTAGGAGCCTGAAACGCAAGAGAGAGGGGACTGTGACCGTAAGGAGTGGCTGGAGCTCTGGGAGGTCAGGAAGGAGAGCACAATAATCACAACAGCACTTACTGAGCAATTGCTATGTCCCAAGCCCAGCTCAGATGGTAACGAATCTGCCTGCAATGCAAGAGACCTGGGTTTGATCCCTGAATCACAAAGATCCTCTGGAGAAGGGACTGGCTATCCACTCCAGGATTCTTGCCTGGAGAATTCCGTGGACAGAGAAGCCTGGTGGGCTACATATAGTCCATGGGGTCACGAAGAGTCAACTCCATTGAACGACTGATATTTTCACTTTTCTTTCAAGCCCCATGCTAAGCACATCACAGGCTTCCTCTCCCATAATCCTCAAATTCAGAAGACAGATGCCAGCATCACTCTTTTTTCACTGGTGAGGAGTCCAAGGCACTGGACTGCACAGCCAGTGACGGCAAAGTCAGAATGTGTGCGCCGCCAGCACACCCCATAGCCCACACTGCTAGCCTCGGCCCCCACGTTCACATCTTCACCTACCCATAGTCTCTCTCAAGGTCTGCCATCTCGCCGGAGGCACACATCTGCCTGGTGTTCTGTCTGGTCCTCTATGGGCAGACCTCCATGTCACAGGCCCCTGGCAACTGAGGACCCACTGGTGGGTGGGGATGTTCCAGGGCTGGACTACATGCGGTGATGTGCAGCGGCTCCATTCTACTTGCTCATCCTGCCCTGTGCAGGACATGCCTGTGAGGAGCCCAGCAAGTTTGGGGAAGGCCAAATGACAGCCATGTCTATCACAACTTGGTTTGAAATAATGCTCAGGCTGCTCTGGACATTCCTTCTCTAGGATGGGTCCGGGGGCGGGGAGTGGGGAAGTCAGGTGGGAGAGGAGAGGAGGCTGGCCTGGGGCTCTGGGGTTACAGGGAGACCACTGCACAGGGCTGAGAGTAAGGAGCCAAGAGGGGCTTCCAGGCCTCTCTGCTGGGTGGGGAAATGGTGACAATCAAGCCTGGGTGGGTGGGATGAGCTGGATGCATGAATTTGGGAGAGGAGTGGGAGGAGAGCTGCATAGAAGAAGCCCCCCACTCCATCCTGGCCCCCACAGACCCCTCTCTGGACCAGCCACAGGCAGAGCGATGAGATTCAGGGAGCTGAGACTGGGCAAGGCCGAGGTGGAGACAGGAGTTTCCAGCCGCTGCCAAGTACTCTCCTGCCACATGTGGGCCATCAGCCACGTGGTTGAGGGGGAGGGAGGGATTTATTTCTGAGGCCTCCAACAGAAGCACTAGCATCCAAATGGTCCTGCCAGACCCTGCGGCTAAGTGAGCCTATAGTGAGAGAAAGATTAGCAGCAACTGGAAATGAGGGAGGTGGGTCTTGGGAGGCTGTGGGGGACAGGGGGCAGGGTGGAAGGATAGAGCCAGAGGCGGTAGCTTTTAATCTTGGCTGCACATTAAAGTCACCAGGGAACTTTTATTAATAACCCGTACCCAGGGCCCACTGATGAAATCAGAATCTCAGGGGGCAGTGCCAGGGCACTAGTATTTTTAAAAAGCTCCTCAGTTAATTCCAGTATGCAGTCAGGAGAACCCCTGCGCTCACAGCAGACACTGGATGAAGTGGGCTTAGAGGCTTAATGCCTTCCACACAGGACAGGGAAGGGACATTCCCAAGGTCACACAGTGAAGGGATCCTGGGGAGGAGGGCAGGAGTGGCTGTGTAGGCTGCTATTCTGAACTGATTCTAAGAACCAGAGCTCGTCTCTGCTGCCAAAGCCCCCACCATCGGTCCCACCCTGGACACACCAAAGGCTCCAACTGCCTCCTCCCCACTGGCTCTAAACTGGACCTTCCCAACTTCCCGACCCTCAGGCCCCTGCATCTGAATGACTCTAGAATTAGGCATTTCAAGTTCTTTTCTGAACCAGCACATAAAAGAACAGGGAATTAATAAGTGCCCACATCTCAAAGGCCTGAGCCTCACCTGCAGTGATATGCAAATGGCACCTAAACACCCACAGTGCTGTGCTCAGAAGCTGGGAGCAAATGAGATGCAAATATATGCAATCATTATGCAAACAAGGGCAGTCCCAGATTAATGGCTTTGATCCCTCATCCAGACAGCAGCTGTCTCTTTAGGTACAGGCATGGCCGACACGGAGGGCTGAGCTGTCGCCTGTCAGAGGCATCCTGAGGAAGGGTCAAGAGGAAGGACTGTTCTGACACCCACTTGCTGACAGTCTCCTCGCAGAAATCTGGGAGCCCGTGACTGTCAGGCAGCAGGCTGTTCTCTGCCAGGGTTCCCTACCCAAGTCCCTGGTGCAATGCCGGTCATTCTCTCCAGGGGAAAGAGTAGTGTTGACAGGGGTGGTGGAGGTGCAGGTAATGGGAGAGATGACAGTGGAAGGCCGAGAAGATGACATCGGTGGAGGGGAGGGTGAAGCTCCTGGAAACGGTGACGAGGACAGAGGTGAAGATGGGCCTGGAGGAGACGGTGGCCATGGCGCTGGTGATGGTGAATGTGACGGAGGTAACAGCAGCGGTGGCGGTGGTGATGGTAAGTACGGGGGTGATACAGGATGCGGTGCTATGGATGACGTGGGGATGCCAGAGGTAATGTTGACAGTGGCTGTGGCGGAAAAGATGGCGGCAAGGAGGGGAGACTGATGGAAGCCATGCAGAGGAGGACAGTGCTGCTGGCGATGCTGCTGGCGATGGCAGGTGATGGCAGTGCGCGCAGAGGCTGGGGGTACCGGTCACAGAGGTGGGGGAGAGGCGGGCGTGGTGAAGGCCACCGTCACAAGCAGCGGAGATGAGAGCGATGCAGAAGTGACGCAGAAGTGACGAGGCGGGACTGGGGAAGATGAGTTCTCAAAACTGTTAAGCTCAGTAGAGGAGGATGTTAGCGTGTCAGAACAAAGGCAGGAGGGAGGAGGGAAGGACTCTTTAGAAAACACAGAAGGTCTGCTGTGGTAGAGAGAGAAGGGGCGAGGCTCCCAAGCACAGACCCAGAAAAAACTCAGTGACAACTCCTGACTCTCTCTCCTCAGCAGTGACACAGCTACACTACTCAGTCCTACTCACTGACAGTAGCAGGCCTGAGGGATGCAAAAAGCAGTGGGGTGGCCTGTGGTTGGAGAAATCACAATGCCCACAGCTAGGCCTCAGTTTCTCCCTCTGTGAAATGGGAAGAAGTATGGAAACCAAATGAATGAGTGAGTTTGTCCCTCTTCCACAGAGACCCTGGGGCTGACCACAGAGCATGTGCAGCAGAATGAAGCTGCCTTGGTGAGGAGTAGGGAAGCAGTGGGGGACATATCACACGCAGCTGGGGCTTGGGAGATTGACAAGTTCTTCTCAGGAGAACTCAGAAATGGCCTGGTAGCATTCCTACCCCAGGGCCCACGTCCCTTCCACTTCTCCATCACCCTCCTCTCATTTAGGTCACCACAATGACAGTCACTAGAGCTGTCTGCCCTATTTTTCACCTGGGAGGCCACACCCTAAGCAGGTTGCAGGGTAAACTGGTTTAGTCCGTGAACTCTGGAGTCAACTCCGGTAACTATTATGTGGCCCTCTGGACAACACACATAACCTCTTTGCACCTCTGTTTTCTCATCTATAAATTAGCAATAAAAAGACCTATTTTACAGACTGTAACACAGATGACTATGAATCTGTTTAGCCCAGCAAATGTCAACAACTGGTAGCTCTTGGGCAGATACTGCAGGCTTCGGGTGCACCATGATCATTTATGGCCCAGCAGTGGCCACAGAAAAGGTCAGTCCTCATCCCAGTTCCCAAGAAGGGCAGTACCAAAGAATGTTTAAACCACTGGACAATTGTACTCATCTCCCATACTAGCAAGGTCATGCTAAAACTCCTGCATGCTGGGCTGCAGCACTACGTGAACTGAGCACTTCCAGATGTCCCAAGCTGGGTTTAGAAAAGGCAGAGGAACCAAAGGTCAAATTGCCAACATTCGCTGGATCATAGAAAAAGTGAGAGAATGCCAGAAAAACATTTACCTCTGTTTCACTGACTATGCTAAAGCCTCTAATTGTGTGGATCATAAACTGTGGAAAATTCTTAAAGATATGGGAATACTAGACCACCTTACCTGCCTCCTGAGAAACCTGGATGTGGGTCAAGCAGCAACAGTTAGAACCTTGTATGGAACAACTGACTGGTTCAGGACTGATAGAAGAATACGACTAGGCTGTTCATTGTCACCCTGTTTATTTAACTTACATGCCAAGCACATCATGAGCAATGTTGGGCTGGATGAGTTACAAGCTAGAATCAACATTACCAGGAAAAATATCAATCTCAGATATGCAGATGATACCACTTTAATGGCAGAAAGCAATGAGGAACTAAAGAGCCTCTTGATGGGGGTGAAGGAGGAGAGTGAAAAAGCTGGCTTAAAGCTATTAAAAAAAAAAAAGATCATGGCATCCAACCCCATTACTTCATGGCACATAGGAGGGAAAAAGGTGGAAGTAGTGACATATCCTCTTCTTGAGCTCTAAAACCACTGAGGATGGTGACTGCAGCCGTGAAATCAGATGATTGCTTCTTTGCAGGGAAGCTATCACAAACCTAGGCAGTGTGTTAAAAAGCAAAGACACCATTTTGCTGATAAAGGTCCATTTAGTCAAGACTATCGTCTTTCCAGTAGTCACGTATGGTTCTGAGAGCTGGACCATAAAGAAGGCAGAGCACCAAAGAACTGATGCTTTTGAACTGTGGTGCTAGAGAAGACTCTTAAGAGTCCCTTGAACAGCAAGGGTTTGATCTCTTAAAGGATATCAACCCTGAACACTCGTTGGAAGGACTGATGCTGAAGCTGAAGCTCCAGTACTTTGGCCACCTGATTCAAAGAGCCGACTCACTGGAAAAGACCCTGATGCTGGGAAAGACTGAGGGCAAGAGAATAAGGGGCCGACATAAGATGAGATGGTTGGATGGCATCACCGATGCAATGGACATGAACTTGGGCAAACTCTGGGAGATGGTGGGGGACAGGGAGGCCTGGCATGCTGCAGTCCGTGGGGTCGAGAACAGTCGGACATGACTTGGTGACTGGACAACAACAATGATCATTCATTCTTCAACCCAAGAAGCAGAAGCCACAGGAGGAAAGGCCTCTTCAAAACTGTGTCTTCCCACAGCTGCAGGTTCCTACAGGCTCTAGAAATAGCCATCACCTCCTTGCTGTGGAACCTGCGCCTGCACGTTAGTCCTGCAGAGGGCGGACCTTCTCCACAAACCAGGACTCCACTGGCCGGCCAGGCTGCCCCAGCGACAAAGCACCTTGCCTGCCCATAGTCACTCTGCAATCCCTGTGCTCTGGCTGGGGTGGAGGGATGGCAGGGGAAGAAACCTAGCCTCCTGGGCCAAAGATACCTTGGGGGACTGTAAGAGGGTGGGGGAAGGAATCTGGTGTTGGTGGTGGTTCTCAGAGGTCCCAAGCTTTTCCCTCTGGCGGCAGATTTGCTGGGAACAAATTAGCTTAGGACAGAAGAGTCATCAGGGTCCCTCGAAAGCATCTCTTGACAGCTCCAGAGCCGCGTGGGTGGACGCAGTGAGCTCCATGGCCTCCTTCACACCCCAGTTCTCGGCTAGGAATCCCCTCCTCCCCACCCCTAGTGCCCCTACACACTGTGGTTCAGAGTGATGTGCTGTGAGTGGTGGTCATTTACACAGGGTGGTCTGAGGGGAGCAGGGTCTGGATGAGTCACCTCTCAGAATGGTAACAAGAGCTGCCTGGAAAGGATCTGTCTGTCAGCTTCCTCCCCAGACTCACAGGTCTTCATCTGCACACACCAAGCGCTCAGACACCCAGGACGCCATTCCCACCAGCAGAGGCTTGGCTCCGAGATGCACCCAGAGCAGGAAGCAGCTGCGCCAGTCATGCCCTCCCGCCCCAGAGCAGCACTGGGGCCAGCACCTGGCCCCTGCGACGGTCTGGGCTCCTCTGTTTCCTCTAACCTGTACCTAAACTGTTATAGCCACGCGTTCTAGAACCAAACTCACTCAGAAGGACAATGCAGATAGTGGAGTGCAGTTTATTACACCGGCGGGCCCAAGGCAGAGTCTCCTCTTAGCCAAAGACCCCAACCAGCATTTGTGAAAATCTTTTATACCCCATGTGTACGTGTCTGAACTCACCACCCCAAATTCCTTGAGACTTACCTAAACAAATGAGGGGTAAATACAATCACAATAATCTCATCATTCATGTGTTACATGTTCAAACAGTTAAACAATTGCCCAATAATCAATAAGCCCAAGATTACACTCCGATAGGTACAGAAAAATTTATGGCCTGTCCAGAAACAGGGGTGATTAGTGTATGTTTTCTCTTAGGCGATGAGTAACCTGGATAAGAGCTTCAAGGTTCCCCTGTCCGGAGGGGGTCTTGTCCTTTTATTGTCGTGTCCATAGGCACTAAGCAGAATTTAGAGTCCATTGGAGAGGCGGCCGAGCATGACCAGCATGAACAGGCCTAAGATGGAGTCCAGGCCCCATGAATTCCCTCTTCAAAACATCACCGGTTTTACAGTGTGAACAGCCATCCAAGGCTCTCTCCTATGTTTTCTACACCCAGACCAGCAATGTCCAACAGAAATACAATGGGACCCACAAATGTATTTTACAATATTTTAACAGCCACATTAAAACTGTAAAAAAAAAAAAGGTGAAAAGATTTATCTAATCCAATATATCCATAATATCATTATGGACTAGTATAGTACACTTTCAGCACATCTTAACTGGAATGAGCCACATTTCAAGTGCTCAGTAGCCACACATGGCCAGTGAGTGGAGCATATGGGCGGGGGTGGGGTGGGGCAGCTTGTTTAGTCACTGGGCCCTGTTACCTTCTGGGCTCTAGAAGTGTGCCATCTGGCTTACAGGCTGGGTCTCCTGGGGATCCTACAACAGCAGGGGCCAAGAGGCCCCAGGAACTGCAGGTTCTCCACCTTTGATCCTCCCATACAGGGGGTCCTGGGCGCCTCTGGGGGACCTGGAGCCCACTCACAGCTAGAAGGGCCTGAAAGGTTGCAGTTGTGAGCCGTGTGCTACACCGGGACTCATGACCTCCAGAGGAGAGGATTTCGATCCGGGGCCAGAGACGAGGCTTGACTACGCAGAGCCTTTTGTGTAGCAAAGTTTTATTAAAGTATGATAGAGATAGAGAAAGCTTCTGACATAGACATCAAAAGAGGGCAGAAAGAATGCCCGCTTGCTAGCTTTTAGCAAGGCCGTTTTAGGTCTGTTAGCGACCTGCTAATCAGATAAGAGAGACACCTCAAGGCTGAGGGAATTTCACCAGGTCCCTCGCCCACAATACGCACTTTTGAGATAGAAGGGCCCAAGGTATCTCATCCCTGGCCATAAAACAATTGACACGAATACTGCTTTGTTGAGTATTCCTTATTGGCCCAAGTTTTGAGAAAAGAAAAAAAGTTAGCCTTAGGTGGAACCGATCTGAAGAAAGGCAGATTCCAAAGCAAATACATAGTTTCGTTAACATAACTTAAGAAAAGCATTTCCATAAGAAAAACTGCTTTGGTTAGCTCAAAGTTTGGGAAAAGCTAAGTTCAGGAGGAACCAGGTGTCAACAGAGAAGGGAAAAAAGTCTGCCACTTGCAGTTTATTTCCTCCTGTTGTTTGGGGACCTCTGGCCTCCCTACCAAGGCTGTTAGCACCCTCAGGCCCCCAAGTCCTGCCCGGGGAGCCCCCATAACACAGGAAGCTGCTATCTGGTGTGGGGTCACAGAGCACCTGCTTCAAATCCAGTACTCAAGGCACTTGAGGCACCAAGCTGCACCCTAGAGCTGCTTTACCAGGCCTACAGCACCCCCTGAAGCCAGTGGTCCTCTGCCCAGAATGAGGGGGGCTCTGTGCAGCCCATAGGGGAAGTCGCTATTTAGAGTGTGAAACAGAATGGGTGAGGATACAGATCCAGGAGGCAAAGGTCTGAAGGTGAGACCTGGGGACAAGAGGTAGTAGGTCAAAGGGAAATTAAAATTAGGGAAGAGAAAGCCGTTGACCTTGGAGAGACAGTGTGTTTGTGTGTGTGTGTGTGCGTGAGTGCGTGTGATCATGTGCACTGAGAGAAAGCAGCTGCTGGCCTTGGAGAGATTGCGTGTGTGTGTGTGTGTGTGTGTGTGTGTGTGTGTGTGTGTGATCATGTGCACTAGATGCTGGACAAGTTTCTGAGCCAGGGAAGGAAGGAATGTAGTGAAGTCTGGGTTTGAGGCATGTTAATCTGGAGCCCATACAGAAAGGACTGGGAAGGGAAAAAGGAATAAGGAAGTAACTTCTCTGGAGCAATTAAAAACATAGACTGTGACTGACTGTGGTTGCTCTAGGGAGCTCAGTCTGGAACGGGGCCCTCCACGCAGAGGTCTGCAGAGAGAAGTGAGCCAAAGGCGCTGAGAATCCCTCTGCATGTCTCTGGGAGGCTGGGCAGTTCCCAGGGCGGGGTTCAGGTGGCTTCTGGAACTGCACCTGTAAACCTCCTGCAACTAGGGTTTACTTCTCACTCCCCTTCTCCATCTGGATTCCAGGGTCCGAGGGCTGAGCTGCAAGCCCTGGGCTCCTGCAAAGCCAACACATTCCCAGCCCACAGCGAACCTCTGTATGGCCTTTGTAAGAATTTTAAAAGGCTGTCCCCTCTGGGCAAATGCAGCCTCTTGGCAGATGGTGCCTTTGAGCCAAGCAAGAGGTGCCCAGTGTGGGCTGGATTTCAACCCCCCACTTCCTCCTTGGCAAAGCCCCAGCACATACACCATATGATCATTCACAGCAGTCCTGCATAATTCCCGGCATTAAGAGAAGCTACAAAGGTGACAAGTCAATCTTGAAAACCACAAGCGGCCAGAGATGAGATCTTCCCCCACCCCACCCCCTCATTCCTCCTCCTCTTCTGGATCAGGGGCCTAGAGCTACCAGGGGCCTGGATGAGGGGGAGCGCTGGGTGGGGGCAAGCTGGCTGGGCCCAAGGAGTCGGAGAAGCAGGGTCACAAGCCCAGGCACAAGGTCTACTATGTCTTGTCTCCTTGGAAGTTAGACAAAAACAACCCTCGGAGGGAGTCACAACAGAGACTAGAATTCGTTTTCAAAAAAACTGAGGCCAAAAGAGGTTAAGAGACCTGCTCAAGATGACACAGCTAATAAGAAAATTGTGGATGGTGAGAGGCAAAGTCACAGGGCAGTGAAGGTACCAGGCAGACCTAGGGTACACTCTGACTCTGACCTTGAGCATTCATTTCACCTTTCTGAATATCAGTTTGCTCATCCATAAAATGGGGATAACAGCTAATGCTCCTCCTAGACTTAAAGTCAGCAGCACATGTAAAGTACTTAGTGACAGTTCTAGACACTGGGACCAAAAGCCTCCATTTCTTGCTCAGAGAGAGATGTAGACACACCATGGAGCTACCAATAGATGAGGAAGTTCAGGATATTAAAAAGTGGTCCAAGTACCAGGCCTGGTGACCCTAGGAAGAAGGCTCAGAGAGGTGTGCCTTGCACAGATATAGGAACCCTGCAGGATCAGGGTGAGCGTGGCCTGCTGGGGGCTCATAGTCCCTCCCCAGGAGTTGCTCTCATCCAAGGCCACATCCCCTGCCCAGAGCAGTGCCATCCAAGAACTGTTCAGTGAGGATCATGGGCCAGCTCTCTGTCCTCTTCCAGAGCTGCTCTGCAGGGCTGCAAGTCCAGAAAAAATAAGCTCTTCTTGGACACAGAGTGTGGAAAAAGCTGTTGATGGCACACTGATCAACAAGTTTACCCAGATAAAAGATCAACCAGTGTAGATTTGATTTAGAGATGCAGAGAAAGCCATTGCTCTGGATATCAGATGCTGGGGTCTGATAGGAGGGAAAATGTTACATCTACAGTAGAATTAGCTCAGACAAACGAGGATTTCCCCATGCCATGGAAAGAACAGCCCAGGACCTACCCAGGACAAACACTAACAATTAGAGTCCAAAGCTGCTAGTTACCCCGGGTTCTACCAAAAAGGCAAGGACAGAAGTCAGGAGGCTAGGGACTTTCCTGGCAGTTCGGTGGTTAAGACTCTGCACTTCTATTTCAATGGGCACCGGTTTGATCCCTGGTCAGGGAACTAAGATACTGCAGGCTGCAAGGCACGGCCACAAAATAAAACTTTTTAAAAAATTGCTTTTTTCTGACTATGTGCCAAGATCCAGCACCGTGTATGTAGTAAGGGTGGGGAAATGTGTGTTAGTATGGGGGTTCTAGGGCAAGGTTTGTTTTTCCTGGGAAGGCCCTGGAATTTTCCTCCTCTCACATGACTGAACATCTTATCTCAGTCTACCAGGCCAGACAGAGATGGAGAAGCTAATGGATCTCTCGCCAGATTACATGGTTCGCAGCTGGAGCTATTATTTACTAAGTATATGTCTTTTATTAAATGATAGACAGCTTCCGTCCTCATTCAATCTTTCAGTGCTTTCAATTTATTTGGAAGTTTCTGTAGTTTGGGGAATTTGTTTCTGTTACATGGCTTTAGGGCTATCCAAAACCACGGCTCCCCAGAAGAGGAGTTGCCTGCATCACTTCGAGTTCATTTTTCTCATCAATAACTGTGTCATTAGCAAGGGTAGAGAGGACGATAAGGTCTTGGCTAGTTTTCATAATGGTTTTCCTGATGAAAGTCTTCTCTGATTTTCATCTCACACAGGAGCTTATCTTTGCTGGGGCTACTGGCTCTGAAAAGCCCACCACAACCAAATGGATGCTTCCATCACCAACTCCACCTGTGGGCTGTGGGATAACCACATCAACCTGTTCTTTGGGCCTTTATCCTCCAAGGGTGTGTCTGTTCAACAACACAGTTGCACGGAATAATTTAGGAAAAGTTTAATGGAGGATCTATTTACAAAGGGAGCAGAGTTACAGGAAAGCAATAGTAGGGGGTGACACACCCCAGAGTTGGCAAGAGTGAGAAGCCACCACTGCCCTTGGGCATGAGGGGACTTGGGGGAGGAGTGGTTCCTGGTCTTCAGAAGGAAAGCTGAAGCTCTGCCTCCACGAGCTCCAGCTGCGGCACAGGAGCCGTGGGCTGTGGTAGAAGAAGGATTCACAACCAGTGGTCTGGCACAAAGGGGTTGAGTGGAAAATTCCATCTCTTCCCTTGCCCCCTAATTCCTGTCAGTGTCCCCGCTTGCCAACCCAAATTGAAAACCAAAGGCCGAGGAGGACTTTAGAAGCAGGGCAAAACATGGATCCCAGAGCAAGGTGGAGGGTAGATCTGAGGCAGTGAGTGCAGAATAGAGCTTTTTCCTGTTTGTGCCCAGTTCCTAAGAGAAACTTCCATTGAGTCCTTTGGCCTGTTCTGTCTCTCATGTCTTTGGTTGACAGTCCTAAAGCCACATCCCTTCCAGGAATCACATCATAAATAAATTACTTGCACTCAAATCTTTGTATCAGTGTCTGTTTCTCGGAAAATCCAATCTAAGATATCCCTCAAAATCAAGATTTATTAAATCTATTGTAATTAGTACAATATGATGTTGATGCAGACAATCAGTTAGAGCAATGAAACAGAACAGAGTCCAGGAAAAAGACACAATCATCCATGGATACTTGGTTTAGGCAAAGGAGGAAGCACAGGGCAGTGGGAAAGGACACTCATTTCAGAGCATATTGCTGGGCCAAGTGACTATCTATTGAGAAAAATGAAATTTGACCCTCATCTCACACTCACACACAAATCAATACCAGGTGTTCCACACATTAAAGTAAAATAATAAAACTTTTAGACAATATGACAGGAGTATCTCTATTACCTTGGGGTTTAGAAAGATTTCTTCAAGGCACACAAAAGTCACTAAACTTAAAGCAAGTTTCCCAACCATGCACTACTGACATTTGGAACAGGATAAGTTTTTGTTGTAGAGAATGTCCTGTACATTATAGGATGCTTCACAGCACCCCTGGTCTCTACTTACTGATGCCAAAAGCACCACCATCACAGCCCCAGTCATGACAACCAAAAACGTCTCCAAGACATTGCCAAATGGCTCCTGGGGGGAACTGCTGCCATTTGGGGAGGGGGACAGAACATCCAGGTAAAACTGAATCTCAGCTCCAACAACAAAACAAAAATAGTGTGTGTCCCAAAAATTTCCTAGGCAATAAATTTTTTCACTACTTATCTAATATTCAGATTTAACTAGGGGTCCTATATTTTACCTGAAATTCACTGCCAGTTGAGAACTACTGTCTTAAAGGAAAAATGATTTGATAAATCAGATTATAAGACTTCCACTCATCAAAAGAGACCTTTAAGAGAGTGACCAGGCAAGCACCCCACGGAGGAAGATCTATATATCACATATGTTAACAAAGGGCTCATGTACAGAATTTACAGATAATGCCCACCAATCAAAAAAAAAAAAAAATCAAGCAACCCTAAATAAACTTGACAAGAGACTTGAACGGGACATTCACAAAATCAGATATCCAAATGGCCAATGAGCATGTGAAAGGCACCCAATCTTATCAGGAATCAGGAAAATACAAATTAAAACTACAATGCGCTATCACTACACAATCACCAGAATGGCTTAGAAAGATTGATAATACAAGTCTAGGCAAGGAGAGCCACAGGAACTCTTCTAGTGATGAACAAAGTGTAAACTGAGTCAACCACTTTGACAGCATCAGTCGGAACACTGAAAACTTGCATGTCCACTCACCTAACAATTTCACTCCTAGGAATGTGCCCTAAAGAAATACCTGCATCATAAAACATTAACAAACATGCTCAAAACAACAGCGTATTTGAAAGCAGCCCAAAAGTTCATCAACAGTAGGAGGAAAAAATACAATTGTAGAATGGTAATATCACATGGGATACTTCCAATAAAAATTAACCCCTGGTATGTACAATAACCTGGACGAATCTCACAAACAATGTTGAGAGGAGGAAAAGAGGCAGACTTAAAAGAAGACCTATTGTCAGTCCGTCTCTATAAAACTCAGAAACTAACAAAACTAATCTATGGTATTAAAAGTCAAAATAGACACCTACCTTTAGTGAAGATCAACGAGGCAGGATTCAAGACAGTGGCCGAAGTAGGGGAATAGGGGAGCTTCTGGGGGGGTGGGTGTGGATGTGCTCGTCCTGACTGGGGTGGTGGTTACATGGATGTGTTCTCACACTGAGTTATGTTAGTGTTAGACTGTAATTACAAGTTTAGGAGGTTTTTTGTTAAGTTGGTTTTGAGTCCAAGTTTTTTGGCTGCCTTATTTCTAGTTACCATCTAATTCTTACTATTCAGTGACTTCTCTTTTTCCCCAACCAGCCAATTTCACCATATTTTTAAAAGGAGTATTTTTACCTATAGCAGCCTTTTTGACAAGGCTGGCTAATCACCAAGGAAAATTTAAGTGCCTAACAACAGTAATCCAGACATTTATTTCTTAATTTGCAGGGTTCTTATGGGTTGTTGCCTTTCGATATTGTATCTTTCAACTTCTCACTAGCTAATCTTCCTACTGTATCTCAGTTATCTCCCTTCTCCCACAAAGATGTTGAACCTGGCACAGTTTATATGGCAGTCTATTTCTAAAACCTAAAATCTTGTGTAAAAACATCACCTCTAATTTCCACCCTAAAAAGGCATTTTCCATCCTTTGTTTCCTCAAATAATCCAGTCTGTATTAAATTAACAGCTTCTCTAATCTCACTTTGCACTCTCCCATCTGATTAGGGAACCCACAATAGAGAGCGGTCTGCTTTTTCACATTCCCATTTCCCTCTTCCATCCATCCTGAATCATAAAAATATACTTTGCCTCTCACTACCTCACTCACTCATTCCGGAGTTCCTAAAAAGGATGCCAAATAGTTCTAGCAGGCCAATGAATACATAAATTCAGTTTCATTCATCTGGCAATGATTCGTCTTCTAAAGTAACTTCTAAGACTATATTGTATCACACAATCAGCAGACATTACAAGCAAGTGTGATTTTAAGAATCACATAAGAATGTTATTTCCTCCCATAGACATTTGGTAAGTTTTCACTTCAATATCATCTGCGCCTTCCTCACCTACAGGGCCACTACACTCTTATATGCCTACCCATGTCCTTTACTCTGGAATCTTGTCCTGGTAAATCAGATAAGCCCTCTTATGCTGCTCATTTGCCACAGAGGGTTTCAAACCTCCGTTTTTAATTCGTGACCCACCCTGCAGCCCGGGCGGGGAGGCGGGGCGTTTCCTCAGGATTTGAGCTTGAGGCCCAGGACTTGCTCCCACTTCCTTGGCACCTCTGGCCAGGACACCAATGAAAGGCCGCCTGCAGAGGGAGGCGTGAATGTTGTATCCCCTTTAAATACAGAAAATGGGCCGCCTGCCGGGGTGTGCGGACTTGAGTGGCGGAGGGAGAGGAGGAGGCCGTGGTGCCCAGCAAGAGCTTGGCACGCGACCAAGCACACAGCAAGCTGGCCAGCTGGTAGCAGAGCTCGCGGAACACCTGCCGGGCAGTGCGCAGGCGCCGCTCTGGTTGCAGGGGCGGGGCCGCCAGGCCGCAGGGGGTGGGTTGTTGCTCTGGTTGGGGATGCCCGGAATTAAGGACCATCGCCCCGAAGATTATTTATTTAGGACCATGGAGGGCAGTAGGACCCATGAGGGGACTGTGGTGCTGGAGAAGATGCCTCAGAGACCATTGGACAGCAAGGAGAGCAAACCAGTCAATCTTAAGGGAAATCAACCCTGAATACTCCCCTTGGAAGGACTGATGCTGAGGCTGAAACTTAAGTATTTTGGTCATCTGATGCGAACAGCTGACTCACTGGAAAAGTCCCTGATGCTGGGAAAGATTGAAGGCAGAAGGAGAAAAGGGTGTCAGAGGATGAGATGGCTGGATGGTATCACCAACGCAATGGACATGAACGGGCAAACTCTGGGATATGGTGAGGGACAGAGAGGCCTGGTGTACCGCAATCCGTGGGGTCGCAAAGAGTCAGACAGGATTGGGTCACTGAACAACAACAACAATGGTGGTCAAACTTTAAGTGCTTTACTCAATAATAATAATTAAATAGAATGGATTTCCACTTTCTTTTGCTTATGTGGTACCAAGCACTTAGAGACTGAATAATGCTGAAAGTACTATTCTTATTATAAACATAATGTTTATGGGTGAATGACATGTGCTAGGCACTATGATGTAACAGTTCAGTTCAGTTCAGTTCAGTCGCTCAGCAGTGTCCAACTCTGCGACCCGATGGAGTATAGCATGCTAGGCTTCCTTGTCCATAGCCAACTCCCAGAGCTTACTCAAACTCATGTCCATAGAGTTGGTGATGCCATCCAACCATCTCATCCTCTGTCGTCCCCTTCTTCTCCCACCTCCAATCTTTCCCAGCATCAGGGTCTTTTCAGATGAGTCAGTTCTTCACATCAGGTGGCCAAAGTATTGGAGTTTCAGCTTCCGCATCAGTCCTTCCAATGAACACCCAGGACTGCTCTCCTTTAGGATGGACTGGTTGGATCTCCTTGCTGTCCAAGGGACTCTCAAGAGTCTTCTCCAACACCACAGTTCAAAAACATCAATTCTTCGGCGCTCAGCTTTCTTTATAGTCCAGCTCTCACATCCATACAGGACTACTGGAAAAACCATAGCCTTGACTAAACAGACCTTTGTTGACAAAGTAATATCTCTGCTTTTAAATACGCTACCTAGGTTGGTCATAACTTTCCTTCCAAGGAGTAAGCGTCTTTTAATTTCATGGCTGCAATCACCATCTGCAGTAATTTTGGAGCCCCCCAAAATAAAGTCTCTCACTGTTTCCACTATTTCCCCCTCTATTTCCCATGAAGTGATGGGACCAGATGCCATGATCTTAGTTTTCTGAATGTTGAGCTTTAAGCCAACTTTTTCACTCTTGTCTTTCACTTTCATCAAGAGGTTCTTTAGTTCTTCTTCACTTTCTGCCATAATGGTGGTGTCATCTGCATATCTGAGGTTATTGATATTTCTCCCGGCAATCATGATTTCAGCTTGTGCTTCATCCAGCAAAATTTAGTAAATTACCAAAGAAATAAAAAGATTCACGATCCAGCAATGAACTAGGAGGACCATATCTCTCATCTGGCTTGGCTTTTCCTGCCTTTGTCTATATTCTGTACCATGGGTCAGGGAGAAACAAAATCAGGAAAAGTCCCCTGATGGCCATCACAGCCCAGAGCCAGAACCCTGGAAACAATCCGCAGCCTGTAGCCTGTGGAGCCCTGTACCAAGGTCACAAATGTGGAGCTGTATACCAAGGTCATTTCCAGAACTGACCAAGCCCCATAGCAACTGTTGCCATGAGTGCCCCTAATCTTAACCGGCCAGCTCCCTGACTCCATAGTAGATAAAAAATCCACGTTATAGCACCCTAACCAATGACGTAATGCCACCAATGCAGCAGAATTTTCTGTTTTGAGGCTATAAAAATTTGCTATTAACCCTTAAAAGGCTCAGTTCTCCCTTGACCCAGCCCGCTCTTCAGATGTTCTCTCCCACTCTAATAAACTCTATTCGTTTCTCATTCTTCCTCATATCTGGAAATTCTTTTCCAACCTGCGCTGAGATCACAACTTTGAATGGCTAGGAAGTGGAATTTCTGGGCTACTGAGACCTCTGGTGGTGCAACAAGAGCTACTCATGCTAAACATTTCTCTTCAGCCTGACCAAAGTTCAGTCCCTCACACACACACACACACACACACACACACACACACACACACACACACACACACACACACACACTCCAAAGTTCAGACCCTCACACACACACACACACACACACACACACACACTCCAGTACTCAAACACACAGGAGCATTTGGAAAGAAAAAGACAGATCTCAAGGGCACTTGGTCTTCATGGTAGATCCAGAGCAACAGCAAAAAGACATGGGGCTGATGACAGAGGTGAGAAAGTATCAACTCCAGAGTAAGGCCCCACTGGGAATGGATGTCTGGATTAGTGGTCTGGCTGGAGAGGGTGGCATCTAGAAATCTTCATGGAGGGAAGAGAAGAGGAGGTATGGCCCTGGGAGAAGAGTTGGCATCTCCACAGAGGGTAAGGCTCAGGGGACATTGTTTCTATCACCACAAACTCTAGGGTCTGAGACTGTGTTCAAAAGGGAGACCAGAGGGGTTCTAGGGTCCTTTATCTCTTGGGTCTCCATGTAAGGATTTTGGTTGATTGGTTCTATCATGTTTTAATCAGAAACTACGTGAAATGATGGTGTGAACAGCATTAGCAAGTCACATCCCAGAGCCTGAGAGAAAGGGCGGATTAAAAAAAAAAAAAAGTGATGATGTGAATAGAATTTAACAAATCACATCCCAGAGCCTGGGAGAAGTTGCCCAAACAAAATGAAGAGGGCAGTCACACAGTCAGAGCTTGCATGGGGGAAGGTACCGAGTCACCAGCAAACACCCCACCCCGTCCTGCCTCAGCCCCTGCTAAAGGAAGGCTACCTCCCTGAGTCCTGGCTTCCTGTCCTGCCCCAGTGATGGCCTGACCACCCAGAGGGACTGTGCTCAGCTCCTTTTGCTGTTTCAGGAAGCAGCTGTGGGGGAAACAGTCCCACTTCAATCAATGAAGTCCTGATGATTACCACAGACTCAGGAGGGACCCTGGTCTTCCCAAGGGGCACCAGCTGTGCTCGCCCTCCCACCAGATGTGCAGGGGGAAATTTCTCATGTCTTGTTACCTGGCTCAGATGTGAGCGTTTTAACTGCCGACATGCCAGACAGACTGTGAGATCTGTGAACCTTTAATCCAACTACATCAGTTGTCAAAGCAGAGGCTGAAGAGGAAGGAGAAGCTGACCCACCAATCCCCAGAACCCCAACAAAAACATCTTTAAGGAATTAAGAGCCTGCTCTCCATCAGCCTCCCATGGGAGGAGTGGTGGCTGGGATCAGAGTTCTGTCCCACTCTGTATGTATATCCTCTCTTACAAGGGGCACAAAGCTCTATAAGAGATTTCCACCTCACCTCCATGAGGCTATTGATGGACCCCCACCCTCCTGAATCCGTGGTCTAAAGGTACCTGATTTAGCAAACACTCCTCCGTTTCTCCCCACAGCTCCTCACCCTTGCCCCTTCCCAGGCAATGTCTGTCAACCAAGCCTTTGGGTTACAAAGACAGTCTGGCAACCCACAAGGTAGCCTCAGTCCCAAAGCACACTTTGTTTTGGTCTCTGGAGATTCATTTCCTAGCTAACTCAACAACGCATTAAAGTGAAGATGTGTTCAAGTCTATCCAGCACATTCAGGAACTTTGTAATGGGAGCTTATGCCGCACAGTGTTCCTCCCACATATTTTTAAAAACTCATTGAGTTTTTCAGTGTGTAGAACAGTTTGGACAGAAAAAAACATGCAAAAACAGAGACCTATTAAACAAACTATTGCAGAAAATAGATCAAAGAGGATAATATTAATAACTTAAAGGTTAGTAGTGTTGGCACAGATAGAAATAGATGGATCTAGAAGGTATTTAGGAAGTAAAGTCAACAGATCTCTTCAAGAAAATTAGATACCAAGGGAACATTTCATGCAAAGATGGGCTCAATAAAGGACAGTTAAGAAGAGGTGGCAAGAATACATAGAAGAACTATACAAAAAAGATCTTCACGACCCAGATAATCACCATGGTGTGATCACTTACCTAGAGCCAGACATCCTGGAATGTGAAGTCAAGTGTGCCTTAGGAAGCATCACTACGAACAAAGCTAATGGAGGTGATGGAATTCCAGTTGAGCTATTTCAAATCCTAAAAGATGATGCTGTGAAAGTGCTGCACTCAATATGTCAGCACATTTGGAAAACTCAGCAGTGGGCACAGGACTGGAAAAGGTCAGTTTTCATTCCAATCCCTAAGAAAGGCAATGCCAAAGAATGTTCAAACTACCGCACAAATGCACTCATCTTACACGCTAGTAAAGTAATGCTCAAAGTTCTCCAAGCCAGGCTTCAGCAATACATGAACCATGAACTTCCAGATGTTCAAGTTGGTTTTAGAAAACGCAGAGGAACCAGAGATCAAATTGCCAACATCTGCTGGATCATTGAAAAAGCAAGAGAGTTCCAGAAAAACATCTGCTTTATTTACTATGCCAAAGCCTTTAACTGTATGGATCACACTAAACTGTGGAAAATTCTGAAAGAGATGGGAATACCAGACCATCTGACCTGCCTCTTGAGAAACCTGTATGCAGGTCAGGAAACAACAGTTAAAACTGGACATGGAACAACGACTGGTTCCAAATAGGAAAAGGAGTATGTCAAGGCTGTATATTGTCACCCTACTTATGTAACTTATATGCGAGTACATCATGAGAAATGCTGGGCTGGAAGAAGCACAAGGTGGAATCAAGATTGCAGGGAGAAATATCAATAACTTCAGATATGCAGATGACACCACCATTATGGCAGAAAGTGAAGAAGAACTAAAGAGCATCTTAATAAAAGTGAAAGAGGAGAGTGAAAAAGTTGGCTTAAAGCTCAACATTCAGAAAACTAAGATCATGGCATCTGGTCCCATCACTTCATGGGAGCTAGAGGGGGAAACAAAAGAAACAGTGACAGACTTTATTTTCTTGGGCTCCAAAATCACTGCAGATGGTGACTGCAGCCATGAAATTAAAATATGCTTGCTCCTTGGAAGGAAAGTTATGAGCAACCTAGACAGCATATTAAAAAGCAGAGACATTACTTTGCCAACAAAGGTCCATCTAGTCAAAGCTATGGTTTTTCCAGGAAGTGAGAGTTGGACTATAAGGAAAGCTGAGCGCCAAAGAATTGATGTTTTTGAACTGTGGTGTTGGAGAAGACTCTTGAGAGTCCCTTGGACAGCAAGGAGATCCAACCAGTCCATCCTAAAGGAGAGCAGTCCTGGGTGTTCATTGGAAGGACTGATGCGGAAGCTGAAACTCCAATACTTTGGCCACCTGATGTGAAGAACTGACTCATCTGAAAAGACCCTGATGCTGGGAAAGATTGAGGGCAGAAGGAGAAGAAGAAGGAAAGATTGAGGGAGAAGAGGACGACAGAGGATGAGATGGTTGGATGGCATCACTGACTCAGTGGACATGAGTTTGAGTAGACTCCAGGAGTTGGTGATGGATAGGCAGGCCTGGCGTGCTGCGGTCCATGGGGTCGCAAAAAGTCGGACATGATTGAGCGACTGAACTGAACTGAAAGTCAACAGAGTTTTAGATATCCAAGAAGAGATATCTAGTGGGAAATTTTTATAGAATTCAGTAGCTCTCAGGCTCTCCTATGATTCGCAGGAGATTTGGGAAGTCTTATTTTTAAAAATTGGTGAGTTCCCTGAGATACCTACTTGGGATAAAGTGCAGGATGGGAAGAGATGAAGATCCTAGGACCCAGCTTCGAGGAATATCAACATTTTAAGACCTGGAGGTAGAGCAAGCAACAGAGACTGAATGAAGCTAAGCAGAAGACCCAAACGAGAGTGAGGCTTTTGTTGAGGCTGAGAAGCATTTCCAAAGGGTGGGACGAGTCAGCAAGTGTCCAGCGACACAGAGGTCAAGAAAAACGAAACAGTGGGGGTGACTGAGCATGCATACACGCATGTTTCTCCTGCAGGTGGAATGCAGCCTTTCAAAAAGAAGTTCTCAGCAGCCGCCTGGAGACCACCCAAATGCTGGCTAGAGCCATAGCCAAGGCCCCACAACCCCCCCCGGCCTGGGGCCTTAGTAACAGGTGCCGGCACCCCCCCCCGCCACCATCCCTTAGACTAGCCAGAGAAAGGAGGGAGGACAGTGAGGGCTAGCTCAGACTCCAGAGTGCTGGTCTTTTCCAGGCACAGGAACTACCTAGGCCCTCCTGACTTTTGTGTACTTTGACTGAGAAATGGGGACCTCAGAGTAAGTGGGAGGAGTGGCACCGCTCCCAGTGCCTGAGAAAGCCCCACCTACTTCCAGGTCCCTTATTTCTCATAGCACAGAGCTTTAGGAACAGAATTGTCAGTTTTTGTATTTTGCCTTTGGGACCAAATTTAAACACACATTTAGTTGCTCAGTTGTGTCCCACTCTTTGTAACCCCACAGACTGTAGCCCGCCAGGTTCCTCTATCCATGGGATTCTCCAGGCAAGAATACTGGAGTGGCCATTCCCTTCTCCAGGCATCATCCCGATCCAGGGACTGAACCCACGTCTCTTACATTACAGGCAGATTCTTTACCACTGAGCCACCAGGGTAGACATATATATCTACACACACACACATACGCACACATACTATATATACTACATATACCCTGGTCATTATTCTAGGTGCTTTGCACATATTCCATATAATCCTCACAAAAAACCTATGTGATAGTTACTCCTGTTTTAAAGATGTAAAAATTCTGCACAGAGAGGTGATGTAATTTGCCTAAAGTGACAGAATTTATAATTTTGGAGCTGAGATTAAAACTCAGGCAGCCTGGCACCGAAGTCTTTGTTCTTAGCTTCTGCACTCTAGCAGTCTCAGTTTAGCCCTCTAATGAAAGGTAAGAATGACTCCAAGGCAGGAACAGGTCAGCTCATGGAGAAGTTGTAGGGGAAAATATCCATGGCTCTGACTACCCATGGAGAGATTCCCAAGGTGCCAAGGAGGGTGAGGTAAGGGGAGCCTTGACTGCAAAGGGCCAGATGGGACAAAGGACACCCAGGGCAAACCAGTGCTGTTCCACCGGCAGCTTACTACCAGCCCAGCCTGACTGCGGAGTACGACGAGGACAGCCCAGGAGGGGATTTCGACTTTTTCTCCAACCTCGTAACCAAATGGGAAGCTGCAGCCAGGCTTCCTGGAGATTCTACACGCCAAGTGGTGGTGCGTTCCGGTGAGAACAAGGGGCCCAGGTATCAGACGGGGTTGGAATGTCTTCTCTGGACCAGGAGGGGGTGGGGATAAGGGAAGCTGAGCTCATAGGAGATGCCACCACTTCTGGCTGACCTGCAGGTGAGAGGACAAGACATCCCAAAGACAGCCACAGCCCTCATCTACCACAGAGCAGAGTCAGTATAGGTAAAGGGTGATGAAGGGAAAGCAGAGAGGAACAGTGGGGGTGCCTGGAGGTTGAGGGGCCTCCCTGTACCGTCCTTCTTGCCTGCTCTAGGGGTTGTGCTGGGCCGTGGAGGCGGTGCCATTGGTCATATGCTGTTGCCCTTCCGCCTGGGCCTGGGGGGGCCCATTGGCTCAGGCCACCAGTTCTTCCCCTGGATTCACATCAGAGACTTGGCAGGAATCCTGGTCCATGCCCTGGAAACAAGCCATGTGCAGGGGATCCTGAACGGAGTGTCTCCTGCCTCCTCCACTACCAATGCTGAGTTTGCCCACGCCTTGGGCGCAGCCTTGGGCCGCCCAGCCTTCATCCCCCTCCCCAGTGCCGTGGTACAAGCTGTCTTTGGGCAAGAACGTGCCGTCATGCTGCTGGAGGGCCAGAAGGTGGTCCCACGGCGGACTCTGGCTGCTGGCTACGAGTATTCTTTCCCAGAGCTGGGGGCCGCCTTGAAGGAAGTCGTAGCCTAAATGGGGAGGCTCAAGGCAGGGCCTGAGGCCTGTTCCTCAGCAGGGGCTTGCTGGTGAGACTGTGAGTTCTCCTCTACTTGAGACTGAAAACCTTCTGGTTCTTAAGCCCTCTTTCTTGCTCACTGTCCCATTGCCCCACCTTATTTAACTGAGAGATTTCTGCTATTTCAGGGTTACAATCGCATCAAGTTGGGACCTTAAGTTCTTCAACTCCTCATAGATAAATATCTAAGTTTGGTCTCCTTGTGTGTCCTGTTCCTGCTCCATTTCTCCTTGGTATTCAGAGAATGTTTTGCGGTTTAGGCAATAAAGACAAATTAACTGACTAGCTTCAGCTCATCTCTTTGTTGCCTAGATTCTCCTGAAATGTCATCGAGATGACCCTTTCCTTTATGTGGAGTTTTGAAAATGGTAACAGGCAACATCTTCCTTCTTGGTCCCTTGATTGCCAAAAGAGCTGGCAACAAGTTTGAGGCACAGGGTTACAACAAAGGTAGAGGTGAGAAGACAGGAGGAACAGTGGTCCATTTCCAGTGGGCTCTGTGGTCACCCCGCATACTTACTTGTCCACACAGTGCTATTAGGATGCCAGCAGAGAAAGAAACAAGGCCAGAGTCTAGGACAGCCTCTGGTCTGTCACTGGACGGCAGTGAATCACTGGCCTGTCCATCAAGCTGCAGCAGGACAAAGCTGTGCAAAGCTTAGGTCTGTCGGTAGCTAAGGACCTGCCTCTCATCTCAGTCCACTTCAGTCAACCAGATTCCCTAGCAGAAAAGGGCAGGCGTTACCTCAAGCCCACTGCACATCCACCAGCATTAAAAGTGAAAGGTTCAAGGAACCTATCAAAAACTACCAACTTGAACATCTAGGGGGAAAAAAGTCCCAAGGAGGACTTTTCGAGGACCATCTCCCTCTATCAACCCTGATTTCTGCCACAGTTTGACCAGAAGTAATTCCCTAGCCCCTAGTTCAGGCCATGTTAACTGATTTCTTCTGAGGGGACTGTGGGTTGTTTGAGTTACCGTCACCACCCCAACTAGTGTCTCCCCAAAACAACTGCCCCCAGCCCTGCCCAGTGTGGTGCATCTCACCTTGGGGAGGGGTGGCAACACTGGGACCTAAGCACCTCCTCCCTTCAGCTCCACATGCTAGTTGCTGGTATGAGGATCTCAGGTGTTTTCAACTCCCGGTATCATTCAGGCAGCAGAAGTCAGAGCCTAAAAAGGGCCGTGACCAGGGACTTGCTGCAGGGCTCAGACAGCACTGCACCCAGAGGCGCCCGTCCTACTTTATCTAGTCTTGGACTCTAAGGAAGTTGCCTGGCTCTGTACTGTTCCTGAGGGAATGACTGGCCTCAAAGGCAGAAGTAACAGAAGCATATTTAGGGCTGCACTGAAGAAAGGACTGAGTAGCACTGTCTGTGGATGAATGTGCTGCCTCGGAGGTCGTAAAATCCCTGGCACAGGAGGACTTCAAGCAGATATAGGACAAGGACGTGTAGGAACCAAGGTGGACAAAGTCCTGAGGTGACAGCAGTTGGTCCGACTCTGATTCTTCCATTTTCGTTTTCCAGATTAGTTCCCCTAGGTACAACCTCTATAAACCCTTCCCATCCACATACACGCACACACAGAGCAGAAGTGGGATTCACTTTATGCAACATATCTGTTCTGTAGAGAAAATGCTAGGGTCAGGTCACATGATCGTTGTCCTCACAGAACATGGCTTCATCGGTTTGGTGACTGCTCAGCGCTCGAGCAAGTGCGTTGACCAGAGACTGGGACTATCCAACACATTCGTTCATCTGTAAACAAACACCTGGATGCAACAGGAGAGCTGCCATTGAGAGGAACAAACCCTGAGAGTTTACTGGTAATGCAGTCACCCTAATTACCTGTTCTGTAAATGTGGATTGGGGGGGGAGGGTTACCCAAAAGGGACGCAGCCATTATAGGGCACATTATACTGAGGATGCAGTGTTAAAATCCCGGGCACAGGCCCTGGAGACAGAGGACCCTCAGCTCTCTGACACTGAGGTTCTGGTTAAGAAGCCTGTGCAACCACAGACAGGCACACCTGAGACGTGGTCCAAGTACCTTTCGTCCAAAGAGTTTCCCTCCACGTTCTCATCTCTTCTCCCAACAGGCATTTTTACCCCCAACTTGTAGGCAGAAGTAAAGACCAAGATCAATCAAGGTCACAGGCAGGCACAGCTGAGACCAGAAGCCAAGTCTCCCTCTGCCTTCTCCACCAGCTCCCTGCTGCCCCACTGTGACCCAGACCCCAGAACACTAGCCTTTCCAGGGGCCAGCATTCCCTTTGGTGCGCCCAGGAGCCCATCCAGGCCTGGGAAGCGTCCCTGTCCTCTGGCCTTCAGAGCAGCAGCCACGAGGAGGAAAGGCTTAGCTTTCCCGGCCACCTGTTCTCCATTCCCCTCCTACCTACCCTAGCCCCCACCCCCAGCCCGGCATGGAGGAGGGGCCGGAAGTCCCAGTCTCCGGAACTCACCCCCTCGCAGCAGCCCCCACTCCCTACAGAGACCCTGCGTAAGGCGAGGTTGAGAAGTTAAGGCTGAGAAGAACCTCGTGAGGGCTGGCTGGTCGAGGTCCTGACTCGAGATCAGGTCACGTCATGGACCTGTCCCCAAAGTGCTCCACACGAGAGCATTCCTCACATACGAATGCCCTTCCTCAGAACTTCCGACACAAAGCACCAACTGGCGGGAGGCTGGGGCAGGGTGTGAGCAGCAGAGGGACCCTCACAGGATGAGCGGAACGGGGTGAGACTGGAGCTGAGCGGGGGGCAGCCACTCAGACAGTGAGGCTCAAAAGTTGAGACTAAGCAGGGCCTCAGAGAGCTGGTTAATGTCCCGGCAGTACGGCTCGCGCTGCAGGATGAAGTCCACCTTGTGATCCTGGCCCCAAAACACCTCCAGCAGTTGGCGCCGGAGCCGCTCTGTCTCTCGCGTCTTCCGAATGCCACCATTACCTTTTTCCTCTTCTTTTTTCCCCTGCTGCTGATTACTGTGTTCTGTGACGCCCCTGGCAGAATGCTGAGGCTTAGAAGACCCCGGTGCCCTGGGAAGAAGCAGAGAGAACAGAATGAGCTGATAAGCATCCTAGAGTGAGCGAGCCTGAAGTTCTGGAAACTGACCACCGAGGGGCAGTATCAACCCACTTCTGCAGGGAAGACGGCTGGTTCCTTTGGAACCAGATGGTGAATCTAGCTTTAGTCTAATAATTACTTTTTGTCCAGCAGAGGGCGTTCTCAATGCAACTAGCTATGAGTAAAATCAACCATTTACCAAATAACTCCGTCCAACACACTGATCAGGGAAAACAGGAAGCAGGAGCTTCCTTCCCAGCCTGAAGGGTCTGCGTCAGGATTCCTTGGGCCAGAGCCCAGGCAACCTGAACTACTATAGAATAAAGCTGGCCTGGATTGAGTCATTTTTCACCCGACTCTCCAGGCCTGCTAAGCCCTTGCAGAGCAAGAGCAGGGCTGCCTAGGAGAGTGCCAGGCATTACCTAGGAGAGTGCAGGGCATTACCTGACAGGTTTCTTCAGGAATTCATCCAAGGTGGGGCCATTTCGCCCCAGGGGGTCATCTGGCACCATGAAGAGGTTTCCCACAAAGGTGAAGGGCAGCAGGCTGGATGGGCACAGAGAATGTGTGGTCACAGAGGGGCCCTTGCCCACTGCCCAGACAGCTAAGACCAACACCATCAGAAGCTGCCGGCTACCATCCTTCGCAAAGCAGTGGCAGCCCCTTCCCAGAGTCCTCACCCGGTGGCAGAGCAGAGCTGGCTTTAGAGAAAGGTCTGAGTCTGTGCCCTGTTCTCAGGGGAGGGCTCCCTCACCGCTCTCTGATGATTGCCATCCACTTCTCAGATTCCTCTGCCAGGTCCCGGAACTGGTCGTTGGAGACAATGATCCCATCGGTCTCTTCAGCCAGCTTCACCATGAACCTGTCTCGAAAACCACAGCAGCCATATTGGGATTCTCCAAGGTCCCAACCCCAGAGTGCATTATCGACTCCCATGATGCACTTCTAGTGATGGAGATCTGGCCCCTCACCTTCAACCAGCCACCAGATGACTGGATACAGGCGCCGTGGGTTAGAAAGGGAACAAAGATGAGCCCTTTCATGGTCTCCCAAGAGCAACCCCTACAGTCACCACAACCCTCCACAACCCTTTGTGTCTTGTCAGTATGAGACAAATACCTGGTTCTGGCTCTGTCTTCTTCCCTGCTGCCCCTTGAATCAGTCACAGATCCCTCATGCGCCTCCCCTGAAAAAAGGCCTTCTACTCTGCTTCCTTCATTTGCAGTCCTGCCATTACCACTGAAGCTACTTGGACAATGCAACTGAGGTACTACTGCATAGCCGCCATTTACCACCATCCAGCCTCTCCTCCCGAGAGAACATGCTGTTCCCCTACACACAAGTCTTCCAAACTTGCCCTTTATCTACCAAATGTTTCCACATCCCAGGCTTGGCAGCTAAGGCCTAGCAACCAGTTTCAAGTCACTCTTACTGCCTTATCTCTCCCCATCCTCCCTAATGCACTAATAGCTCCTGCCAAAAATCAACAATCAGATTTCACCCTGTTCTTCAAATATGCCCTGCGCTGTCCGACTTTCGTGTTTCTCAAACTGCTCCCTTTATTCCCTCCGTGTGGAAAGAAACGAGACTTCACTGATGAGAGGAATCACAAGGGGAATGTCAAAAAAACAGATGCCTGGGCCCCATTTTAATAATTCTGATTCCACAGGACTGGGGTAGAACTCATGAGATGAGTCCTTAACGGGTTTAGAAACCAAGAGATCCAATGCATTCGATATCCTTGTCAATCAACAGAAACTCTCAAATCCTTCCCTTCCCACAAGACCCCAGCCAAAGGGGGATCCCTTTCCTCTCAATTCTGTAGTATTTGATTTACAATTTCTTTGGGCTTTTTGAAGTCACGAATCCAGTCTTCCCTGATTCCTGCCTCCTTCGGCAGGCCAGACACCTAGTACCACACAGGCAGGCAGTAGCTGAAAAACAGTGTGGTATAGAGGGGACCATTAATCAGGATTCAGTATGACAGATGTCTGGTTCTGAGCTTCTGTCTGGGAAACAAAGAGATGACATTATAAATATATATGGTATCATATACAAAAGGTATTTTCAAATTAAGGATAATTGTACTGTTATCACATTAGATCATGTTGTTCCAGAGTATTCAGAAGGTCTGTGCTACATGCCACTGTGTTTTTCACTGTAACTAGGCAAAATGCAAAATTTATATTGTACCTCTGTCTATCGGGACCTATACAACTGTATAGACACGTGCCTTCAAAATTTATTACAAGTGACAACCTTCAGTTTTAATTCGGTGTCAATGCTGGCATGTAAAGAAGATTCTGTATTTCAGATAACCTGTGAAATCTAGGCATAAAACAGAACTGCACTGGGAGAACATGAATTGTCTTTTTTGCAGAATACCATTTACTTATTAGGGAGTAAAAGCTAAGTATTTGAAAAAACAAACTATATAATCAGTACAGCTTGGGAATTCTTTTATAATTTAAAACTGGGAATCCTAGAGAATAAAGAACTTATCACTGTAATTTTTTCAAATTGGTTAGTTAGCTTTTGATATCCACCCATGGGACTTTCCTGATGGTCCAGTGGTTAAGAATACACCTTCCAATGCACAGAATGAGGGTTCAGTCCCTGGCTGGGGGAACTAAGACCCCACATGCCACAACAAAGATCCAATGTAGCCAAAGGGAGGGGAAAAAGCCTATTAAAAAATAATAATAAGATCCACCTGTCTCCCACATTGTGTAAACTGGAGAGGAAATGTGTCCTGTGTTCTTCAATTAAACGATCTAGCAGCTTTAAGTTCTCGTTCTTCCTTTGCTACATCATAGCCTTTGCCAAGAGAATTAACTACTCCGACCTTCTGTCTCCATTTCTGTACAATGGAGATAAGATGCGCTGCCACACTTGATTAAGTCTGAAAAATTAAAGAATATCACCGTCCTCCAGCAGAGCACCTTGAGTGAGGCAAGCACATACCTTAGCTTCTTTTGACATTCACAAGGAGGATGAAGGAATGGAAGAGGAACTTGAGACAAAGAGGTTAACCCACTAAGAGAATCCACAATGACTATGCAACTTGAGACTCAAATTCAGACCTTCAAATTCTAAGACATTGATCTTTCACTATCTTTTTTTAAATACCATGTTTTGTACAGTCGTATTATGCATGGAATCCATTTTTTATTTATCATTATTTGGATCATTTACTCTGGTTTTCCCAGAAGGTTGGAGAATTTCTCTATGTGTTTGGACATCTAGGTTGTAAGAGGCATTTGTCAGCTAGCTATTCATATCACCGGCTTTCCCATGTTTCCATTAAACCAGTGTTTTCTAGATGGTAAGGCACTATTAATATAAATACAAAGCATCCTTTAGTTTCATAAGTGAAAAAGTGAAGGATGAAACAGAGTTGTCCACCATCCGTCTCATCTGCAGGGCAGGTTACCTCCCCAATCACAGGGACACACAGAAAAGTGGCCCTTTTCCCATGTCTCAAGTCTTACAGCATGAAGGGGCCAGAGCTTCTGTCTCCCCCTCAGTCTCCCACCAGGCTCCCTGAATGTCAAGTCTGTGGACAAGAGAGAAGCAAGTACCTGTCATCATAGGAGGAGATCCTCTTGCCATCCAAGACCCGGGAGGGTGTGAGGGAGAGCAGGCTGAGGGAATACAGCTTATGCAGGAAGTGACCCTCTAGAGAAACGGAGGAGCACCATGGGGTTATCCCCAAGAACGCGGGGCCCATCCCCAGACACAAGTGACCAGGCCCAACTCACCTCTGACCTTGGAGTCCTTACTGAAACGCCACTGAGGCACAAAGACAGTTATGTCGCGGTGGCCTCGGTCCCAGAAGTACTGCACGGCAATGGCGATGCCCCGGCTGGAGAAGTAGTGCTGGAGGCCATGCCTGCAGTGGGAAGGGGTCAGCACTCAAGGGCCCTAGAGTGGAGGCCTGGCAGTCTGGTTGGACTGCCCTCTGCTTGGCACATGTCCCCAAGGTGAACACAACTGCCCATCTCTATCTCATCCCCCTCCCTGGGACCCTCAGCCCCACCAGGTACTCACACCATGGCCACATTGCTGCCATCGATGACAATATGGCGGAGGTCTGGCTTGCCTGGCACGTTAGCCAGGCACAGGGTGAAAGGGTCTTGGAGAGCCTCCTGGAAACGCTGTGTGCCAGTCACCAAGTTGCCCCCCCGGGTGCCCCGTTTCCACGGAGACCCCCGGCCTCGAGCCACAACCAGCTGCTTGTCTGCTCGGTCTCCCCTGTCCCCTCGGTCTCCACAATGCCACGGGGGTTCAGGCGCAGGTGGGGGGCTGGGCACTCTTGGAGGTGAGGCTTCCCCATTATGGAGCCGCTGAAGGAGGGAGGCTCCCCGGAACTGAGATGCCCTCTGATAGGGGCCCTGGGTACCAGGAGGTTGGCCCTGGACCCCGAGCCTTCCTCTTTCCTGGGGCACTCCCTCCTTCCCCAGGGCCTTTTCTTTCGGAGGCCCTGCCTGCCCGGCCTCTCCTCCTCCCAACTGTGACCTGAAGGCCACTTGTCTCTGCCAGGCCTCTTCCCCGGGCCACTCCTTCCACCCCAAATCCAAGTCCCTGGCACCACCCTGCTTTGTTCCCTCCTTATCCACGGCATGTCTCTCTCCCCTTGATTCTTGCCACCCTGTAGGTCCCGTGTCCAGAGACAATCCACCATCACCCAGGGGAGTCCTGACTCCCTGCTGCTGAGCACCCAGCGGACCTAGGCCCCCCCACCCCCAGGATGGGAATGCTTGGGGCCCCTGCCCTCGGGATGCCTCCTGCACCAGGCTCAGCAGCTCCTCCTGGATGGCCTGGGGCAGCTGCAGCAGGGCTTCTGTGTGGGCATCCCCCCGGGCCTGCAGCAAGGCAGAGAACTCTCTCAGCACTCCAACACACTGAGAGGCTCCAGGGGATGGCCCCAGACGAAGGTCCCAGCTCAGCCGCTCCACCAGCTCCTCCACTCGACTCTGGACCATGACGAAGGCCTCAGTCAGGCCACTGACCATCAGCGAACCAGGCATTCCAGGCACCAAGTGGGCAGATGTGCTCCAAGTCAGGCAATCAAGGAAGAAGCCCTGGGCTCCCAGAAAGATGCAGTGCAGTTTGGGTGGGTAGTGGATTTCATTCTGTAGCTCCGGGCTACAGAGACCCTTCAGGTACTCCTGGGGGAAAAGGGAGGGAAGGGAGGTAGGAAGAAAAAGGAGATTGCTGGAATCTTAAGTGGTCCAATAGCCCCTTTGGGCCCACTGCTGTCTCCTGAGCTCCAGGATGCCTGGGCAGAGAAATGGAGCCCTGTAGATCCTGAAAAAGGTGGGGATTAAAAGAGGATGGAGAAACTCACTTCTTTCCCTTTTCAGTTGACAACCTGTGGCTGAATTTCCATTTAGAACTCGACTCAACTTTAAGATATTGTTATAAGTAATCGGTTAAAAGGCTGTCTTTTCTAAACATTTATGTGTGTGTATGTGTGTTGCATATTTCCATCATAACGATCATCAACACTTTTACAGAGCTCATGCATTATGCCTTATGTGTTTTACCTCACTCACAGTAAGTTCAGTGAGGTGGATACTATTATTATTCATACTTTAAAGATAAGGAAACTGAAACTAGGACTAAAAGGATAGTATTCAGTGGTGGTGCCTTACTGAAAGCCCTGACTAACTCCAGAGGAAGCAATGTGGCCTCCCACCACACAGTGAATTCCTTGGTGGGGCCTGCTTGCCCAACCAGATTATCTCTGTTCTCCCAAAGAGTACAAACTGATTTGACCTGAATCACTTATTTCCAAACCCTGGCAGAACCTGGGTCATTACAGCAGAAATGAAACCAAAACTCTGGGCAGAAAATAGGCAAGTCTGTCAAAGCTCAGGGCCAGTGAGACAAGCAAGAAGTGAAGATCCTCCCAGCCCCTCCTCTCTCCTGCCTCCACGGGGGAGGGCGTCATTGTTTCCCCGGAAGGGTCAAGGAGAGGCATTCACCTTGGCTCTGCTGGCGTTCTCTTTGGGGCCCTCCAGCTGCAGCCAGATGTGAGGGTTCTCAGGACAGTCCTTTGGAAGGACGCTCATCCCCACCCTGAAGATGCGCTCCACGTGAGGCAGCTGCTCTCGCACCTTGTCCTCGGCCTCCGCAGACACCGCAAAGCGATCAGGGGACAGGGAGCCGACCCCCCAGGTAGGCATGGCTGCTTGGCCGCCCAACCCTGAAAAGGGGGAAAGCATCTCAGAGCCTTGATGTCCCCTCAGCCCAAATCTTGGTCTGGCCTACCTAGCTATCAACAGGTCGCATCTAGTTATCAAACCTGTAAACAACCCAGGAGGTAACCAGCACTTCAGTCCAGTTGGAATAGGGAGGGAATGTCAGAGTATCTGGACACAGGGGCCTTCTCTCCGGAGACGAAGTCACGGATAAACAAGGCTGTCTATCTGGGATGGCCGTGTGGCCTTTGGAAAAGGACGACCACAGCCCTGAGCAGGAACGGGGAGGAGGATCCAGCTGGGTCCGGAGGCCAGAAGGAGTGGACAGGTGACGAAGGAGTCCCTCTCCTCCGGGTCTCTGCAACCTCCGGGTCCAAGACGGCCTCTGAGAGACGAATCCTCACCAGGGCTTGAACTGGGCTCTCCTCCGGGGTCCCTCGTCGGCCATTCCCGAGGTCCGGGCCCCTCCCAGCCCCCCCCCTCCCCCTCCCCCTCCCCCTCCCCCTCCCCCTGCCGCCCCCCTCGGCCGCGCCACGCGCCCCGCGCTGGGCCGAGGGGCCGAGCCGGGCCCCGCCCACCGCCGCTGGCGGCCGCCGCCCCCGCCTGCGCGCTGCGCTGCGACCTCCGGCTCCCGCAGCCCGGGCGCGGGGCACAGCGCGCCTACCCGCCTCGCCGCCCGCCGCGGCCTCGGTCCCGCCGGCGCCGCTCGGTGCCCGCCGGCCCCAGCTTCGCCCGCGCCCCCGGCCCAGGGAAGAAGGGCGGGGGGCCCGAGTCGGGGCGGGCCTTCCCGATTCCTCACCCAACGGGGACTTCTCTTCCCCACATCACAAACAGTTTTTTGAGTCACTTCCTGGCCGGGGGCGGAGTCAGCTGGGCCCCTCCCGGGACTGGGCCAGCCCCGAGCCCCGACGCGCGCCCCCGCCAGCCGCCAGCTGCTCCCCGCCCCCGGCCCCGGCCCCGGCCCGCCCCGCCCACTAGCCCGCTCCGGCTCCGAGTCGGCCGGGTCAGGTCTCCCCGCTCCTCCTCGGAGTTTTTTTCAACCGCCCCGCGCAGTTGTTTCTCAGGAATGAGGAACCACTTCTTGGAGAGATGGAGGTGAAGAGGGCCTTAAAGGGACTAATCCAGTCCCTTCGGATGACGATATAGAAGACCAAGAAAAGAAAAAGACTGGTCCAGGGTCACAGGATAGTGACACCCTTGACCCAGGCACTTTCCACCAAAACAACTGTGGGGAAAACACAAGAACATTCACTTTCTTCCAACAGTGGAAAAGAGACTGCTAAGAGGGCTGCTGACTTGTGAAGGATCTTGAAGAGGGGAGGAGTGAAGAGGAAGGGAATGTCACAGACATGCACACACTCACACACACACTCGTGCACTCACACTCTCACGCAGACACCCATGTTCTCTGTGGTCCCAGTTCCAGCCTTCAGTGCCCTCCCGAGGGGCTGCCCTGGGGTTCTGGTGGTAGCCCTCCTGTCTGGCTGTCTCATTGCTCCTCTCCCTCCCAAAGCCCAACTGCTGTCATTTTGTGCCCTGCCAAGGAGGAGGGAACTGCAGTGACAGACAGCAGGAGTGAGAGGCAGGACAGAGTCGTGGGGCATGGAGAGAGATGCAGAGAGAGACGCCAAGACCAGGTGACCAGGAGTCCCAGAGAGAGAGCTGAAAAGCAGGTTGAGGGGTGGTGAGAGCCTGGGGGCGAGGCGGGAAGAACCAAGGAGCAGAAAGAGGAGGTTTGTGGGTCACAGAGCCACTCTGCCATGCTGGGACCAAAGCGACACTGGCCGCCAGGTCCCTCACTCAGCCTCGGGTTGCCTTTGGCCCTCACACTTATGGTCCTGAGGGCCGGGTGGGCCCAGGAGGGGACAGAGCCAGTCCTCCTGGAAGGCGAGTGCCTGGTGGTCTGTGAGCCCGGCAGAGCTGCTGCAGGAGGGCCAGGGGGAGCAGCCCTGGGAGAGGCGCCCCCTGGAAGAGTGGCTTTTGCTGCAGTCCGCAGCCACCACCATGAGCCAGCAGGAGAGATCGGCAATGGCACCAGCGGGGCCATCTACTTCGACCAGGTAATCCCCCGACTCTGCAAAGATCTGGAATCACTGTCCAGACCCACTCTGTTGCTAAGGAAATGGCCCTGCTGTGGGGCCCGCTGCCTGTCTCCTTTTCCTTCATTCCCACCATACGTGCCTTCCCTTTCTCATCATTTCTTTTAAATCTGTCCATTCTTCCTGTTTAGTCTACTTGCCACCCCTTCCTTTCCTTACTGCCCCTTCCCTCAATGCCGTGGCTTCTCGGAGCCCCACTCAGCAGGGTCTCTTCCCACAGGTCCTGGTGAATGAGGGAGGTGGCTTTGACCGCACCTCTGGCTCCTTCGTGGCTCCTGTACGGGGCGTCTACAGCTTCCGGTTCCATGTGGTGAAGGTGTACAACCGCCAAACTGTCCAGGTGACCTGAACCCTAGGCCCTGTCCCATCCCTGGCGCAGGAGGGGAAGGGAGGAGGGGAGCGCAGGGGACTCCCAGGCAGACCTCCATTAACCTACATCCTGAAGGGCCAGGAGCAAGAGGAGAAAGGGCCTGCTGAGCAGAGATTGCGAAGAAGGCACAGCATCCAATGCTGGTCACTTCTCAGTCATCCAGGAGGGCGCACTGAGCCCCAGGTTCCCAGTTTCCAGAGTGTCTCTCTGGGGCTGGAGAAAAGGAGGGAAGTGGGGTTCCTGGGACAAGGGCCGGGGAGAGGTGCTAACTGGATTCCCCTCCCCAGGTGAGCCTGATGCTGAACACATGGCCTGTGGTCTCGGCCTTTGCCAACGATCCAGATGTGACCCGAGAGGCGGCCACCAGCTCTGTGCTTCTGCCTTTGGACCCTGGAGATCGGGTATCTCTGCGCCTGCGTCGAGGGAACCTGCTGGGTGGCTGGAAATACTCAAGCTTCTCTGGCTTCCTCATTTTCCCACTCTGAGGACTCAAGCCTTTCAAGGATGGAAACCTAGCCCCTGACCTTTGCCCTCTGCTCTCTGCCCAGAAGTAGTGTCTTTAAGGAAGGAGAGAGATGCCCTCTGGCTGCATTTTTATTCCACTTGCTTGCATGAGACCCTGTGCCAGACATCCAAGGTGAGGAGTAGAGCTCTGGTGTCTCAGACCTGCCTTTCTTACTCCACCCCGACAATTGCCCCCAGCCTCCCACTGCATTTCCTGCCTGCAGTCCTCGGATCAGGGCAGGGTTTGGCAGGTAGGGAGACCTGTGCTACCTTGCAGACTCTGCTCTTTCTATCCCCCACCCCTCCCCCAACCCTGCTTCCTGCTCGGTACTATTTGGGAACAGGTGGTTCAGGTGAGCCTGACAGGCCCCTGCATGGGACCAGATGGACCAGCCTCAGCATACCCAGCAGGCTCCTTCCTGTGAGGAGTGCCAGCATCACAGATCTCAGCCATTGCAGTCAGAAGCTGAGCCAGCACTGTGTGGGCCAGGGCAAGAGGGAGGCTCAGCCACTAGCAGAAGTGTAGGGAGGATGGCAGAGCAGCGGGAGCCTGTGACTGGTGCAGCAGGATGGAGGCATGCACCCAGCCTGAACACAGTACACACTTTCCGTGTACACTGGGGCAGCCAGACGGTGAACCCAGGCATCTATTTGTGGCAGATCCCAGATGGACTCTGGCCCTCACCTCTCTACCCAAGACTTGGGGTGTGTATGTTTGCTTTGGCTGAGAGCAGGTATATAGAGCTTCTTTTGGCAGCTGGAGATAAAGGTAGGTCACATGCAGGCCATGGTAGGTCTCCAGGCAGGGAACACATCAGTGACCGTGGCTGCTTCCTGGAACTGCTCCACCTTTATAGTCTGAAGTTCAATCACTTCATGCTCTGACTACCATTTCCTTCCTCTCAGCTCTCTCACTGACCTTCACTGTACCTATTTCACACATCCCACAACCTCTCTTCTTTCTCCTGATTTAGAGCATCTTATCCTCCTCCTCAGACTTCCTGTTACCTTGGATTCCATGGTGCATCCCTTCACCACTCTCCTGCCAGTATTATAAATTCTGTCTCACCTCTCTGTCCCATTGCCCCAGCATGGATGACTCTATCAGTAAAGTGATTAGAGAATGATGGTCAGTGAGACACTATAGGATCACTAAAGAGAGAAGATGCTGTTACAGCTAGGTTCAGGGATTATAGGATACAAGGAGGTATGTTGTACAGACAATAAATGTAAAATTATATGTTAAAGTCAAATAAAAAAGGATTTGGTAGTGCTTGAGTTAAATAGGAAATACCAGTGTGAATTTGTGGTTTTCAAAAGAAATTACTTTTTCAAACTTTATCACTAAAGTAGCATAAAACAACATCGGGGAAAAATCTGATGTGCATTCTTAGCACCTGGATCTTTGCCTCAAATATTATTCATCTTTAAAGGGATTCAGGCTCCCTCAGAGAATAGTTCCATGTCATGAATAACTCTAGGCCTCGAACATATTGGTGAAAACAAGCAAAGTTTTTGTTTTTTTTATATATAGGGTAGATCTACAAAGGCAAAGGAGCCAATTTTAATAGGCTTCCACAAACTGACCTTTGTGGAATTTGTGACAACTTGATAATCAAAAGGAAAATAATATAGTTAATTGAAACAAGGTGAATTTTTAAAATCCACAACTCTGTTGTGATTTTCAAAAAGAAAATAGCAACTATACAATATGCAAAAATGTAGTTAATATACTGAGTGAAGAAGTATGACCATAATAGGATATTTTTAGTTAATTTTGATAAGTAGAAGAGTATAAATATAGCAGATATTATATTCATTCATAAGGCACATTTATTTTTCTTATCTGCATAAGTAGGGATGGGTGGACCAAGAGAGCTCTGAGTAATTCCAGAAAAAATTGGAACTGTACCAAAAATGAAAGAGATTGATTGGCACCATCTGGTCATACTTTACAACCAGGAAGGAAGAAATTCCAGCAGTGTGTTACATGATGATGAATTAGTCAAACATCCAAGAGATAACTGCTCACTGCTCAAGCATGATCTTTCATTTCTTGGGAAAGAAAGCCTCTATACTACTCTACTAATTATAATCAGATTACAGTAACAGTGAAACCCAAAATAATACTGGCTTAAACAAGATGATAGATTATTTCTGTCTCACATAGAAGAATCTGCAAATAAAGAGTCCAGGAGTGGATGGCAGTTTTATGATCATCACAGCCCAGTTTCCTTTCTTGCTCTTCTACCACCTTTAGCATATTACCTTCTGACCCAAGGTGGCTCCTTGAGCTCCAGCCATTACATCAGCCTTACAGTCTCCAGGAAGGAGGAAGGAAGGACACACCCATTTCCTTTAAAAGAAGCTTTCTGAGAGGTACATCCAACAATTCTGATTGCATCTCCTTGGTTAGAATTTTGTCATATGTGTCCACATTGGGTAGGGGTGGAAAGGCTAGAAAATAAGTCCTTATTCCAGGCAGCCATGTCCAGCTAAATGTCAGGAGTTATATAATAAGAAAGAAGGGGAGATTGGATATTGGGGAAAACAATAATATTGGGGGTATTGGGGGAGTTTGTAAAAATGTAAATGAGCTAAATAAATTTGTAAATGTCAGTAAAGTTATTGTATTAATTTTCTATTGCCCTGTAACAACTACCACAAAGTTAGTGCCATAACACAACTTTGATTGATTTATTACCTCACAGTTTCTATAGGTCAGAAGTCCAGCAAAGCATGACTGGATTCTCTGCTCCGGGTTTCATTAGGTCATGTAGGCAGGGCTGCCATCTTCACTGAACTGAAAGCATCCATTCCCAAGCTCATTTAGAATTCAGTTCCTCATAGTTGTAGGGTTGAGTTTCCTAGCCATCAATCTTTGGGCCAACAAGGTCAGGCCAAGTACTCACAGTACCTCTCTGACCTACCCTTAGGTTATGTCTCTGACTTTAAACATTTTCTAATTTTAATGGCTCATATGATTAGATTGGGCCCACACAGATAATCTAGGAAATCTTTCTATTTTAAGACCTTTAACTTTAATTACATAGGAAATGTCCCTTTACCATTTAATTCAGGAGGTTTGGGTATGGACATCTTTGGGACATCTGCATGTTATAATCATTAAACTTAAAGATGAAATAATTTAAAGAGAAAGTATCCGGTATACACTAATACACTAATTAGTGGGAAAAGTGTGGACTTGAAAAGTTCCAGTCATGTATAAGGTAAACACTGGCTCATATTTTCATCATCTTAGAAGGTCAAGTAGCTCCCAGATCCCAACCAAGAATTCACAATTAATGATGATAATTAATAATTTGATTAACAATTCAAAACATCATCTCACTGAGATAATATTCTTCTATTGGATACCTAAATTCCATAATTAGTTTGAATTGAGATAATGTCCTTCTCTTGGGTTTACAAACCCATTTTTATAATGAGTGTAAGTGTAAAAAAGTTTATAATCTTTATAAGGTACATGTGCTTTACCAAAATGTTTGAAGCACGTAGAGAAGCTGACATATAATAATGATGATTCTATTGAAATGTGTAGGAAGATTTAAGTTTGCTATCAATATTTAGATAATTTGAATTGCAAAATGTGTAGATTTTGACTTGGTTATATAAATAGTGTTTAAATATATAGATAATTTTTGCATAAGTAGTTTTGTGAAGTAAATAAATTAGACAACAAATAAAGCACAGATGGTGGCTAGTGTTCCTCTCCAGGCACAAAAATCTCCTAGGACTTTAAGGGACCTAAGAATAGAATCCAACTGTCCACCTTCTCTACACCCACGCCCTGGCAGCTGATTGCTACAAAGAAAAGTCCTGCCGAAGGATCTGCTGTGGTTCTAAATCCACGGTCTCTAGCTGCCCCTGGTCCTCTATCCTCCCAGCTGTTCTTCTGTGGTTTTCTTTGCCAGCTTCTTTTCTCATCCTCCCCAGAATCCAGCTGAAGACTTCTGTTCTCTCCTTCAACCTCTTACTCCTCCAGCTCTGCCCCCACCGCCCGCAGCAGACTCTTCACTCTGCTTCACTGAGAAAAGCACAAACCCCAGGAGAGACCCTTCCACCAGCATCTCCGGAAACTCACCGTCCTCCTCCTCTCTCCTTCCTATCTGGCTCAGTAGAAGTCGTGTCCTTCTCTCTGTCAAGGCGGCCATCTTCATCCACCAGTCATGGATTCCGTTTCCTGCAAACATAGCCTTTTCTTTTCCTCTCCTCCCTGCTGTAGGTCCAACGTCTCTCTCCTGTTTGGCTGTTAAATAGACTCAAGTCTCTTGAATCTAAAACAGAAAAAGACGGATGTGGAAACAGCGGTAGACATGTAGTTACCCTCAGCTTTATATGCTAGTGAGCGTCACCTCTCCTCCCCTTGAGAGCCAGGTATCTATGCGCACAGGTTGCTCACCCCTTAAGTCAACTGTGGCCTCTGCTGCTCCACCTGAACTGCCCTCAGCTGGCCACTCAGAACTCCTGAGTGACTAATGTCACTGTCATCTAGCCCTCTGTCACTCAGGCTCTCCCTAATATTTGACCCTGTTGGCCACCCGCTCCTTCTAGAAGCACTCCCTGCCCTGCCTTCCCTGACTGTACACGCTCTGGGCTCTCCCTCCAACTCTCTGCTGAGGCCTTTTTCAGGCTCCTATACCCTGGCCCATCTCCTAAATGTCAGTTTCCCTCGAGGTTCTGTCTTAGAATTCCTTTTGTCCTGACACACTCTCAAAAGCACAAGTCTCATCCTTGTGCTGACAATGTCCACATTTTTTTATCTCCAGAAACTCCCTCCTAAATCTCAGACTTGTACATTGCCTATCCCACCTTAAAGTAAACCTGCTAAAATTAGTCTTTCATCACTAAGTCTGTTTCTTCCTTTATTCTCTGTGTCTAGAAATAGACCATCCCCATTGCCCCAGGGAAACACCAGCCACAATCCTTCCCTCTCCCATGACCCCCATCCAGTCACTCACATACATCCATCAGTTCCATCCATTGTTTCCCATCCATCCTGGCTCAAACTACCTATATCGATATCGATATCGCAGATAAGAGTTCTACAAAAGCTTCCTAACCAGCCCCCTTGGCCTTTGGTGAGTTCGTTCTTCACACTGGGGTTGCCATACTGATCCAGTTAAAAGAACCTCACTGCCTTAAAGCCCTTTAGGGGATTGTGGGGAAAGGGAGAGGGTCTAGGATTAAATCCATATTCCTTAATGAGATTTTTTAGGTCCTTTGCAGTCCAGATACTGCAATCTCCTTTGATTCATTTTTTGCCATCTACAGGAAGGTAGAAACTTACAAAATAGCACCATTTATTAGCTGAGGGGAAGTGGCACCCCTTATGTGTTGGGGGACATGTAGCTGGGGTATTAAGGGTATGCAGATTATGATCTGCTAGATGAGGTACAAGCCACCACATGGGATCAGCAAGTAACTCCCTCGGTTGCCCAGCTGAGGAAGTAAAAACCTGCAGTCATTTTGAAGGCAGTAGGGGAAGGGAGGCAATGAGCAAGGGGAAGGGCAGTGCTCCGACCCAGTTTACATGTGAACAGGATAGTAAGAGCGTATTACGTATAAGGTGGTTGGGGTGCAGGTCACTAACTTTACACAGGTTCAACACTAAGTGGTCATTTTCAAAGGTGCCCCCAGGAAAAGCAAGTGGTAATTTGGGGCAGGAATCCTAAATTCAAGTCCTTATCCAAATGTCCAGACTCTGGGTCATTATACTCTAAAATGCCTAAACAACAACTTGAAATAGCTTTTTTCTCATTATAGCTCAGAAATCAAGGGCAGGACATTCGAGTCAAAACTGATCAGGGCCAACACAATTGTTCTTGGACCTAACTGAGGTAGACCAGCTCTGTTTTAGTTTGTAAATCATCTTAATCTGGACCAAACTGAAATGGAAAAATCTTAATATACATTATACTAATGTATATTAATAGAATATATTAATGAAGATGGAGAGGCCATAGACTAGTGGGGAGAAAGTAACTCTAACAACAAAGTGAATATACTTGTGTGAGAAACAGTGAATATGGTGGTGAAGGAGGTGGGCACTGAAGCCTCTCACTTAGTAGCTGCACATGACCTTCAGCAAATTATTCAACCTCCCCTTGCCTTATTATCTTCCTCTACAAAATAGAGGAAATATTGTATATATCCCATAGGATTGGAAAGCACAGACCAAGTATCTAATACGTAAGTTACTATTACCATAAGAACTAAGAAGTTAAAACTGCTGCATGTCCCAAGGATTCTTGGACAATCTTTTTAAAGTGGTAGGATTTTTGTATTGTTTTATTTATATTATTTTTACATATATATTTGTTTTATTGATATTGTTTTGTATTGTATTGGTTTTTGTATTGTAGCCATTTACCTGTTGTAATGCTTCTTTCTTTCAGATGTGTTCACTTCTACCCAGAAACACAAAGATATCATAAAGAGGCCCTAGGAAAACATGGTATAGCAAGACTTAGGGGGTGCCCATCTCACTAGATAGTTATGTACTTAAAAAAATTTTTTTACTGGAGTTTAGTTGATTTACAAGTTACTAATTTAGTCATTTAAGTACTTTTTTTTTACTTGAATTACATTTTTTTTAATTTTCTTTACTTTATTATGTTGATTTTGCCATACATTGACATGAATCCGCCATGGGTATACATATGTTCCCCCTCCAGAACCCCCCTCCCTCCTCCCTCCCGATTCCCTCCCCCTGGGTCATCTCGGTGCACCAGCCCCAAGCATCAACCCTGGGCTGGCGATTGATTTCACATATGATAATTAACATGTTTCAATGCCATTCTCCCATATCATCCCACCCTTGTCCTCTTCCACAGAGTCCACGAGACCATTCTATATATCTGCGTTTCTTTTGCTGTCTCGCATACAGGGTTCTCGTTACTATCTTTCTAAATTCCATATATATGCATTAGTATACTGTATTTTTGTTTTTCCTTCTGGCTTACTTCACTCTGGATAATAGGCTCCAGTTCCATCCACCTGAGTAAAACTGATTCAAATGAATTTTTTTTTTAATGCTGAGTAATATTCCATTGTGTATATGTACCACAGCTTTCTTATCCATTCGTCAGTTGATGGGCATCTAGGTTGCTTCCACGTCCTGGCTATTGTAAACAATGCGGCGATGAATATTGGGGTACACGTGTCTCTTTCAATTCTGGTTTCCTCGGTGTGTATGCCCAACAGTGGGATTGCTGGGTCATATGGCAGTTCTATTTTCAGTTTTTTAAGCAATCTCCACACTGTTCTCCATAGTGGCTGTACTAGTTTGCATTCCCACCAACAGTGTAATAGCGTTCCCTTTTCTCCACACCCTCTCCAGCATTTATTGCTTGTAGACGTTTGGATGGCAGCCATTCTGACTGGTGTAAAGTGGTACCTCATTGTGGTTTTGATTTGCATTTCTCTGATAATGAGTGATGTTGAGCATCTTTTCATTTAAGTACTTTTTAATGTGAGAATGAGGTACAGTATAGAATGTTCTCTATATTTTATGTCTGGGACTGTCTGATGACTTTGTAATTTCTCTGATTGAGACTCGGGAAACTCAGCTGCCAGTGCCCAAAATGAGAAAAAGAAATAGCGATGGTATAAAGGAGAGAAGCAGTGACTAGTGGTCTGCAGTGCCCACAGTGCTCAACTGTGGAACAATCTTCTTTATTTGCCCCTCTAAAAATAGGGGGAATCTCAAATCAGATTCTTGTAAATTGTTCAATGGCGAAGAGAAATCTCACCAATAGGCTTATAAGCCAATGTGTGTAAAATAGGAGTATTGCTTAAAGTTTTCTTGAACAGAAAGTAGTGATTTTGTCAAGCCCCTTCTAGATCAACTTCCTCTTAGGAGTTATGAACCTTTCACTTGCTGCCCCGTCCTAAGAGCACCTGCGTTATTTTCAGTGAAGGAGGTCAGAGAAGACAAGACCTCTCTGGATCATGCATGAGCGGAGGCTTCAGGCTCCTGTGCTGTGGGCTCCTACGCCATGCTCCTTCCCTTACCACTCTGCACTGTATTTGCTTGTTGAAATGCCTCTCTCACCTGGCAGTGGGCCCAAAAGGGCAGAGACCACGCCACTCCCATTACCTCCACCCACTCTGCAATAGACAGGGCCTGGCACACAGTAGATGCTCTATCAATGCTGAGTGACTGTGACCATGGGAGCCGGGGAGTTCTCAGGAAGGAGTTCCCAGAAGGGGCGTTCTCCTTCCTGCCCCTCCATCCCCCGACCAGTGCTGAGTGGGCAAGTGAGAAGGGAAGCAAGAGCAGACACTTGAAGTGTGGAAGCTTGGCCAGGGTTAGGAAGGTCTCTGAGCCTGAGGGGCAATAGCAGCCAGCGTTCTAGGACAGGAAGAAGAGAAATATGAGCTCTGTGTGATTGCCTTTGTCTGTTGCGGCTGCTGTAACAAAAACAGCAGAAATTCAGTTTTCACAGCTCTGGAAGCTGGACGTTCAAGATCAGGGTGCTGGCAAATCAGGGCTCTAATAAGAGCCCAGTTCCTCACACGCAAATGACCATCTGCTCATTGTATCCTCAAATGGTGGTGAGGGTAGCTCCAATCTCTCTCTCTTCTTACAAGGACACAAATCTCATCTTGGGGGCTCCACCCTCATTACCTTATCTAAACCTTATTACCGCCTCAAAGCCCCATACCTTAATACCATCCCACTAAGGGTTGAGATTTCAACTTATAAACCTGAGGGGACACAAACATGCAATCCATCCCAGTGATGAAGGATTACTCCATGCCCCGCACCACAGGAGCCTCTTTGCATGGATTATTTCACAAGATCCTTGCACCATCTGTAATTTAGGAATTCTTAGCCTGCACTAGACAGATGGGGAGACCAAGACTTCAGGAGAAGACCACATAGGTTGCAGCCATGGAGTCGGTATTCAAACCTAGTTCTATCATGTTTCTGACACAGCCAAGTTGGTTCAGCATGGATGTCATTCTTACACCAGCCTTCATTCATCTTCATTCCCACCTGCTCAGTTGTGTCCAACTCTTTGTGACCCCATGGACTGTAGCCCGCTAGGCTCCTCTGTCCATGGAATTTTCCAGGCAAGAATACTGGAGTGGGTTGCCATTTCCTTCTCCAGGGGATCTTCCTCCACCCAGGTCTCCCGCACTGCAAGTGGATTCTTTACCATCTGAGCCACCAGGAAGCCCAGAATTGAATCTATAAAGTTAAAACAAACAAACAAACAATCTGGACATTAGCTCCATTTTGATCCATTTATTGACAAATCAAATGGAAAAAAAAAGGTCACAGACGGGTATAATATCATAAATGTGGTTAACAGGGGAATGGGTACAGCACTGGGGAAAGAGAATGAGGTTGAACAGACCATCAGAGGGAGGACGAAGGAGGGAAGAAGAGGGAGACATGCAGGGGGAGGAGGAGGGGGAAAGAGGTATCTGCTAAAAACCCCATGGCTCACCTTTCAGTGTCCCAGCTGTCAGCCAATCATTCTTTCCTGGACAGAATTAACAGCTAGAAATGCTTTAAGGGCAACACCTAAGTGGTTTGTCTACAAGATTTGGGAGATGGGGAGTTGGAGGGAAGATGGGTACAGGATTTTAAGAGCTTCGCTCACTTGAACCCCCATCTACGGTGAACAGAGAACTAAGAAGCTTAATCCTGGTCCTAGCTCAGCCACCAACTCTGTATGACTTTGGGCAAGTCACTTCCCCTTTCTGGGCCTCTTACTTTGGCTGTAAAACAAGCAAACTGGACTTGATGGCAAGTTCTACTCTGGCTCTAGCCATAAAAAGTGTTCTGGCAACTTGAGCTAGGCAAGGAGACTGGCTCAGCTTCAGAGAAATGAAGCTACACAGAGACTCCGCCAGAGTGACAGGAGTCTGGCCTCCGCCTCGAACCCTCTCTGTTGGCAACAGCAGCAATTCAGAGGGTGAGCGAAGGCACACACACCTGCGGGAAACACACTCCCCCAGTGAGTGAGCTTTGCAGAGTGGCTGGGGTCTGCCAGGATTGTCTCTACACAGAAGGCAAATCCAGGGGACTGGGGCAGGATGGGGGAACCCAGACAAAGCAGCCATATTCTGTAGGGTCCAGGGATGCGGCGCACAGGGGTGGTGGGAGGAGAGGGCTGTGGGTTTTGGGGTGGGGCTGGAATGAAGAGCCACGCCTGTACCACGCTGTGCCAGACTGCTCGTTTCAGTGACCCCCTGCCAACCCAAAACAGAGGTCTGGGCCCCTTGGTCTAGTCAAAGCAGCTCTTCAGGTAGAGATGCCACACTTGGCATCAAGATCCTTGACTCCTGTACGGTCCGTGTCCTCAAAGCTAGGGTCAGGGAGTGTCTCCATTGGCTGGAGTCAAATGAGGTAGGCTGACTCTCTCCCCCTTGCCCTTCTGGAGCCGACAGGCAGGACGAGCCCACCTGGCTGGCCACCCTCCCACCCCACCTCTAAGCCTCGGGGCCAAGGACTGCCAGTCCTCCCTTGATAGATGGGCAGGCCTAGCCTGGCCTGAGAAAGTGGTCCGTGAGACGGAGGATGGGTGCCTCTCCTTAGCCTGCATGGATCTGTCTTAACTGTTACGGCTTCAAGGGCGAAGGTTCCCCAAAGGGACAGACTGGGGAGGAGCCCGTATCCGGGGATCCTGTTTGACAGGGGAATGTGGTTTCAGTTCTGAGGTCCAGAACCACACCGTTTCATGGTAAGGACAGCCAGGAGTAAGATTCTGGGCTGTGCGTGTGTGTCTGTACATTCTCACTTGGGGAGAGACATTGAACCCGGCCTTCCTCAGGAAAGGAACTCTGCTCCCCAGGGTAGAACTGCCAGAGGCCCACGTCTGGCAGCCTTCAGCAGATTCTCCCAGTACCCCATACTGGGGATGTTTCGTAGGGACGCTGGTCCCCAGTTCAAGGCAGTTCAGCAAAGCTTTGTGAAGTAACTTCTCTACAAAAGGCACAGTGAAGAGTCCCGAGGGAAGGGGTGGGGAGGCTGTGAGCGCATGGCTGGGGGCAGGGGGAGACCTAGCAGCAGCAGCCCAGGACCCTGGGAGGGGGCTCCCCCACTGCTCCAGCTCACTGCTCCAAGACCTTGAAGGACAGCGGGGTGACGCTCTTGGCAAAGGGCTTCATCAGACTGCTAGGGTAGATGCACCCAAGCTTCTCTGGGGTGGGGAAGCCCCAGACCCTGTAGAGGGATGGGCTTAGCCGGTCCCCGATATAGAAAGGACCCACCCACTTGGCACTGCTGCCGTTCCTGGGGAGGGACAGCACGAGGGCCTGGTCACCCACGTTCCACTCCTTCTCCTGCCTCTCACGCTTGAAACGCCTGTTCTCAGCCTTTTCGCTCGTCTTCTCGGCCACCCTCCAGTGGAGCTCCAGCAGCTCCCTCATGAGCTGTAGCAGGAATAAATCCATCTTGAGCCCTTCGATGTTCGCACTGCTCATCTCCCACCACAGGGGCTCGGTCAGCCTCTCCTCGGCCCCTGTCAGGATATGGAAGGGCGAGGCCTGGCTGGAGGAGGCCCTGAAGGCCAGGTGCAGCAAGGGCAGGGAAGCTGCCCACTTCTTGCCATGCAGGAAGATGAACTCCTTGAGGGCCCTCTTGAATTCCCAGTAGGCCCCAGAGCTCGTCAGGCAGGGGAACTGGAGGTCCCTGCTCGGGGAGGCCACATGAACTCCCAGGGCCAGCCCACAGCTTACCAGGACGTGGCGGGCAAACTGGGGGCCCTGGGCAGCCTCCAGCCTCACGGGAATGCCCCACCTGGCAAACACATGCTGCAGCAGCAGCTGGGCCACAGCCGTGTGCGTGTAAGGCTTCAGCGGGAACGCCTCCACCCACCTGGTGTTGGGGTCGGCCACGATCAGCACATGCTTATGGCCCTCCTCACTGACGGTGACCGGGCCCACCACCTCGATCTGCAGGTTGGACCAGGGGGCGGTGGACTTGAGGGGCCACAGAGACTCAATGACCTTCACCTCACTGCCTAGCAGATTCCGGGGGATGCAGAACAAGCAGCTCCTGCAGTAATGTCTCACGTGCTCCTGCATCCCTGGCCACCACCCAAGCAACCGCAGCTTTCTATAGGTCTCCTCGGGCCTCTGGTGGGCCCCCATGGGGCCATCGTGCACAGCGAAAATCAGGTCCCTCCGGAGCTGCCGCGGGACCACCCAGACCCTGGGCCTCTTGTCTCCCTTGAACATAAGCAGGCCACTCTCCTTGTCCAGGCTGAGGGAGCTAAAGGCAGAACTGAAGGGTGAGGAGTTGGATACCTTCTGCCCGGCCTGCAGCTTGGCCATGATATCGGCCAGAGTGCTGTCGCTCCGCTGCAACGTCAGCAAATCGGGCCTCTTGCACATGGTACGGGGAGTCACTATAGGGGCCGGCACGTCATTTGGCAAATTCCAACACTGATCGCCCCCCTGGGCACCCTCCTTGGCTAGGGTGTCCACCGTCACAGCAAACAGGGAGCCCCGGTAGGAGGTTCGATAGATGAACGGGAGGGACGAGAGGCCAGAGGTGAGGTCTATGATGTAGGAGAGCAGGCTTGGGTGAGGTAGTGGGGTCCCGTCGGAGGAGAGGAAGCCCCGAGCCCTCCAAAGGGGCAGGAGCTCCCAGAGGAGGCTGAAGATCCAGTTGCAGTGTGTGAGGAAAACCACAGGCATGTGGGAATGGCCAAAACGCTCCAGGCCACAGGCCACGGCCGCCAGGTGGGCATAGGTTGGGGTGTAAGGGGAGCAAGAGAAGGAGAGGGAGACAGGGGGGCTGGTGGGAGACAGCACGTAGAGACCGAAGCCAGCACACCACTCATCCTCCCGATAGAAGCAATACCCCGACATATGGATGCAGATAAAAGTGGACAGGTCGGAAAAAGGAGGCAGAACCTGGAAAAACCGAGGCATGGAAGCCGTGGGAGTCAGCAGCCGGTTCTTCCCCAGCAGGCCCTGGAGAAGGGTCAGTTCCAGCGCTCTCTTGCCCTTGTCCTGTACCAAGAGGGCCCATCTGATCAACCACGCTTTGGCAACCCTGCGGCCATCCCACGCCTCAGAGTCCACAGTGGTCCGGGAGGCATAGAAAAGGTCCAGGACCACGGGGCTGTCCCCAATGTAGCGGGAGAAATGCTTGAGGGCCCAGGCCACGGCGTAGGGGCTGTCTCCCCCTGACTGCGGGCCCTCACTGTCTTCGTCGGGGAGGAGGGGTTTTGAGGTATAGGCTACCGGGTGCTTCCTCCCCGAGTGCTCCTGGTACACGACAGCCGTCAGGGCCACTTGGCTCACCGTCACCTCCAGGTGGAAGGGCAGCTGGGGGTTGGGGACTGACAGGCAGAGGGCAGACACCAGGGCTCGCTTCAGAGCCAGGAAGGCCTTCTCATGCTCCAGCTCCCACCGCCAATCTGGCTTCTGTTTGAGGAGGCTGTGCAAGGGTGCCACAAGGGCTTCATAGTCGGGGATGACGTCCCGGTGGGAGTCTGTGAACCCCACAAAGAAGGAGAGGGCGGTGAAGTTGCTGGGGATGGTCAGCTGGGCCAGCTGGGCAAGGACCTGCTGGCAGGGAGCCTTTCCATCCCAAGGGATGCCTAGCGAGGGAGAGGCCACCGCCGGCTGGAGATCGATGTCCAGGGCCTCATCCTGGGGGTCGTGGAGGCTGAGGCACCGGAGGATTTCCTCTGAGAGGGAAGGGCACTCAGCCCTGAACACGGACATCAGCGAAGAGTCCAGATCCTCCTCCTCCTCCTCCTCAGCCAGCTTCTGCATCTCCTGCTCCTCCCTCTGCTCCTCGTCCTGTCTTTCCTCCTCCTCCTCCTCCTCCTCCCTGAATTCTTCCACATTCTGCAGACTCTCTGGGGGGCCAGGGTCCGCCGTGTTGTCCCTCAGCTCAGAGATGCTGGCCGAGCTGGGAGGAAGGGTTTTCCACACCTTCAGGAAGTTGCCAATGTCGGTGTCCAACCTACACCGAAACAGCAGGGCAGAAGGGTCTGATGGAGGAGGTGGGGGACAGCCTGCCTGAGAGGCCACCTGAGGCGAAACTAAATGGCTGAGTGTCCCTGAGGCCAGGTCAGCCTCCCACACAGCACAACCTGCCCATAGATACTCCCTCCAGCCCCAGCGTCCACTAAACCGCAATGTCAGATATTCATCTGGGCTTTGAAGTCTTATTTAATCAAAACCTCATTGACCAAGTGACATTTCCAAGCAGTTTTATGCCAATGGTTTGATAAGCATTAGACAATTGGTCCTTCCAACCAGATTCTAGGCTAAGCAAGCAAGGGGAGCTCAAGAGAGGGAAGGAGGCCAGACAAGGGGCTTAGGAGGGCACAGCATGCAGACCTTGGCCACAGAACTTTTCTTCAAAATGGGGAAATGGGACTGGGGGACCTGACCTGGGGAGCAATGCCCTGCCCAGAAGGTGCTGACCACAGTCCCCTGCTGGGCCCAGGGAACTGAGGGGGCTCAGAGCAGGTGAAAGCCAGAGGAACTGAGTTACTGCAAATCAGTTCTGCCGGCACCAGCACAGTGATCTGGGGAAAGTGCCTGAGCCTCGGATTCCTCATCTGTAAAACAAGGACAGTGGTCACAAGTGTCTAACTCAAGCTGTGAGGTCAAAGGGGGAAAGACACGTGGAGAAAACTCCTCTTGGTATATACTCCAGACATAGCTCCCCCTGCATGCAATGAGACAAAAGCGAGGTGGTTCACCGCAGCACGGGTGCCCACAGCATAACACAGAGACTGTCAAACGGCCTCCCATCAGAGACCCCATAAACCTGTCGGGCACTCATGCAATGGAATAAAGAATGGATGTTAAAGCCAGCCACATGAACCAACATGGCGCACACCTGGGAAAAACAATCAAACATGGGGACAGATGCCAGCTGTGGAAGGATACGTACAGTACTAAAGCATGCGTGCAAGATTGTGAAACTGCAAAACCATACTGTTATTAGTTTATGGATGTGCAGATGTGGGTGGAAGTACAAAGACCTGAAAAAGTCAAATCACTCTGCTCACTATGAAGCGCCAAACAAATGTTGGCTAGCACCAAGGGGAAGCTTCCGGTCAGTCCCAGGAGGAGCTGGGAGGTGGCAGGAGGCTGGGGAGGTCCAGCCCATTACCTGTTTGGCTTCTTCAGAAATTCATCCAGGGTGGGGCCATCACGGCCCAGGGGGTCATCGGGCACCATGAAGAGATTCCCCGCAAAGGTGAAGGGCAGCAGGCTGGGCCCGGGACAGAAGAAGAAAGGTCACTACGGAGCCCTTGACCCACCCTCACCCTGTTGCCAGCTGGCGTCTCCACAGGAACTGAGACCAGCATATCCTCCAGCAGGTGCTGGTGAGCACCACTCCAAGGCCCCTCTCCCTGCCTCCAAACCCCCGGCCAGGGGCTGTCTGGCACCCACAGGGAAGGAACAGCCCAATCCCATGGAAGCCGCCTCACCGATCTTTGACCATCAATTTCTTGGAATTATTTATCAGGACGTGGAGCTGCTCATTGGTGACGATGATGCCATCTGTCTCTTCCGCCAGCTTGACCATGAACCTGCGGGGAGAGGGGGAGTCACTGTGGACCCAGTACCCAGCCTCTCACCTCCCCAGTCCTCTGAGAAACTGAACTTGCAGCTTCCTGTTGAGAAATGTAGGACAAAAACACTGCCCTTGATAGTCAGGGAGCCAGGGCTTGAGAGCCCATTCTCGTCTATGCAGCTAGCTGGAGGATCCCAAGGCCCTGGAAAGGCAACCTGAGATGCACATTCCCCCAACAGTCTATGCAAACAAAGACCCCTGTTTTACACAAAGGCATTCACATACACGTGCTTAGACACACACACAGAAACCCACGCCTTGTCCACATCCACACATACCTCTTTATTGCTTCGGTTTCCATACCTGTCGATCAAACATAAGGTACCTACCTTCGACCGCTGTGAGAATTAAACTGAATGAGAGTTTAATACACTTAATTGTCTAGCTCAGTGCCTGCTGCACAGCAGATATTAATACCCAGTACTCCACGATTATTCTTCACCAATTGACAACATTCATGTACATGCCAAGACACACTTACATACATGTATATGCATCTATATACATGTAAAAACACTTACCTGAGTAAACAAATCCATTTTTCCAAGGATCACTTCTCCTTGAAAGAGGACTATGACCAGGAAAGAAAGCAAAGACTACCTGCTTCTCAGCATTTACTGCAGCAAGCCATTCTGGCAAACCCTGACCATGCAATTCCACAAGTGCCCAGCAGAGGGCCCTTCTGCAGAAAAGGAATTCGTGCTAAGTCGCTTGTCTCGTCGGATACCGTGCAATCCTATCGACTGGGGCCAGCCAGGCTCCTCTGTCCGTGGGATCTCCCAGGCAAGAAAAATGGAGTGGATTGCCATGCTCTCCTCCAGGAGAAAAGCCATCTTCCCTCAAACCCAGGCCTGAATTAAAAGGCACTTAAAGACCTTATGCAGGGGACCAGCTCTTGAAGGACGGATGCTTGAGCTGCCCTGCCCAGGCCTGAAGGCTGAGTGGGTACCATGTTTTAGGGAGGAACTGCCTGGCAAGGGAGGTGTCTAAGTGAGGCCAAGACCTGTTCCTACTGGGCATCAACTCAGCCCAGGCCAGTGAGGGGAAGGCCTTCTGTGCCCCCAACAGAGTCAGCATCACAGGCTCCCCTGTGCACACTGGACTTGCAGTCACGTTGAGTGTGTGCCGAGGATTAACAAATAGGGAGTCATCTGGCCTTTAGCTAGGAGGCAGGGGCAGTCTGACTCCATTTTCAGAGCCAGGGCTCCAGCCACACACACACCTCCTCCCAGAGCCAGGGTGGTGGGAGGAAAAGACTGCAGCAATTCCTTGAGAAAACCTGAACTTCAACCCAAATTGGCACCCAAATCAGCTGCTGGGGGAAGCAGCTTGCTTGAAGCACCAGGAGTCACTTGGGCTAGTCCCATCCAAAGAGAGGAGAGGGTTTCAGCCCATAGTTGATGGGGGAGGAAAGCCTATTAACTCAGAGAAATGGGATTGCAGAGTCCCAAATTCAGGAACAGTCCCTGGACTGAATAGAACCGCCTTGGAGCCCTTTGCACTGCGTTCCTCCCTCTGCCTACAGAGGGTGAGCACACCACACTTCCTCTGTGACAAGAGCCTCTGACATGTTTGCCTCCATCTCCCCAGAGCAGAGGAAGCCTCTGCCTGGGCAGAGAAAAGGCAGAAGAAGAGGCAGAGAAGACTCTGCCTCACACATCAGTGGAGACCAAGTCCGGGCCCCGCCAAGAGGAGGCCTGCAAATCCACACACCTGTAGTCGTAGGTGGTGATCTTCTTGCCGTTCTCAAGCTGGGAGGGGGTGATTGAAAGCATCTTGAGGGAGTGTAGCTTTGTCAGGAAGTGGCTCTCTGGAGATGAAAGGCAGAAGACAGCAATGGTCAGAGGAAGTGCTAAGAGGGAAAGTTCATGATGGGAACAGAAAGGCAAGGAAAAGGAAGGCGCGGTGACACTGGAGGGCTGGGGGGACTCACCTCTCACCCTCCGGTTCTTCTTCAGCTGCCAGGTGGGGACAAACACGGTGACCTCTCGGTGTCCCCGGTTCCAGAAATACTGCACTGCCATGGCAATGCCCCGGCAGGAGAAGAAGTGCTGGAGACCATGCCTGGAGGTGGGGTTATGGGTACGGGGTCACAGTGAGGGAGCAATTTTCTGCCCTAGGAATGGCCCTGCCTCTCCACCCCTCCCTCAGAACCAGCCCAGGACAGCACAGGGCATCAGAAATGCCAGGGCACCAGCATCGGCACCAACAGTGCCCTCTCCCTTCCCTCCCTCATCAAACAGTGAGCACCTACTGGGTCCACTCACCTGCTCTGTGAGTGTGGGTGTGTGTCTGTGTGTGTCTAGGGGCCTCCAGGGCAAAAGGAAGAGGGCAACCTCTACAACCAAAGAGCTCAGTTTAGGGCTGGAAGCAAACGAACAGTGGTTGACCATGAGCGTGTGCTGGTGATGTTCTCAGCACAGACAACTATTCTATGACACGGGCAAATGAGGACACCTTGCACGCATTCATGCTGACATATATATACAGCAGGAAGTGCCGTGCAAGGAGCTGATCTCTACAGGTTGGCACAGTTAGGAAAATCTTCACTGAGATCAGTGCTGGGCCTTGAGGGCTGGACTGAACATTTGAAAACTGGGGTTTACAGGTCCCCTGCTATGTGAAGCAGGCTGAAAGGGAACGATTGTGGGCCTGGGCAGATCTGACCCAAAGGCTGGCTGGGCCCCTTACTGGCTCTGGGAGCTTGAGTAAGATCCAGCACTTCTCTAAGCCTATTTCTGCCTCTATCAAGGAAGGGGAACGGAAATCCACCTTGGAAGGCTGCTACGGTAACCCTGCGAGTACCACCCAGCATGCGGTAGCCACTCAACATGTGCCTTTCCCGCCCCTCTTTCCCCCACTTGAACCCCATGTCACCCATATACAGAGATCAAGAAAGGAAACCGGCAGTCTGCCACCCCAGGGATGCCCTGCCTGAGCTCCCGGTAGTCCTAGTCCACCCCAGGCCCATGGCTACTTACACCATGGCCACACTGCTGCCATCAATGACCACCCGCCGCAACTCGGGGTTCCCGGGTTCTTCTGACAGGTCCAGCTCGAAGGGTGTATTCAGGGCCTCGTGGTACCTCTGGAAGCTGGTCACTGTGTTGCTTGCCTGTGGGTGGCGAGTCGGCTGCCTTGGGGTCCCCTCCCAAGCCCCCAGGAGCCCCTCCACCTGAGGCTGGCGCTTGCCACTGGGAGCCAAGGTGCCACTGCACTGTGGCCCCTGACTTCCAGCCTGTCCCTGGCCCTTCAGGAAGGAAGCACTGCCCCTTGATGGAGGCTGGCCCTCACTTAGGAGCTTGCCTGCATCCAGGGTAGACCCCGGACCTGTGGGCGCCTTCTGAGCTGCTGGCGTTTTCGGAGTTCTGGAAGTTTGGGGGGCGGCAGGGGCTTTGGGAGCTGTAGGTCCGGTTTTAGGGGTAGGCCCACTCTGGGCTCTGGGTGTCTGGGGACCTGCAGGCGATGTTTTTACTGCCTGCCTTTTCTGAGCTGTGGGAGTATGGGGAGCTGCAGGTGCTGGTTCACCCACAGCTGTCTTTTGTGCTGTGGGCACCACTTGAGCTGCTGGCTCTGTTGGAACTGAAGGCACTTTGGAGGCTGCACGTTCTTCATGGACTGCCGCCATCATCTGGGCTTCAGGCACTTTGGGGGCTGCAGGACTTGTGGGTGGGGTTTGAGCCGTGGGCATTGTGGCAGCCATGGGCACTTTGAGGGTTTCGGGCACTGTCTTAGAGTCAGGTCCCAATGGAGCTGTCAGCCTCCCTTGAGCAGCAGGCACGCCTTGCCCAGTGGGCAGCGTTGGAACGGGCTCCTCTTCTGGCCCCTTACAATCCCACTGCATACTTCCTTGATCCCCCAGCTCACTTCTGGCTTGGAGTTGGGGTGTAGAGGTCAAAGGTGGCCCTATCTGTGGAAGTCCTGGGATAGACTTATCCTTTACCCCTGAGCCTCCTGAGACCACCAGTAAACTCATGACTTTTTTAGGGGTCTCTGGCCTTGGGCAGTTCTGTAGGGCTGTCTCTCCTCCCGGCCCGCCGTCTGGTGTACAGTCTGGGCTTTCCACACTGGGCAGAGGAACCAGTTCCTTTTGTTTCCATCCCAGATTTAAGGGCAAAGGATTCTGCCCTGGCAACTTGAACTGAATGGGGCCCAGTGGCCTCTGCCAGAAAGGGAAACTGAAGCATGCCTGGGACAGGAGCCAGGCCAGGTGAAGAGAATGCAGTTCATTGATCCTCCAGAAGGTAGCAGCGATAGCCCCTGGCCACAGGGGTGCAAAGGTTGGCCCTGGGGTCCAGGCCTTCCAGGGTGAGCACACACTCAGGGCTGATACTGGAGGCTGGAGGGCGAGCTTGTCTTCCCCTCTCCGGACCTGCCTCTGCTGGGACGAGGCTTGGGTGTGATCCATGGGGTCCTGGCTGCTCCCGGCTTGTGCTGACCCTTCCTCGCGAGCACAGTCCATACCACCTTGGTTGTTGGAAGTGACCCTGGAGGAAACCCGAGTTTGTTGGAAAGGTGGGAAGGTGAGTTAGGTCCCAAACTCTTTCCCTGGGGTTGGGGCGCAGAAACAGGAGAGAAGTCAAACTGATTCTCCAGAACTTACCGGACCAGCTGGTTTGCTGTCTCCTGCTGGGTGTTCGGGCCCCGTGTGCCCGAGATTAGGGCCCCTGTGGCTCCCAGGCTGGTTAATCTCTTGGAATTTTCCGGGTTCCCCATCTCTAGAAAGGGGCCAGGACTGTCTCCCACGGCCACCATGGTTGGACCTTCCTTTTGCTGGTGGGTTGGGTAGATCAGGAGCTCAGGGTCTGAGCTGGAGTCGGAGCTGCCGATGTGGCTGAGCCACTGGATGATGTCCTCCTTGCCCGCAGCATCCCGCACCAGGCTCAGCAGCAGCTCCTGGACCGCCGGGGGCAGCTGCAGCAGGTCCCCGGCATACTGGTCACCGCGGATCCAGACCAGGGCCCCAAAGGCCCGGGTCACCTCGGCTTCCCAGATGCCGCGGGGAGTGAGCAAAGGGGCCGGGCCCCAGCGCAGCCGCCCCACCAGCTCCTCCAGCCAGTTCTGGGTCATGATGAAAGACTCGGTCAGCCCGCCCACCATTAGGGAGCCCGGGGGGCCGGGCACCAGGTAGGCCAGGGTGCTCCAGCACAGGCAGTCCAGGAAGAGGCCCTGGGCCCCGAGGAAGGCGCAGTGCAGAGCGGCCGGGTAGCGGACCTCCTTCCATAGCTCTGGGTTGCACAGGCCCTTCAGATACTCCTGCAGCCAGCGGGGAGAACACGAAGGAAGCCAGCAGTGAGGGGCCCGTCACTGGAGCTCACTCCCCTCACTAAGTGCGTGTGCTCCCCCTGCTCACCATAAGCCAGATGACACCCCCCCCCTCAACTCCTGCGCAGGGCCCAGCCTTCTCTCTCTGGATCTTCTCACACTCTCATTTCTTTCCAGGGAGCTTTGACAGATGGGGGAGGAGAGTACCTGGGCTTGGAGTCAAGGGTTCTGGTTCTAGCTCCAACCTGACCTCAATACATTAGGGTTACTGGGGAAAATGTATCACCTTCTCAGGGGCCCAGTCTCCTCACCTGTAAAAAGCTGGATTAAATGAGACACTCCCAAAGGCCAATCCTACCCTGGCATTCTAGAATTGTGAAATAGCTGAGGGGAGGGAGATGGCACATTACTGAGTATCCTCCAAGTTATTAACTCTCCCTGGGCCTAGGTTTCCTCATCTGTAAAATGGGGATAATGGTTTCCCCCTCATTAGGCTATCATGAAGTTTCAGTGAGTTAATACAAAGGAAGTGCTTAGCTTGAGCCTGGTACGGTCTATTCCCATTCTGCAGACTCAGAAAGGCCGTATCGCTGACCCAGGGACACAGATGACTGGGTGAAGACCGCAGCTGCCGTCTGTCTGACTCTGAAACCAGAGCTCTTTCCACCTCCTCGGGCTGACTACACAGTGACTACGGGGTAATCCTCTGACATTCTGGTTAATCCCCCTGCAGAAGGTCTCTGGCACAACCTGTAACTGTAACCATGGTAACTCTGTTGCCCAGAGGGGACAGAGGAGAAGATAAGTCCCTGGCCTGGTATGCAAGGGATCCCCACAGATAGATACAATGGTTGAGCCGGAAGGGGGGCCTCTGGCTGTCTGGGCACCAGGTTCTCAAGTTTCCAGGGCTCACACACTCAATCTTTAGAGGGCATTGGGATGGAAGAGGTTGGGGTCTTCCACTCTCTGACTGAGTTCCATCAGCATGACCCCATGAGCTCCAAGGAACAATGGGAATTCCCTCTTAGCCGACCCTGATGACTGCATTCATCCTCAAGCCCCTCCTCGCCCTCTTCCTGCCTTCCCCTGACAGTCCCATAAGGAACAAGTGCTCCATTCTGGATCTCCAACAGCCACCCCAAAGACCACATGGGGTTCACGGTATTCAGACTTGTAAGAGTTATTCCACTTGGTCAGATTTACCCTTGCCAGGTGGTGGGTGAGCGAGGTTGCTCAGGTCTGAGCGTAATTCTTCCACCTGGCCCAGGCCATGGGAAGATCCCACATGCCATGGATCAACTAAGCCCATGTGCCACAACTACTGAGCTGGTGCTCTAGAGACCAGGAACCGCAGCTACTGAAGCTGGCATACCTAGAGCCCGTGTGAACAACAGAAGAGAAGCTACCGCAATGAGAAGCCCAGGCACTGCAAATATTTTAGCCCCCACTCACTGCAACTAGAGCACAGACTGCCCATAGCACAGCCAATAAATAAAGAAATACATAAAATTTAAATATATATTGGAAATGAAGTAATTTTCAAAATAGTAAATCTGAACTGATAATTACTGAGTACTTCTTAGGTGCCAGGCTCTTTATATACATTAACTCGTTGATTCCTCTCTCACACGTATATGGAAATTACTATCCTCCCCATTTTAGGTGAGCAAGAAAGGACACATGTAGAAGGTCACACAGACAGAGGCTGAGACACTCAGGCGCTCTGACTCCAAAGTCTGAGGTCTTAACCACAATGCCATATATATATGTGTGTGCTCTGAGTCGTTCAGTCATGTCCAACTCTTTGTGACCCCATGGACTGCTCATCAGGCTCCTCTGTCCATGGAATTCTCCAGGCAAGAGTACTAGAATGAGTTGTGATTTCCTAGGCCAGGGGATCTCCCTGACCCAGGGATAGAACCCGAGTCTCTTGCATCTCTTGCATTGGCAGGCGGATTCTTTACCACGGAGCCACTAAGGAAGCCAAAGGCGCGTTAGAGAAAAAAACAGATAAGGAACGGGGCATTTACATCCAGAAAATATCTGGAGCAAATTTCCTGCTTTAAGCCTAACCAGACCTTTACATCCAGAAAAATCAGGAGCAATTTTCCTGCTTTAAGCCTACCCAGACCTTTTTCTCCAAGAGGAGAAGAAGTAAAGAAGATGTAGGAACAAAGTAAACACAGAAAAATGTTGTGTACTTGTTAAAATATATTGCCCAGTGTCCTATGAGTCATCGTCAATGCGTAAGTTAAATAAAAATAGTACCACCAGACAGCTTAGTACTGCTGTATACTTTATCAGTCCTGACTTAGGATTCTTCTTTCTCATAAGTCAGTTACCATTCCTTGTCTGCTTCTCAGAAACACACCAAATTACACTGCAGAATACTCAAAAAAAAAAAAAAAAAAAAAAAAAAAAAAGGCAGCACCAAAAAACTCCAGAATTAGGAGTGAAGGAGAACATTTTTTAAAGAGTGGACTCAGGGGACTTCCTTGATGGTCTAGTGGCTAAGACTCCATGCTCCCAATGCAGGGGACCCAGGTTCAATCCCTGGTCAGGGAACTAGATCCCACGTGCTGCAATTAAGACCTCACGTACCACAACTAAAGACTGATGATCTCACAAGCTGCAACTTAGAACCAGTGCAGCCAAAGTGAATTTTTTAAAAAATTAAATAAAAGGTGGACTGAGATAAAGTTGTTTGAGGAGCAGTTAGATCTGGGAGCCCACCTACCCCACTACACAAAGGCTGAGCAAGTACCACCCTACCCACTCAAGTTTGTTCTGCAGAAGTTGATCAGTGTACTTGAGAGTGTGGGTACCACACAAAATCATGGAGGAAGAGAGGAAGACCAGTGGTGAGGTCTACGGTGAGCACTGAGTACAGAGAAACTCATTCTTCTCATTCAGAGACTCAGCCATAGTAACCAACAATGGCTGAAGACAGATACCCACACAAAAGGGTTTCTCTGGGGCATCTCAGAACGGTGGAGGAAACTACAAACTTCCAGAGAGAAAAAAACACTTCCCATCAAAGGACCAGGGACCAAGAATAGCTTCAGACGTCCCCAAAGCAAGAAGTCAGTAGATTAATGCCTTCTCACTTCTGAAGGAAAAATAATCTTTCATATATAGTTCGATACCAGCCAAACTGTCAATCAAGTGACCTTCAGATATGCAATGGAGATACACAGATGTGCCACCCAAGAACTGACCTCCTCTAAAGCCTTTCTCAGGAAGCTACTGAATAGCATTTTCCAGAAAATCAAGAAAGGAAAAACCAAGAAAGGAGACCCAACTCAGAAAAAAAGCAAAGACAATCTCCAGAATGATTGTGGAGAGAAATTTCTGAATGCATTCATCCATTCAACAAATCATTACTGAGCATCTATTATGTATCAAGCATTGTTCTGGGAGGCACAGAGGACAACTAGTTCAAGCTGAAGAGTGGGATTCAAGAAACAAGAAGGCTGACCTAAGTTATCAGCATGATCTTTAGCACAGCACCATCTTTCTAACCTAATGAGGCTACTGACGGATGTGCTCCACCAATCCAAGACAAAGACACAGCGTTCAGGAAACAAGGCAGTTAACAAAGAAAAAGGGCAAGAAGGTGCCAAGAATGACAGCAAACAGGAGTCTCAGGATGATAGCCATGCCTGACCAGACAGAAAGAAGGATGCCCCCAGGAAAAAAATCTGTGACAGGTCACCTTGAATCAAAACCTTATCCTTGCAGAAAATTGTAGTGAGAAGCTACTGAAAGTTATAAGAATTAGCAATGGGTACAAAGGAAAACAAACAGGAAAGGTGTTGAGGTCTTTATCGCATAAAAATTGAAAAGTAAGATAGAAAACCTAATCATAGTACACTTCAGTGTTTAGATGTTAGTGATATTTGCATGGGCATAATGTTGCAAATAATAAATACAAATTTAACAGAAAATGAAATATAGCTATGTTGGGAAGAAAAAAGGGATGGCAATATAAAGGAGCTAAATCCTCACCTATAATGAAAGTGAAAGTCGCTCAGTCGTGTCTGACTCTGCGATCCATGGACTATATAATCCATAGAATTCTCCAGGCCAGAATACTGGAGTGGGTAGCCTTTCCCTTCTCCAGGGGATCTTCCCAACCTGGGGATCGAATCCAGGTCTCTTGCATTGCAGGCAGATTTTTTACCAACAGAGCCACAAGGGAAGCCCAAGAATACTGGAGTGGGTAGCCTATCCCTTCTCCAGGGGATCGTCCCCACCCAGGAATCAAAAACCAGGGTCTCTGCACTGCGGGCGGATTCTTTACCAACTGAGCTAACAGGGAAGCCCTCACCTATAATAATAGGAAGTAAAAAGGTATCTAAAATTAATTCAAAGATACAGGATCTACATATTTTTTAGGAATGTGGAGATGTATAAATGCCAGAACAGATATTTTCTACGAGGAATAGCACAGAAGGGGGAGTTGGCAGGACAAGGCAGGGAATCACTGCATTATACTGTGGACTTTTAAAAAATTACTGGACTTTTAAAGTATGTATTATTTTGATAAAGAAAAATTAAGTTCAAAATAAAGGAGGGACTTCCCTGGCAGTTCAGTGGTTAAGAATCCTTGCTTCCATTACAGGAGGCACGGGGTCGATCCCTGACCAGGGAACTAAGATCCCACATCTGAAAAGCCAAAAACTAAATAAAAATAAATGTAAATAAGCATCTTTTTTAAATTGGAGTGTAATTGCTTTACAATGTCATTTCTGCTGTACAACAACATGAATCAGCTACACGTATGCAGGGTGAGTGGAATTGAGAGAGTACACTGACATATATACACTACTATTTAAATAGACAGCTAGTGAGAAGCTACTGTACAGCACAGGGAGCTCAGCTCTATGCTCTGTGATGACCCAGAAGGGTTGAATGGGAAGGATGTGGGAGGGAAGCTCAAGAGCGAGAGAGATAAATGTATATGCAAGCATCTTTTTTAAAAAATAAATAAAAACAAATAATTAAAGGAGAAGGATCAGGTGTTCACAACACAACTACGTGTGCTGGTAAGTTCTGGGGAGCCAGTTGTGGGAAGGGCAGTCCTGATCTGTAGTATTTTCCAATTTCCGTGGTGTAACTTCTCCCATCCTGGCTGATTTTTCAAAATATGAATAGGACTCCACTGGCTCAAAAACTTTCAAGAAATTCTCAACAATGGGTCAGCAGGAGCCAGTTTCAGCACACCTCCAGCCACTACCAGCTTTTAGGGTACTGCTCGCAGTCAGTGTGGGGCAGGAGCAGACCAACTTGAACCTGACAACCAAGCCCAGAGTCAGCAGACCACACCCTGTCCCACCGCTCCCCAGCTCAGTCTCCCCATCTCAACCTCAAGCTCCCCATCACCTAGTTCCATCGTCTCCAAAACGAGCAGACTCGAACTGTCACCTGATCTCTCAGCACTCAACCCTTCTTCACAACGTTGTCAAGGAGGACAGAAAAGCTGAGCAGGGCTTGCCTCTGAGAGACTCTGATCATTAACTAAACTCTCCTTTTTACTTGCTGATTTCACCTCAGAAAGGCCACGCCTCCCCTGGGCTTGTTTTTGCTGCCTAGGAATGTGATTTCCGGCACTGCCTTCATTATTTTTTAAATCCCACCACAAGAAAACTACTTAAAGGCACTTTCGAGTTCTATAGAGATTTCCTGGAAAACCAGTGCATATAACAGAGAAACACACCTGAGCCCTTCTCCAAAGAAGCCTTCTTGATCCCTTCTCTCCTCACAGACAGGACATCCAACACTCCTTTCCATCCCACAAGCTTCAATCTTACTGAGCTCTCTCTGCCAGCTGGCTGTGTATATCAACTCACTATCAAGGTGCACGGTTCTGTGTCCCTACAGCTGGGACTGGGGTCAGCCACAGCACCTCTACATGGAAACCCCGAGACATCCTTCTTGTGTGCTCAGTCATGTCCAACTCTTTGTGACCCCATGGGCTGTAACCCGCCAGGTTCCTCTGTCCATGGAATTTACCAGGCAAGAATACTGGGGTGGATTGCCATTTCCTCCTCCAGGGGATCTTTCCAACCCAGGGATTGAACCCAGGTCTTCTGAATTGCAAGCAGATTCTTTACCACTGAGCCACCAATCAGCTGCTCAAGACATCCTTATACATGGAAAATTTTCCTGCATCAAATTGCTGAACCTTAGAAAGCATTTCATCCAAGCCTCTCACTTCACAAACAAGGAGACAGACTCAGAGAGGGAAAAGAACTCGTTCAAAGTTATACAGCTAGTTAACCAGAACACTTACTGACATCTCTACCCTATAACTCTCCACATTTGCGAAAGTAAGCATGCATTATTTCAACTGACTCTTAACTCTTCCATGAAGTGAGTATTACCACATTGCTTTATAGATGAGGAAATAAGCTCAAGAGAAGGTCAGTGATTTAATCCAGGTCAGCCAGTTAGAAGGTAGCAGACCCCAATCTCCAGCTCTTTCCACCACACCCGTCTGTCCCAGCAGTTAAGTTGGTGACAGCAAATTGAGCGCAGATCTCTTACTTCTAGAACAAAACCTCACCCTCCCCACGTTCCCTGCCCTCCTACTCCAAAGCTCTACTCATCTCTTCATTCTGCTCATTCTTTACAATAAGGGAGGGAGTTACCCAAAACCCCTCATGTTGTTTCCATCTTAAACTGTGCCATTCTCCAGGAGAAAACAGGTGGGAAAGAGGTGAAAGGATGGTTGCAGGGTGGGGGGGATTGGAGAAAGCCCCTGGCTACACGAGCAGGGCCTGGAGTGTGAGGGAAAATCAGTGGCCCCAGGGACCCTGAGGCAGCAGTGGGAGCAGGAGTAGCTGAGCCCGGAGAAGCTGATGAAGGATGTAAGCAGGGGTCAGGGCAGCTAGACACCCCTAGTCTCACAAAAGGGTGGGCGGGTGTCTTTCAAATTAACAAAAAGATTAAGACCCCCAAACAACCTGAAGGCTCCTCGTGCTAACCCGCCTAGCCCAGCTACTGGAAAGTCTCCATCTCCAGGGCTCCCGCACATCTGCTGTGTGGGCGGGCACCCCTCCCCTCCCCCAGCACCTCTGTCAGAACTGGACAAACTGCTGACGAAGCAGCTCAGCGGAGGGGCTGAGGCAGGAACTTTCTAGCCTGCCTGTTCACTGGCCAGCGTGTTCTGGGCCTCCCCCACCCATGGCCTTGACCAATTAGGATACTGGTAGAGACCCAGCTGGGGAAGGGGAGTGTGTTTGGGTGGGGTGGGGTGCATGGGGGAGAAGGGTGGTCTGGGGCTGGGGGAGGCTGTAGTATTCCTACCAGGAAAAGATAAGATAAGGGAATCTGGGGGAAGAGGAAGACCTTGGCCATGACTGGGGGGTCAGAGGGAACCTGAGAGGCCCAAGTGGAGAAGAAGTGGTGAGAGAAGCTAGGGCAAATGCGAGAGAGGCACACGCTGACCTGGCCTGCCCAGCATCCAGCCCCACACAGCAGGCCCTTTCATCGGAAGCCCACAGCCCTCCTCCCAGAGGATTCCCACCCATCCCCAAAGCCTGCTGCCTTCCAGAGCAGCTGCACCTCTGCCCTTGAGCCCCTGCAAGAGGCCGCCTAGGGCATCAAGAGTGTGGGGCGCTGAGCTCGGAGCCCCTGCCACCCCCACCTCCCCAACCCTAAGTGTTCCAGGAGGCCCCTGGCGCTCTCCAGCCCCCAGTACCTCCTCTGTAAGATGCCAGCATTTCTCCGGTGGAGCCTCTAACGGCCCCTCCCGGATTTAAGAAGACTTACAAGAAGGCAGAAAGACCTGGGCCTTCCAGCCTCTGGGTGGAGAACAAAGAGGTATGCTGCACAGACTACAGAAATATCAGACCTTAAGTTGCTCCCGGGATGGAGGTATAGGCTGTAAATGCGGGCCCCTGGCTAGGGAAGGCCCTGGGGGGACACACGATGCAGAGCCTTTCTCAGCACACTTGAGGGACTGAAGTGACACGCAAGAGAGGGGTGGGGCAGAAAAGAAAGAAGGAACCAGAGAAAAGGACCCAAGGCTGCAGATGTGGAGAGGCAGGGAATGGCCCAGTACCTGCCCGCCATACTGCCCAGTCCAGGTCGGGGGGCCTCTGGGGACCCTTGTCTCCCCGGGTGGGGCGGGAAGGGGAGACGGAAGCGGGGCGACGGGCGAGGGAAGGGTCTGGCTGGAAGTGATAGGAGGCCAGACGCTGTTTACCTTGGCTTTGCCCAGGTTCTCTCTGGGTCCCTCGAGCTGCAGCCAGAAGTAGGGGGTGTCCGGGCGGCTCTGGAAAGCGTTCAGCTTGACCCTGAAGATGCGCTGCACTTGCAGCCGCTGCCGCTGCACCCGGGGCTTCGACTTGGTCTGCACCATGAACCATTCCTGCGCCGGAGGGTCGCCCCCAGACAGGAGCATGGCTGCCCCGCCCGCCCCTGGAAGAAGGGAGCCGACAGTGTCACCGGCGTCCCCGGGCCGGAGGCGCCTAGGCCACGCCCCCTCCTCCGGGCGGCGCGCCCCCGCCTCGGCCTGGGTCCCCCAGACACACACACCCCACCCCCGGCCCGCGCACCCACCCGCCGCGGCTCGGGCGCCCTCCCCCCGGAGCTCCGAGCCTTTCGGCGGCGGCTCCCGCGACAATCTCTTCCTGCCAGGGGTTGCAGCGGGGGTGGGACCGTTCGGGCTCCCGCCGCCCTTCCCTCCGCCCCCACCCTCCCCCGCTCCTCCGCCGCGCCAGCCCCTCCGGGATGAACTTTAGCTGCGTCTGCCGGGGAGCTTAAAGGGGCGCGGAGGGGGGCGGCGGGGCGGGGGAAAGGGGGAGGGACGGGGGGCGGGGGCGGGGGTCCTGAAAACCTCTGCCTTCCACTCAAGTCTTGGGCCCAGAGCCAGAATCCGGGGGTCAAAGTTAATTTCCTTCCACATTCCCCTTTCCCCGGGGGAGGGAGAGGAAGGAAGGGCACCGGGTCGGGGAGAAGGGGCTTGGTTTCGGGCACCTTCCTTTCTCTCTGTTCCTCCGGCCAGCCGTGCCGCCTCCTAGGCCTCCCTAGAGAACCAAGAGCCGCGCCCCTCCTTCCCTCGCAGGAAAGGGTTAAAGGAGAGCAGGGTGGGGAGCCTGGGAGGCTGGGGCCTGAGGAAAACTCCGGGCCGGAGACCTAGCAGGAAGGAGAGGGTAAAAGCACCGCCTCCGCACCGCTCCCCCCAACCCCCCGCTAGTCTGGGGACAGCCTGGGCCTGGCAGGCAGCCCAGACCCCCCTGAAGCCCCCAGGGCTGGAGGGGGTGGGGAGAGCGCCCGAGTTTTCGGGAGTTTTCAGACTTGGGCTGTTTATGAAAGCCTTTCTGAGCAAGTTTGAGCTAAGCCGAGACGGGAAGCTTGAGGATGGGAGTGAGGGTCTGGTTACTGACAACCTCTGAGCGTTCCCTCAACCCCTGACCTGCCGCTAGTCAGCTGCTAGACCTCGGTGGTCAGGGACCAGCCCGGGACTGGGGGGCTGCCGCCAACATCCTTCTGTGGAGGCATCAGGGGCACAAAGAACACCTTATGCAGCCCTGTGGCCTGAACAGAACCGGGCTCTGTGGAGGGCAGAGTCTGCATCCTGGGCCTCTGGGAACTTCCTTTTCCGACCCCAAACCCAGAGCCTCTGTCTGACAGGCATGAGTGTACCTATGGGGACAAAAGGCAGTGGACTTCAGGCCTGCCCTAGGACATCTGGGCTGCAGGGGCCATGGCTCATTTCTCTACAAAGAACCAGGGGCACCCCACTGCAAGGACGGGGCAGGGGAGAGGGGCCCACACCCAGTCCTCTGGTCTGGATTCAGCCCCTCCTGTGCCACACCTCCACTCCTACTTATTCCTAGGTTGGAATCCAGAAAGGGGGATCTGTGTCATCTCTGGCTCCAAGGCCTTCTGCCCTGCCAGGTCTGTTGTCCCTGGGCTGCCCTTCCAGAGTGCCTTGCCCCAGAAGACCCTTCAGTGGGGCTTCCATCTGTCTCCACTTTTCCCACTTCTAACTGCTCTCCCTTTATCAGAAGAAGCCCCTGCTTTATTGTGCCTCAGTTTCTCCTCTGAAACAAATGACATCCTCATACCCATGCCCCACCCCCTCCTTCCCTGAATAAACACTTATTTCTTGTTGCCCTTTTCCAACTGACTGTGTGTTGCAGGCGCAGTGACATCCTGAAGGAAAACTCTCAGGTTTAATCTTGTGTTCAAAGGGGCCATGTAGAGGGCCGGACAAGGTCAAACTTAGGCATCAGGTATTTGATAATTTATTTGAACTCTTGCATCTCCATTTCCTTAACTGATAAAATAAGGATAATGATACCTATTAAATATTCATTAGAAGGACTGATGCTGAAGCTAAAACTTCAATACTTTGGTCACTGATGCAAAGAGCTGACTCACTGGAAAAGACCTGGTCCTGGTAAAGATGGAAGGCAGAAGGAGAAGGGGTCAGCAGAGAAAGAGATGGTTAGATAGCATCACTGACTCGGTGGACATGAGCTTGAGCAAATTCCAAGAGATAGTGAAGGACAGGAAAGCCTGGTTCGCAGAGTCGTACACAAGTTAGCAAGTGAGCAACAACAACAATGATACCTATGCCACGGATTGTAAATTAGATCACATGCATACCGCACCAGGTACATCGCCTGACACCCAATTCATTTTCCCTACCTTGATCTTGTCTCTTCTTCCACCTCACTTCTGGCCAGTACATCATAATACCTTCCCAGAGATCCCCTCCTTCCCAGCCTTTTTTTTTTTTTGCTGCCTGCCCTGCATGGCATATGAGACCTTAGTTCCCCAGCCAAGGATTGAATCTGTGCCCCCCTTTGGTGGAGTGCAGAGTCTTAACCACTGAACTGCCAGGGAAGTCCCATTCTATCCTTTTACAGCTCACTGCCACTAGCCCATCGCCTAGATCGGGCTCTCCCCATCCTTCCTGCAAACCCACCCCCCCCTCCTGTTTCTCCCCTAGATGTAGCAGATTTAGTTATATAGCCTGGTTCTAGTCCCAACTTGATGTGCCCATGGCAGGTAACCAAGTCCCTTGATCGCTCCAGTCTCCCTCATCTAAATTCATTCATTGGGTCAAACATATTTACTCACTCAACAAATTCAACACATATTGACTGTCTACTATGAGCCGGGCCCTGGGAGTATAGCATTGACTAAGAAAGATAGCTCCCTGCCCTCATGGAATGGCTGAAGAAAGAAGAAAACAGCTGTGATTTCAGAGAATAAGAAATGCTCTGCTGAGAATAAAACAAGGTGTGATGGTGGAGAGTTCCCAAAGGGGTCCTCTCAGGCGAGATGATATTTCAGCTAGAGGGAGAGCAAGAGCACGGACACTGAGGCGACAACACACTAAGCTCTTCCCAATGTTTGACCTAAGTCTCTCGCCAACGCAAATACATTTAGTGGTTTCTTGCCTAGAATATTGGGTTAAACCTTGTTGCCTTGGAAACCTTCCTCCCTTAAGCCCAAATCTACCTTCTCAACCTTCGGCACAAGTATCCCAGCTCAAGTGTAAGTAGAATTAGATCTGTCTAGGCATGTCTGACAACAGGCAAAGCACACCGTGCCTGGAGCCTGTTTGCCTAAGAAATAAGAGGCCTCAGAGGAGAAAGCTGTCCTGGTTAAAGGAGGGGCCTGCTCTGTGAGACTGACAGAGTAATAGAATCTTTCTTATCCCTCCAAGGCTCTAGTGGGAAAAGAGGCTTGTCTCTCAAATACCTCCCTGCCTAGCCCAGACCTACTCCTAGCCCAATCCTGGGGGTGGAGGCTAGGGAGCCCTGAGACCCAGTCAGCCTGCTCCCGACCTTTGTGAGGGAGTGACCAAGAGGGGAGACAGGATTCTTTTGAACTTTGCCAGAGTGCCCGAGCGGCTTGCACTCCTGGAAGGCTTCCATCAGAGCAGAAATGACCTCCCAAAAGCAAATGGAAGATCAGCACTTAAGGTGGTTCCAAATGAGCAGGTGGAGACAAGAGCTGAGGAAACTGGAGTCAAGCAGGGGCTCCCCATGTTGGTCAGGAAACACATGATCCCCTCAAACGGGGAGGCTGAAGGAAGTTTTAAGAAAGAGTCTTTTATGAGGATGTGGGCAGGATTAAGGAAAACCAGTAAGAGACTGGTAAGAAAATCAGTACTATTCTAGGGCTTGTTTAGGGAAAGCAGTTAAATACCTGGAAGCCTGAAAGGGGTCAGGGGAACCAAACAACAGGCCAGGGCTGGAGCTGCCAAAGGCCACAAGATACGATCTGTGGTCTTAGGGAAAGATGCAGAGCCACTGACAAGCTGGACCCGTGGAAGGGAGCTACCTTCCAACATCCTGCCAGTAGTCAAGCATTGGCCAGACTCCATAAAAAAAAACGAAGGCAGTGGGGTCAAGCCAGCCACTGACATCAGCCTCCAGGACATAGGGAAGGTCGGAGAACAGCAAGGAGGGAGACTGGAAGGGACAGAGAACAGTCAGCATACCCCTTTATCCCTTAGCAACCACGCGCTAATGAGGTCCCAGGGAACTGAATTTATACTAATCTCCTCACCAACACTTTCTCAGGAACAGGGGAGAGTACCCTTGCACTCCTGTTCAGAACACAGGACTTAACAAAGACTGTGCGCAGACCCCAGCCCTCTCGCTGTATCAGCTTCTGAGGAGCTGCTGTTACAAATTACCCCAACTGGGTGGCTCGTTTTGCTGAAAGTTTTACTTTCATTTTAGTTTTGAGGGATTCATTAACAAAAGAAACATTCATCACACCCGCACACAAATTTCAGTATTTAATAGAGGATTATTCGTTTTAATTTCAATACACAGTCATTAAAAGAAGAGAAATAGAAATAATAGAGAAAAGTAACAGCACATACATCACCAAATTATGTTGACCAACATCCAGACTTGAACAACACCGGTAGGTCCGTCATTAATAGCAATCTGGAGTCCCAAATGGGAAAATATCCCAAGACTTCTTAGATCCTGGGGGGTTAGCCAGACCCTCAAGGGCTCAAGAAAATTCTGAGACTCACTCTCTTTCTTATCTAAAGTGCCTCCTGACTTGTTGTGCTTGCTGGCAAGCATGGAATCCAGGCAGTTGAGAAGCAGATCAGAGGCCTGATTTCTTGCTTCTGAAGCCTGAACAAGACTTCCTCCATTTTAATTTCCCTAACATGGCTTTAAACAATAGAAATGTATTCTCTCAAAGTTTGGAAGCTGAAAGTCCTGAAACAAAACATATGAAGCTACTATATGTAACTGGTACACGAATAGACAAGTTGTTCAATGGAACAGACTAAAAATCTAGAAAAGAAGAATCTAGACTACATCTCAGGATTTAGTACATAGCAAAAATAGCCTCTGAGTCAGTGGAGATACTGTGTATTTTTTAATAAATAATCTTGAGACAATGAGATAACTTTCTGAGATAAAAACAAAACCACACTTCATACAACAAAACAAATTCCTGAAGAATCAAATATTTAAATATCAAAATGACATTGACTTCCCTGGTGGTCCACTGGTTAAGAATTTGCCTGCCAATGCAGGGGACAAGAGTTCAGTCCCTAGTCCAGGAAGATGTCACCTGCCACGGGGTGACTAAGTCCATGGACAACAACTACTAAAGCCCGCATGCCTAGATCCCACATACCACAGCATGAGAAGCCACTGCAGTGACAAGCTGGAGCACCGCAACTAGAGAGTAGCCCCTGCTTGCCGCAACTAGAGAAAGCCCTCACACAGCATCAAAGTGCCATGCAGCCATAAATAAAGAAAGAAATAAAACTTTAAAAATAACATCATGAAAATACTACAACAAACTATGGGAGAATTCTTGTTGTTGTTATATTTGGGAGAAGCATGACTTTCTAAGAATGACACCACAGCAGAAGTCATTAAAAATTTGTTCAATACATTCAGTTACATAAATGCAGAATTTTTTCCCATGGGAAAATAAATACCCTAAGCAGAGTCAACAGACAAAATGAAAAGCTGGAAAAATATATTTGCCAATTATGTCACAACCAAGACCTATTCCCTGGTATTTAAACAGATCTTACAAATCAATAAGAAAAAGTCTAACTCAACATAAAAATGAACAAAGGCCATAAAAAGTCCACAAAAGAGGAAATATAAATTGGTTCTTAAACATATTAAAAAGATGCTCCTCTTCACTCCAAATAAGAGAAGTGCAAATAAAAACCTCAGTAAAACAGCATTTTTCACCTACTAAGTGGCAAGGATCAGCAATGTTTGTTAATGCACGGTGTTAGCCACTTTTGTATTCTGCTGATATGTCCTCACAACCTCGAAAGACAGCAATTGGTAATATCCATCAATTTGCGGTGTTTTAACTGGTTATATTCTGTGTCCCAGCAATTGTACTCTAAGATAGTATTTTACAACTATATTCTCACATGTGCTTTAAAAATATATATGACCAAAGATATTCTTTGCAGCATCATTTGTTATGCCTGACTGGAAAAAATCTAAATGTGGACTCACATAATGAAATATTATTATTCAAAAAAAAGTAGAGTAGAATTAAGGTCAAAATGCATAAGTAGGCAGTCAAGAGATACCTGGAGTAACATGCAAATTAGGCCTTGGAGTATAAAACGAAGCAGGTCAAAGGCAAACAGGGTTTTGCCAAGAGAATGCCCTGGTAATAGCAAACACCCTCTTCCAACAGCACAAGAGAAGACTCTACAAATGGACACCACCAGATGGTCAACACTGAAATCAGATTGATTATATTCTTTGCAGCCAAAGATGGAGAAGCTTTAGACAGTCAGCAAAAACAAGACCGGGAGCTGGCTGTGGCTCAGATCATGAACTCCTTATTGCCAAATTCAGACTTAAATTGAAGAAAGTAGGGAAAACCACTAGACCATTCAGATATGACTTAAATCAAATCCCTTATGATTATACAGTGGAAGTGACAGATTCAAGGGATTAGATTTGATAGACAGAGTGCCTGAAAAACTATGGACAGAGGTTCGTGACATTGTACAGGAGGCAGTGATCAAGACCATTCCCAAGAAAAAGAAATGCAAAAAAGCAAAATGGTTGTTTGAGGAAGCCTTACAAATAGCTGAGAAAAGAAAAGATGCAAAAGGCAAAGGAGAAAAGGAAAGTCATACCCATTAGAATGCAGAGTTCCAAAGAATAGCAAGAAGAGATAAGAAAGCTTTCCTCAGTGATCAGTGCAAAGAAATAGAGGAAAACAATAGAATGGGAAAGACTAGAGATCTCCTCAAGAAAATTAGAGATACCAAGGGAACATTCCATGCAAAAATGGGCACAATAAAGGACAGAAATGGTATGGACCTAACAGAAGCAGAAGATATTAAGAAGAGATGGCAAGAATACACAGAAGAACTATACAGAAAATATCTTCATGACCCAGATAACTGCAATGCTGTGATCACTCACCTACAGCCAGACATCCTGGAATGTGAAGTCAAGTGGGCCTTAGGAAGCATCACTATGAACAAAGGTACTGGAGGTGATGGAATTCCAGTTGAACTATTTCAAATCCTAAAAGATGATGCTGTGGAAGTGCTGCACTCAATATGTCAGCAAACTTGGAAAACTCAGCAGTGGCCACAGGACTGGAAAAATCTGTTTTCATTCCAATCACAAAGAAAGGCAATGTCAAAAAATGTTCAAACTACTCCACAATTGCACTCATCTCACACGCTAGCAAAGTAATGCTCAAAATTCTTCAACCATGCTTCAACAGTACATGAAACGTGAACTTCCAGATGTTCAAGTTGCATTTAGAAAAGGCAGAGGAACCAGAGATCAAATTGTCAATACCCACTGGATCATCAGAGAAAACAAGAGAGTTCCAGAGAAACATCTCCTTCTGTTTTATTGACTATGCCAAGGCATTTGACTGTGTGGGTCACAACAAACTGTGGAAAATTCTTCAAGAAATGGGAATACCAGGCCACCTGACCTGCCTCCTGAGAAATCTGTATGCAGGTCAAGAAGCAACAGTTAGAACTAGATGTGGAACAACAGACTGGTTCCAAATTGGGAAAGGAGTATGACAAGGCTGTATATTATCACCCTGCTTATTTAACTTATATGCAGAGGATATCAGGAGAAATGCTGGGCTGGATGAAACACAAGCTGGAATCAAGATTTCCAGGAGAAATATCAATAAGTTCAGATATGCAGGTGACACCACCCTCATGGGAGTTGGTGATGGACAAGGAAGCCTGACATGCTGCAGTCCATGGGGTCGCGAAGAATCGAACACAACTGAACGACTGAACTGAACTGAACTGAGAATTAAGGTCCTCTGTTTGTCCTAATATAGAACTATGTCCAAGACATCTGAGGATGAACTTTATAAAGCCAAATTCAAGGGAAGGAGGGCTGAGGGTACCATCGGATGCTGGCTGCCCCAATCCATCAGCCAGTACCCACACCCAAAGGGTCATTCACTGTGTCCCTAAGGGAGCTGAGGCTTCTGGGCTCTTCCCTCACATAGGCCACTGCTAAGGCCCTGGGATAGGCTCTGGCCAAGTGTGCTCAGGTCTTGTGTTTTTGTAAAATCTGCAAAAGATATTTAAACCTCAGTTAATAAGACCACTGTCTTTCCTTTCACACTCCCATCTGTCACACCTCCCCTTGTGTCAGGTGGCATCAGGGCAGCCAAGTGCATTTGGAGTACCTGGCCAGGTGGAAGGTGGGTTGGAGACACATGAACTAAAGGTTGGTGGTATGGCTTTATATGGCTTAGAGTAACTTCCCGCACAGAACCAAGTTATTGCTTGGTGTCCCTGTGTCGAAATGGGTTCCTGTTGCCCACTGTATCGCCACATCTGGGCTGGTCACACCAAGGTGTAGGTCACATGAACTGCACAGCAGTCAGTAAGAATGTTTGAAAACCATAATACTTTTCTGGATGTTACAGTGTTTCTGATATTTATGCTTTTCTTAACGTGTAATTTGGTTTGATTTTTCTATGCTTTATACCAATAATAATAATAATAATAAAGCCAGATCCCTTGCTACCCTCTATCTTTTGGGGAAAAACATTGTCAACTGTCTGAAATGTCCCTTCTATTGGCTTAGACCTCAGGAATCCAGGTAGCCTGATACTATCTGTTTGGACTCCCCCAAAAGGAAACTTTTATTAGTAGGAAACCCATGCCCTCTATCTGATAATGGCCCTTTGTCTCTTCTACAGAGTTACCAAAGCCAAGTTTCTCATACCTAAAACATTTGCTCCCTGTCCCTCCCCAATTATAAGACAAATTAACAAACTGTTTCCCCTGTTTCACTGCTGGCAAACATTCAGGTAATACAGCCTTTCAGCTGGTGTTGGCACTTCTGTAAGACAAATTCCTAGAAATAGAATTGCTGTGTTAAAGGCTGTGCATGCTTAGGTTGTTCTCCAGAATTATGGTGCTCTCAAACCATGGAAAATTACATGGCCAATAAAAATAATGAGGGAGATGATTGACCAGTTCCTCAAAGTCGGGGAGCAGGGCACAGGCTGCAAAACAAGACATAGAACTTGATTTTAAAATGAGGGTAGTGGGGGTGGGTAGGCAATATTGGAAGAGAGTTCCACTTTCTGCTTGAGTCCTCTACATTTTTAGAATATTTTTTCATGAACAAGTATAGGCTCCTCAGGTAGCTCAGTGGTAAAGAATCTTCCTGCAATGTGGGAGTGTTGAAAGTGAAAGTGTTAGTTGCTCAGTCTTGTCCAACTCTTTTCAACCCCTTAACTGTAGCCTTGAACTGTAGCCTGCCAGGCTCCTCTGTCCCTGAAATTCTCCAGGCAAGAATACTGGAGTGGGTCACCATTCCATTCTCCAGGGGATCTTCCTGACCCAGGGATCAAACCCAAGTCTCCTGCATTGCAGGCAGATTCTTTACCATCTGAGCCACCGGGGAAGCTCTGGGTTTAATCCCTGGATTGGGAAGATCCCCTGGAGAAAGAAATGGCAACCCACTCTAGTATTCTTGTCTGGGAAATCACATAGGCAGAGGAGACTGGTGGACTACAGTCCATGGGGTTGCAAAGAGTTAGACATGACTGAGCATGCACACACTGCCTTTAGAGTTTTTTAATACTAACAGGAAGAAGGCATAGCTGATATTATACAAATATATCACTACTTAAAGAATAGATTCCTTCTGTTATTGAGAATTTTCTCAGTGACATCTCTCTTGAACTCATTCCTGAAACAAAGATCAGCTTTAGGGTTTTAGGATTATTGTTTATCTTGGCTTGAGCTGGCAAAGAGAGTCTCTGTCCCCGACATCATTCCAGATAGGGCCATTTCTGCCTGCCTCAGTCCTGGCAGATTTCCAGCCCTCCCTAGAACAAGCCCGGGGCGGGGCTTATGAGGATCCGCTCCCTAGTTTCCCAGGGCCACTCGTGGACCCCTCCCACGTTTTCCTTGTATTTATGGCCATGAAACACTGGTGCACTTTGGGTAATTGTTGCAAAACACCAAGACCAGCAATATTTCAGAGCTCTGTGGGTGTGGGGCTGGGGCTTTGAGGCTGAGTAGCTATGGAGAGGCTGGAGGTCTGGTGTGGGAAACAACACACTGGGTCCTGGGGCAAATTTGGACTTCCTGAAGGCCACTGATGGTGGGGGGCCCAGCTGCCCAAGCGGGGCTCCAGAGGTCAGAGGCCAGCACAAGCAAACAAAGCAGGACAGGCTGTGGGGAGCTTTGGAGCAGGATCTCTAACAAAGCTATGACTAATTAAAGCTACTCCAAAGCTATGTCCACCTCCTGCTCCCTGGCCTCTCCCATCCAGCCTGTCATCAAGTCTGGTAGATGGATTTCTCTTCAACCAGTAAATAGTGAGTGCCCACTGTGTGCCAAATGGTGTTCTAAGTACTAGAGGCGCATCAGTGATCATGGTCCCTGCTCTCATGGAGCCTATCTCTAGCACTGAACAAAAAGGATGACTTAGGTATTTCATTGTAATTGTGTTAAGTGTTGTGAAAGAAAAGAATGCTGTAAATCCTGCAGTTTCTTTAAGAAATTAACTTTATTTGCCTGTGTTTCCTAAACTGACCTCAGAAGTTAACACTCCCCCTTATTTTGAACATAGAGACTTTATTTTTAGAGTAGTTCTAGGTTCTTAGCAAAGTTGAGTGGAAAGTACTGTATAGAGTTCCCATATGCCTCCTCCACTCACATATGTGCCACTCTCAACATCCTACATCAGTGTGGTGCTTTTGTAACAATAGGTGAATCAACACTGACACATCAGTGCCAACCAAAGTCCACAGTTTACATTAGGGCCACATTAGGGCCCTATTTAAAATTATATGTATACAATAATGTAACACTGAGACTCAGAGCTGCAGCCAGTAGGGAGCCTACAAGCTTTCTAAAAAGGAAGTGGCATGCTTACATTAGTGTTCTGCAAACAATTCATTCACCACTTCTTCTTATCTGACCCACGAATGTGCCCTTATCTTCTGATATTTATTTGGTTTAGATGCCACAGACACCATTTGCCCAGGCTATGGAAATGACCTTTACACTAGTCTGCCAGTCACTAGACTGTGCCCCCACCTTCAGTCCTGATTTGATTTGGTTACAGAAGAATGCCACTTTCTCTGTGGCATGAGTTTGCTCAGACATTTACAGTAACTCCTACCAATGGTTTTCCAATATTCTTATCCATTTGGTGATGGCAGCAGAATATAATGATTAAAAGCATAGGCTCTGATATTTGTAGTCCAGAGATGATATCCTAGCTCTAAGAATCCTAAATTCATCCTTAAAGAGACGATGATAATACTGCTTGTTAAGGAGATGGGAGATTATGGGGCATTAAAGGAGATAAAACACATAAAGTGCCTGCACGCATGCTTAGTCACTTTAGTCATGTCTGACTCTTTGTGACCCTATGGACTTGTAGCTCATTAGGCTCTTCTGTCCACGGGATTCTCCAAGCAAGAATACTGGAGTGGGTTCCCATATGCTTTTCCAGGGGATCTTCCCTACCCGAGGACTGAACCTGTGTGTCTAACATCTTTTGCTCTGGCAGGCAGCTTCTTTACCGCTAGTGCCACCTGGAAAGTCCAAAGTGCTTACTAGCAGGTATAGTAAATATTTGACAATCACTCGCTCTTAGTGGTTTTTTTTAGTACTACTGCTCATAGTAAATCTTAAAGGAAGTCTAAACCATGAGATATAAAAATCAGTGCATATTATCTGAACATCATGGTTCTACCTAGCTTACAGGACAAATCACTCAGCCCAACCTGATGTCCTTCCACCCCCAAATGCACTGTTCACCTTCATAACATTCAGGCCATACTGATCATCCACTTTGCACAAAGATAACACAGACTCTGAATTTTTGTTCATGTTCATTCACTTCCTCTGCCTGTCAAAACCCTATCTGAAGTCTGAGGTCTCAATCAAATACAACTTCCCACTTCCTTCTGAAGGCTTCTCTGGTGGCTCAGATGGTAAAGAATCTGCTTGCAATGTGGGAGACCTAGGTTCGGTCTCTGGGTCAGGAAGATTCCCTGGAGGAGGGCGTGGCAACCCACTCCAGTACTTTTGCCTGGAGAATCCCCATGGACACAAGAAACTGGCAGGCTGAAGTCCAATGGATCCCAAAGCGTCAGGCAGGACTGAGCGACCAAGCGCTGCATAGCAATGAACAATGAAGCCGGAGCAAACTTTTGTGACGGTGTCACATTTCGGAGAACAAGAGATCACCCTCTTGTTCTACTCTCTTGTACTACAACTTCAGGGAAACGATGCAGAGTCTTGATGGAGCCAAGAAATTGAGCATAGCCAGAAGCACTCAAAACTGTGTGACCCACCAACCAGGTGAGGCTGTGGTCAGTAGCCAATGGGGTGCTAAGTTGGAAGTGCTAACATTATCAGAATGGAGAAAATAATACCAAAACAACCTAAAATGGCATTGGAGCTTAACCTTTTTTGCCTTGGAAAAACCTTTCATGATCTGTATTTTCACTCGTGTTAGGGGTGATAAGATGTTACAGCACCTGGTTGAATCTAAATAGTATGGCTTTGTAGCTTTCTTCCTCTGCCTTTTGCCACTGTGAGGGATAAGGGACGAAGAAGACTTCTCTGAGACTGAGCAACGTCCTTAAGGGACCTAAGAATGGATGGGGAGGGGGCACAGTGAAGGTTCAAAGCAAGTTCTGCCCCATGTCTCTACAAACACCCAGCCTGTTTACCCATCCCCACTCCACCCTATCAGGGAAGGACTGGGGAGTTAGCAGCAGGGCTTGGACACCCTGTATTTTATCTGGCAACCTTGAGAAGGAAGGTCGCCTTCTGAAGTCTCCTCTGCACTCTGCCATTTGTTACATAAAGCTCTTGTTGTTGTTGTTATTCAGTTGCTCAGTCATGTCCAACTCTTTGCGACCCCCCTGACTGCAGCACACCAGGCTTCCCTGTCCTTTACCATCTCCCAGAGCTTGCTCCAACTCATGTCCACTGAGTTGGTGATGCCATCCAACCATTTTGTCCTCTGTCATTCCCTTTCTCCTGCCTTCAATCTTTCCCAGCATCAGGGTCTTTTCTAATGAGTCAACTCTTCACTTCACGTGGCCAAAGCATTGGAGTTTCAGCATCAGTCCTTCCAGTGAATATTCAGTGTTGATTTCCTTTAAGATTGACTGGTTTGATCTCCTTGCAGTCCAAGGGACTCTCAAGAGTCTTCTCCAATACCACAGTTCAAAGCATCAATTCTTTGGTGCTCAGCCTTCTATATGGTCCAACTCTCACATCCATATATGACTACTGGAAAAACCATAGCTTTGACTATACAAACCTTTGTTGGCAAGGTAATGGCCCTATTTTTTAATATGCTCTCTAGGTTGTTCATAGCTTTTCTTCCAAGGAGCCAGCATCTTTTAATTTCATGGCTGCAGTCACCATCTGCAGTGATTTTGGAGCCCAAGAAAATAAAGTGTCACTGTTTCCATTGTTTCCCCATCTATCTATATGCCATGAAGTGATGGGACCAGATGCCATGATCTTAGTTTTTTGAATGTTGAGTTTTAAGCCAGCTTTTTCTCACTCCTCTTTCATCAAGAGGCTCTTTAGTTCTTCGCTTTCTGCCATAGGGTGGTGTCATCTGCATATCTAAAGTTATTGATATTTCTCTTGGCAATCTTGATTCCAGCTGGGGTTTCATCCAGCCCAGCGTTTCGCATGATAAACTCTACATATTAGTTAAACAATCAGGGTGACAATATCCAGCCTTGTCGTACTCCTTTCTCAATTTGGAACCAGTCAGTTGTTCATGTCCAGTTCTAACTGTTGCTTCTTGACCTGCATACAAGTTTCTCAGGAGGCAGGTGAGATGGTCTGGTATTCCCATGATACCATAAAACTCTAGCACATTCAAGCTGGAAGCAATCTCAGACACTGTTTGGACCAGCCCAATCTCTGCATTTCACTACTTAAAAAAATGAGTGAAATCCAAATGGGAGCATGAATCCCAGGTCCTTTGATTCCAAGTCTGAAGTTCAACATCTGGACTGTCTGTCTGCCTCATTTGAAGGCAACCCTGCATGTTTATTTTTCATCTGATTTCACCCATGTGATAAGGAACTGGCTGCAGTATCATGGAAAACATTGCTTGACCTGGAGTTACAAGCTAACCTGGAAATCCCAGCTCTGTCCTTGGGGAGTTGTGTGACTCTCAACATTACTTAAGCCCTCTGTGCCTCAGTTTCCTCATCTATGAAATGGGAAATAGTAATAGAACAACTTCCTGGGATTGTTGGGAGAGGATTAAATGAGGTGGGTTTTTTGAGGGCTTGATGAGATGCTTAGAGCCGAGTGAGGCTTCCCCAAATGTTATCCACTTCTGTTGCTGCTGTTCTTGTACATATTTCTGAACCTTTGTTGCAGCAAGCATGAAGTTAAAACACATGATGTATGCTCCTAACACGCATCACAAAAATGGCAGCTTTTGTTATTCACTGTACAACGAGAGACAGAGTTATAAACACTGACTCTGCTTTTTAGGATCTTACAATCTAGTAGAGAAAACAAAGAAAGCTCTCTTAAAAAAAATACAATTAACAGGCAAATCTATGACTCCTAGGGGCAACATAACTGTAAATTCTTAGAAAGAGGAATTGATCTTCAAGGGATGGTCTGAGAAACCGAAGAAAATGATACAGCATGGGAAGTTTGTAGGAACAGAAACAAGGTCTTGTTTTTTCTAACCTTCCTCCTCCCATCTGCCCACCCCACCCTCCCCCTTGTTACTGCTGCCCCCTGGTGTCTATCACCTTCCTAGCGCTCCTGGGTGCTATTCACCCCTGGGTCACTAGGAGGAAGGGGCCACCACCTGCCCCAGGGCATAGCCAAGCGGGACTCAAAGATCGGCTAGGTCTTGCTGGGAATGAAATGAAAAAAGTCAAAGTATTAGTTGCTCAGTCGTGTCCGACTCTTCGCGACCCTATGGACTGTAGCCTTGTCCATGGAATTGCCCAAGCAAGAGTACTGGAGTGCGTAGCCATTCCCTTCGCCACGGGATCTTCCCTATCCAGGGACCAAAGCCAGGTCTCAGACTCTTCATCGTCTGAGCCACCAGGGAAACCCGCTGGGAAGGAAGGGATCTCTTTTCTTCAGGTTCTCCAGCCTGGACAAGGACAAAAACAGCAACTGTCTAGATGGAGGGAAGGGAAGAAAGCAGGCATTTATTGTTCAGTGGAAAGTGCATCCAAAGTGCCTGTGATAAATCCAGTGGTTGTGAGACCTGGGAGCAGCAGACAAAGGGGCTGTGTCTCCAAAAGTGAGAAAATTATGACGTGTGAGAACGGATTGCCCCCCCCACCCCGCACTCGAGATTCAGCTTCACTCCTTCACAGGCATCAGTGTATAAACATGCTTGTGTTTTTCCTTATAACAAAGATAAACATCTCAATCCTTTTCAAGATTCACAGTAATACATTCTGTAGAATGCTTGCCAACTTGGGCGTGTTTGGTGCTTGCTTATGAACAGACTGAGGTTATGGGTTTGGGGAAAGAATATCACGGAGGTTATGTGAGATTCTTAATGCATCATATCAGGGGGCCTCTGATACCAAATGACTTATTGCTGATGATGTTAACCTTGATCACTTGGTTAGGGTGGCGTTTGCCTGGTTTCTCTACTGTGAAGTTTTTATTTTTCCATTTCCGTACTCTATTTGTTAGAAGCAAGTCACTAAGTCTAGACCATATTCAAGACAAGAGGTAATAAGCTCCATCTTTTGAGCAAGGGGTATCAAAGAACTGGGGACAGTACATTAAAACCCTCACAGTAGTTAGTAGGGCTAATTTTGGAGCAGATACTTTGAGGCTTTGCAAATATCCTGGTCTTCCTTAAAGTTTTACCTACTGATTTTAGCACTCATCAATGGATCTTGCCTATAGCAATTATTACTACCATGGTCTAATGGTGAGTTCCTATTTTCCTTCTACATATATTAAGAGAAATTGTTCTGAAAAGATTGTCCCTCCTCTCAGTTATTTATTCAATCATTTATTTGTAGCGGTGTGGACTTACAGAGATTTATTATTTCAATTATAATCTAATATTATCATTACTTTTTACATTGCTCAAATTGTTTCAGCTTTGGCCACTGGAACATCATTTGAGTTGGCTCTTGTGTCTTTTGAATAGGTGCCTTGCTTTTTTGGCACTTACTTTCTGGCAATGTAAATTGCTCCAGAATTACCTTGTATTTTCCCTGCCCCAGTTCTAGAATTAGCTATTTTTCCAAAGAATCCTGGTTCCTTTTATTGGAGAATGGTATTTAGAAGCCAAAAGCTGGATGCTAGGTGTCTCCATTGCTAATGGAGTGCCATTCATTTTAGGCTTTCCTAGCAGACCAAGCTAGCAAATTATGTATGTATATTAACCCCTGTATACACACAATATCTATATTTATCTCTGCATCTATTTGTGTGTTTATGTGTGTGTAATATGTACATATATATCATAGAGATACCTATGGATTATTGGTCTATCTATGTAGATATTTATATAGCTCTATTATATATATTCTATAATACATATAATATTATGTTGAAAGACATATAGATATATGTAAAATGAGAAAGTTCATACTGATATCTCCAACTTGAATCCAGCACCACAAAGTTTATTCTGGCCTTCCACCCCCCACATCAAGCTAACCACACCCCCTTCTTTCTCTGACAGTGAAAAACCTATCTCACTACAATTTATTTACTTATTGTTCAACACTAACATACAGATTAAGTAGTTTCAGGATTGTTAACCTGAAACACATTTACCAGCTATAATCCAGTCAAAACACTGTTTTCCAAAACTACTTGTTTAGCTCCTCCCCCACATTTTCCATTTATATTCATAATACAGTTAGATTTATATAATACATTTTGCATTCTACCTAGGATTGAATGACTTTTTAAAGTTTTGTATACAATTAAGTTCTGTCTTTGTAGAGTTCTATAGATCTTGACATAGAAAAGTGGCATACAGTCATATATTCATCATCATGACAATCACACAGAATAGTTCCATCACACTGAAAATTCCCATGTTCGATCCCTTTGCAGTCAATGACACCTTGTTCTCTAAGTATTCCCCCTGCAATCACTGATCTGTTTTCTGTCTCTATCATTTTGCCTCTTCCGGAATGTCATGTAAGTAGAATCACACAAAATGTAGCCACTTGAGTCTGGCTACATCAGCAAAGTGCACTTAATGCTTATGCATATTGTTGCATCAATCAATAGTTCATTGATTTTTATTGCCGAGTAGTATTCTACTGTATGGGGCTTCCCAGGCGGTGCTAGTAATAAAGAACCTGCCTCAATGCAGGAGATGTAAGAGACACAGATTCAGTCCCTGGGTGGGGAAGATCCCCTGGAGGAGAGCGTGGCAACCCACTCCAGTATTCTTGCCTGGAGTATCACGTGGACAGAGGAGCCTGGCGGGCTACAGTCCAGAGAGTCAGAGTTGGACACGACTGAAGTGACTGAGCACATACACACGCATCCCACCATATGGATGTTCTATAGTTCATCTGTTTACCCACCGAAGAGCATCTTGGTTGTTTCCAGTTTGGGTTGTTAATGAATAAAACTGCTGTACACAGTTGGGAACAGATTTTTACGTGGACATATTTTTTTATTCACCAGGGTCAACATGTAGGGGAGAGATCGCTGGTGGTATTGCATGGCAAGTCTATGCTTAATGTCATCAGGAATACCAGACCATTATGTCCTTAAGTCTTGTATAGTCAAGAGGTTCTTTCCCCATCTCCTTTTTTTCCCTTTTCTTTTCTTGAAATGTTTTGTGGAATCCACCAGATGATGATGCCGCTAAAATCATCTCCCAAAAATACACCAAACCCCTGCACACTTCGCAGACTGCATCTGGAGTTTCCAGGAGGTTTGTGAGATGTTGCTCTTCTGCAGCTTCTTCTCGACATTTACCAAGTCTGGCAAGGGGTGCTCCAACAGAGCCCAAACCCACCTGGAAGCCTGCCCAGTGTGCCCTCCCCACGTGTCTCAGAGGCCCAGACATCCAGTCAGAGAAGGAGACTCGAAAGTTCTAGGGTGGCTCATCCTGCACCAAAGCTCCAGGCTGCCCAGAGATCATCTCAGATTGTCCAAGGAGCAAGACAGAGCCAGGTGAGGGGAGTGGTGAGCTGCAACATCAAGCATGTGTGTGCCTTTCCCCTCCCCTCCGTACACCTTTCCAGGTGACCTTCCAACCAGAGTAGGCCAGACTAGATCTGTGAGAAGGGGGCAGGGAGCTGTTTTAGAGCCTGAAGTGGGAAGGCATGACCCTTAATTGACAAGCAACTCTAGTTCTCAAACTTCCTTGTCCTGGAAAATCACCTAGGGTGCTGTTTAAAATGCAGAAACCCAGGCCTGCCCCCAGAGAATACAACAGAGTAGGTCAGGGGTTGCCTAGGAATCTGTATGAGGAACAAAAATGAAAAAATAAATAAATAAAGCCCCAAACCCTCCCTAATGACTCAAACACAAGTGATCCTTAGACCACACTTCGAGAAACCCTGGCCAAGAAAATGTTTTCTGGCACCAACTGGAGATCCACCCTCCTTCTCCTCTCTCCCCCAACTCCAGCCTCAGGGAGTTGGATGTCTGTAGGAACCTGGGAAGAGACAACGACTCTGGGAGCTGACCTACTTTAGGATTCTAATGGGAATAGGGGCTAGGCCTTTAAACTGTGGGCCCAGAGGGCAGAACAATGCCCCGGCAGAGTAGTCACAAGGAAGCAGATGGAAGATCTATAAGGCAAATCTACTGTACCCATCCCAACCTGTTGCTGTCGTTGTTCAGTCACGAAGTCCTGTCTGACTCTTTGCAACCCCACGAACTGCAGCACACCAGGCTTCCCTGTCCTTCACTATCTCCTGGGATTTGCTCAGATTCGTGTCTATTGAGTCAGTGATGCTATCTAACCATCTCATCCTCTGCTGCCCTCTTCTCCTTCTTGCCTTCAATCTTTCCTAGGATCAGGTTTTTTTCCAACTCATTGGAAAAGTATTAAAGTTTCAGCTTCAGCATCAGTCCTTCCAATGAGTATTCAAGGTTGATTTCCTTTTGGATTGACTGGTTTGATCTCCTTGCTGTCCAAGGGACTCTGAAGAGTGTTCTCCAGCACCACAATTCGAAAACATCAGTTCTTCAGCACTCAGCCTTCTTTATGGTTCAACTCTCACATCCATACATGACTACTGGAAAAGCCTAAGCTCAACCATCTAGTAGGAAAGTGAGCTTTACCTTTGGATAAGTTTCCCACTATGGCTACAAAGCCCCTCAGAATCCAGCTACTGCTTCCCCCTGGTCCCTACTCATGGCACCCCCACTTCTAGAACTTCACCAGTTCTATGAATCTGCTAGGGCCCTGATCTGTGGGCCCTCCCTCCAGACATAGTCCATTTGGCAGTACTGCCTGGCCTGCCCTTGCCCCACTCTCAGCCCAGTCAACCCCCAAAGTTCCCTCTGACCCCTACAGCTGGACAGAGCCTCCCTACTTTTTGTATCCCATATTAAAATTATTTATCCCCCCGCCACTTGACATACTGTCTATACAAGAAACCTTTACTGAGCTGAATTGTTGAGTTATAATGCATTGTTTTTAACCTGTCATCCCATGAGTGCCAGCTAGTGGCACTTAGTAGCTGCTCAATAAATGCCTGGCAGAGAGTAAAATGGTCTGCCCGGGGAGGCAGTGAGCCCTCATCACTAAAGCCTTTCATTCACAGAGGCTGATGCATCCCCTATCAGAGATCTTGCAGGGAGAGTTGAAGAGTGCTGGCTAGGACATGCATGCCCTGGGTCCCTCCTGCCATGGGAGCACAGTGACCACATGGCACACCCCATGACCACACTAGCTCTGCTGGAGAATACCTTTAAGGAGCAGCCACGCCCCTGCGAGCCAATCACCTGATACCAGTCTGGTTCACAGCAGTTTGTGTTCAGGAAGATAAAGGAAGTTCACTGCAAAACAGCAATGACCAGATCAGAGGTCACCCTGGTTCTCCTGTCTTCCATTCTAGAGCCAGCTTCTGTCACACCCACCCCTGAACACGTGGGGACTTGCCAGGCCTGTCTGGACACACTGGACACAGAGAGGCCCCAGAAGCCTTGAGGCAAGGCAAGTTCCTAATACCCTAAATATCTTTGTGGCATGACCCTCTGCTATGTGCCAGGCTCCCCAACCCACTGGGGACTTGGGCCCCCTAGGCTGTGAAGACAGGGGACAATCCAGGTTTCCCAGGATGGGCTTGTCAGTGGTGATAGGTGCACATATAGAGTGGGCCAAGGTTCAGGCAATGCCAGGGCTTCTGGGGACCCGCCTAGCTTCCCTCAATCGCCCTCTGAAGCATAGATCTTTCCCAAATGTCTTCACAGTCCTCAAAGAGGAGAGAGTCCAGAGTATGGATGGGCCCATGCCAGTGCCCCTACTCTGCTCCAGGGGCCTGACCCCCATGGGTTAGGACATCTGATGGTGGGCTGGGGGCAGGAGCCCAGGAATGTAGTGTTCAACCTGCTATTGATTGGCTGTGTGATGATAAAGGGCAAGTCCATTTCCCTCTCTGAACCTTTGAGTCCTCCTTGATAAATGAGGGAGAGGGACTAGACGGGTGTTTCCTGACCCTGGCTAGGAATCAGAATCATCTCAGTGGTAGTAAGAGAAAGTAACTTGAAAATACAGATTTTCCCAAAGCTCCTAAAGGAATCTGAATCCCCAGGGAGGAGAGATTTACAAGCTCTCACTCCCAACCTCTCCCTGGTTGGTTAGGGAGCCTCTGTTGTTTTGTTTAGTCCCTAAGTTGTGTCTGATGCTTTGTGACCCTATGGACTAGAGCCCGCCAGGCTCCTCTGTCCATGGCATTTCCCAGGCAAGAAGATGGAAGTGGGTTGCCATTTCCTTCTCCAGGGGATCCTCCCAACCGAGGGATACACCACTGTCTCTTGTATTGACAGGCGGATTCTTTACCACCGCACCACCAAGGAAACCCCCTAAGGAGCCTCTGGGACCCTTCAAACCCTCCCCAGCCCCCCTGCACCATGAATCTGGGATGCAGTTTTCCCAGCCACAGCCCACCCCTTACCAGGTTCTAAGCTTCCTCCAGCCAGGGCTAGAGTAAGCTGCCCCATGTCTCTCTCTCTCCAAAGAGTTCTGGAGCCGGAAGCACTAGTCAGCGAGCAGTTTATTAGCCATCAGCCATCGGGGCCTCCCCACGCTGAGGCCTCTGCACAGTCTAGACAGGGCCTTCACTCTTGGCAGCCCTCCAGTCCTCGTGCGCAGGCCCCACCCAGTGTCCTCCCCCACCCCAGTCCTCCACACTATCCTGCTCCCACCCCGACCAGGGGCCACACCTCAGCTAGAGGAAGGAGGGCAAGGGAAAGGAGGCAAGAGCTGGGGAAAACGGAACCAGATTGGCCCCCAAGCCTCTGGAACCACCACCCCAGGACAAGGGAAAGTGGGTAGGGCTAAGGGCGGGGTGCCAGGCGATGGTTCAGGCGGGAGGCTCTTCTCCAGGAGGTGCAGGGAAGCCACTCAGGTCTCGGCCAATGATCTCACTCACTGTAAAGGAGGGGCAGTTGAGAGACTGGGAGCGGGGCAGGTCGCCTTCTTTTCCAGAGACCCCCAATCCATTCCAGGCAGGCCTCCCTCTAGGATGCCTCTAGGTTCCTCCTGCACTTGCTGGCTTCTTTTCCACTGGGCCTCAGTTTCCCCACTGTGTCCTAACACCTGCTCTCAATCAAGTCTTGCTCAACTCTGTCCACGTGGGCTCTCGGGCCCTCAAGCCAGCCCCTTCCTGCTGGCTCAGCCTGCATTGTCAGCAGGGCCGGAAGTGGGTGTGGCCAATGGGAAGAAGCGGTGAAATAAGTGTCCTCATTGCCACTCAAGACCACAGTCACCACGTTTGGTGGGGAGGGGGTTGAGACAAGGGAAAACTTGACTGGAACACCAGCAAACCACTGCCCCTCTCTGAAACTCAGTGCCTGAATCTGCAAATTGAGGGAGCTAGACTGAATGGTCTTGCAAGTACTGCTAGCCCTTTGTCTTTGTGATCGGGGCCAAGGGCCTAGGCAGGAAAAGCGTGGGGCGGGTACTCCCTGCCCCCTTCAGAACTAAGTTAACCCGAGTCAGCTGGCCACACGCACCAGGCACTTGCCTCCTGAGGCCCTCCAACTGGCCCCGAGGGGGCACCGGGGCCCAGTCTCTGGGAAGCCAAACTCCAGCCCTCAGTAAACATGCAGAGCAATCTCTTGCACACACTCACACTCGCAGCCCCGGGTCCCACACCCACCTTCCTCCAGCGTGATACCCTGGATAGGGACACTGTCTCGGAAGCCGCTGCCGTAGCCACCCCTGGATTTCTCCTGCTCCGGAGCCCCCTCCCCAGGGCCGTAGCTTGGCCCTACCTCACTGTATCCCTCAGCAGGTGGGGGGTGAACACTGCCCTGGGGAGGGAAGGGGCCTTCAAGTGGTGGGGATGAAGGCATCGGGGGCCGAAAGGGGGATGGAGGAGGGAACTGCAGCCCCAGGGGAAAGGGGGTGCCCCGTCCTCCATAGGGGTCACTAGGGAAGGGCCGGGGAAGGAAAGAGACTGGAGGTGGGCGGGCACAACCTGTGGTACCCCCAGTCTCAGGGAACATCCGCAGGCCAGGTCTGTAGGATGGTGGGGGCCCCGTCTGGGGGTACAATGGGGGCGTGCCATAGCTGAAGCCTTCTGACAGGTAAGGAGTTTCATAAGCAGGGTCTTCATGGGGATAGGAGGGGTAGGGGGGCCTGGGTGGTGAGAAGTCCATGTCAGAGCCAAAGGGGGGGCCCGATGCTGAGGGGAAGCCCCGGAGAGATGCATCCGGTAGAGGCTCCTCCTTGAAGATCACTGGATGGAGGGGAAGCAGGAGGACATGCTGGTGAGAGGGCTGGCAGTCTCCCCACCACACACCCGCCAACCCCACCTCTCCAGCCCAAGTTTCATCCACCCCTTAGCCCCTCCCCATGGGGTTTTGCATCCCTCCGCCCCTGCCTTAGCCCCCACGTCCCCATCCTGCCACCCCGGACAGTGCCAGAACGCACCAGGCAGGAACTTGAAACTCTGGGTAGGACTGCGCTTCCTCCGCCCATTGGAGACGTAAAAGTAGACCTGCACCGGCCGGGACAGGCGCTTGTTGCTGTATTCAGGGACGGTCAAGGTCAGAGTCACCTGGGGAGGAGCAGAGGATGAGTCAAGGAGCCCTCAGGGATCTAGGCTCACCCCAAACTTCACCTCCTGGCTTTTTCCTTTTGCAAAGGAGCAAAATTCATCCCCCAGAGTGTCCCTGCTTCCAGAATGGCCAGGTTGTCTCCTCTAGCAAAGAACAGGTAGCTTCTGAAGTCCACTCCCAAGGCAAGGGAGTCAGCTGAGAATTTCCTGACTTCTCCCACCCAACCCCACCCCCAGGGTGGAGACCCTGGGAACACGGGTACCTCATTGCTCTGCAACCGGTTCACCGTGGCCTCCTCCTCCCATTGCAACTTTCCATCTGTGCAGAAAGAACAGGGAGCTCCAGCCCAGCCCCACAGTCCCTGCCCACTGCCCAGGCCTCTGCCATTTCCCCTCCTGCTGAGCTAAGGCCAGACTCGGAAGGTCCCAACAAAGCCTGGCTCACAGAGGAGCCCACTGCATGTTTACTCAATCGAATGGAGCAGGCCGGGTTTAAAACTGTCTTCAAGATCTCAAGCCATCAGTTGAGCCAAGAGAAATGGCTGGACCAGTCCAGGGACCGGAAAAAACTCCTGAGCCCTCCTCCCCCAACTTCAAACATCCCCTCCCATGATACAGCTGGAAGGAAGTTCAAGGGTAGGAAAGGGTCTCAGTTTGAAGGGAGTCAATTAGACTCCAAGTCTCAGGACCCAGAACCTGTGACTCTGCTCTGATATGGTCCTAGGGTGCTAACCTTGAAGGCAGGGGCTGGGGCTCTGGGCAGGCAGGGTTAGGGGCGAGCTGAAGCCTCAGGTCAGGGGATATACCTGGACCCCTCAGTCTTCCCTTCTCCACCCCTGCAGCTCTATGCTGGGGTGCCTCACAGACTCTTGTCATCATAGCTCTGCTGCCAGTCCCGAAACTCAGGAGGGGCTCAGGGTCTGGCAGTGAGGGTGTAAGTCACCTCTTCCTTTCTCATATTCCCTGTCCACATGAGGGTAAATTAGCCCACAGCTGACTCATATTTAATAAAAAGAATGTGTATTTCTTACATTTATTCACCATCTTGAGCATTTCAGATGCCTGTCATATGCATGGGAAGCAGACAGTGTAAGAGAAAGGGCAGTCTTTCCATCCCATTTTACAGATAAGGAAATTGAGGCTCCACTTGCTAGCTCAGAGGCTGTTCACCCTCCCTGTTCCAAGTTCTTCCTCCTGGATTGGGTACTCACCCGGGCCCCTCTCGATGAACACCACCTTGGAGTCTGGCAGGAAGTTGGAGCCAGTCAGCACGAGCTCCTCCCCTCCCCTGACAGAGCAGGCACTGGGACTGTAGGCCTCCACCTGGGGCAGCTCCTGAGCTGATCGCTGGGCTGCAGAGCAGTGCAGGAAAGGCCTGGCTGGGCTGCTATAGACAGGACAGGCTCCTGCACCCCCACCCTGCCTAGGATAACTGCCACAGGGCCTGGAGGAGCCCTCCTCAGCGGCAGACACACTAGAAAAACAACGGTCTTCCTGGGATCACATAGACTAGGTAAGGAATCGCTCCTGGGCGGAGAGAGAAGCCAACAAGGGGCTGCCCAGGGGCAGATGGAGGCTAGGGTTGCTCTGGTCCAGCCCAGGGGCCGAATCTGCAGCAGGGGGAAAGTAGAACACTTCCCCCAGCCCATCCACAATAGAAATAAGGGCTGGGTCCCTTAGGGGACCAGCCAGGCACTGCACACTCTCCAGAGGAGATGGGCAAACAGACACACAGACAGGAAGTTAGCCAGAGACAGAAAGATGGCCCAGGGCCTTTTGCTCACAGCACTCGATGGGCACGGATGCTGTCTGCACCGAGACAACCTTCCCGCTGCCTTGGGGCACATGTACCCGGAACACCAGCCGCACACGTGTGTTCTTGCGCCCGATGTCCGTCTCTCCCTTCCGCAGTTCAATATCTGAATTTCGAAGCTTCAGGATTCCGGCACAGTCAATGCTGAAGCCGAAGAACAGAAGGAAACCCCTCCCAACTGAAGCTAGAAGGGGATGCCTCCCAAGAGAGGGAGTCCCCATCCTCCATCCAAAGCCCTAAATGACCTTCTCTGGGAGATTATGGGAGTGGCTGTTTTAACCCAGAGTGCTCCCCACCCCCAAAGTCCTCTTCTAGATAGTGAGAGAGCCTGACACCTCCTAGGGGTGATGTCTAGCTCCTCTGGGGAGAGGAAGACTTGGCCTAGCTTAGGCCCCATGGAAAAGGCTCCTCCTAAAGCCCAAAGACTAAAAGGAAGTCAAGTGAGAACCTACTTGGCTGCCATGTTGTTCTCAGGGAGCAAGGTCATCTCCAACACCTTGGTACCACTGACTACAGCTTCATAGCTGGCCGTGGCCACCATCTTGCCAGTGATACGGTGCACCTGATAGAAGGCATGAGGCCGCAGGTTCCTCTCATCTGCCGTGCCGATGAACATCTGCAGGGTCAGTGGCTTCTCGCTGTAGCCTAGGAGCTGGCAGAGGGAGACAGAAGCCACCCATTTGAAATCTCCCCAGTCTCATCCTTCATCCACCCCTAAGTTTTCAGGTCCTCCCCCTCTCCAGAGGAGTGAAAGATAAAGGATATCCTGGAAGGGATTCCCAGGGGGGACTGGGCACCAACTCTCCACCAGTTGGGGAGAAAACATGGCCTGGAGTTCACAATGTTATTCTTGGAATGAGGCCCAAACTGGGCTGGGTGAAGGGGAAAATCTTCCAAGAGAGACTGGCCCAACTCAACAGAGACAACCTAACTCCCAGTGAACTTTGGCCTCGGCCTAACCCCTCCCCCACATCTGGCAGCCCACCATTTTCCAGAGTAGACATGAGGCTGGTGTCCCATGGGATGAATGGAGTGGGGGTGGAGGGACAGAAGAGTAGAAAGTACATCCGGGTCCCTGAAGTGCACCCTTCCTCCCCCAGCGCTAGTCCCTCCCCCAGGCCGCCTGCAGGGTCATTGCTGAGAGGGAGTGTGGGAAAGGGCAGTGCCATGGGTCTGCACAGCTGGGGCCCATCTGCAGGGATCTGGGACTAGAGAAGAGACAGGCTATTAGGCCTGGCTTCTGCGACTTACCTTGACTACAGGGTGACCACCAGGGGCTGCTTTGACAGCTCCCCGGCTGCCCTCTGTCTCATAGTGGGCCCGGTGGTGGGCTCTGGGCTGTACCTCGATCCTCAGCTCCAGCTGCTCATACTGGCTGGGCAAAGGCCAGTCCAGCGGGGGGAGGGCAGAGGTCCTGGAGAGAGACAGAGAAGAGCACTGATCACCTGCAGCCTCAGACCTGAGTCAGGGCAACCTTGGGTCCCAACTCCCAGGGGTGTGAGGGAGGAAGGGAGGGGGTGGGTTTGAGAGAAAGGAAGTCAGAGCAGAAGTAAAACGGTCCACAAGCCTAGAAGCAGGGGTGATAGGGGACAGGCCTCTCAGAGGCCCTCAAGATGGGAGGTTAGGGGACACCAGGACTGAGACTCCCTTCTTCCCAGTTCTGAACACTGTGTCTGGTGGGGGTGGGGCAAGGGTTCCTGTGGATACAGAGGAATCCAAAGCCAAGTTTAACCTGCCCAGGCCTGGATGGGAAGAGTCAAATAAAGTAGCACAATTTCAGGGAATTCCCTGGTGGTCCGGTGGCTAGGACTCTAAGCTTTCACTGCAGGAGGTACAGGTTCCATCCCTGGTCTAGTGATCAGGAGCTAAGATCTTGCATTTCAAGTAGAACATAGTGGGCTAAGCAAGCCAGCAACTAACAGAGCTGGGACTGATGGCACCCCTTCCCAGGCCAGTGCACGTTCCACTAGTTGGGGCTGGACAGGTGGGTCCCAGAGAGCTGGGGGATACAGATGTGCCACTTCCCTGTAGTGAGCACCCAGACACTCTGGGCCAGGGGATAGTTGGCAATGTCTGGAAACAACTAAAAAGTTGTTACAACTAGGAGAGTGGATAGAGGCCAGGATGCTGCTAAACATCCTACAATGTCCAGCACAACCGACACAACACAGAATTACCCAGCTCAATCTGACATCCAAAATTTAGGATTATTGAGATAAACACGGTTCTTTTTTGAGGGTGAGAGGTGTAGAAGGACAGTAAGAACTGCTTGTTTTAACATGAATTCTTTGACTTGCAAACACATGCTACTTCATTCAAATTTTGCAGATATACTCTAAGTCACAAGTCAGGCCCAGGAAATTGAGTTAGAGAAAGGAGACTTCCTGCTGCCCATTGCAGGGCAGAATTCCAGCCCAGGATCCAGCACAGAGTTGGGGGTGGAGGACGCCTAGAGGAATTCCTCCTTTACCTAGGTGGTCCTTCTAGGGCTCCAGGGGCTTTTCTAATGAATATACAGAGAGTGACTGACCTTTGGTAAATCATCTGTCCTAAGGAGATGCATGTTAAAAAACTCTTCCTAAAACTGAGTGAATGGCAGCAGCCAAGCTGGTAGCAGATTCTCTTTTCTGTGCTCTAGGACCTTTTTCCAAATTCATCCCTTGACCCTCCTGCTCCCTGGGTGGGATGGCTGAAGACAGTGGTGGTATCAGGCACAACCCTCACCTGAAGATGGGGCTGTGTCCCCCAATCCGGGCCTTGGACCAAGCTAGTGGAGAAGGCACCGCCAGGTAGTCCATGCCAGCCACCTCCTTCCGAGGACCCCCAGGAGGAGCCCCGGCCTCCTCTACTCCCGAGGGCAGCTTCCCATTGCACGGGGCAGGTTCCTCAGACCGAGGCAGGGCCACTGCCTGCTCACTGGAAGTCCTCCGGGTCTTCTGGGGGATGCTTTCGGCTGATGGGGCTCCCACGTAGTCAAAGGGGCCAGGAGAGCCAGGGTCCCGGACCAGAGGCAAGGGGGGTGGTGGAGGTGGCTCAGTCCCCTCCTCCCCTAGGCTGCCTCGGCGGGACAGAGCTGGGGAGGCTGAAGATGGGGTTCCCGAGCTGGAATAGCGCCTCTTGCCACACGGTGAGGCAGGTCGTGGGGAGGCTGGGGTAGGCCCAGGAGCACTGAGGAGTAGCCAGCTATCCTCTGGCCCTCGACCTCCAGGACTCGGACCATACAGACTCCAGGGGTCATCGGGGGTCCACGGCCTTGGGGAGGCCCGGGGTGAGGGCAGTGGGGAGCCCAGGCCAAAGCGGGAGGCTGCCTCATTTAGCTCAGACTCCACCTCATCACAGGCAGCATATAAGGCTGCCTCGTCGGAGGCATCGGAGAAGAAGCTCCAGGAAGACAGGCTGCTGCTGCCGGGGCTTGGGCTGAAGAACGGGCCCCCACCCTGCCCCCCTGCCTCTCGGTAGCCTCCAAAACCTTCCGGTGGGGGGTAGTCCCTGGGGGAGCCTTCCCCCCAGGGATCTGGGTTGTCCTCCAGCGCAGCTGGTGGGTCAGGAGTGGGAGAGATAGAGGTGATGCGGATGCTGGGGCACTCAAGAACACGGCCTCCCCCACCACCCCCAGAGCTCCCTCCCGGCCCCCCCAGCCTCACTGACCGGGCTGGCTGGCTCTCCCAAGTGCCAGGTGAAGGGGCCGGGCGGGGTGGTGGGGAGTGCATGCCAGGCCGAGGGGGTGGAGGCCGAGGAATGCCAATGGGAGCAGCGCCATAGGGAGGGGGCTCCCCCAGGGCCAGACGGCAGCATGGTGGGGCGTCCTCTGAGTCCAGTTCTGTGCAAAGGCAAGGAGACAGAGACAGGGATGACACAGAAGGCGGGGAGAGAAAGAGGCAGGTGAGATGTCTAGGTTCCTTGAGTGGGCAGACACCCCCTCCTCCCAACCCGGCCAGTATGCTACCCCCGCCTCAGCAAAGAGAGGTCTCTGAAATGCCCATCAGAGCCACAAAGACAAAAGCAGAGTTGGACTTGGGAAGGTGGAGAAGATAGATCCAGAAGCGCCGGACCTTTTCCTACTCTGAGAACCTCAAGGCTCTGGTCCTGGGACCTGGGGTACCAGACAGGGGGCGGGTCTCAAGGTAAGGGAGGCGGGTCGAGAGGGGCTGGAGCTGGGTTGGGAGGCGTGTTTAGGGAAGCACTGGGCTGGGCTGGGGGCGACTCACACATGAACCCAATTAGCAGCGGTTCCCAAACCCCCAAACGGCGCTGGCAGGAGCCCCAGTTGCCATCGCAACGGTGGCCAGGGGAAGGGGGGCTCCAAGACTGTGACGACGAGGGAAGGTGGCTCCTCCCTCACTCCCCCCAATCCGGGGGCGGGGGTGCAGCGAAGGGGGTGCTGCGCGCCGGCCCGGCGAGGCGCTGGGGGGCGGGGGCGCGGGCTGCGCGGATTCCGTGCGAGCGGCGGCCGCCGCCCCCGGCTCAATCCCAGCCATCTGCCTCTCATTGCGGCCAGACGGGGGAGGGGGAGGGGCGCCCTGGCGGGGCCTGAGAGCGCCCCCAGCCCCTGGCGTCCTGTCTGCGGGCCCAGGGCTCCGTCCCCGAGGGACGAGCTCCAGAGCGCAATGTCCCCTTTCCCTGGCGGCGCTTGGGCTCTCAGGACCGCTGTTCCCGCCCGCCCCCCATCCCAGTGACAGTCGGCCCTGCCGAGAGGCGGCGCGCAGCCAACGGCACCCCCACCCCCACCCCAGTCACGACCTAAAAAGGAGAAAGTGATGCCGGGCCCCCAGCCTCACCTCCGCAGAACCCCCCGAGCCCCGCGACTCCCCGCAACCTCTGACCCCGTCATCTCTCACCCCAGGCTCTCTCCCCTGAAGCCCCCAGACTCAGGACACCCGCTCCTTTCCCTCACGGAGCCCCAGACCCCTTCCCAGCCCCGCACTGACCTTCCCCCGCCCCACCCGCGCCCAGCGGGGGGGGCTCCTTTTCCTCCCCGAACACCAGCTTAAACTCCAGCTCCTCATCCTCGCAGCTCGCTGCCCCCATGGGTCCGGCTGGAGCCCCCAGGTCCCGGTCTGGGAGGGAGGGGGGATCTCAGGAGGCTGCAGTGTCTTGACCGGCGACTCCCTCCCTCCCTTCTCTGAGACGCCCCCTCCTCCGCCGCTGACACCTCCCTCCGGACGCCCCCTCGTTATTATAGAAACTTTTCCAAACTTTTTTCCCCAAACTTCTTCAAAGTGCCCCCCCAGCCTGTCTCTGATTGGCTGCCGGGGATGCTCCAGCCCCTCCTCCAAGGATGAGATGGGAAAACCACGCGCCCCTTGTGCCCCCTCCCTCCCGCAACCCTCCTTCTCTCCCTCCCTCTGTCCTCTCTCCAGTCCCTCCCCCTCAAAAAAAAAAAGAGCAAAACTGAATTGGAAAACGGTCTCTCCAGCGTTGGTAGGACCATAAGGATGCCTATTGGCCCTCAGTGGTGACAATCATTTCCCGTAGGGCGCAGTCCCACCGCAATCCCCAACTTAGTCTGAGTTCGGGGGCTCCGGGTCCGAATGCCTTAAAGGGGCCACATCCTGGGCCCACAGTGTAGAGGGCCCACGGAAGACCCTTTCTGAAGAGTTGTGCAGCCAGCAACTAGCAAGAAAGCACCACCTCTCCTCCCCTTCCCTTATCTAAGGCCAACCAGGCTCTGGGGTGCAGAACGGCTCCAGGCTACTCTGAAGTGGAGAAGGTCATTCCTTTGAAGTCCCTAGCCTGAGGCCCCCCCGCCTAAGCCTTTGCCTGGCCTTTGCCCTCCACCCGTCCGTCTCTCCTCGTCCTCCCAAAGTGAAGAAGAGTTATTGGTCGTGAGGCACTGTTCAAAAGTCCATGACTCCTGATGGGCGACAATCCAGGCCGGACTTTACTGCTGCCCTAGTCCCAGCCACCCAGAGGGGCCATTAACTAGTCTCCTAGAGAAGCCGGCTCTCTCCTTCCTAGAACCTTAGTCGGGAATGAATCTCGGATCCGATGGCATCCCGCTCCAGCTCCCCTGATAATCCTGGCCAGGTTTACCAGCGCCCCGCAGTCCCGAGACCCGGTGGGCCCCAGGGATGGACACCTGTCACCTGGGCGGGAGAAAGAATAAAGACTCGGACTGGAGTTCCTAGAAAGGAGAGGCATAGTGGGGTCCTGTTGTGTGAAAGGAGTTTAAGTCGAAATTAGTTATTCAGATGCCGGTCGGTGAGGGTGGGGGTATGGGTGTCGGTACCATTCCCCCTACGCAGACCGAAGGTTACAAACCTATCAGCAGGCCGCAGCTACCTTTAATCTATAGCCCTCCAGCTCAGGGCCCAGCCCGCAGCTGCGCCCGGGCCCCGCACCGAAGGGGTTAAGCGACGGCCCTCCGCTCAGACGTTTACAAACACTCGGGAGCCGGGCGGGGACCGCGCCCGCTACTCTAATGAGAAACAGGCTCCGCGGGGCCGGGGCACAGGGGAGGGCTGGCCCGGCCGGCCCGAGCTCCGCCGCGGCCGAGGCGACTCCCTGCCCCCCTCCCCTTCCGCCCTCCCTCTGGCCCGCCCTGGGGACCCCCCAGCCCCGGGGGACCCCAGTGACGTGCGGAGCTGCCCCGGCGGCGAGCCCAGGACCGCGACGCCGGAGGGGAGGGGAGAAGTCAGGCCGGCGGGGAGAGAAGAATGTTCCGAGGCCGAGTGGGGAGGTGGCCTGGTTTGATTTTTTTTTTTTTTTTCCTTTCTTTTTTACCCCGCTTTGGTTTGTCGCTTCAGGTTACATTTCCCTTCCAGCTTCATCATGGAAATAAGGAAAGGAGAGACCCAAGGAGAGAGAGAGTGAGGCGCATCCTGAGACGGACTGCCACCCGCACCTAAGAGGCGGACCGAGGGCCGTGGGAAGAGGAGGCAAGGCGGGTAGGGGTAGAGACCCTGCCCCGGCTCTAGCTCGCCATCCCGGACACGCCGCCTACGCATCCCCCGGCCTCCCCGCCCCCCGCTCCGCTCCGCAGCACTAGCAGACGTGCGCATTCTTTTCAAATGTCATATTTCCTTTGATCCTGGGCAGCGTTTCTCCATGTGTCTGGCTCAGCTCCTGCCCAGCCAGCCGCTCCCCCCGCCCTCACCCCACTTTGTGTATTTTCCTGAGGTCCCTCCCCCTCCTCCCAGCATCTGGAAGGCCCTGAGGGCTGGCTTTGGCGCACATTCCCCTGGAGACTCTGGCCTCGCCTTCCAGTGACTCAATTTCCCCTCTGCGGGTGGGGGCCGGGAGGTGGGGTGCGGGCGGAGAAAAGAGTTGTTGCGCGTAAATGTGGTATGAACGAGCCTGCAGACTGCTCAGAGTGCCAAGCTTTCCTCGTGGGGCAGAGGAGGGGGGCTCCCCTCGACTCTGAAAACCCTCGGATCTGTCTGAACTTCAGCTAAGGGATGGAATTTATGACTTCTGCGAAGTCCTGCCCGGGGAAGAGTGGGTAGTTGTAGGTTTGGGTTGCTCCGCACATCTGCCCCCTGGCGACCACAAAGACCCAGCCGCCCTCCCTCCCGCGGGTCGGGTTTCTCGACCGCCGGGCCTTGGTCCCCATCTGCAGTCCCCTAGCGCGCACATCTGAGCACAGCTCCTCTTTCTCACCTGGTGTTCGTGGAGCGTTGACTTCTGCCCTCCACTTTCACAAGCGTGACTCAACGGCCTTGGAAGTGGACTTGTTGTTGTTGTTTCTAACTTACACAAAATAGAGTCTCCTTGTAAAGGATTCAAGCCATACAAAAATATATAGTAAGCTTTGATACCCCCACAGTTTTGTCTAAGTTTATTAGCCTGTACATGTACACATGCCTGGGCTTCCCAGGTGGCTCAGTGATAAAGAATCCGCCTGTCAATGCAGGAGGCACAGGAGACCCCAGATGTATCCCGAGGCTGGGAAGAAGAAGGAGGAAATGAAAACTCGCTCCAGTATTCTTACCTGGAAAATCCCATGAACAGAGTTGCCTGGTGGGCTACAGACCCTGGGGTTCCAAAGAGTCAGACACAACTTAGAAACTGAGCATGCACATACGCATGCCTGCCCTTTTTGTGTGTCAGACTATGTTGCAAGCATTTTTCTTGACTTGCTTTTTTTTTTTTCTGTTAACAAATGACTTGGAGATCTTTTCCTGTCAGTACATGTACATCTGAAAATAGTAATAAAAACACTCCTATTCATTTAAGATTAGTGAGAAAGCTAGGTCTGGAACCCAGGTTTTCTGGGTCCTTGTCCACTGCTAATTCTACTTTTCCACATTTTATGTAGGAATCTGTCTTAGAGTGGCTTTGCCCCCAAAAATCAAACCCTTAAAAAAGAATGAGATGCAGGTAGGTTATTGTGGAGAGCAACCACAGGGGACAAAAATGGGGAATTGGGAAGAGTGAAATGGGAAAGTGGAAAAAGCCATCTAAACAAGTGATGTGGAGCTGGTGGCCACCCCAAGCAACTGGAACATTGTCCCACTGAGCACCTTCTGTGAAGCCATACAGAATGTGATTCCAGAGACAGGTTATTCATCCACTCACCCTCACCCGCAATGGTCAAAAGTTCTCCTTTGACTGTTAATTCCCTCACTCTTCCAGCTTTACACAAGTGTCAGAAAATGGTAGGTATTCCACAGTGCTGCAGCAAAGAAGCCCCGGAGCAAGAGGCATAACAGATAGGAGCTATACCTGCAAGCTGGTACTCTCAGGTAACAGGAGTAAGCAATTGGTTGCCATAGTAATAGCTGGAGTAAAAAGATGGATGGAGAACAGATGAGGTAAGTAAGCAAAAAATATATTTTGAGGAACTTCTATGTTTAGAGGCATTTCTAGGCATTGGGTGCCTATATTTATAGATCAAGCCTCCAAGAATTGTTGGTTATTATCAGGTTGGAAATACATTTCATACTTGACATCTCCTTCCTCCTTGCCCCCTAACTGTACGGAATGGTTTTATTCACAGAGTATCTATCTATCTATATTTACTTATCTATCTCCTTCCTTTGCATTCCCTTCATTGCCATTCCAGTGTAGACCTTGATTTTTTCTTAGACTCTCAATAACAGTACTAACATCAGTGACATACTTTACACATTTGATAACTGAAGCATGTAATTTTTAAACCCTATCTGTACTATTTTCAGTATTAATCATGTATGAAACAACAATAGCCAGAAAAAATGGAGAAAAATAATTTTCTTTTATTGACTTCATATGCTCATATGTTTAACAAGGCAATTAAATATATCTATATATATGGCATATAGTTACAGATTATCTACATTTATATATATATATATATATGGCAGTATAAGACAGGAAAAAAGCGACAGATTAATAATTGTAATTTTATGCATATAATTTTTATCTTAAATATAAAGGAAAAACATATACTTACATATTTGTCTGTCATAAGAATGAATTATAACATTACAATTTCTGTTCCAGGTCTTAATTTTTGCAAATTTGTCAATGATTGTCAAAATTGATCTTCACATATAGACAGTATAGCTAGATTTGTTGATCTGTCTCACTTATGGCTGATCAAAGAAAACTTTAATAGTCTTAATTTTTTGAGATATAATCCACATACCATAAAATCCACTCTTTTAGAATGTACAACTCAGTAGGTTTTAGTATATTTACAAGGATGTGCAACTATCACCATATCTAAATCCAGGATATTTTTATAACCCCCAAAATATCTAGCAGTTACTCCCAATTTCCCCCTTCTCTTTCTCCCTGGAAACTACTAATTCACTTTATGACCCTATAAATTTGCCTCCACTTAGCCTAATGTTTTCAAAGTTCATCCACTGGTAGTACATACCAGTATTCATACCTTTTTATGACTAAATATTTTAATTTAAAAATATTTTTCACAGAAAGCAATAGATAGAAAAAATTTAAGGAAAAGATTGGCAGCATTCATTAACATCCCAGTTCACAGTAAGTTCCCAAAATTGCAATCTATTTTTGTTTCTCCTTGAAGCTAACAGCTTTCAGGGGCCTCCTTCACTGAAAAATTTTAAATACAAATGCTTCATGTTTTTAACTGTAATAGTTTCTATTACTGTATAACAAATCACTTTCAAAACTTGGTGCCTTCAAACCACAATGATCATTTTTTATCTCTCATGGTTTCTATGAGTAAGAAATTCAGGAGTGAGGAAGGCTCCTTATCTGCTCCACAACGTCTGGTGAGAGTCTTGAAGACTAGGACCTGTGTCTAGCCACTGATGTTGACTGTTGGATGAGACTAGCCAGAGCAACTGGTTGTACCACATACATATGACTGTTTGGTGTGGCTTGGACTTCCTTACAAAACAGCAGCTTTGAGAGCGTGCTTCAGGTAGAAGCTACATTCTTTTCATGACCTAGTCTTTTTTATATATATATAATTTTTTTCATTTATTTATTTATTGTTGGCTGTGCTTAGTCTTCATTGCTGTGCAGGCTTTTCTCTAGTTGCAGTGCACAGGTCTCTCATTGTAGTAGCTTCTCTTGTTGCAGAACAAGGCTTCTGAGGTGCTCTAGCTTCAGTACTTTTGACATGTGGGCTCTGTAGTTGAGGCTCCCAGGCTCTAGAGCACAGGCTTAACAGTTGTGGCACATGGGCTTAGTTGCTTTGTGGCATGTGGGATCTTCCCAGATCAGTGATTAGGACTGAACTCATGTCTTCTGCATTGGCAAGCAGATTCTTTACCCCTGAGCCACCAGGGAAGCCCACATCCTAGTCTTGAAAGTCATAAGGCCCTGGCCAGAATCAGGGGATGAGAACATAAACCCCCCACCTCTGGGTAGAAGTATCAGTTATATTGGAAGAAGAGCATGTAGAATGCAGTAAACACATACACATGGTCTTCTTTGGAAAATTAAAGCCTTCACCATCTGGTCATAACAATCCACATTCCTCCCACATTCATCCTCTCCTCATTAGACTAAAGTCTCATCCCATTACAGCACCAAGCTCAGGCACGAGGGCCCAGATCTCATCACTTAGATCCTGGACCTCAAGCCTGAGCAAATGTTGTGTAACAAACCACTTTGAAACTTAGTGGTTCCTGCCAGCTACATATTATGTAACTGGGAGATAAAATGTAAAGATGAGAAGTTATAAACTAATAAAAAAGTTTAATAATAACCAATAATTCAGGCAATGTAACAAAACAATTCTATCCATAAGAGGTGGTTGATTGGAAGCAACAGAACCTGGCTCCCTATAACTTAAGCAAAAGAGGAACATTTTGACAGGAGAGATAGCAGAACTAAAAGAAAAGGAGAATCCTTATGAACTTGGGGCTTCCCTGGTGGCTCAGCTGGTAAAGAATCTGCCTGCAATGTGGGAGACCTGGGTTTGATCCCTGGTTTAGGAAGATCCCCTGTAGAAGGGAACGTCTACCCACTCCAGTATTCTGGCCTGGAGAATTCCATGAACTGTATAGTCCATGGGGTCACAGACTTGGACACAACTGAGTGACTTTTGCTTTCTTCATTTATGAACTTGGGTTGAATCTCACTTGGTCATAGTATATGATCTTTTTTATGTATTGTTGGAGTCTGTTTGCTAGTATTTTGTTAAGAATTTTTTGCATCTATATTTGTCAAAGATTATAGGCCTGCAATTTTCTGTTTTGATAGTATCTTTGATTTTGGTACCAGTGTGAAGGTGGCTTCACAGAATGTCTTTGGAAATATTCCCAACTCTTCAATCTTTTGGGAGAGTTTGAGAAGAATCAGTATAAGGTCTTCTTTGTATGTTTGGTAGAATTCACCTGTGAAGTCATCTGTCCTGGACCTTTGTTTGTAAGGAGTTTTTGTTTTGTTTTGTTGGCTGTGCCAGATGGCATATAGGATCTCAATACCCCCACCAGGGATCAAACTCCCAGCCCCTGTGTTGGAAGCATGAACTCAACCACTGGACCATCAGGGAAGTCCCTGTAGGGAGTTTTTAAGTTCCAGATTCTACTTCTCTTCTAGTGATTGGTCTGTTCAAATGATCTGTTTCTCCTTGATTCAGTTTTGGTTGGGCTGAATGTTTCTATGAAGTTGTCCATTTCTTCTAAGTTGTCAAATTTGTTGGCATATAATTGTTCTTTTTTGTTTGTTTGTTTTAATTTCTGTAGTACCAGTTGCAATTTCTCCTTTTTCATTTCTTATTTATTTTGGTTCTCTCTCCTTTGTCCTTGTTGAGTCTGGCCAGAGGTTTGTCAGTTTTGTTTACTCTTTCAAAGAACCAGCTCTTGATTTTATTGATTTTTTTTTATTTTTTAAAAATCTCTATTTTATTTATTCCCTCCCTGATTTTTATTACTTCCTTCCTTCTACTGACTTTAGGTCTTGTTTTTTCTTCTTTTTCTAATTCTTTTAGGTGGTAGGTTAGGTTGTTTACTTGAGATTTTTCTTGGGTTTTTTTTTTGTTTTTTTTTAAGGAAGGCCTGTATCACTACGAATTTCCCTCTAAGAACTGTTTTAGTTGCATCTGATATATTTTGTATGCATTTTGATTGTCATTTGTCTCAAGGTATTTTTTAATTTCCTTTTTTATTTCCTTGTTGATCCTTTGTTTTGTTTTGTTTTTTTAGCAGCATGTTGTTTAATTTTCATGTAATTGGGCTTTTTTGTCCTTTCTTTTCTTGTGGTTTATTTCTAGTTTTAGTCCACTGTGGTCAGAGAAGATGCTTGAAATAGTTTCTATACTATTAAGTTTATTGAAGTTAGCTTTGTGCCCTCAGTCCCAGAGAATGTTCCATGTGGACTTGAGAAGAATGTGATTTGGGGGATGAGGGGGTGTAATGTCCTGAAAACATCAATGAAGCCTAATTGTTCTATTGTATCATTTAGGATCTCTGTTGCCTGATTGATTTTCTGTTTAGAAAATTTGTCCTTTGATGTTAAAATCTTCTACTACTGTATTCCTATCAATTTCTCCCTTTATGTCTGTTAGTATTTGTTTATGTACTTGGGTGCTCCTACATTGATGAATTTATTAATAAAATCCTCTTCTTGATCGGTCCTTTCATCATTATATATTGTCCTTCTTTATCTTCCTTTATAGCTTTGCTTTAAAGTATATTTTGTCTTATGTGAGTATTATAACTACCACTTTCCTGTCATTTTCATTTGTGTGAAATATCTTTTCCCATTCCCTCCCTTTATCTTATGTGTGTCCTTTGCCCAAAGGTGTGCCTCCTGTAGACAGCATATGGTAGGTTCTTGGTTTTTTTTTAATCCAGTCTGCCACTCCATGTCTTTTGATTGGAGCATTCCGGCCATTGAATTTAAGGTGATTGTTGATACATATGTATTTATTGCCATTTTAAACTTTGTTTTCCAGTTGACTCTTTGTTTCTTCTTTTGCTTCTTTCTTTTTCTTTTTGTGGTTTGATAATTTCCTTTTATTTTATGCTTGTTTTCTCTTCTTTTCAGCATTTGTGGATCTATTGTATGTTTTTTATTTGTGGCTGCCCTGGTTTTCAAGTATATTAACCCCTTCCTATATCTGTGCTTCAGGCTGATAGTCATACAACCTTTAGTATTGCTGTATTCTTTTAGTTTGTGCTTGTCTGAGGCTCAAACACATTCTTAAAAAAAGAAGAATCTGCATGTTCTTACTCTCTTTCCCCACATTTTATGATTTTGATGTCCTTTTTCTCCCCCCCCCCACATTTTCCTGTTTAACCTTTTGCTGTTCCTCTTTCTTTTTTTATCATCACTTTCACAATATAGGTATTTTTTTCCCTTTGATCTCTATACTGGCTAATTTAAGTGATTTACTTTCTAGTTATGATTTATTTCTTTGTATATCTTCTTGCTTCTTTTCTATATAGAAAAGACCTTTAAATATTTCTTTTAGGATAAGTTGAGTATTGCTATATTCTTTTAGTTTTTGCTCATCTTAGAAATTATTTATTTCTCCTATTCTAAATGATAATCTTACTGGGTAGAGTATTCTAGGATGTAGATTTTTCCCTTTTAAGACTTTGAATATATTTTGCCACTCCCTTCTGCCCTGCAGTGTTTCTGCAGAGAAATCAGCTGATAGTCTTATGAGGGTTATCTTGTCATTAAATCTTTTTCTTTTCCTTGCTGCCTTTAGAATCTTCTCTTTACCTTTAATTTTTGCAACTTTTATTATAATAGGTCTGTTTGGGACTCTCTGCGGTGGACAATCCCCTGTGAGCTCAGGCTCACTCATCACTGGTAGGAGTGTAAAATGGTACAACCACACTTACAAGATGTTTAGAAGTTTCTTCAAAAGTTAAATATACCTATCATGTGACTGAACATTACACTCCTAGATATTCACCTGAGAGAACTGAAAACATAGGCCTATACAAAGACTTGTGCATGACATGTACATTTGCAAGAGCCAAAAATTATTGTCCATGAACAGATGAAGTGATGAAGAAATTGTGGTACAACAGAATACTACTCAGCAATAAAAAGGAATAAACTGTGCATGTATGCTGTCCCTTCAGTCATGCCCAATCCTTTGCGACCCCATGGACTGCAGCCTACCATGCTCCTCAATCCATGGGATTCTCCAGGCAAGGAAACTTGAGTGGGTTACCATGCCTTCCTCTAGAGGATCTTCCCAATGTAGGGATCAAACCGGTGTCTCTTATGTCTCCTGCATGGGCAAGTGAGTTCTTTACCACTAGTGCCCCCCGGGAAGCTCTAAACTATTTATACACACAACAACATAGGGGACTCTCAAAATAATCACATAAGTAAAAGAGATCAGATAAAAAAAGAACACATACTAGGTAGTTCCATTTATATTAATATAAAATAGAAAAGGCAAACCAATCTAAAGTGACAGAAAGCAGATTAGTGGTTGCCAAGAAAGGGAAAATAGCATAGAAAGGCAGAGGGAAAGATTAAAAGGGAGTACAGGGAAATTTTGGATGTGATGCATATGTTCATTATCTTAACTGTGATGATGGTTTCACTGGCACATAAGTATGTCAAAACTCATCACACTGTACACCTTAAATATGGGCAATGTATTGAATATCAACTCTGCTTAAATAATGCTAGGAACTTCCCTGATAGTCCAGTGGTTAAGGCTCTGAGCTTTCAGTTCAGGAGACATGGGTTTGATCCTTGTTAAGGAAAGTAAGATCCTACATGCTACAGGATGAAGCCAAAAAGAAAAAAAAATTGATAAACTTACTTGATTGATTCAAAGTCCTGCTTCCAGATTCTTTCAGAGGACCTCACCCATAAAAGAAAGCAGCTGAAAAAGCATCAGTTCAGTTCAGTTCAGTTGCTCAGTTGTGTCTGATTCTTTGCGACCCCACGGATGAAAGAGCATAGATATGGTTTTTTAAAGTTTTTGTATGACCTTAGACTGGTTACTTAAACTCTCAAAGCATCTCATTTTCTTCATCCATAAAATGGGGCTAATAATAATCTACGTCACAGGTTTGTCACTAAAATTCGAGTGAGATAACAGATGAGAAAGCTGTAGGCACATTAATACATGATTCCCCATCTCCGAAGGAGTTAGATTCATTTCTGTTCCCACTTTTGCCCTCTTTCCTTGCAGACAGGGAGGGATCCTAGTCACAAAGACATCCAGAGTATAAACAATGAGGAGGAAACATGATAGAGGGCTTGGATTGTGTTCCTATGAAAACAATGTCTGAGGCCAGAACATGAGACTTCCTGGAGGGTGGTCCTAAGGTCAGAAGGGATGGAGCAGAAAATGTGAGTCAGGGAAGGAGATGATGCTCCCAAAAGGTATCTGTTGAGCTAGCTACTGTTGCGGAGCTCAGTCCTGTCAGAGGCCCTCTGAAGAGTAACAGAACATACCTCAGAATTGACCCTTTGGGGCTTCCCTGGTGACTCAGTGGTGGAGAGTCTGCCTGCCAATGCAGGAGACAAAGGATGATCCCTGATCTAGGAAGATCCCCACATGCCTCAGAGCAACTAAGCCCTGAGCCGCAACTATTGGGCCTGTGCTTGAGAGCCTGAAGCCTCAGCTACCGACCTCGTGCTGCAACTACTGAGCCTGCGCACCTGAGAGCCCTGCTCTGCAACAAGAGAAGCCACCACACTGAGAAGCCCACAGACCGCAACTAGAGAGAAGCCGGTGCAGCAACAAAGACCCAGCACGGCAAAAAGATAAATGGATTTATTTATTAATTTTTTTAGATGGTAAGGGCCTTCCCCAATGGCTCAGCGGTAAAAGATTCTGTCTGCAATGCAGGAGACACATGAGACTTGGGTTCAATCCCAGGGTCGGGAAGATCCTCTGGAGAAGGAAATGGCCACCCACTCCAGTATTCTTGCCTGGGAATTTCCATGGACAGAGGAGCCTGGCAGGCTACAGTCCATGGAGTCATAAAGAGAATTGACCTTTTGAAAGATGGGACACTGGGGCACTACCCATATCCTCCACCACGAGGGTTGCCCCTAAGGCATTAACTCTTCTCTCACCACAACTCTGTCAACTGAGGGGGAAAAAACGAGACAAACCTTTTGGATGGGGCACTGTCAGGATTGAGGCCGGTTGAGGGGGCGGGGGCAGATCCAGTGTGGGTGCAGCTCAGATCAAAGGGGGCCTGAGAATGTGTGACAGGGGGTCACCGAAAGCAGCTGCTTTGGGCCCAAAGCCCATCTTTGGGTCAACCACATGATCTTTTCAACCTTAGACAACCTGACAGCTGAGAAGCCTGAGACCCAGGATTCAAGGCCTCCTCTAGACCATGGGCAGGGACACAACTGACTTCCTCAATTACTCCCTCAGGACACTTGTCTGGGAGAATACCTGAGGGATGAGTCATTAAAGGGGCCCTGGGAGGAAAGGGTGGGGCTGAGAATTTACCAGAAGGAAAAGCGAGCTATTTCACTGAGCAGCAGTGAAATCATTTTTCTCTGCTCTACAAATAGTGAATTAGCAGTGTTCCTCAGATTGGAAGCACAATAATACTGATTATATTAGTGTCTATCACTTATTAAGCACACAGCATGTACCTGGAAATGGGCTGTATTCTTTCCTGCGTGATTTCATTTCATCCTCTCAGTAACCCAGTCCAGTCGGCAGTATAAAATTGAGTAACTTGTTAAATGTCAAACAGCTAGTAACTTGCAGAGGCAGAATTAAGTTCCGGATAGCCTAACCTCAGAGTACCTGGACCTTTGACCACTAGATTGTAGTTAACTCCCTATGAGAGAGAGAGAGAGCAGAACATTCAGCTGGGAAAGCTGCCTTACTGGGATGAGAGAGGCTAGGAGAGCACAGAAATTAGATCATCAACATTAGCTAGACACAGAAAGCAAAGAGAGCAGGACTCCACACTGACACTAGAAGGCGAATTACGGTTGTCTGTGCATGGACAGGCTCCCCTGGTGGCTCGGTGGTAAAGAACCCACCTGCCAATGCAGGAGATGCAGGTTCAATCCCTGGGTTGGGAAGATTCCCCGGAGAAGGAAATGGCAACCCACTCCAGTCTTCTTGCCTGGGAAATCCCATGGACAGAGGAGCCTAGCAGGCGGCAGTCCATGGGGTCACAAAAGAGTCGCATATGACTTAGCAAATAAAGAACAACGTGTATGGACACTTGTCATTGATGGTTATTCAAAATCTTTTTAGTCCCTTCATGCTAAGGTAGAATAAAAAGAAGCTAACCTTCCAATTTCCCTTGCCTTGAAGGTGCAGACAGGCAGCTTAGGTTCTGCCAAACCTGCTCTGTGAAGAACCAATGGTGAGCAGAGATTCCATTTGCTGAGGCAGGTGACCCTAGACAGAGTAGTTCTTTGTGAAAGCATCAGTCTCTCCACTTTGCTGAGGAAAACAAGTGAAAAGAGGCTTTTGTCCTCCTTGGAACATTAACGGAGAAGAGCATGCCCCTGGCACTGAAAATGTTTCCCTCCAAAATGAATCCCAAAGCAGAGAGAAGCAGGAGCCACCTCAGTAGGGATCCTAAAGGTTCTGGACCCAGTTCCAATGTGTGTCAGGAAGGGGCAGGTGTCCCACAGCACCAAGCAATTCTGGGACACCAGCAGGGTGTCCTACAATTCAACTCAATCCTGACACTACCTGGAGAGAGCATCAGACCCGACAAGATCGTGAAGGGCTCTGTCCTACAAGTCTGCCCCTCCCTCAACTTCAGATAGTAGTCTCAACTCCAGGTTATCATCTGGGTTTCTAGCCAACAGGCAATAGATTGAAGAGTCCATCAAACCTTGCCTTGGTTTCATTAATTTACTAGAGCAATGCAGAACACAAAGAAAGATTTTGCTCACTAGATCTCTGGTTTATTGGGAAAGGATTTAACTCAGGAACAGACAGATGGAAGAGATGCACATGGTGAGGTACAGGGGAAAGGGCACAGAGCTTCCGTGCCCTCTCCAGGTGCCACTCTCCCTGAATATCCATGTGTTCGCCAACCTGGAAGCTCTCCAAACTCATCCTTCTGGGGTTTGTGGAGGCTTCATTACATAGGCGTGATTGATGAACTCATTGCCATTGATTCAAACGCCAGCCCCTCTTTCTGATCCAGAGTTTGAAGATGGATCAGGTACCAAAGGTTCCAACCCTCTAATCAAAAGGTTGGTCCCTCTGGCAACCAGCCCCCATCCCTTTGGAACCTAGGGGCCTTCCAAAAGTCACTTCATCAATGTAGCAACATTCCTCTCTCAACACTGGAAATTCCAAGTGTTTTAGGAGCTCTGTGCCAAGAGTGGGGTCAAAGAGCAACTATTTCTTGTTATAAATCACAATACCATAGATTCCTCTCTAAGCAGAACGTTTTCTCTATAACACTTCTCTGCTCAAACCCTGGAGTCGTGGGGTGGGGATGGGTGGGCTTGTGACTTTTCTAAGTAGAATGCAGCCCAGTCTCCCAAAGTGACAGTTAATTTGCCCATAGTTATACCTTTTCCCTCTCTGGGAAGGGTATTTTTCAGCATCTGGGAGCAGAGATAAGATTTCCCCTGATAAGCAGAAGCAGCCATGTGCCAGGGAGGGGAGGACTTGCCCTGCCACAGTAACAGAGGTTCTTGTTTTATGTTTGGTCTTCACATCCAGACCAAAAAAAAGAGAGAGACAGACAGAAATAAAAAATTTCTTCATCTACAAAATTTGACAATAGGTCTGACTTCTCAGAATTGTGATGACCTTCTCTGAAAGGACTTTGTAAGCCATCAAGTGTAAAAAAGACTAGCTTTTTTTTTTTATCATTGTTGTCGATAATGATGATAATAATGACTTCTGGTGGGGAAAGGCGACTTAGCCAGTCTGGACTCCTTGTCTTTCCCAAAGTTCACACTGTAAAGTTTGCACTTTTGCTCATGACATCCTCTCCGCTGGAATCACTTCTCCCAGGTTTTGTTTGTTGAAACCCTATTCCTCACTGGAACACCAAGGGCCAACTTCAATCAGGTATTAAATATGACACCAGCAGATGGATAGCTGCAAAAGTCAAGAGGAAGCAGCAGAGTGGATTTCCAGGTCAGAGTAGTGACATGTGGGAGAGGGAAGCTGCTGCATCTCCAGTCCTGGGGAAACAGGGAGGCTGAGATGTAGCCCAACCAAATAACGTTCATAAATGCACTTCTGTGTTGTTGTTCAGCCACCCAGTTTGCAACCCCATGAACTGCAGCACACCAGGCTTCCCTGTGCTTTACCATCCCCCAGAGCTTGCTCAAACTCATGCCCAATGAGTCAGTGATATCATCCAACTGTCTCGTCCTCTGTCGTGCCCTTCTCCTCCTGCCTTCATTCTTTCCCAACATCAGGGTCTTTTCTAATAAGTAGGCTCTTCACATCAGGTGGCCAAAGTATTGGAGCTTCAGTCTCAGCATCAGTCCTTCCAATGAATATTCAAGGTTGATTTCAATACTAGTGTTCTGTAGTTAGACTAGGAAACAGGAGTCCAAAATGGCGGTGGCTAGAAGATAAGGAAGGGAAAATCCCGCAAAAATAGAACAAGGAAGGTCCGAGGACCTGAGTGAGAACTGCAGATAGAAGAGCACTCCTGTCTAAGCTCAATTTGCATAGGACAGGCCCAGGGGGCAGAAATAAACATATAAAATAGGAGCCAAAGTGCTCACTCTCTCTCTCTCTCTCCTGCGCCTTGAAGATGGACTCTCCCTTTCTCTCCCATGCGCTGCGCTGCGGTATTCTTCTCTTGGTATTCTTCTCTTCTCGGCCTTGCATGCCCTCACGCCTTGAGGATGAATTCTCCGGCTATCATCTTCTAAATAAAATAGAGCTGTAACACTGAGCTGTAACGCTAATTTATTTAAGAGCTATAACGCTGTCTGTCCAGACCCGAGAGCTGTGGCCCGCTGAGGGCTTCAGTGTCCATCACTCCAAATCTTTGTTGTGACGAGACAAGGACTGAGGAACACACCCTCGCGTGACATCTACACTCGCCTGACATTAGGAGGCAATATTAGGATTGACTGGTTTGATCTCCTTGCAATCCATCAAATTCACTTTAGGAGAGTTAGAAAACACAGATAAATGGGGCTTTCCTGGTGGTCCAGTGGTTAAGAATCTGCCTTGCAATGCAGGGGATAAAGGCTCAATACCTGCTCAGGGATCCCACGTATCTTGGAGCAACTAAGCCCACAGGCCACAACTACCGAGCCCACATGATTCAGTGAAGACCCTGTGTGCCACCAACTAGGACCCGGGGCAGCCAAATAAATTAAAAAAAATTTTTTAATACATAGAAAAATATGAATATAAAATATAAGAAAATGAAAGCACCTGCAAACCTACCACCCATCACGTTAAACATTTTTCTATTTGTCCATTTAGATATTTAAATATATCTAAAGTTTAATGTTTCTTCCCAGTAAAATTTAATGTTCAAACCAAGTAACTAAATGTTCATAGAAACCTTCATATCTCCCTATCTAATACATGGAATCACATTTTTAGCAGGTCTTTTTGTGGTGAAACATACATAACATAAAATCCACCACTTCAATCATTTTTAAGTGTACCGTTCAGTGGCATTAAGTACATTCATGATGTTGTATAACCACCACCACTATCCTTCAGAAAATTTCATCTTCCTAAACTAAAACTCTGTACCACTTGAACAGTAACTCCTCATGGCCTTCTCCCCTTAGCCCCTGGCAACCACCATTCTCCTTTCTGTCTCTATGAACTGATTATTCTAGGTAGCTCATAAAAGTAAAATCATACAATATTTGTCTTTTTTGTGACTGGCTTATTTCACTTAGCATAATAGCTTCCGGGTTCACCCACATTATAGCATGTGTCAGAATTTTATTCCTTTCTAAGGCTGAATAGTATTCCATTGTATGGCATATACCACATTTTGTATTCATTCACTGATGAACGTTTGGGTTGTTTCCACCTTTTGGCTATTACAAACAATGCTCCATTTACAAATAATATTGTAAATAATGCTTGCATTTCACCAATAAATACATTGGTGTATAAATATCAGTTTGAGTCACTGCTTTCAATTCCTTTGAGTGGAATTTCAATTCCAGAAGTGGAATTGCTGGTAATAGATTCTTTTTGCTTTTTTATTTTCTTCTTGGCCATGTGGCATGTGAGGTCTTTGTTTCCCAACCAAGGATTGAACCCATGGTCCCTAAAATGGAAACTCGGTTTTTAATCACTGGACAGACAGGAAAGTCCCAGTGAAGAGGGAATTCATAGGGCCTGGACTCCATCTTAGGCCTGTTAATGCTGATCATGCTCGGCCACCTCTCCAATGGACTCTAAACTCTGTGCTTAGTGCCTATGGAAATGACAATAAAAGGACAAGACCCCCTCTGGACAGGGGAACCTTGAAGATCTTATTCAGGTTACTCATCGCCTAGGAGAAAACATACACTAATCACCCCCGTCTCTGGACAGGCCACAAATTTTTCTGTACCTACCGGAGTATAACCCTGGACTTATTGATTATTAGCCAATTGTTAAACTGTTTGAACACATAACATGGGAATGATGAGATTATTGTGATTGTCTTTACCCTTCCTTTGTTTATGTAAGTCTCAAGGAATTTGGGGTGGTGAATTCAGACCCATACACATGGGGTATAAAAGATTTTCACAAATGCTGGTCGGGGTCCTTGGCTAAGAGGAGACTCTGCCTTGGGCCCGCCGGTGTAATAAACTGCTCTCCACTATCTGCGTTGTCCTTTGGAGTGAGTTTGGTTCCCGGAACGCGGGGCTACACCACCAGCAGATCCTTTTTAAAATCAGCGAACGACACCTTCTCATCTCTATGAGTCTGGTATGATGCTAGATGATTTTGTAGTTGAACTTATGAGAAAACTGATATTCTTTCTTGCATTTCACATGTTCCATCTGGGGCAGGTTTTCTTCATATTCCTGGTGCACATTCACTGGAAATTTCTTTAGGTGACTCTTTAGAAACTTCTTTATAAGACTCTGGGTGTTAAACTCAGTTTTCACTTATTTGAAAGTGTCTTTAAAAAAAAAACTTTGTCTCAAAAATAACTGTACTGAGGATACAATTCAACGTTTATAGATTTCCCCCCGCCCCCAGCTTTATTTTAGCACTTTGAATCATTCCGATGTCTTCTGGTTTCTAGTGGCTGTCGAGAATTGTGCTACTGGTTTAGCTGTATTTCTTTGTAGATGATCTATGTTTTCTCTCTAGCCTTTAGTTTGTTGGTCTTAATTGTCCTGCAGTTGTACTGAATTGTGTCTAGATGTGGATTTCTTCATATTTATCCTTCTTGGCATAAATCGTGCTTCCTATGTTTGTGAATTCCTGTCTTTCATCAACTCTGGAAATTTTTCAGTCATTTGCTCCTCAAATATTGCCTTGCCCCATTTTTCTTTCTCTTCTCCTCGTGGAGAAGCCAATTTGATGATTGAAAGATCACTTCGTTTTTTTTGCCTCAACTTTGTTATCAGCTTGTCTCTATTGCTGCATCCTGATGAATTTTTTCAGGTCCACATTTTAGTGCACTTTCTTCATCTATATCTTCTGCATGGCAGTTTTAATTTTAATGGTTACATAAATTTTTTTATTTCTTGATAATTTATTTTTTCTTACATCTCTCTGGGCATTTTTATAACCTCTTATTCCTGGTTTATGTTTTCAGTTCCATCTTCTGTTTTGTTAAACATTTCCCAGTAGCTTCAGATTCTTCATCTGATTGTTCCAAACTCTGGAGCTCTTAAAGATTTGAGCCTGTTGATTATCATTCCTGCTGATACTCATTTGTGGTGACTTGAATCCTTATATACTTATATTCAGTTATTTTTTGATGAGTTTATAGTTGGCTAAATTTAATCCAGAAGTTTGGATTGAAGATGCTTTTCTCTAGGGAGAATTCCATTTGCTTCTGTTGGACTTCAAGGAGCATTAATAACATGGGGCCATCTAACGTTTTAAGCTTATGATTTACTTAAAAAAAGGGAAAGTTAAAATTCCAACCGCAAATCCCTGTGTTAGCAGATCTCACATGGAAGCTAACATTTTTATTAATGTTAATATCTAGTGCTACAGTCTGGATAGGTTTGCTTGTAGGTTCCCTCTGCAAGCAGATGGACTTCTTCCTTTCTGTTAAGAGTGTAGCCCCTTGAGGGTCCAAGCTTTGGGGGGAATAGAGTTGTCTCACATTTAGCTCTTTCATCTTCTTAGGCCATAGGCCTTACTCTCTGGTCCTCCCCCAAGCTCCCTTACCCCTACCCAGTTCCCAAAGCTCTAAGTTTCTACTTAGTTGACCTCTCTGTTTACCTACTATTTCCTTTTTGTATTATTTTGTTTGTTTCAGGGGGACGCACTTGAGAGATTATCCATATTTCCTCAGGACCTCACCAAGTTACTTTTAAAATATGTTTGTTGTGCTTTATATAGCATTTAGGTATTCTGCCATAGGTGGCTTCTGTGAACTCTGTCACACTACTGGAAGAGAATTTTTGAAGCAAACCAAAAAAAAAATGTAATTATATGGTATATATTGTTTTATAACTTGCTTTTTTCCCTTTGATATATGATAAACATCTGTTGTACTAATAAATATAGGTCTAGAACACCATTTTAATGGCTGCATAGTCTTCCACCGTGTAATGTACTCAATCTTTTTCCTATTATTGAGTATTTAAGTTTCTATTTTTTCACTATTTTAAACAACACTTCAGTGAATATCCTGAATCTTTGGCTAAATCTTTGCATGCATCATAACCTTTTTATTTCTTTACCTGTTTTTAAAAGTTATACCTGTTAATATAAAATATTCAAATACAAAGGAAAACAAAAATTCTCCATAATCCTTTTTACTGTCACCTCAATTAATACAATTTGGTCTATAATTGAAATCTCTTAATCAAGCAACAGAGGAGAATTAGGGCTAGAATATGCAAGAAGAAAGACCAAAATCTCTGCCCCTCACTTGCATCCCAGCAACTAGAAATAGGGCATCAGAGCAGGTACAAAGGATGGGCTGAAGGTCACTGAAGGCAATCAGCTATAGAGAACTGAAGGGATGAAAGACACCCAAAGAGACTCCAAAGGCCTGGGGCAACCAGAGTCAGGTGTACCAGGCCTCAGGAAAGGCCAGAGGTTCAAAATCCAGGAATCAACTCTGCCTTGCCAGTTCCCCACTGCTGGAAGAAGGAAGCAGAGGTCTTCTCAGGCACTCACTCTGGGCTCCTCTTCCTACCTCTTCTTCTCTTAAAGACACTTGGTTTGTTTTTTTGTATTTTTTTTGAAATTTCTTGATGATGTGCCTGAGTATGGACCTTTTTGTCTTCATGCATTTGCTGGAAACTCAGTGGGCACTTTTATTTATTTTCGGCTGAGCTAGGTCTTTGTAGCTGTGTGGGCTTTTCCTCTAGTGGCGGCGAGCAGGGAAGACTCTGTTGCGAGGCGAGGGCTTCTCATTGCAGTGGCTTTTCTTATTGTGGAGCAGGGGCTCAAGTATGCATAAGCTCCAGCAGTTGCAGCTCATGGGCTCTAGAGCGCAGGCCCTGTAGCTGTGGCCTTCGGGCTTGGTTGCCCCACAGCATGTGGGATCTTCCTGGACCAGGAATTGAATCTGTGTCTTCTATATGGACAGACAGATTCTTTACCACCCAGAGCCATCAGGGAAGCCCAGGTTGGTTCATTTTGAGTCCAAAACTATTCTGACACCACCCCCAATCTTATACTTTACAGTAACTTCTTCCAATTCTCAGGTTCGTATGTCAATCTAAAGAAATCTAGCTGTAAAAGGTTTTTAAATGCACCTTTAACTCCTTTCTGACTGCTCTCCTCAAATGGAGGCCAGGTGTTGAGGCCACGAGCTCAAAAAGAATCATGAAAGGAATGACTGTCCCCTCTGATGGCTCTTAGCTCCTGAACTAGGCTTATTTGAGGAACTGCCAGACTTGCCTTTATATTCTGTGAGATACCACCATATCACACTATAAGACTTCAGATGCATTCTGTCAACTATGCAGGTACATGAAGAGACCCCAAACCATAAAGAAACTCAACCTCCTATCTCCTCTTGGTTGGGTATGAAGCACCACCTGGGATGATTAGCATCTCAGTGAAGCCTCAGAAAGTTTGGGTTGTTCGTTTATTAATCCAATTCAACAAATATTTATTGGGTACTTACCTTGTACCACCTTTTAAAGAGACTACAGTTTATGAATTCCCTAAATAGGTAAAAATAGCATGCACTGACTCTACCAGAATACAAGATATGTATCCTGGAGAAATCACAGTTAATGGCTGACCCCTTTTGCTCTGGCTAAAGGAGTCCATGGACCACTGGACAGGATGGAAAGTTCCACAAGGTGAGCACCTTCCAGTGAGTCGTGCCCCATGACCCACAGGGTTGAGTCTCCCCATGAAGGACTGAGTGCCTAAGTCTGGTTTTATCTAATTCCACAATCTCCAGCTATGGTCAGGCCTTGGGCAGGTAAAATATGAACACCTTTTGTCAACCCTGAATCCTTAAGTCTCCCCAAGCTCCTGCATTCTCCAAGATCCTTGTCCAGAGCATGTTTGTCAGAAACGTTTATTAATATTACCCAGAGAATTTGCAATGAAGGAGTGGCGTGGAGAAAGAGGGCAGAGAGACTCTGCGGTGTCGTCACTGCCGTGTACACCACAATATCAGCAACCCTCTGGTGGGCCAATTCACCTAGCTGACCACAGTGCCCTGGGAAAGGTCTGTATTCAGAAGGAACAGAGACCACGGGACACTCCGCACCTTCCCTAGTCACCCTCCCCACCAGCTGAAGCCTTGGTGAAAATGGCAACGCTTCATGGTTCAGACAGGCTCTGAGGTCAATTCCACGTCAGCTTGGCCAGGTACTTAAACTCACAGCTCACAGTGCTTTCTCGCCTATAAAGAAGTAACAAAAGCAGTACCCATCTCCTTAGGGTCGATATGAGGATTAAATGAGCTAATGGCACGTGGTGCTTTAGAGAAGTGCTAGCTATGATCTTAGGGCAGCTGTGGGAGAACTGAGGCCTATGACCATGGTATCTTCCTCAGCACCAACCCCCTCCCGCCCCCCTGCCCCTCCTCGAGCCCCATCGCCCTCCCCCGACCCCCTGCCCCCTACCCCCAACCCCGCCGCGGTATCCCAGGCTTGGCGGTGGAGCGGGGAATCCTGTGGAAGAAGGGAGAGAGGCCAGCGGTAGGAGGTGGTTGTGGTTTCCTGGAGGGTGAGGACACCCAGTGACAGCTGTACCTGACCTAATACCTTAGGAACAGCACTAGTTTCTGTTCTGCACTCTGCCCTGCGCCGTTCCCCGCCCCCGGGGCGGGACTGTAGAGGCATCAATTAAAGAAGGAAGTGGTTCAGGCGGAGACAGCAACCCCGGGGAACCTTGAAGTAGCCTGGAGATTGACCCCTCTCGCAGCTCCCAACCCCCCTTTCATCCGTGGGGGCTCGCAACTTCCAAAAGCTTCTCTCATCTTCCAGCCTGATGTCTGGCTCTAAGTTATGGTGAGTGGAGAGTGAGACATGGATGCGCCCCGTGCCAAGACCAGGGCACAGTGGGTCTCACGGGAGAGGCTGGGGCTCGAACGGACAGCGCTAAGTCGAGTCACGGGGTGGAGGGGGGCGGTTAAAGGGATGGGGCTGGGAGGGGAGCAGGGAGGCCTTGGGGCCACGGCCGGCTGGTTACGTGGCCCCCCTCTCTCAGGTTCAGCGGTGCCTCAGCCCCGCTGGTGCCCACCGAGGAACTGGAGAACCCGGAGTTGATAGGCAAGGGCGGATTTGGCTCTGTCTTCCGGGCACAACACAGAAGCTGGGGCTTAGAAGTGGCGGTCAAGATCGTGAACTCGTGAGTGACCCGAGTGGCTGTCTGGTCCAGGAGGCTGGGCCGGGGAGGAGGGGCCGCTGTGCCGCGGGGCGGGGCCTGAGGGCGGCCGGGAAGGATCTCTCAGGAGGAGAGCTGACAACCCTCTCCCGAGCGCAGGAGGGCCATATCCAGGGAGGTGAAGGCCATGTCCAGTCTTCATAACAAGCATGTGCTGCTCCTGCTGGGGGTCACCGAGAAGCTGGAGTGGGAGTACGTATCCGGGCCGGCTCTGGTGACTCAGTTCATGGAGAACGGCTCCCTGGCGGTGCTGCTAAACCCCCACTGCCCTCGGCCCTGGCCGCTCCTCTGCCGCCTGCTGCAAGAGCTGGTGCTTGGGATGTGCTACCTGCACAGCCAGAACCCAGTGCTTCTCCATCGGGACCTCAAGCCCTCCAATGTGCTGCTAGACTCAGAGCTGCATGCCAAGGTCAGCCCACCCCTCACCCAGCCCATCTTCTGAACAAAGTCCTGCCCCAGAGCTGCTCCAACCCCATCCACAGGACACAGGACCTGCACCTGCTGCAGCCCTGTCTCCTGAGTACTCTCAGCCTCTCCCTTTGGACACAGCGATGCCCAAGTGTCAAGGCCCAGCCTGGGGCTCTGGCCCTGCCACACCAGGTGATAGAGGCCTGGACCAGCGTGGTCAGTGCCATAGGTCCACCCCACCGGGCCTTCCAAGGATCTGTGGCTGATCTAGCCCAGGAGACTCAGACCTCAACCCAGTGCCATGGAGAGGGGCTCCACTGGTCCTACACTTCCCTTAACCCTCCATACCCTCTTTACAAGGCTGGGCCTGCACTTTGGTGGGGAGGGGGAGAAAAGGATTCTGGGAGCTTAAAAGGATTCTGGGAGTTTCTTGGACCTGCTCATTCCCTGTCTCCTCCTTCTTATCTCCCTTTTGCAGGTGGCAGATTTTGGCCTGTCCACACATCAGGGAGGCTCACAGTCAGGGGCAGGATCTGGGGAGTCAGGGTGCACCCCAGCCTACTTGGCCCCAGAACTGTTGGCTGATATAAACCAGAAGGCTTCCAGGGCCAGTGATGTCTACAGGTAAGGCACCCACTCCAAACATATATCCCCAATTTCTACACTTGTCTGGGTCCTTCAAAGGGATGCTGTATGGAAAGGAGTCTTGCCAGCAGCTGGGTCACGCCTCAGCTTTATGTCTACTGCAGCTTTGGGATCCTAATGTGGGCAGTGCTAGCCGGAAGAGAAGCTGAGAGTAAGACTCTAGACAGACTCTGGGATCCTTCACCTCAGGTGCCCCCCGCCCCCAAGCTCCCAATCCCCCAATCCCCAAGCCCTCCTCCTCCTCCTGTTTACCTGCTCAGACTGCCCCACTCCCTCCTCACATCTCCTACACTACCCACCCAGTTCCATGAGAGGGTAGCCTTCATACTCTGAATGCCTTCTCTTCACACCCCCACCCCCACCCCCACCCTAGTAGTACCCCAGACATCGTTGGTGCGGGAAGCAGTGTGTGCGAGGCAGGTCCGGCCCCCACTGACTGAGCTGCCCCCATCTGGGCCTGAGACTCCTGGCTTGGAAGAACTGACAGATTTGATGCAGCAGTGCTGGAACCATGAGCCCCAGAAGAGGCCTTCCTTCCAAGGTGCGCTGGCCATCCAGCTGGCTGTCTAGATAGGCCTGAATTTGTCAGCAGGGGCTTTTCCCCCAGAAAAGAAATTTTGTTCACCTGCCACCCACTCTGCCTTCTCTCTAGAATGCCGAACAAACACCAAGAAAGCCCTTGATCTGGTAAATAAAGGAGATGTGTCTGGTAGAAAGATGAATGATGCAGTCTCCATGGTGAGTGCTCAACACCCCCACCCCCACCCAGGAGCTAGGCAGGATGGCACAACATGTCTCTCTTGGCCACTCAATGACCCGCCTCTGACCACTATTCTCTAAGCTTTGACTATGGTCCCCCCTCTCCTCACCCCATCCCTGAGTTCCCAGGCAACAGATATGGACCCAGCTCTCTTGGGTTTACTCCGGCTCTCCTACCTCCATGCTCAGCCAGCTCCCTGTCCTTACAGGTGAAGGAGTTCCTTTCTGAGCACAGGGGCAGCAACCGGCCAGGTCTGGAAAGGACAGAAATAGACGGTCCTAGGGAAACCACAGGAAGCCATGATTCCTTGATCTCTGAAATGATGAACCTGAATCTGGAAGGGTGCCCCAACTCTGTTCCTGAAAAATGTACAAACCTTCTTGAGAGCATCAGGGTCCAGAGAGAGCAGGTTTCACCTGCCTGGACAGCAGAGACATCTTCAGATTCAAAAGCCCGACCTCCTCAGACTCCAGAGACTTTAGCTTTCAGAAACCAGAATCCCTGTCCCACCTCTGCTTGGACCCCAGGTCCTGGACCCCAAGGGAGTCAGGTGAGAAGTTGGCAGGACTACAGGATGTGCTGGGACTCCTGTGAATCCTGTCCCCTTGCCAGGGAACACTTGGGGCTGAGGGTGTCTGCCATAAGGGAACAGGCCCCAGGACAGGGAGCCTGAGAGTCCTGTGTTGTTTGTAGGGGTCTGAGAGACGTGAAACCAACTGGCCTCCCAGAGGGCCAGCACCAAATCTGGTACCAGGTACCCATTCCCCACTCCTTCCTTTCCCTGCTCAATTCTTCCACTAGCTTCTTCCTCAAGACCAAATACAGATCCAGGGTACTTGGGGAGCGGGGATGAGAAAGGGCTAAAGCCCACCTACCCCAGCCTTCTGATTTTGTAAAAGAAGAAACTGACAGCTACTGAGGTCACACAGCAAAGCCAACTTGGCCCCTGAGCATGTGGACTTGCCCATCACCAGCGCTGTGAACCTCTAAATTCCATTCCACTGTCTCTGGGTCAGTCCAGAGGGTCTCCCATCAGAAAAGACCCAAATATCATCGATTCAATGGACTTGAGTTTGAGCAAACTCCCAGAGATAGTGAAATACAGGGAGGCCTGGCGTAGCAGTCCATGGGGTCGCAAAGAGTCAGACACTACTGAGTGACTGGACAACAACATCAGAGTCTCAGATGTTAGCTGCCACTCCTTTTTAGCTTCTGCAAACCAATTCTGAAGGTGCAGCCTGAAGGGAAAGGCTGAAGGCAGGCCCAGAGACCCCACACTTGCATTTCCCCAGGGTGAACACGAGGTGTCGCTGCCCCTTCATCCTGCTGATTCTCCTTACTATAAATCTCCAGCCACTTAATCCTCCTACCATCCTCACTCTCTCTCTTAAAGGGTCAAGGTTTTGTACCATCCTTAACTGCCAAGGAGTACAGATTGGAGACTACAACTGCCTGAGTATACAAGGAGAAACTGTCTTACCCACGCAGGGCGTGGCACCTAGGGGTGTGGATAGGGGCCCTCAGCGCACCCCTCAAGGAAAAAGTTCAAAAGAAAGACCACAAGAACCTGAAGCCTGGAGTGGGCCATAGGACTGGTATCATGATAGCAAGAATTGAAGCAGCTTCTCAACTGCCTCCTGGACTTGAGGCTCCTAGCCTAGACTTTCTCTGAGGGCCCTCAGGCCTGCACCTGAACTGTCTTTGTGGCCCCAGGAGGCAATAAATGTGGAATTTTAACCAAACCACCATGAAGGAGGCTAAAGCTTCAGTCCGGGGCCAGAAGAGACATGGATGAGAGATCGGGAGCTGACATTGAGGGAGTGGGAGGCACTATGGTTTCTCTGTATGGCCGGAAGTGGGAAGCTGAGGGGTGTAGGTGGGCAATGTTGTGGCACACAAGGTCAGGGTCCTGCTGGTGGTGGGGGCAGGAAGGAATCCTGGCTCCTGGGGTAGCTCTAATCTCAGGGCAGAGCACTTCCTGTAGAGCAGGCAAGACCCCACCCTAAACCAAACCCTGAAGATACAGGCTGTGGTCCTGCCACCACCTTTTCTTCTGGGCTGTAGACACTTGGCAGTGGAGTCCTGAGGAGGGGGCTCTCCCTGGGAATTCTCAGACCCCAGCACATCTTTGCCCTGCATGATGCCCCTAGTCTCTCTCATGGAGAGAGTCCCTAGTATGGAGGTCAGCCCCCATACTACCACCTCCCTCCCCCACATATATTCACGCACATGTTGCTTTCAGGGACACATTGGAAACCTTTGATTCTCAGCTGGTATTTGAAGTGGACAGCAATGGCTCCACAAAGCTAAAGGCAGATATGCCCCTCCCATGGAGCTGGTCACCACTGGAGTATAGACCACTCAGACGTGGCCACAGCACTGCTATGCAGGCTGGAGGGGCAGGGAATGATTGCCTCTCATCTGGACCTAGACCCTGGTCCCCATACGGCACCAGGCTCTTCTTCCCTACATCCTTGCCAGCTTTTGCTCCAGCTCACCCTCAGTCTCCCCACACCCAAGTTTGGGGCCCATTTTGACATTTGACACTTGATGCAGTCCATACCACCCCTTGCATCTCTCCCATGGTCTGCATTCCCCTCCCTTGAGGGGAACAGATGTGGGGAGGCTGTGGTGTCAGGAGAGACAATCAGAGTGGGGGAGGAGGTGGGAGTGCCGAGCCTGAGCCTGGCTAGGGCACAGGAAGGGCCGGGCCATCCCATCGGGGAAGTGGGAGGGGGCCGAGGCGCCTGGAGGGAAGTGCCTGTTGCCCTGGGCTCAGACCTACTAGCCTAGCAGCACGCTGACTCCATAACCTGCCCCAGGGTTACTCGGTTCAGCTCCAGCAGCATCGCCCGTGAGTTGGGGGGAAAGGGGGAGGCTGGGGCTCCTCTGCTTTAACCCTAAATCCTGTGCTCCTGGCTTTTGCCTGAGTACCTCTGCAGTCTGGGTTTGAGGGGTGATGATCAAAAGAGTGGGGAGTCCCCTCACTGCCAGCTGGAAGAAGGCTGGGAGGCCCAGAGAGTACCTGGAAGGACTACTGTAAGCTTGGGAGGTCTGGGAGCAAGTGGCTTGGTCCTGGTGAGAAGGGCACAGCTGGGGCTGTTCGGGGCCTCAGACAGTAACCCACCCTGGCCCTCCTCAGCCCCAGGGGTCCACCCCCAGGCGGTGTGGCGCAGGGCCCAGCGAGACCATGGCCCGCCTCTTCAGTCCCCGGCAGCCCCCCAGCGAAGACCTCTTCTATGAGACCTACTACAGCCTGAGCCAGCAGTACCCACTGCTGCTGCTGCTGCTGCTGATCGTGCTCTTGGGGCTCCTGGCGCTGCTCCCAGTTGCCTGGGCAAGTGGCAAGGTGAGCAGGGGAGAGGAGGGGGGCTCTGGTGCAGGCGTCCTTGAGGACTTCGGGACAGGCACTGCCTCCTGGGCATTTTCAGGGTTGGGATTCATGGATCTTCTTTTAGATGTGTTTTCTTTGCTGGGGACCCAGGAAACAAGCGCTGGACGGACCTTGCTCGGAGCTGCAGTGACTCTGTGAAAGTCACTGCCTCTCAGGCCAGTTTCTGGGTCTATGCAAGGAGACAGCTGGGCCCTCGATGCTTCTAATTTCTCTGTGGGTCTGACCAATCTTACTAGCGCCTGGGATCTGCTGGTCCTAGGATAAATCCAATGCCGGGTTTTCCGATTTTCCAGCGGGGAAATTACACTGGGCCCCATGGGAATCTGTTTCCTGGTTTTCTTTCCCCTGCTTCAGGGCTGTGCAGCAGTTATACCCACAGACTCCCAGAAAACACTTTCCATCCCGCTCCCATTTAGTCCCCAGGTAACCTATTTCCAGTTTCTTTTGTGGGGGAAAAGGGCTTTCAGTTCCATTTCTGGAAATATCCTGCTCCGTGTTTTCTTTCCACATTTCGGAGGCAAGGTGGGAAACCCACTGGATGAGACCAATGGTCCTCCTCCAAGTCCAGGAAGAGGTGGGGACAAATGGTGGAGACTGGGAATGGGGGTGGTGCTTCTACGCCTTGAGGAATGGGGAGATCCAGCTCCTAGACAGGCAAGGGAATTTCTCAGCATCCCCCTGCCAGAGCACTGGGAGGTGGGGCAGGGCCTGAAACTTCGAGCCTTGGGCCCCAGGCACGGAATTTCCCAAGCCAATTGGCCACTTTGGATACACTCATGCTAAGTCCCTCTGTGAGCTAGAATTTTTCACTTGCTTTGGGATTCCAGGGGTGGGGTGGGGGTGGTAGGGGTGCTATAGTTCCTATCTGACAGGTGAAAAACCTGAGGCTTAGAAAGGTCATAGATTCACAAGTGGCCAATATGAGGTTGGAGCAAGGTCTGGGTAGATGGTCCAGGTTCAGTCACCCTGCAGTATGCAAGTGGGATAGTGAGTTGAATCATAGGAGACTGCTGGCTCTACTGACTAAAAACAGATTATTGGCATTTTCGTGTGTTCCATACTAATGTGAAAGGCAAGTAGAGGTGCTTTGCCTACTACTGTCTGCCCCTCCTCTCCTTGGATAAGCTCCCCAAACCCCACATTCCAATCTTGCCTCATGTTCCCCCTCCCCACCAGGAGCTGGCCGCAGACCCAGCCTTCCTGAGCACTGTGCTGTGCTCTCTGGGCGGCTTCTCACTGCTGCTGCTCCTGGCTTCCCGGGAGCAGCGAGTGCAGCGCTGGACACGTCCCCTGTCAGGCCTCGTGTGGGCAGCGCTGCTTGCGCTTGGCCACAGCTTCCTGTTCACTGGGGGCGTGGTGAGCGCCTGGGACCAGGTGAGGCAGCTGCAGCAGCGGAATGGGGACTCCTAGGCCTCAAACATGCACCCAGGCCTGGAGAAACAGCATAAGCTCGCAACTTCCAGTGCCCCTCTCCTCTAGGTGTCCTTTTTCCTTTTCGTCATCTTCACTGTGTATGCCATGCTGCCCTTGGACATGCGGGACGCCATCACGGCGGGCGTCGCCTCCTCACTCTCACACTTGCTGGTCCTTGGGCTGTATCTTGGGCCTCAGCCCGACTCACGGCCGGCGCTGCTGCCGCAGGTGAGCTCGCATGAAGCCCAGGCTGCGTCTGGGGCTGGCTCCGCTGGGCGCTGCTTGCTTCCTCTGGGCATTCTCCAGCTGTTCTGTTGAGCTGACTCCATGGCAGGGTACAAGGCAGGGTTCAGGGTTCAAACACAGACCTCGTGGAGCTGGTCCACAGCGCGGGCGCGATGCCTGCAAACGCCAGAAGAGGGCTCTAGCTCCCGCGGAGGGAGTTCGCCAGGGGACCAGGGTGATGGGGACAAATGTGGATAACAGAACCTTCACAGAGAATGTAAAAATTGGAGCTTGAGTAGTTTCCTGCTGCCGCGTGGGCGGGAATGGTGGAGAGGTATTTCTGGCAGAAGGTTTCTAGACCTAAGAGTTGGTGCAGCAATCAAGGGTCTGGATGAAGTGGTGGGGTGAGGGAGAAGAGCCCCCTACAGACTCCACAATGCAGCACCCGTTGCCTTGAAATACTCTTAACTGTAGAGTCCTCCGTGCCATCTCAGTTAGCCCCCGGCCCCCACCCAGGGGTGCAGCGTCCTCTGAGACTGACCCTCCCCGCAGCTGGCTGCAAACGCGGTGCTGTTCCTGTGTGGGAACGCGGCGGGAGCCTATCACAAGGCGCTGATGGAGCGCGCGCTGCGCGCCACGTTCCGGGAGGCGCTCAGTTCCCTGCACTCGCGGCGGAGACTGGACACCGAGAAGAAGCATCAGGTCCTCCGGGCCAGGAGGCCGAGTGGGGCTGGGGCTCGGAGAGAGGGGTTGCTTAGATCACACCACCGGGCTCCGGAGACTGAATGACTTTAGGCGGGTCGCTTGACCTGTTTCCTCCTTTATAAAATGTAGCTATTGCCCACCTTGGAAGGCTGCTATGAGGTTCAAAAGAACTGAGTCTTGAGAAAGCACTTTAGAGCCTTATGATATTAAACGAAGGGCTCTAATTCCTGTGTTGGTGCTGGAAGTTTAATCCCTAAAGTCTATCAGTGCAGGGCAGAGCTGGAGCCAGGCTGTGGGTGGAGGGAAGGACCTGGGCCAGCCCTCTGGTGAACACCTCTGGGGCTGGGGGAGTCTGTGGGCTCCTAGGGGGTTGAGGGGGCTGGGGCTCCTGGCTTTAGGGAGTGGGGCTGAGGGTTGGTGCTCATAGTTGCCTCCCTTAGGAACATCTTCTCTTGTCCATCCTTCCTGCCTACCTGGCCCGAGAGATGAAGGCAGAGATCATGGCACGACTGCAGGCTGGACAGGGGTCCCGGCCAGAGAGCACCAACAACTTCCACAGCCTCTATGTCAAGAGGCACCAGGGAGTCAGGTATGAAGAAGGATGGTCAGAGGGGAGGGGGCGTGGGTTGAGACCCCAGCCCTATTGATGCCGTCTGCCCTGCCCAGCGTGCTGTATGCTGACATCGTGGGCTTCACGCGACTGGCCAGTGAGTGCTCCCCTAAGGAGTTGGTGCTTATGCTCAACGAGCTCTTTGGCAAGTTCGACCAAATCGCCAAGGTCAGAGGGGGCTTCCTTCCCCACCTTCAAACTCCCCACCCTGGAGAGACCCTGCCAGGGAAAGTCCTGCCTTATAAGATCCCTGTCCCACTTCCAAGCTCATGTGGGCTCCCAGATACTCCACTACTGGTAGGAAACCCTCTCAAACATCCCCAGGTATGGAACCGCTCACTGCACACCTCAGACTTGGAGGAATCTTTCAACATCCTCACAGATGCCCCAACCACAACACTCCCAAACAGGCTCTGAGTCCCAGCACAGGTGTCTCTGGACACCACAACCAAACTAGATGGAGTTTTCTGATGCACTAATGTTAGGAGGCCCTTCCAAGGGAAATCTCTGCCCTCTGCACCCTCAGCTTAGCTACCTGGTCGGTCCCCAGGGATGCCCCCAAGGAATTTTATCTAGGGTGTCCTCCCAAAAAAACCCTTCAATCCTGAGATGACTTTCGTATGCTCAACTCTGGATACACTCCAGCCAAAGCTGGAGAGATTCACAAACATCCCAACCCTTCAGATGCCCTTTGAGAAAGACACCCATATAGAAAACCTCAGCCAGGCCCATATCAAGTTGAAGGAGGCCCTAGATCTGATCTCAACATTCCCAACCTCAGAAGTGCTTCAGGGATACCACATTTGCTCCCACTCCTTCCTGCCTCCTCTGGCTGCTAACCAGGTACTCCCGTCCCCTGCACACCCTTCCCCTAGGAGCATGAATGCATGCGGATCAAGATCCTGGGGGACTGTTACTACTGTGTCTCCGGGCTGCCACTCTCACTGCCAGACCACGCCATCAACTGTGTACGCATGGGGCTGGACATGTGCCGGGCCATCAGGTCAGCTGGGGTGGGCAGGATGGATGTGTGGGAGGAGCAGACAGGATGGTGGAAGTCCTCCTGGAAAGAGGGAGGGGTACAGCATGGGTAGGGCTGAAGTCAGCACTCAAACTGTTCTCTACACATCTTGCTCAGGAAACTTCGGGCAGCCACGGGTGTGGATATCAACATGCGTGTGGGCGTGCATTCAGGCAGTGTGCTCTGCGGGGTCATCGGGCTACAGAAATGGCAGTATGATGTCTGGTCCCATGACGTCACTCTGGCCAACCACATGGAGGCGAGTGGAGTGCCAGGGTGAGAGCTGGGGCTCCAGGAGGCTATAGCAAAAGACCCATCAGGGCTCCCACAAGCCTGGTTTTCACAGTTCTTTAAAATGAGCATATTCCCAAGTGGGGCTCAGGGAGATCCTGGGGACAAGGAGGGGAGCTGGGAAACACCTCCTGTAGCACAGGATCTTGCTGGAAGTCAGACCTCCAGGAAAGATCCTTGAAAGAAATGAGAGATTTGGAAGCCCTCCTTCCTGACTCCCCCTGCCCTCTTCTTCCAGACGAGTACATATCACAGGGGCTACGCTGGCCCTGCTGGCAGGGGCTTATGCTGTGGAGGATGCAGCCATGGAACACCGGGACCCATACCTTCGGGAACTAGGGGAACCAACCTACCTGGTCATTGACCCCTGGGTAAGAACCCAGCCTGGACCCCATGGCCTGGCCCACCCTGACATCCACAGCCAATGAGCCTGATCTCGTCCATGCCAGAGATTGAGCTCCTGGGTCCTGATGTGTGTATCATGAGGGAGGGGACGCAAGCCTTAAAGGAGTGTGGGGAGAATGGGGAAGTCAAGTCAACGTGATCTGACTCTCAGCCCTCATATGGCCCAGGCTGCAGAGGAGGACGAGAAGGGCACTGCAGGAGGGTTGCTGCCCTCTCTTGAGGGCCCCAAGATGCGTCCGTCACTGCTGATGACCCGCTACCTGGAGTCCTGGGGTGCAGCCAAGCCTTTCGCCCACCTGAGCCACGTAGAGAGCCCTGTGTCCACTTCTACCCCTCTCCCGGTATGTGCACCTCCTTTATGAGCTCAGCACTTAACATCAACCCACCCCCATGGCCCACTTCCAGCCCTTCCTGCCCCCTCCACCAGTGAGTCACTTGATGACATCCCGACTGTCTGGTCACCCTAGTCACTGGTTCAGGACCTTCCTTGCCCTTCTTTCCAGAGAAAAGACAAAGATGACTTCCCTCTGAGCTCAGTTCAGAGAAGACTCAAGACCCCGTAGACACTATGTCCATCGCTCCTCCGCCTCCACTCAGGAAGCCCCTTCCTCTGGACCCATACTCCCTCCTAACTCTGAGGCCAGTACTGCACACCCACTCCCCCCAGGAAATGGGTCTGTTTAGCTCAGACCGCACGCTCTCTTCTCCAGTCCCTACTGGGACCAGGACAGTGAGGGCCAATCACTCCTTGCCCCCACTCTCCAGCACTTGTACACAGATAAGAGGAGGTGACAGTGAAAATTTCTCATGGCCTTAAAGAAGGAAGTAACCATGAGTGAGCAGAGTCGGGGAGAGGCCATGGGGGCTGGCCCCCCCTTTGTCTGGGGAGAGCTAGGGCAGGACATTACGGGCTGATCTATGCAAAGCACTTCCAAGTAATGAGTGAGTCATCACCTGCCGGAGAGCCTGCATCTCCCCCACAGGCTCTTGGCCCCTGATGACGAGTGGCCTGAACCCCCTCATGCAGAGACCCAGGCCATGTCCCTAAAGGCTCACCCTGGGATTCGATTCCTCAGCCTGTGCTCCTCCATTGTACCCCCTCTTCCCCCCAAACTGTTCAGCATTCCTAGCCACTTGTCCACAGATCTTCCCAGAATCTTCTCAGCCAGGTAGACCCCGGAGTACCCTTTCTGTGTCCCATCCCCGCTCCTCTCCCATCCAACAGGAAAGCAGGCCAGAGATCAGTGAGCAGTGGGGAGCGGGGAGGGGTGGAGGGCCTTGGCAGCAGTGGCTCGGTGAACCCTGCCAGATCCCTCTAAATCCTTCACTGTCATGCAGGCTAGTAAGTGTCAGGGCAGAGTGGGAACCCCTTGTTCTAAGGTATCTTTCGATAGAGGACCACACCATCCCAGAGACTCCCTTCTCAGTCCCTGACGTTCCAGGTCTCATTTAAATGTTAGGGATCCCGAGAATCGCACTTGGCTTACTATTAAACAACGTGGAGCTATGGGGTGACCGGGCAGTGTTTGTGTGGTGGCTACCATCCATCCATTTTTATTCCTTCTACAATCTTTCAGTACTACTATGTGGCATGCACTAGGGTAGTTCTTGAAAACATAGAAATGAATGAGATAGTTCTCCTGCCTTCAAATAATTTATAGGCATAGGGGAGGGCAGGAGGTAGTTTGATAAAAGTTAGACTCAGGTGTAGATGTATAGGTGGTTCCATGCCTAAAACAAACCTCTCGATCACTCTGTCTCTCCCTCTCTGCTCCTCTCATGTACATAGGGTTTTGGTTTGTGGGCCAAACCCACAGGGTGGCCTCCTGTGACCTGTTCTCTTCACATGGGCCAGGGGGGTGGGGAAGGATGGTCACCCCACATCTTGCCCTAGGCAGTGGCTGCGGCATGTCACCTCCTTCCTTGGCGCTCATCCTCCAGTTGCATGCTCATCCTCACATCTCTGCACACACTGAGTATTCCTTTTGGTGCAGAAGAGAATGACTCTAACCAGGTTTCTCTTCCTCTTCCTCTTTCTTTCCATTTTTGGTTCCTCCCCACCACTTCCCAGCTCAGCCTGATCATCATGAAAGGGCAGAGGAGATTCAAAGTGTTATGCATTGCCATTCCAGTTTCAAACAACAGGGATTTTTTTTTTTGGCATGGGGTGATGGGCAAGTCACTTGGTTTGGAATCTGTTGCAGTCCTTAGGGAAGATGAGACACAAGAAATCACAGCCATTAAGCCTACAAAAGATCCAAGGTTGCCTCTTAAGGGATAGAAACTATGAGGAAATCAGAGGGCATATAGACTCTTGGAGTCTGAAAGGTCAGAAAGTAGCTTGAAGAAAGAAATGTGGTTTGTGGGCAGGTGGGGTTTGGTAGAGATGGAAATGGAGATAGAAATGGTGATATGTATATAGAGAGATAGAGATAAAGATAGAAAGGGAGAGAGAGAGAGTTGGGTTGAGAGACCCTCAAGTCAAGGCCCATGCAAATTTGAAATGCCTCGCTGCAGAGAGGCTCCACCATGGTGGAGGATGCTCACCGTCTTCCATCTTCCTCCATCCCTGTGTTCTCCTTGCAGGAGAAGGCCCTGTCTTCCTTCAGCCCCCAGTGGAGCCTGGACCGGTGAGGTGGCCTGAGCAAATTTGAGTGGGGTTGTCCCTGTGACCTACCTCCATCTTCCCTGGGGGGCTGCTCCTGCTTTGCCCAGATGCTTTCGAGGGTCTTCCTGGGGACAGGCTGGGCTCTCACTGTGCAGGAGCCGTACCCCGCGGACATTTGACGATGAACTAGACACCGGGGATGCCAAGTTCTTCCAGGTCATCGAACAGCTCAACTCTCAGAAGTATGGAGATCTGAAGAGGGCTGGGAGGGCTGGAGGCCAGGGCTCAGGTGGTAGAGGAAGGACAGTGCTTCCTCTGCCCAGAAAGGAAGGGAAAACCTTTCCAGCTCTAGCCTTTCCACTCACCTGACCATGCCCCTTCCTCTTCCCGGCTTACTGCCCCCCACCTCCCACCAGACAGTGGAAACAGTCAAAGGACTTCAATCCACTGACACTGTACTTCAGAGAAAAGGAAATGGAGAAGGAGGTAGGCTGGGGAAATGGCACCAGAGGATTTCCCAACCTCAGTTTCTCTGTCTTGGGGAGGGGCAGGCCCTGTGATCCCTTTCCCAGTTCTAGTCAATTTATGACCTTGGAGGGGTGAAGGGCTCGTACTAGTCCTTTGAATTACTGGGTGGTGATGAGAGGAGGGAGGACAGCTCCTTGAGAACCGGTAGGGGCTTCCTGGGTCAGAGCTGGAGGGTGGGACAGTGAGGCTGGGGACCCACTCCTTGCTTGGGAGTGACACCTTCAAGGTGATGGGCAGCACCGGTGCTGACCCCTCTCCAACCCTTGCAGTATCGGCTCTCTGCACTCCCTGCCTTCAAATACTATGCAGCCTGCACCTTCCTTGTTTTTCTCTCCAACTTCATTATCCAGATGCTGGTGACAAACAGGTGAGAGACCCCTAGACAAGGGAAGCCCTGATTCTCCAAAAGAGAACCCTTGGTTCTTCCAGCCCCCTGACCCACACTTCCTTCCCTTATTCACTTCCCCTCTGCTCAGGGCACTGAACCACAGAGGAAATGGTAATGCTTGTTCTGGGGAATGAGTAATCGTAGCCTCATCTTACTGTCATATGTCCTGTGGGCATTTTCACCTGCCTATCTCTCAGGTCTAACAAAAGTCCCATGAGATTTTGATTTATTTTATTTCCATTAAGAAGTCCAAATCACAGCAAATGAGCTTAGAGAGTAGGTCCTCACTCCTAGTTCGCTGCTAGGAAGGGTGAGGACTCATTCAAAACTCAGCCAGGTGAAAGAACTTTGGCCCGAAAGCCCAGAGACCAGTCTGATGCAGCCTCGGCCACTTTCAGGAGCCCCCGTCCCTTTGAAAATTGTCCCTGCGTTATCCCAGTACTGTCCAAGACCCTGCAGCTTTCCCAGGTCATCAGCATATAATGTCTTTCATCGGCCTAGGCTGCAGCAGCAGCCGGTTCAGATCCCCAGGACCACTTTTCCCTGTGTCTCCCACCCAGACTGCAGGATGCCTTCCCAGCACACAGAAAGCCTATTCTGGCTCTTCAAGGCCTCATTCTTATCTCTTTTTAGGCCTCCAGCTCTGACCATCACATATAGCATCACCTTCCTTCTCTTCTTCCTCCTCCTCTTCGTTTGCTTCTCAGAGCATCTGACGGTGAGGTGGGCTTAGGGGCAGAGTGGTGAGCTGGGGCCCTGACCACGACCTGGCCCGTAGTGGGTGCTCCAGCTGCATGGCTAAGACCCCCATGGTCCTTCCACAGAAGTGTGTCTTGAAAGGCCCCAAGATGCTGCACTGGCTCCCCACCCTGTCTGTCCTGGTGGCCACACGGCCAGGACTGCGAGTCGCTCTGGGCACCGCTACCATCCTGCTCGTCTTCGCCATGGCCATTACCAGTCTGGTGAGAGAGAAGGGGCCCTATGCCCCCCATCAGGGCATGCTGGGCCTTCCAGAGGCTGAAAGAGGACCCTTGGATTTGGGAGAATAAGGGGATACTGGACTAAGGCCAGGGGATACTGGAAATGTTGGACAAGTATAAATGAAAATTACAGTCATGCACAGCCTACCACCTAGGCATAATCATCATTAATAATACTTTTGTGGACAGCCTTCCTATCTTTTTCCTATGTATGCAGCTCTTCCTTACTTACCTTGAAAACGGAAGTAGTGTTAGTCACTCAGTTGTGTCCAGCTCTCTGTGACCCCATGGACTATAGCCTGCTAGGCTCCTCTACCCATGAGATTCTCCAGGCAAGAACACTGAAGTGGGTTGCCATTCCCTTCTCTAGGGGTTCTTCCCAACCCACGGGTTGAACCTGGGACTCCCACATTGCAGGCAGTTTATTTACTGTCTGAGCCACCAGGGAAGCCCTACCTTATGCATTATGATTTTGAAAGCTGAGTTTGGCAGGTTTTTTAGAACTTAGAATCATTCCTGGAATTCTATCCCTGAGAAACACCTTAGGAATCATCCCCCAACCAAGTTACAAAAGCAGAAGCTGAGGCCCAGAGAGATTACCTGGTTGGCAAAAGATCACACAGTGGATCCATGATAGACTAATGCTCATGACACCCACTGCCCCCATCCCTGCTCACCCCCAGCAAGGACTCCAGCCCCGAGACTCCCTTACCAACCAGGGAGGGTAGCAGGATCTGCCACTTTGGCAGAGTCTGGCCCCAACTCACCCCTGGGTCAGCTGAAACCCAGCTCAAGTCACCATCATGCCTAAGCAGCTGCCTGCCCGCCTCAGCTCCTTGTCTCCTGCAGGTCTTCTTACCACCAGCATCAACCTGCCCTTTCCAGACTCCCAATGTATCCTCCATGGCTTCCAACCTCTCCTGGGAGCTCCCTGGGTCCCTGCCTCTCATCAGCGTCCCAGTGAGTGTCCCCCACAGCCCTGAACAGCCTTCTCCGGAGCCTTCCTTGGCCACTCTCCACTCCATCGTGTGGACAGAGACGCGAGTCCCACTCGTTGTGTGTTTGTGTGACTGTCACCTCTGCCCCCCTTGATAGGACAGGAGCCCTGGGGTGTCCCTCGCCCCTGCCCATGGGCAGGCCCCACCTCCTGACCACCCTGCCTGGCCCCACAGTACTCCATGCACTGCTGTGTGTTGGGATCCCTCTCCTGCTCCCTCTTCCTGCACATGAGCTTTGAGCTGAAGCTGCTGCTGCTCCTGCTGTGGCTGACGGCCTCCTGCTCTGTCTTCCTGCATTCCCACTCCTGGTTGTCGGACTGCCTCATCGCCCGCCTCTATCCGGGCACCGTGGACTCCAGGTGCGCACAGCCCCTGCACAGAGGGGCCCAGGCTGGGATGGGACAGAGCAGAGCTGTCCTCATCTCTCTGCCTGAACCACCCACTGCGCGAAGGCCGAGGGCTACACGGGTGCTGGTGTGGGAAGTGATGGGGAGGCCGTGGGACAACCCTGCTCTGTGGCCTCCTCAGGCCAGGGGTGCTGAAGGAGCCCAAACTGATGGGAGCAGTCTCCTTCTTCATCTTCTTCTTCACCCTCCTAGTCCTGGCTCGGCAGGTAAGTCTCCCAGCTCAGCACTCCAGGGCCTCCCTAGAAAGGGTGAGGCGGGGTCCCCATATATTTGTCTTAGTCTCTCTCACCCTTTCCCTTAAGCTCATATTTCCGGGGGTGAACCCAAATGGTCTGTCCATTGGAAGCTTCTAAGTGAGATTTCCTGCTCCCTTTCTTCTTCTTTGCTCCCCAAGGGGAGCACCCTTAAATCCTCCCCTCCATCCCTCCTTCCCATCCCAATCTAGGAAAATCATGTTTAAGAAAAAATCCTCTGCCCCTGCTGTCTTGCCTCATTTGAGTCTAGATTCAAGGTAGTCTTCCTGAGCAGAGTTGCACCTTAAGCTTCTCTCTAAACTGGGGGTATGGTATGGTTTTAAGCATCTCAGGGTGAGGGGTGAATGCTCAGGAGCTGGGCCCTCCCTGTACTGTGTCTCCCCATTTCCCCCTGTGACCCTCCACAGAACGAATATTACTGCCGCCTGGACTTTCTGTGGAAGAAGAAGCTGAGGCAAGAGCAGGAAGAGACGGAGACGATGGAGAACCTGACTCGGCTGCTCTTGGAGAACGTGCTCCCTGCACACGTGGCCCCCCAGTTCATTGGTCAGAATCGGCGCAATGAGGTGACTCCCCACCCCCAACTCCTGAGCCCCAGAGGACAAAAGTCCTGGCTTGGCCCACCCTGTCTGGACTCCTGCCTGACGGGTTGGGCGGCCGCCCAAGCCCCTATGCCTGTCAGGGGCCTCCATTTTTACAAATTCTTAGGCTGTGCCTTTGGTGAGCACACAGTCCCTGCCTCCTGAGGTCTTACTGGGAAGGAGTATTCACTCCGATGGCTGCTCCCTACCCTTCAAGAGCCTCACTGAGTGTCAATAGGAACCGTGTGAGGGACACAGTCCTCCCGTCTCTCTAGCCCTGCGCTGTCCAGTTTGGTAGCCCTTAGCCTCAGTGTGGCCATTCATTAAAACAGGAGATTCAGTTCCTCGGTCACACTGGCCGCATTTCAAGTGTTCCACAGCTGCTTTGGCTAGTGGCCACCATAAAGGACAGTGCAGCCAATAGAACATTTCCATCACCACAGAAACTTCTGGATGCTGCTGCTCTAGACTCTTCTTTTCCCTACTGTTGCTTTTTTTTTAGTTTGAATAGCAAAATTTATTTCTCAGAATTCTGGAGGCTGTTATTGCTTCATTTTATCTTCCAAAGTGTAGCTACCTTTGTAAGCTGACTTAACACTTTTCAGCAATAAGATATAAAGATAATTCCCATGGATATGATCCCAGTTCCAAAAGAGACTCTCTTCATGTCGCTGTGAGGTGATCTTGACTCCGAATCTCTCTCTTTCCTGGAATCACAATGAGACCCAGTCTTTAACTCCTGAATCCCATCCCTGGGGTAACCTGACCCTACCCCTCTCTGTCCTTCCTGACCCTTCTTCAACTGAGGGGGAGGAGTGTGGACATAGGGAGGAGAACCCACATAGACCCAGAAGGGGGAATAACATGGCATGCCCTCACCCCAGCCTCCTGCCCTCCCAGGACCTCTACCACCAGTCCTATGAGTGTGTGTGTGTCCTCTTCGCCTCAGTCCCAGACTTTAAGGAGTTCTACTCTGAATCCAGCATCAACCATGAGGGGCTGGAGTGTCTGCGGCTGCTCAATGAGATAATCGCTGATTTTGATGAGGTGACCGCTCCAAGGGTCCCCTTGACCCTATGTCCTGGATTCTAGAATTTCCCACCAGGCCCTCCTCCCACTTCACTCTCCTGGCCAGGAGGACCATCCTCCCCTCCCCAGCCCTCCTGCTTCTCCTCTGATCCCCCAGCTCTGCCCTCCCCAACAACTCTGCTCACTACCAACTCTCGCCCTGCCACCATCCCTGACCCCACATCTGGTCCTTTAGCTTCCAAAAGCCTGTGGCTGGGCTTCTGGGAGAAAGCCAGAGAGACTGGGGATACAGCCTCCTTTCTGTACAGCTGCTCTCCAAGCCCAAGTTCAGTGGGGTAGAGAAGATCAAAACCATCTGCAGCACCTACATGGCAGCTACCGGCTTGAACGCCACCTCTGGACAGGATGCACAGCAGGTACCGCATCCCTTCCTTACCTGCTAACCCTCGTTTGGGCTCTCCTTGGTGGGCCCATAAGTGGGCCTTATCCCTGTGCCTTCATTGACCTGTCCTGGTGGGCTGGCCCTTTGCTAGGACGCTGAGCAAAGCTGCGGCCACCTTGGCACCATGGTAGAGTTTGCTGTGGCCCTCGGGTCTAAGCTGGATGTCATCAACAAGCACTCATTCAACAACTTCCGCTTGCGTGTAGGTGAGGACCCTCCCGTCCTGGGGCAGTTTGGGACCTCCCTCTCACCTTCCCAAGCTCTCCCTCCCCCAGGTCCTTTGTTAGGGCTCCCCAGCTCATCCTGGGAAACCCCCCCAGCTCACCCCTTGGGATGGAGCATGAAGCTAGGAGGCCCATCCACTCCCTTCCCTAGACAGCACTCCTATAGCCTGTCCTCCTTTCCCCCAAGGCCCCCAGCCCCTTCAGTCTAGTTCTCTGGGCTTTCTTTCCCCCCTCTCCTTCTTCAAAATTCCCCCTCAGGGCCCCTCTTGACCACACCTCTTGTCAGGGTTAAACCATGGACCAGTAGTGGCTGGAGTGATTGGGGCGCAGAAACCACAATATGACATCTGGGGCAACACAGTGAATGTGGCCAGTCGCATGGAGAGTACAGGCGTCCTGGGCAAGATTCAGGTGAGGGAGCCACTCAGAGGCATGAGGGCAGGGGGATAGGGTTAAGGACACCCCCATATTCCCTCACCCCTTTCCAATTGCAGGTAACAGAAGAGACAGCCTGGGCCCTGCAGTCCTTAGGCTACACCTGCTACAGCCGGGGCATCATCAAGGTCAAAGGCAAAGGGCAGCTCTGCACCTACTTCTTGAACACAGATTTAACACGAACTGGACCTCCCTCAGCCACCCTAGGCTGAGAACCCAACCCTGTCCTCTCCATCTGTAAGATCCTCAGTAAAGAGACTCTGGTATGTCTGGGTTAGAATTGATGGCAGAAGCTGATAGTTTAGCCGAGGAGCATCTTGTCCTCACTTCTCAGTAGGACTGCTTATTCCCAGACCTAACTGAATGTGTGTGCACAAGTGTAAGCATGAGTGTGTTAAAAAGGAGTGATTTTTTTTCTCACAAGCTCAGCAAAAGGACTGCCTCTGCCTCTCTGCCTGCCTGCCAACCTGATTCCAATATTGGGTACCCTTGGAAGTAGAAAGAGTTTTATCCACATGACTCAAAACAAAGACTTGTCCTCTCCTGCTTCCCACCCACAAATACTGGAAAGAATCTCCAGGAAAATGTCATTTCATCTTTAGTCATGCAACAAACACTAAATAAGCACCTGTTATGTGCTTACTCTGTAGCATGGGTGGGAGGCCTGGGATATAATCTATTAGATCTCTTCTCATTTCAGCTGCTGTTCTCAAGCTGACCCACCATGCTTTCTAGCAAGGACATGTATACGGTTGAGGGTCTCCAATTCTCAGGTCTCTCAGATTCTCCCTTGCTTCCTTTTGCCTCCTTCTGCCCAGATGCTGATATTACATAGGTCCTGGAGCATCCATGGCTCATTCCTGCTCACATTTTGGGGTCCATGAGAGGTTATCTTGATGTGCAGAGGTTACACGAGGATTTCTGACTTTTCTCCTAGTTGTCTTTTCTCTTTTTATGCAAGAAATTCAAAAAGTAAACTGTCGCTACCATCTTAAAATGCTGTCGGAACAGAGCCAGTCCAAGGGTCTCCAAGACAACAGTCTTCCCAAGAAAAGAATGACCCAACCCACTCGCTTTTGCAAATCTTCATTTCCTAAGGGTAACCACATCACAGAGGGCCTTCAGCTCCAGCCTGTGCCACAGCATTTTAGGGGCTGGCAGGATGCTAATGTGCAGAGTTCTAGGGAATAAGATCTGATGACTTAGCTCGCTGATGAGACTGCCTCGGGAGAGAGAGGGGAAAGAGGCTTAGGATCCCCTAAGACATCGCCCATTGAGAGGACAAAAAGTATACTGGCAGGAGGTTGGAGTCCCGCTAACAAAGATCCCCACCCCAGCCCTCTGAGCAGACACCTCCTAGCAGGTCTAAATGTTCTTTCTGTGCTGAGTCAGGGAGTCTGGAATGATGGGCACATCTGGGTGGTCTTCCTTGGCCAGCTCCTTCAGGGGGTCTGCAGACCTGTGTTGTTCCAAGTATGACCTGCAGATCACCTTCCTCAGAATCGGCATGGGAAGGTCTGATTTCTCTGTCTCTGTGTCCCAAAACGAAAAAGCATGGGAAACTAAAGGATGTGCCACTCTGCTATTGAGAAGGAGCAACCAGGAGCACCCCAGTCCCCCATCATGAGCACATCACACACACCGGGGTTGACCCAGTTTCAGACTTTAGTTTTAATTGTAAAGCTCCCTTTCAGCCCTGACTTGTGCCCCTCCCCGCCTTCCACTCTACTCTCCTACCAGCGTTCTCTTCCTAGGGGAAGGAGGGGGATGGTCAAAAATTGGGTCAGGCCAGCGGGGAGGGCATTCCCCCAGGAGGAAAGCTAGGGTCCTTGCACTGCGGCCACCCAGCAGGCCTAGTTGAGTTTGCTTCACTCGAGAGGGTTGGTGGAGGCAGTGAGGCTCTCGGCGGGGTCAGGCTCGGGAGAGGCGGGGGTGCCCCTCACCGTTTGGGCCAGGGTGCCCCCGCGACGGCTACTGGACGCCTCGGAGCCGGTGCCCTCCAACAGCTTGGCAACGAAGCCCACGCCAGCAGAGCGCAACAGGCTGCCCCCGGCACACGCGTACAGCAGGGGGTTCACGCTGCTGCTCAGGAAGGCCAGCGTGATGAGCACGCCGCGGGCCAGGCGCAGCCGCTCACCCACCGGTCCGGAACCCGGGGCCTTGCCCGCTGCCGCGCGGAACCCCTCGGCCAGGTTCACCACGTGGTAGGGCAGCCAGAAGGCGGCGAAGGCCAGGATGATGAGCGCCACCAGGCGGCCGGTGCGGCGGCTGCGGCGGAAGCGCCGGGCCCGCAACCTGCGCCCGATGTCGCAGTAGCTGGCCACCACGACCAGGAAGGGCAGCAGGAAGCCGGTGATCACCTCGAAGAACAGATGGAAGGCCCGCTGTCTTTCGCTGGGATACTTCAGGAAGCAGGTCAGGCTCCTATTGTCCAATTCCAAGTGCACCGTGCGGTACAAGACCACGGGAGTGGCCAGCAGAACAGACACCACCCAGATGCCGGCCAGCACCCGCCAGGCGACGGCCTTGGTGCGCAGCTTCTGGGACACAAAGGGGAGCGCCACCGCCAGCGAGCGGTCCAGACTCATGGCCGTGATAAGTAGGACGCTGGCATACATGCTGACTCCACAGACATAGTGGAACAGGCGGCAGCCGGACAGGCCAAAAGTCCAGGTGCCTTGGGCCACAAAGTGGAGGAAAAAGGGGGCAGTGAGCAACACGGCCAAGTCGGCCAGGGCCAGGTGCAGCACCATCAGGGCAGTGACGGAGCGCTTCTGCAGCTTTGCCAGGATGCTCCACACCACAAAGCTGTTGCCAGGAAGCCCTACAGCCAGTGCCACTGACAGTACAATGATGACCAGCGGAGAGACGAAACTGACACTTGATGAGGAGGGAGCTGCAGGAGCTGTAGTGTTCATGGCTATAACAAGGACCTGGAGAGGGAGGGTGACAGCACATGAAGGAAGGGTTTCCTGACACTCTGGACACACCTAGTCTGGGCACTCTCATCCATCTCCAAGATCAGCACCATCAGATGCGGCTCACCAGGGTATATACTACCCTCATCATCACCCACTGAACTGTCCTAAGGGGATCTGGCTGAGTAGAAAGATTAATTTCCTAACTGGGCCACAGAGCCCCTTCCTGCCCACACACCCAATTGCAAAACATACAGCAACAGCAAAAGCAGTATTTCCAGACCCGTCAGCCCCCATCCCTTAGGAGACCCTAAAACCCAGAACCAAATTGGAGGCTTTCCTTAACAATACTGCACCTCTCAAAAGGCTAACTCCTTTCCCCTGTCACTCCCCACCCCCCGCCAGACTTTCAGCCCACTCAAGTGCCACTGACCTCTTCTAATCACCTACCCACTCACGCCAGAGGTGCCCAGGGTCCACCAAGAATAACAGGGATGGGGAAGATTTCATGGGCAGGAGACAAGACCAAGTCCTCTCAAGTTCCTTTACCACTGGTCAGCTTTCTTTGGAAGTCCTTTGGACCTTCTCTTACAGTTGTGCTCCCTCTCCCCATCTCCCCTGTTCCCAGGGTACTTACGTAAGGTTTTGCTGGGCACTGGTTGGAAGCTGGTGCCAATCCCAGGGTGAGGGCAGAATGGCGTAGCCTATCACCAGATCTTTGCCGGTGCCAGGGGCCTGGCCTGGGGTCTGGGTGCTTATCAGTTAAATGAGCTAGAGAGGAAGTACCAAAGAGCAGGGTAGGAGGGAACATGCATCGTCCTGAGGGTGCGGCGGAAACTCCTACCTGCTCCCTTCACTAGGTGGGGTGGAATAGTCTGTGTTCCAGAAGAGCCCAGTGGGGAGGAGGACTCCTTAGGGGTAGGGCCAGAAGAGAAGAACCCGGAAGGTACAGTGAGAGAGGAAAGAGGAGTGAGGGGTAGGCTGAAGTGCCGTCTCAGATGCAGGTCTAGACTGAAGAATTGTGTCAAACAGAAGAAGGAGGGAAGGAAGCCAAAGAGGGGAAATGGACTCAGTCGGAGAGGTCAGAATGTTGAGTATCTTTATATCTTCTGTCAACGATGCTGATTTTCAGATTAATAGGAAATGTGGGCTGGGGCTGGGGCTAGGTTCTGGGTTTGGGTCAGGTGACATCATGACGTAAAGAGGACAGCACTCTTTGGCTTGGTTTCAAGCCATGACTGGGATTTGGTGGAGAGGACCCTGTTCCAGCACCCTCCCTCCCTTCCCTCATATAAAAGAACTAGTTCCATTCTAGGTCCATCTCCCTTTTCTTTCGTAGAAGCCAAATGGTCTCTCTAGTGCCAAACAGAATGACAATTTCTTCCCCTTTCTGAACCACTTGCCTGGCGCTTGCCAATGTGGTTACGCTGCCACATAAATTTGGACTTAAGATGTGGGCGCTGGGCAAGTAAGTCAGCACCACCTCTTTCCTACCTTCCCACAGCTGACTTCTGTCCACCTTAGACACAGAGGGAAAGCAGAGATGAGCACAAGAAGCAGACATGAGAAAGGGGGAAAACCAGGAATGTGGAAAGCGAAACAGCCCCCAAAAGGATCACTCTTCCCCCTCCCTGGAAGGAGGGCAGTCTCCTCTTCTTGACTCTCCTGCAGAAGCTAAGAACCAAGAAGGCTAATCTTCAATCCAATCATGAGCCTTCCTGCTTCCCTTCCAACTCCACCACTTCTTGGGAAACATGCGTAATGGTGGTAATGGGTGAGAGTGTAATGGTCATTGAGGTCCCTCATCCTTTGTAGTGGCCCCAGCTTTCCTGCTTTGAGAAAAGCCAGAGCAGGACTTCCCTGTGGTTAAGAATCTGCCTGCCAATGCAGGGGACATGGATTCAGTCCCTGCTCCAGGAAGATTCCACATGCCAAGGGGCAACTAAGCCCGTGTGCCACAACTCCTGAACCTGAGTTCTAGAGCCTTTGAGCCACAACGAGAGAAGCCCCCTCAATGAGAAACTCACACACCACAACTAGAGAGTAGCCCCCACTCACCACGACTTGAGAAAGCCCATGCGCAACTACGAAGACCCAGCATGGCAAAAAATAAGTAAATTAAATTTCTTTTAAGAAATAAAAAAAAAAGAGAAGAGCCAGAGCAGAGTTGACCCAGCAGCTATCAGCTAGAGGATATGATGAAAAGAAATGGGCTGAAACCGCAGCAAGAACTGGAGGCAGAGTTGAGGAAGAGCTTTCTGACCACAGACAGCGTGTGGGATGGGGAATATGTAACAGAAATTAGGAAGCCTCTGCTCTGGTGCGCGAGGACAGGAAGAAAGCCATGAAGTCAGTGTTTGGGGATAGAAGCTTCTGGCTCAGAGCTCTGGGGTCACCCAGAGGTTCTCTCTGACAGTAACTAGGTTGTCTTTACCTCCACTTTGAAGCTGCTCCCCACCTCCATCTCTCTCTATGGTCTTTCTCTCTCTGCCCCAGACTAGACACTCTAACCATACTTTCTGCCCCCCAAGTCCAGAGCTCTGTCCAACCCCAGTTTTGGTGGCCCTGGCCAGACCCCGAGGACTGGATTTCCTCTAACTTGACTTCTGCCTGGGTGGTGTGAACAGTCAAAAAGCAGAACCTAGGGCGAAAGTGCTGCACTCAATATGCCAGCAAATTTGGAAAACTCAGCAATGGCCACAGGACTGGAAAAGGTCAGTTTTCATTCCAATCCCAAAGAAAGGCAATGCCAAAGAATGCTCAAACTACTGCACAATTGCACTCATCTCACATGCTAGTAAAGTGATGCTCAAAATTCTCCAAGCCAGGCTTCAACAATACATGAACCATGAACTTCCAGATGTTCAAGCTGGTTTTAGAAAAGGCCAAGGAACCAGAGATCAAATTGCCAACATCGGCTGGATTACCGAAAAAGCAAGAGAGTTCCAGAAAAATATCTATTTCTGCTTTATTGACTATGCCAGAGTCTTTGACTGTGTGGATCACAATAAACTGGAAAATTCTGAAAGAGATGGGAATACCAGACCATCTGACCTGTCTCTTGAGAAACCTGTATGCAGGTCAGGAAGCAACAGTTAGAACTGGACATGGAAAAACAAACTGGTTCCAAATAGGAAAAGGAGTACGTTAAAGCTGTATATTGTCACCCTGCTTATTTAACTTATATGCAGAGTACATCATGAGAAACGCTGGGCTGGAGGAAGCAGAAGCTGGAATCACGATTGCCGGGAGAAGTATCAATAACCTCAGATATGCAGACGACACCACCCTTATGGCAGAAAGTGAAGAGGAACTAAAAAGCCTCTTGATGAAAGTGAAAGAGGAAAAGTGAAAAAGTTGGCTTAAAGCTCAATATTCAGAAAACTAAGATCATGGCATCCAGTCCCATCACTTCATGGCAAATAGATGGGGAAACAGTGGAAACAGTGAGAGACTTTATTTTGGGGGGCTCCAAAATTACTGCAGATGGTGATTGCAGCCATGAAATTAAAAGACGCTTACTCCTTGGAAGGAAAGTTATGACCAACCTAGGTAGCGTATTTAAAAGCAGAGATATTACTTTGTCAACAAAGGTCTGTTTAGTCAAGGCTATGGTTTTTCCAGTAGTCCTGTATGGATGTGAGAGCTGGACTATAAAGAAAGCTGAGCGCCGAAGAATTGATGTTTTTGAACTGTGGTGTTGGAGAAGACTCTTGAGAGTCCCTTGGACTGCAAGGAGACCCAACCAGTCCATCCTAAAGGAGATCAATCCTGGACGTTCATTGGAAGGACTAATGTTGAAGCTGAAACTCCAATACTTTGGCCACCTCATTCGAAGAGTTGACTCATTGGAAAAGACCCTGATGCTGGGTAGGATTGGGGGCAGGAGGAGAAGGGGACAACAGAGGATGAGATGGCTGGATAGCATCACCAACTCGATGGACATGGGTTTGGGTGGACTCCGGGAGTTGGTGATGGACAGGGAAGCCTGGCATGCTGCAATTAATGGGGTTGCAGAGTCAGACACGACTGAGCAACTGAACTGAATTGAAGGGTCATGGTCGGTGTGACCAATCAGGGAATCAAGCATCTAAGTTTGTTAGAGACTCAGGGGGCTGGGACAAGAGACTTGCAGTGCTAAAACTGAGAAAGTCCTAGGCCAGTGGGGATGAGCTGGTTACCCTAGTGACCACACATGTGTGCACATGGACATCCCCTAAAAAGGACTCCATCCTACATTCCCTAACTCAAAAGTGTCAGGATCCAGAACAATTTTGAGACCTACAGAGATTCCAAAAGATGGGAACCGAGAAGTATTGGGGGAGGTGAGGAACAGCTAGCAGTCTTGGGAGAAGCCAAGACTTGGCAGAGAGGAAAAAGAGAGAAAGAAGTGGCATTTCCCTGAAAAATTCCTTTTGTCTTCCAGATATCCTCTCCGTTCCTCATACCCCTCAACTCCAACCCCCAGAAGCCTCCTGGGTGAATGAGTGTCTGCTCCCGAGCTCCTTTGAGTCAGGTGACCTTTTCAGGGAGAGTTACATTCAGAGAAGGTAAGTCTCCGACTTCCAAGGTCCTTTCCCCACTGTTCCAACCACAGACAGACAAGAAAACTTTCCTTTCAAACCCTACAGACTGACTTTCCCCTCCCAGAGCCAATCTGCCACCACTTAGCTCTAACAGACCCAGAGAATAGATCTTATCACCTTCCCTCTGCCAAACACTCACACCTTTCCTTCCCCTTTCTCCATTTATTTCCAGAGCGGTTCTATGGGTTGGCTTGGGGGAACCAGGCCATCTGGGCTGGGGAGGACAGGTTAAGATGCCACCGAGGGCTTGCATTGCCCAGTCTTAGCTTGACCCAGCAATGAGCTAGGTGACACGGGGTAGTTTTGCTCAAGTAGGATGAACCACTGGAGGGAGCACGCTTAAGCCATCCTGTAATGTATTTCACACAATTTCACCGTGTCTTTCACAAGAGCTATTGGCAACAAGTTAGCAGCTCTGGCACCCGGGCACATGCCAGCCTGCAGGTACGTGATATTCTTTAACACGGGCCATCACCACTCCCAGGCCTGGGAGGAACCTGGGCCTGCCCCAGATGTATAACAATTCTGCCCAGAGAGATCTCAACGCTGGCGGGAGAAGGATCCCCAAACCATCCAGAGTGGTTCCCTGAGTTCCAAGGGGGCGCTGAAAAGGGACAGCAAAGAGCAGGCCTGGTGGTAGGGTTTGACGTCAAGGGCCCCAACCCTGACTATCCTTCTGCGCCCCGCCCCCAGGGTCTCCATTGCTGCAACCCTGCCCCACCACTTTGAGCCGAGGGGTAGCTCGGAGCTCCAAGGTCCCCTCCCTAGAGCGGCCGCCCCCTCGGGCCTCTCCGGAGCCTTCAAAGAGCCGCAGGAGGAAGCGGGGCCCCGCCCGGGGCAGGAGATCCCCGGCGGTGAACAGGTAGAGCACCGGGTTGACGCTGGAGCTGAAGAAGGCCAGAGCCGTGGTTCCGGCTCGCGCCGCCTGGCCCGCCCCGCCCAGCCTGGCGAAGGCCCCTTCGGGCGGAGCCAGCGCCGCGAGCGCCTGCAGCACGTTGACGGCGTGGTAGGGGGCCCAGAGCAGGCCGAAGGCCAGCACGATGGCGCCCACCAGCCGGCCCACCCGCGTCACGCGCCGCCCGGCGCCCCAGCGGACGCCCCGCAGCCGCGCCAGCGTCACGCTGTAGCAACCGAGCACCAGCCCGAAGGGCAGCACGAAGGCAGTCAGGGTCTCCAGACTCAGGTGGGCGGCGGCGTGGGCTGCCGACGGGTGGCACAGCTGGCACACACGGTCCGCCCCGAGGTGACGGTAGACGGCCGCCGGGGTGGCGAGCACCAGGGCGGCCAGCCAGACGGCCAGCAGCAGGCGGCGGGCCAGGGCCGGGCTGCGCAGCCGGGGCGCCAGGAAGGGGCGCGTGACGGCGAGGCAGCGCTGCAGGCTGAGCAGGCCGGTGAGCAGCACGCTGGCGTACATGCTGAGGGCGCACACGTAGTACACGGCCTTGCAGCCCGCCTGGCCTAGCGGCCAGGCCTGCCGGGTCAGGAAGGCGACGAAGAGCGGCGTGAGCAGCAGCACCGCGCCGTCGGCCAGCGCCAGGTGCAGCACGAGCGTGGCCGCCAGGGGGCGCCCTCGCGCGGACCGCCAGCCGGCCAGGCTCCACACCACGAAGCCATTGCCCGGCAGCCCCAGCAGCGCCGCCAGCAGCAGGAAGGCCGTACCGGTGGCCCGCGAGGTCTTCCAGCTCAGCAGCGTCTCGTTCCCCGGCGGACGGTAGCAGACCGACATTCTTCTGTGCTTCCGGGAGGCTGGAAAGGGCCATGGGGCGCATTCAGGTGCGGCAGAAGCCCACGTTCCGCCTGATGCCAGTGAGAAGGGGCAGAGCGTCCCTCACTCCTCTGCAGCGTGCCTCTGTGCTGTCTGGGGGCCTCTGTCTCTTCCCCACAGGACCCCAGCCCCAGCTCAAACACTACTTCTTGGAACCCATATCCCCTTCTGTCAGGCCACCTCCCCAGTCCTGACTCCCAGGCTGTCCCTGCCTCCACCTCCCCCTTTCTCACCTGGCCTCTTTCTTGGTCCAGCCCCCTTCCCTGTATATATACACCCCAGGACAAAAGTGAGTGGAGGGGAGTAAGGTCTAGTGGACAGATCTACTTACCCAGCTGGGCAGGAGCAGGGTTGGGGGCTCCCCAGGGGCCTGGGGAAGCCCAAAGGTAAAGCAGCAGTGGACAAGGTACCTAAGTCTGTCCTGTGCCTGTCAGGTTGGCAGAGGGTGAGGCAGAAACAGGGAGGGACAAGGTGGGGCTCCTCTTGGGCCTTTCCAGGAGTCCTCCCTCACCCTGCTGCTTCCCATCACTAACTCGTCCAGGCATGTGAGAGCCCGCCTCCTCAGGAAACAGGATAAGCTGAGGAGGTGCAGATAAGGTTCCCTGGGTGTGTGGATGAGTCGAGACACTGCCAGATCCTGCCCCTGGGTCCTGCCTCTGCGCTCATTTCCCCCCTACAACACCGCCCCCCCAGTTCTCAGCCCTCCCACCCTGCAGCTCTTACACTGTCAGGCATCCTTTGCCAGCTCTCAGCAGAGAAGGCAACCCAACTCCTCATTCCCCTAGCTGCTATATCTTTGCCTATTTTCAGACTCCTGACCCTGCAAAGCCCCACTTTTCCTCAGCTTCCTACCTACTCCCTTTCACCTCCTGCCTTGGGCCCTGCCCCAGTCACTCCAGCCTCATGGCTCTTGGAGGGCTATCAATGACAGCTTTCAGTGTAAAGCATGAGGCTAAGTTCTCAGGGGGAGTGGGAGATGCACGGAGGTGTGATGGGCTTATAGGCTGCATGAAGAGCTGTGACACACACCCATGAAGAGGCCACACTACTCGGCTACACCAGGATATAAGGTGAGGACAAAGGAGAGGCTGCAGTGTCGAGACATACTGAAAGGAAGCCTCTGGGTGGAGAGGTCAGGCAAAACTTAGAAATGAAATTTAGCAGATTGATAAAATTGAGGGAAGAGGAAAAAAAGCTTCTGCCTGTCAACAGCCAGAAAGGGGCTCCTTGGGAGCCAGGACACCAGTATTGTCTGTTTGGTTTCCCTCCCAGCAGAGCTTGAGTTGAGGGTGTAGATACAGGTAATCCTGTCTTTAGGCGGTCAGCTCTGGAAGCCAGAGTGAGAGCAAGGGGAAGAGGGGAGCCAGTAAGAGTGCGTTATTGAGTTCCTTCAGTGGGCACCAGGAACCTCTGGGCACACAGAATCCTTTAAGGAAAAACAGAAGGCAGATTTTTATGTCCAGCTCACTTTCCCCATTGAGGGTTGTCCTAGAGGCTTTAATGCCCTAACCCACACTTGCAGCCTGTACTGTACAGCTTCAGTCAAAGGTCCTGGACAGTGTTTGTGTGATATGTTCACTGACAGTGAGAGTCTGAGCTTCCACGCACCTGTTCATCACAACCACAGCTGAAGTGAGAGATGGGACATGGGGTACCTAAAGCTAAAGTCCATCAAAGGAGGCATTTTCTCTGCCCCCAACCATGACTGCGTGCTGTTGCTCAGTCATGTCTGACTCTTTGCGACACCATGGACTGTAGTCCACCAAGCTCCTCTGTCCATGGGATTCTCCAGACAAGAATACTGGAGTGGGCTGCCATGACCTCCTCCAGGGGATCTTTCCGACCCAGGGACTGAACCGGCATCTGTCTCCTGCATTGGCAGGCAGGTTCTTTACCGTTAGCGCCACCTGGGAAGCCCCCATCCATGACTCCTTCATGCTAATTAAGTGGCCAGTGGAAGGGAAAAGTGAGTGACTAATCCACTGTGATTGAAGCAGGCAGTTCTAGAGAAGGAAGTCAGAGAAATGTTAAGCCAGCTCCTCCCCTGGACCACAGAGGGAAGAGCAGGAAAGCAGGAAGGCCAGGGTCCCAGACAGGATCCTGATGATCCTGGACCCATGGCTCACACCCCATGGGCGCACACTGCCTCCTATCCTGTATTCTCCAAGCCCTGCCGGTCCTCAGCACAGCCTCCCTTTTCCTAAAACTGCAGATCATGTTTTTATCAGTAGGCGGCAGCACATACAGAGCAAATCACACACAGCAGCTTTGCAGATTGGCAGCTAGAAATTCCCTCCATATAAAGAAAAACACCAGAGATTACATTCCATCCAATTACATAGTTCCTGTTTACCCCCACATCACACACTGCCACCAGAGACACATACACAAAACCTCTATGGCTTTTGCCTGGCATCTCGGGGACTCAGTCCTTCCTCTATGGCCCCACTAAGGCCCCACCCCCACCCCACCTTGGACTTTGCCCTGCGTCCTGGCCAGGCAGAGGGGGCCAGAGTCCAGGTTTGACTCATCCCCCAACTCACTGGGGCTGAGATCCCAGCTCCGTCACAGAAACCACCGCCACTTCAGCTCCAACCCAGCAGAGAAGCACCCAGCCTAGGACTCCAGGGAGAGGTCCCTCTCCGGGTCCCTCCCCCACCATGGAGTACCTCTCTAACCTGGACCCCAGCGGCCTACTCAGGTGACTCCTTAACCCTCCATTCCACTCTCTAGCTTGGGGTATATGGGCAGAGCCACAACACTCCATTCAGCCTCTAGTTTCCTAGACTCCCCAGTTTGTACCCCTCCCCCTCCCTGCCGCCACTTTTTAGTGGGCTTGTCTAGATTCTGACCCACGCCCAGGCCCCCATTCTCCCCACTCCCCCTCCAGCCCTCCACTTCCTCCATCCCCTACTTGGTAGTCTCTTCCTCTCCCTGGGCTACTCTAATCTGCACACCTAGATCCTCTCTCCCAACTCCCCTAACACTGCAGCTACCCCACCCACACCCATCACCCCCAGTGCACTCAGCAGACCTCTCACTCCTTGACCTTCCTTCCCACCTACCAGGTCAGTATCCAATATGAGCTCCGATTTGGGCCGAAAGGTCTGGACCTCAGCTCCACCACCCCAGCGACCTTTCCGCGTCTGTGATCACAAGCGGACCACTCGGAAGGGCCTGACAGCCGCTACCCATCAGGAACTGCTAGACAAGGCGAGTGAGTCAAGTCCCTGGGTTCCAAGAGGGGCGGCAGCCAAGGGGCTAGTCAAGAGGGAGAGCTTGGACTGATGGGCAGAAAGAGCTGTGTTTATTACATGGCTGCCCCTCCCTCTGAGGGCTGAAAGCAGGGGGGTCAGCCTGATGGCTCCTGCTGCATTTGAGGCGATCCATTTTTTTTTTTCTAAGGAGAGAGCTTGTCTTTGGGGGTGGAGAAGGAATGGATAGGGTTGGCGCCATACATTTCAGAACTCCAGTGTATGGAATGACAAGGTCTGACAGATCAAATTCAAATCCTGATTCTGCCACTTCCTACTGTCAAACTTTGGGTAGGTATTCAGCCCATCAAAACGTCAGTTTCTTCATTTGTAAAAAGGAAATGATACAGCTACTTCCTAGGGCTGTGGAAAGGTGTAGAAAAAGATACCGTATGAAAGTGCTATACAGATACTTGACCCTCGGGAAGACTCAAAAAGGTGAAAAGTCACCATTACTGGAAACAGTTCTGGAGAACTCTGTGAGGGTTGGGGAGAGTGAGATGGGGCATTGGAGATGAGACCCCCATCATGGCAGGCCCTGTCAGCATAATACCTTGACCCCAGAGAACTTGGCTAGCTTTTCAATTCCAAACCGGCAAGTGTGGCTTGGAGGGAAGCTGGGAGAGATGACAGAGACACGGTAGGAGCAAAATAGGACAAATAGGAAAACAGCAGGCCCTAATGAGGGTTTCCCAACAACTAAAGAACACTGTGAGCTGGAGCCTTTTGAAGGGATGCCAGAGAACCGGGAGGAGAGTTGGGGTTATCAACCAGCACCCAGGGCCAACCGTTGAGTGCTGGGCAGCTGGGCAGGGACGGGGCACAGGATAAGCTCTGCCCCTCCCCTCCTGCTTCTTGCCACTGGGCAGGCTCTGGAGACCCTGGTGCTGAGTGGACCGCTCACACTGGTGCTGGAGGAAGACGGGACCACCGTGGAGAGCGAGGACTTCTTCCAGCTGTTGGAGGATGACACGTGCCTGATGGTGCTGGAATTGGGACAGAGCTGGAGCCCCCGCAGGGTGAGAGGCCCACACTGGGGCTGCAGTAGACCACTGATCCCTTCCGTCCCTCCCAAGCCTCTAGTCTCGCCTAACCCTGACCTTGGGGGCAGAGGCAGTGAGAGAGGTGGGGAGTTGTCAGAGACTCCTCATAGTGGACAAACAATCCAGGCAAGGGGCGGGGAGGGGGGGGCAGTGTCTGTCCCAGGGCTGACAGGGTTTAGTCATGAAGTTTCAGTACACTGATGAGGGGGTGCCCTGCAGAGTGGGGTGCTGTCGTATGGCCTGGGCCGGGAGAAGCCCAAGCACAGCAAGGACATCGCCCGCATCACCTTCGACGTATACAAGCAGAGCCCTCGAGATCTCTTCGGCAGCCTGAACATCAAAGCCACGTTCTACGGGCTCTACTCCATGAGCTGTGACATTCAAGGACTCGGCCCAAAGAAAATCCTCAGGTCAGAGGCCACACATCACACTTTCCCACCCCTACAGTTGCAGCCCCAATAATTCCTTCTTGTGCTCTCCCCCATCCTGTTAGCTCTCCCTTGTGGAAAACCTCCAGCCTCCAGCTGCCTCCAAGTCTCCCCCCACCTCTGACTTCCTCTTGTCTCTGCCCTGCAGGGAGCTCCTCCGATGGGCCTCCTCACTGCTGCAAGGCCTGGGCCACCTGCTGCTGGGGATTTCCTCCACCCTTCGTTGTGCAGTAGAAGGGACTGAGCGGTGGCAGCGGCAGGGTCGCCTTAAAACCTACTGAGAAGGGGGTCTGAGCTTCTGCCCCTAGCCTCATCCCAAGAGACAGATTGTAAAGGACTGTAACAGCATGAGCTTGGGGGCCTGCACAGTGCAGACTGGCTAACTCACCTGCTCTCCCCACTGTCCTCTGAGGTGGGAACAACAGGCCCACCGGCATGATCCTTCCACTCCCAGCCCACACCCGTTCCTGAAGAACACTATCCCTTCCTGACCATCGTTCCAGCCTCCCACTTACCCTGGAAGGCCACAGCCTGTCCCCAGGCATCTGGATCCCATCCTGATTGCCGCTACATCTAGAAGTCATTCCTCTGCTGTCCCTAGGCTCCTCAGTGCCCTCTCTAACCTCACCTTGAGACCTCTATTTCTCTGTACCCTTCCCCCCACAACATAACAAAAGTGTTTCCAATAAAAATATAAAAATGTTTATCAGTAAGGCATTTGACGCCAATTTAAACTCGAACAGGACAGGATAGCTACTTCTTTTCCCCACCCCACATCAGCACCCAGTCCCAGATCCAAAGTCCTCAGTCTTCAAATATGGAGTTCAAGGCCCGCCTCCGCTTGGCCACCGCCCCCTGCTCCTGTTCCCAAGCCTCTCGACGCTTCAGGAAGGTAGTCAGGGCCACGTTTCGAGCCACATGGTGGCCAAAAGGGTCTCTTATCAGCTCCTGGTTCCGCTCCCCTGCAAAAGGAACCATTCATGTTCAGTATCACCATGCAGTCAGCCCCCTAGGCTTGAAGAGACTCTACTTGGGGAGAAGGTCCCTCCATTTTTCTGGAACCCTGGGTCTGCCTCAGAATAGTTAACACCTCACTGTCCAAATAACAGTAATGGAAGCAGAGGGCTACACGGAGGGGCAGACTACATGGAGGAGCAAGGAAGAGCAGACTGCTCAGAACCCACAGCCAAAACTACCCTTTTGAACTGAAGTCTCTGCTGAATTTAGGTCCACTCCCAGCCATCCAGCTTTTCAGAATAAGGAAAGGGAACGTTCAGAAAGGTCAAAGAGAGGCGCTCACCCAGCTCAGCAGCAATTTCCTTCCGGGCCCCCAAGGCTGCTCCGCTCCAGATAGCATCTAGCACACGGCTGCCATGGCGACTACAGGCCAGAGTCACATAATGTCCCTGCATTGAGATAAGTAAGGTAGAGCCATCTAGGGCAGTCCATAAAAGGGTGTGTTGGTGGGGGTGGGGTGGGGAGGTGAAGTTAAGAGGCCAAGCTGCAGCAGTCTAGGAACTACGTATCTTCTCTGTGACTGAAGGCCAGTCCTGGGGAAAGCACACACTCTCCAAATGGAGGGATGGCAGAAGAATCAAAACAGAAGCCAAACATCTAACCTTTAGGGTCTTTAGCACCCGGCGGCGCTGCTTGCGTGTCACGGAGGAGCTGGTGAGGATGGCATCAAGCACATGGGAACCAGCAGGGCTTTGGGCCAGAGTCAGAAGCTGTGGTCCTGTCAAGGCACTGAGACTTCGAAGTATGAGACAAGGACTGGAGAAGTGCAGCAGATGCTGGAGCAGCAGAGACCCAAGAACTGTTACTTCCCCCAGGTCCCTGGCGGTGGCCATTTCCACCTGAAAGGACAAAGACAGGGAATCAGGAGGCAGCCACCAAACTGCCACCTTCACTTGGATGAAGCCAGAGATCTCACCGCCCTCACCTCAGTGGTGAGGGGCTTCCTAAGCTCTGGGAGGCCTGGTTCCCAATTAGTCACAGGCTTGGCCTCTCCCCTACCTCACCCACCTGGTGCTCCATGGGCACTGCCCCCTCCTCCTCCGCCAGTCCATAATACACCTCATAAGCCATCAAAGCGGCAAAGAGAGGCACACAGGCCACTTGCCGGGAAGAGGGCTCTGCACAGTGGAATGCCTAGAAGGGAAGACAGAACGTGATGAAACTGAGAACTACCTCATCCAACACCTCGGCTTTCCAGCCAGGGGAAAGTGTTCAGGACAGGTGCCTGACTCCACAAGAACATAAGCTATATGCAGAGAGGATCTCATCTTCCTTGCTGTATTCACAACCTCCATATATAACAGGGGATGAATAAATATTTTTCCTTAAAACGTCTTTGTTCTGGGAGACACTTTTCATTCCGACCCATGAGATGACTCTGGCTTCATTTCCCTCATATCTGTGAACTTGCTGGGCATCAGATCCCATGGGTCCAGAAATACAACAACTGAAGATTAGCTAAATCCTAGCAAGTAGAACTTGAACTCAGGGTACAAGTGGGTTGCAGATAACCCCCATTCACCTCCAACAACAGCTGCAGGACCTGGGCTTGGTGGGTCCCAACTCTTCGGCAGGCACCAACCAAGGCAATGACTACCCCTGGGTGACCCTGGGCCAGCACAGCTTCCAGAGCGGGGCTCAGCTCCTCAAACACAGGGGACAGCTGAAGGGAGACATGGGATAAAGAACTTGACATTCTGGTAATGGCAGGCTAAGTTATTCGCTGAAATCTTCCTGCCAAAAGCAACGAAAAATGCTAGGTAAAACATAAAAGCATTGGCAATAGCAAGACTTTGGTTTGGATGGATAAGGAAGGTCTAGAACAAATGGAGTCTTAGAGGTGAGGCCTCACATGGGGAGGGGAAGGATAAAGGAGGGCTAGAATTAAACCTGCCCTTCCATCCTAGCTCTCAACCCAGGGGATCCCAGCAAAGCATGCTTGGCACTAAACAGCAAAGAGAAAGAGAAGCTACGAAAGCAGTTCTGCTGCTCCCATGGGATTTGCAGCCAAGCACCCAGAAACTGAGCAAGCCACGGAAGCTCAGGCTGAGAACCTGGATTAAGCCAATCTCCAACTGGCATTGGCACCTGAGGAAAGCTAAAGCACATTCTTTCTGGGAAGAAGGCACCTTCACCCTAAGCTCTGGGAAGCCTCCAGGAGTGACTTCTCAAAGGGAATGGCCAGCTCACTGTTGGAAATACAGAGGCATGTACACAATAAAGCCAAGCCCAGTGAACAAGAACTAACAGAAACAGACGTGGCCAAGTTCCCAACTCACCAGCTCAGGGGTGGTGACAGCATCCAGGAAACGCTGCAAAGGGAAGTTGGCAATAGGATGTGCGGCCAAGGCCTGCAGCTGTCCTTGGAGGTGATCTTCAAAGAGGCTCTGGAGCCTTGGGGGCTCTGACACCAGCAGCACCTGCTCCAGAAGCCTGGAGCTTGTCTGATCTCGCAGAAACAGCAATAGGGGGCTGGGGACAAGGAGAAGGTGATCAGGTAGTCTTCACTTCATTCAAAATACTCACATCACTGGACTTATCATGGGGATCATTTTGAAGTGTACTGAAATAGCAAAACACTACATTGTGTAACAGGAACTGATATAATGTAGGTCAACTATACTTCAAGAACAAACAAACGAGGAAAAGAGATCAGATTTGTGGTTTCCAGAGACGGGGTCTAGGGGGAGGGGGAATTGTCTGGAGACAATCCAAAGTTAGAAAATTCCACTTATAAGGTGAATATATACTAAGCATGTAATGCATAACATAATAAATATAACAACACTACCATACATTATATACAAAAGTTAAGAAATTAAATCCTAAGAATTCCCATCACTAGGAAAAAAAATTTTTTTCTCATTTCTTTAATTTTGTATATAAATGAGATGATGGATGTTCACTAAACTTATTGTGTTAACTGTTTCATGAGGTAATCCAGTCAAATCATGCTGTATACTTTAAAATTATATAGTGCTGTATGTCAATTATATCTCAATAAAAGTGGACAAAAAAGTAAAATAAATAAACACACACATACAGAGAATGGAAACAAACAAATTACCCGCATCATGTCATTCATTTCACATAGCCCACCACCTTGATCAATCCTGAGGCCCTGTCCATACCTGCCATCTGCTGAGGAATTCCGGCTACTCAGATAGCCAATCACAGCATTGCAGAGGTGGGCACAAAACTGGGGCAGCTTGCGGTGTAAGATCTGTAAGGCCACTTGAAGGCAGAAGCTGGATATCTTGTCAGTGATAAACACTGTGGGGGAAGACAAAAATTATAAAAGTGGCTTTCCCAAAATCCAGACAACCTACACAACCTCAAACCTCAGACAACAAGGTACAAGGAACTATGGACATAAATGGTCTAAATAGAGCCTTTACAATCAGGCAATAGAGCCTTTACAACCAATCAAACCGGGCAAGATTTGAGTAAGAGAGGAATAAGACCAATGGAAATAAGGGCCTTGTTTGATGATAATCCTCTCCAAAAGAGAAGATCCGACATCTTCCCCTATTTCCCTCCTTACCAGCAATGTCCTTTAGAAAGCAGGAGCTCAAGTTCTGAAGACAATTCAAGAAGGTTTCAGGGACCTCAAAATCAGTTGGCTTACTTTCCCGAGATGGGGCCCTTTGTGCTTCTGAAGGAAGATCAAGAACATAGACATTGGTGAGAACACAGACTGCCATCCTGAAGGGAGAAGAATTGCACAGCTGAACAAGGATTTGGCCTGGAGATGCAGGAAGCATATGGCACAACTCAATGTCTCATCTCATCTCCATGACTGAACCGAGACTACATTTCCCTTTTAATTTTTCTAAGAAACTTCAACCAGCTCCCGCATGGTCCATAGGAGATAGTCCAAACACCTCAGTCAGGAATTCAAAGTGTTCCAAAATCAGGCCTCACCTAAACTCACTATCCTATTTCCCAGTGTTTTTCAAAATGTAGGTCCGCTGCCTATGAGTGTATTATGAAATCAATCTAGTGGGTCTCAATGAGCACTTTTTAATGTAACACACAGAATAAAATGAAAAAGGAGGGAACTCCCTGGTGGTCCAGCGGTTAGGGCTCCGTACTCCCACTGCAAGGGGCAAGGGTTTGATCCCTGGTTGGGTAACTAAGATCTTGCAAGCCACACATGGCACAGGAAAAAAAAAAAGGGGGGGGGGAAATATCAGTGGGTTGTATGTAGAAGGATTTGCTTCCTGACCTTTGGCTTGAATCCAATATGTGTATATACACTCACATGTATATTAAATGATGCTTGAAAATTGTTTTCTTACTGTGAGCTGTAGTTGAAAAAAAAAGTTAAGACGCAACGCTCAAGTGAATCACCTCTTCCACTTGCTCCCATTCTTCTAACAGCTGTCTCCTAAAAACACATAGGTGTCCTCACCTCTGGGTCTCTATGCACACTAATCTTTGGCCTGCTATATCCCTGTCATAATTTCACTGCTAATTCTTCAATGAAATGAAGAAATCTTCTGCTTACTCTCTCCTTCTGAGCTTCCTAAACTCTCCTTCCCTAGAGGTCCACACCCCTCTCTTGTCATACTTACCAGGTGACTGGGAGCCACGGTGCCTGGCTCTCTCAGACTCCAGAAGAGTCCCTCCCAATACCTGCAGCAAAGTTCTGACCACGAAGCTGCCATGTGTGTCTCCACAATAGAAAAGAAAATCGTCACAGACCTCAGCAGCTAGTCCCAGGACCAGCTCCTCCAGGGTCTCCACATGACCATCCTTCCCATCCTCCTCCTCCTCCTCTTCCTCCTCTGCAGGGCTCCCTAGCAATCGAGGCAGCTGCAGCAAAGCGCTTTGCAAAACGTGGACCCCACATCGATGACAGGCCACAAAGCGCAAACTGGAGTGCAGAGCGGCCCATACTCGACACAACGGCTTCCGGGGACTGAACCCCAACAGTTCCTGTAGCATCTCACTGCCAGTCCGGTTTGTGGCCAAGGCTAGGGCCTGAGCCTCCACTTCTTTCAAAACATTGTGCACCATCAGCTCTGAAAAAAAAAAAAAAAAAACCACAAGAAAAGAAATACATTAAAGAGAATGAGAGGAGGATAAGGTTATGCCTTAGGGGAGATGAAACTAAGTCTTCACACCCTGGGGACCCACGAAATTGTCCTTCCCTGTCCTGAATGTTTTGCCCAACCAGTTCCTCCCTTGGTCCCTCTCCCCAAGTTGCTCCCTACCTCGTTCTTCTCCCGTCTCGGGGGCCTCTTTCAGCGCGGACAGCGCCCGGCGGAAATACCCCAGAGCTTCTGGGCTCAGGTGAGGGGGCGCATCTGGGGCCGGCTCCGAGCGCCCATCCGGAGGCGGGCAGGGATGTCGCTGGCGGCCTGGTGAGGGGCGCCCCGCGCCCTTGGCCCCGCGCCCTCGTTTTCCGCCAGCTGGGAACCGGCGCCCCTGTTTGTGGGGGGAACCCGGACCCAGCCCCATGGGTGCGTCGGGGTCGCTCCGCCCGGAAAAGCTGCCTTAGCCGCTGGGGGAACCTCAGTCAGCCGGGAGCGGGCCTGGCCGGGCAGAGTTTAGACACGCCGGCGCGCTTAAGGCGCAGCATTATACGTCATAGCCTCGCGCCCGCCTCTCCGGGGAAGGCGTGGCTGAGTCTCTGGATCGCCTCGCGCCGCTGGCGAGTCCTGACCTCCGCCCCCTGTCCTAGCTCCTGCGTGTCACGGACTTGCGGGGTACTCTTTGACCCGATCCTCCAAGTCTCCTGCTGAAACCGGACCAGAACGTGAACTTCCACTCGACCGTGGTCCTCTTGACTCCTTGTCCCGCCGCTGCGACCAGAATTAAAACTCCTCGACTTCGAGAACTTTGTGAGCCAGACGGCGAGAGGACTCCAGCGGCAGCACAGGTGACAGGTATGGAGTTCGAGCTTCCTCCACTTCGGGCTCAGGGTCTCTGGGCCTCGCGCCCACCCTCCACCCGGAAGCCGCATCTCTGGGCCAGGGGCCTGAACTCCATAGCTCAGGACTCTGCAAGACGTGCCGAGAGGGACTGCCCCGCCACAGTCCCACTCAGAGTCCCAGTAGGTAGCCTGCCTGGACAGCCCCACGCAGCCCCCTTCTTAACTCCTTGGTCTCAGAAACTTCTCTCCCCATCAAAGGATCTCAGCCTTGGCTCCCCTTCCTACCTCTATCAGGATCACCCCCCTCGACATAACGCAGTCTGCAGGCTTCCCTCAGAGCAAGTCCTTGCTTCCACAGGTTTAACCTCTTTGCTGAGTCATGCCAGCTCCCATGAAGGGCCAGGTGTGCGTGGTGACTGGTGCCTCCAGGGGTATTGGCCGGGGCATCGCTCTGCAGCTCTGCCAAGCAGGTGCCACAGTTTACATCACTGGCCGCCACCTGGATACACTGCAGGCCACTGCTCAGGAGGTGAGTGCGTCCTCTGGAGTCCCAGGGAGCAGTCCCAGGGCTCCCTCACGCCTCAGGGAAACCTTTCCATTAGCTACTCCTCTTAATCCCTTACCTGGAACCAAAATATTCCTCAATAAACATAAACATTTATTCTAAGTGGGATAAGTAACTTCAGATCAGGGCACATTTTGTCATTAAGTGAATTTTATGAAAAAAAATTTTTTTATTTGAGACCTTTAGTGATTTTGGAATTGCATTTCAAGAGTTGTGGACCTGTGCTCTTTCTCTTTTCTTGTTAAGATTTTATTGAATTGTATGTTTTCATTTGATTTTTCTACTGAATTTCAGTTAAATAAATTTTGAGGTGCTTTTGATTTGCTAGGCACTGGGTGAAACACTGGAGTTACCAAATTTAGTAAGACATAACTTCTGCCCTGAAGTCTAAGGCAGAAATGGATCATTTCAATGTGTGAATACAGGAAGTGATAAGAGATGAAAGTAATAAATATGAACATGATAAGCAATAAGTGTGCCCAGAATGTACTAGAAATGTGAGTGAGCAGTTAGGCAGGAGGTCAGAGGGTGGGACCCAGGGCGTGAATATTTGGGATATGAGGATTGTTCTTGAATAAATTATTCTTCTTTCTCTGAAGTTAGAGGAGGGGACACATTTGTAGAAGGTGAGGCAGAATAGGAAGTAGAGATAGTTCATATCTGAGAGCTTTGTTTTTTCATTTACCAGGCAGCAGTGTTGGTGGAGTGAGGGTAAGAAAGCTGAGATTGAGTTGAGATTCCAGATGAGTGGTGAAGGGTGGAAGCTAAGGGCATGAGAGATGGAAATGACCAAGAATGAGGAAAAAGAACTCCTTTCTCAAGAGCAGCCTCCAAGCCTATTTGTCCCTCAGCCTCCACATGCAGAGTAATACAGTGCCTTGCACATAGTAGACCTCAAAAAACATAGATTTTAAACCTGGATTCCCCATCCACCTTGCTCTACAGAGATAGTACCTAGCATTACTGAAACTCCTCAAACAGACACCAGAGGGCAGTATTGCCCACCATGTTGCCTGAGCTACTGCCTGAGTCCTAGGATTGCCTTAGCTCCCGCGGTGGGACTGACGGTGTGCCACTCGGAGCTCATATCCCTACTTTCCCTCTCCAGGCGCAATCCCGGGGAGGCCGGTGTGTGCCCGTGGTGTGTGATTCAAGCCAGGAGAGTGAAGTGCAAAACCTGTTTGAGCAGGTGGATCGAGAACAGCAAGGACGTCTGGATGTGCTGGTCAACAACGCCTATGCTGGGGTCCAGGTGCTTTTTGAACTTTGACCCCAGCTCCACACTTCGGACTTCCCCCTCTGACCTCTGAGTCATCCCCACTGCTTGTCCCTTCCATTATCCATCCCCTTCTTGCCTCCAGAGCATACTATTCATCACTCTCCCTGTGCCTTCCAGCCGATCCTAAACAACTCTAAGAAGTCATTCTGGGAAAGCCCCGCCTCCATTTGGGATGACATCAACAACGTCGGACTCAGGTAGGCGCTTCCCCGGCCACCCACCTAAGGGCCTGGGCGCCCCTCAGTCACTCAGCCAGGCATTAATGTGTGTCCCCTCCTTTTCCTTCTGATCTCCTTGTCTCCTTCTTCTTCCAACTGTCCTGTTTGTCCACTGACCTCTGAAGAAGTTTCTTCCAGGTGAATCTGGACCCAGGAACGTCAACTTCTGCCTTGTTTCTGTCAGTAGTTTTCATTGGAGCTTGCCCTTGCCCTCTCTCCTGTCTCACTCTCTGCTTGTCCAAATGCGTGACCCATAAGGAAGCCTCTTTCCCTCAGTTAAGCATGCCACCTGTAGTCAGTATGTCCAAACATGGTTAGAGAAAAGAATTGTTTTGTTTTAGATCAGGAGAAGGTCAGTAAGGAAGACTGAGTGCCTGTCATCTTAGCCTTCCTCTCTTCACTCCAGGCCCACAGGCATGAGTGTTCCAGGTATGAGTAGAGAGAGCAGGGGTTTCATATACATCTGGAAAAGGAATGAGACGAAACACAGCATTTACAGTTCGCCCAGCATGACACACATCCTTCAGGTCTGTGTTTATTGTTGGGAAGAGAGTACCCTCTCAGAAACTATACTGCATGGATGTGATCAGCCACCTGTGGGAGTCACCCAGAGACTATATGCAAATCTACATCAGAAGCACCTAAGGAAACCCTCAGCTTCTAGTGGCAATCCCAGGGAAGCAGTATTACAATCCACTTGTCATTTCCAAAGTGGAATAAATGTTGTGAGGAGAGGGAGATGGTCAACCAAGAGTCAAGAAAACCCAAAGAGCTAGAAATTGGCAACACCCATGTCCTCAGCCCTTTAAAGAGAGGGGCCTTCCACATTCTCATCCTTGCTGGTCAAGGTTTTGAGCCTGCAAAGCAAAGGCCCAGACCCTGGCGCCTGAGCCCTGATGAATTCTCCAAAGCGAAGGTTACTCTGGGACCCTGCCTGAAGCGCACGAACACCTCCTCTCACCTCTCACACACGTATTTATTGTACCTTTCCTCTGCATTGCCTGAGGCTGGCCTTCTTTTTGATACCATAACTCACTCTACTTGTTTTCATTTGGAGAGTCATGTTTTTCTGGTTATCAAGTATGTGTGTGTTATTTTTTTTAAAATATACTCTGTAGACCAGTGTAATCATATTCCCCTAGTCATCACCCCTTTCTCTTTTGCCCGAGATATAGTTGTTGTTTAGTCACTAAGTCATGTCTGACTCTTTTGCGACCGCATGGACTGTAGTCTGCTGGTTTCCTCTGTCCGTGGGATTTCCCAGGCAAGAATACTGGAGTGGGTTGCCATTTCCTTCTCCAGGGGACCTTCCTGACCCAGGGATCAAACTGACATTACTTGCATTGGCAGGTGGATTCTTTACCACTGAGCCACCAGGGAAGCCCCCAAATATACTGGGTAGATTAGTATAATCTTATTCCATAATCACCACCCCTTCCTCTTTTGCCTGAGATGTAGCTACTGTTAATAGCCTCGTATATATTCTACCATTCATTTAAATACTCCACTGGGAAGAGATACCATCATTTATTTATCTAACCCTTTATCTGTTGCAATAGTGGGAAAAAATTAGGCTAAAAAATATGTACCCCAGAGATTTTAGTAAACATTATCAATCTATCCTCTAAAAAGACCCCACCAATTTATAATCTCAGGATGATGAAGGAGAATATCTGTTTCCCCACGTCCTATATCATACTAGACAGTATCAGGCCACGAGGTCAGGCAAATTTCGCCGTTCTAATAAGCCAAAGCTATCTGAAGGTGTTTTTTTAATTCACATTTCTCTATTATTTGTGAAGTTGAGCTTTTGTTTTTTACATTTGTATTGCTTCTTTATTCTTTTGTGAGTTGTGTTACTAAATTATTCTTTTCACATCAATTTATAAGGGACCTTTATAAAGATTCCTTTAATGTGTATTTTACAAATATCTTTCCCAATTTATTACTTGTTACTTGCCTGCATGCTTGCTTCAGCTCTCTAAACATACTTAAACGTATATACATGTATGTATTTGTATATATACATATGTTTTAACGTTATTAAGTCATTTATATCTTGGTGTGGTATTGAGACAAGCTTCCCCTACCTCAGGCTTATTTATTCATTGTCATACTTTCTTTTATTGCTTTTAGGCACTCATTTTTTTATACCCAAATATAAAAAATATATACCCATATATTTTGGGAACGCATTTTAAAGCTATAAATGAGGTAGAGAACCCATCCCACCCACTAAATAAGTGACCGTGCATGCATGCTAAGTCACTTCATTCATGTCCAACTCTGAAGTGGACTGTAGCCTGCCAGGCTCCTCTGTCCTTGGGGTTCTCCAGGCAAGAACACTGGAGTGGGTTGCCATGCCTTCCTCCAGAGCATCTTCCTGACCCAGGGATCAGGCCCGCGTCTCTTATGTCTCCTGCATTGGCAGGTGAGTTCTGTACCACTAGTGCCCCTTGGGAAGCCCAAATTATTTGTTGGCCAGATGTTTGTTGTTCAGTCTCTCAGATGTGTCTCCAAGAGTTGGACACCACTGAGCGACTGAACAACAAACATCTCTCCCTGTGGGTTTGACATGTTCCCTTACTACTTTGCTGAATTCTTCTTTACACTTGGATTAACTATTGAGTATTTTGTTTCATTGACTTATTTAGGTATTTTAATGCCAGTCCTGAATTCTTTTTTAAAAAGTATTTATTTATTTACTTATTTGGCTGAGCCAGATCTTGAGTGTAGCAGGCGTGATCTTCGACCTTTGTTGCAGTATGTGGGATCTATGTGGGGTCTAGTTCCCTGACCAGGGATTGAACCCTCTACATTGGAAGCTCAGAGTCTTAGCCAGTGGACCACCAGGGAAGTCCGCTGCATTCTTTTAACTATATGTCATTGTACATTTTATGATGTAGGGGGTCAGGGTGAGGGCAGCATATCCCCCTCACCCACATGATAGTATTCTTCCTTTTTCAGAATTTTCCTGGCTGTTTTCACACATTTATTCTCAGTGACCTTTAGATTATTATCAATTTCTCCAGAAGTCTTATTGAGATATAACTCAAATTGACTGAATCTGTGGATTAATTTAAGCAGAACTCAAGTTTTACATGTTGGTTCTTCTAAACAGATTGTGTCTGTACTTGTTCTTTTTTTGCCTGTTTAGGTAAGAAGTGGATTTATTTAGAGAGAAACATAGTCCACACATAGAGTGTGGGCCATCTCAGAGGGAGAGAGTGGCCTGTACTTATTCTTTTATATTAAATAGAACTTTATAGCTTTTCCTTGTAGATCCTATGTATTTATTATATTTTATCCCCCCGAGCTATTTTAGCTTTGTCATTGCTGACATGACAGAGCACTTTTCTTCTGTCACAGCCATTTCTCCTCCTTCAGTGGTTAATTTTACCTATGGGTTTCTTAGAATGTGGCCTCAAGCCCTTGGTTCACCAGGTTGGCGGCCCTGTTGGAGAAGGAAATGGCAGCCCACTCCAATATTGTCGCCTGGAGAATCCCATGGGCAGAGGAGCCTGGCTAGCTACAGTCCATGGGGTCGCAAGAGTTAGACACGACAGTGACTAAACCACCACCACCACCTGGTCCAGATGCCACTAGGGGGCAGAAGAAGCTTATCGAGACAGCCCTGATGTGGTTCATTTCTTCTCCTCTGCCCCACCTTCTAGAGGCCATTACTTGTGTTCAGTGTATGGGGCTCGGCTGATGGTACCAGCTGGCCGGGGGCTCATCGTGATCATCTCCTCCATTGGGGGGCTGCAGTATCTCTTCAGCGTCCCCTATGGCGTGGGCAAAGCTGCGGTGAGGACATACTGGCTCAGGGGTTGGGGCGGAGAACAGTCACAGTACCCATAGCTTGGGAGAGGTGACCTGGTGGTCCAGGTGGTGAGGCTGGCCCTCACCTCTTCCTTTGCCCCTGCATAGACAGTTCCTTAGCCTGGGCTCCTCTCAGCTGGCCGGCCAGTGTACTGGGGAAGGTGGATAGCTAAGACGGGGCTCCCGGGAAGGCCAGGGGTTTGGGGCATCCTCAGTGGAAGCAGGGAAGGCAGGAGAGGGAGGTGACATGACCAGGTGCCTTGACTCCCACCCGGCCTTCTGTCCCTCTGCAGTGCGACAGGATGGCTGCTGACTGTGCCCAGGAGCTGCGGCGCCACGGGGTCAGCTACGTGTCTCTGTGGCCAGGGGTGGTGCAGACAGAACTGCTGAAGGAGCACATGATGAAGGAGGAGAATGCTTCAGATCCCCTGATTAAACAGGTGGGCGAGGGGAGGGCGAGGGTGGCAGGGAATGCAAGGAACCAGTCTTTCCCTCCCCAGTGACAAGGCAGTAACAGCAACAAAGAGTAAATAACAGGGCTCATTGTGGCAGGCACAGGGCTAAACACTGACACACATTCTGTCCTTCACTCCATAAGTGAAATGGTAGCTCCATTTTAAAGATTGGGCGACTGAAATTCCAGGAGGTTAAGAAGCTTGCTCAAAGTCACATATCCTATAAGTGGAAAGACGATCCACCTCCAAAGCCCATAGTCGTGACCTCCACTCTGAACTAACCTAGAAGCCCAGATGAGGTTGGCATCCCCTTATTCTTCCACTTAGGAAAGGCAGAAAGGCAGTGGGTACCGGTACCCAGTTACAGGGCTCACTGGATGTGGGAAGGAGTGATTCCCATTCCTTCCCAGATGCTGAGCTCTACAGGTGCAGTGACAAGGGCTTCCCTCTCCTGAAACAAAAGCTGAAAGCAGGGAAGGGACTTGGGCAGTGCTCTTGGAAATTAACCCTTCACTCTGCCCCTGTATTTCAGTTCAAATTTCGTTTCTCATCCGCGGAGACCACAGAAATGAGTGGCAAATGTGTGGTGGCGTTGGCAACAGGTGAAAAGTTTGGGGGCAGCTGGTAACAAGAAAGGGCATGGAGGATCTGCAGGGTGGTGGCCACTGGTTCTGGGTCCTGAGCCAGGAATACACCCTTCTTTTTTATGGCTTCTGGACACCCAAAGGGTCCGATGCCCAGTTTGAGGTGTGGGAGCCTCAGGAATTGGATCCTGGGAATGGTGGCCAGGAGCCAGAGGCCCAGAAACCTTACTAGGAACAGAAAGAAACAAATATGGGCTCTTAAGCCTGTCTTGGTGATGCTCTGGGCCATTGGGCCCAAGCCTTGTCAGCCTGGGCCATTCGCAGGCTGTCTCAGCTGTCTGTGTGCCCACAGATCCCAATATCCTGAGCCTGAGCGGGAAGGTGCTGCCATCCTGTGACCTGGCGCGGCGCTACGGCCTGCGGGATGTTGATGGTAAGAGCTCTGGCCCAGCAGCCAGCCTGAACCTCTCTTCCTTCTGTTTCCAGCTTACTCCTTCTCCCCTTCTCTCCCTTCCTTCCTCACATTCCACTCGGTCTCTGCAGCCACGTAGGGGTGTCTAAGGAATGGGAAACAAGGATCTAATTCTCTTTTTCCTGTGGTCCACAGGCCGCCCTGTCCAGGATTATTTGTCTTTGAGCTCTGCCCTCTCCCATGTCTCCGGCCTGAGCTGGCTGGCCTCCTACTTGCCTGGGTTTCTCCGGATGCCCAAGTGGATCATGGCCCTCTATGCTAGCAAGTTCTAACCCTGCTGGCCTCACACAATTCTGCTGCCCTTTGGGCTGAGTGGTTGGTCTATCTCAGTTGGAACATAGCCGCCTTCTCCGCCTACCTACTGCACACCCTTGATCTGAAGAGAAGCCTCTGCTGTGCCCTGGTTGAGCCCTGGGGGCCTCTATAGGTCCTTCTTCAGGCCTTCCTTACCCCTGCATTTTACTTTTTGCCTTAACACTGAAAAATGTTCTAGAGGCTAATAATAAAGCTCTTATTTCTCCTTCAACTCATTATCAAGTGCTTATCTTTTGCTCAGCAAGGTGGTAGGTGCTTTAGAGAAAGACCTAACAGTATGCAACGTGTTGAGGTTCTCAAGGAGCTGCATCCTCAGGACAAGGCCCCTTTCCTCCACTCTGCTCCTGCCCTTCCCTATAAAGCTGCCCGTCCCATGCCCTAGCCAGGGAGCGGGGTACCTCCCCAGCCAGAAGCAGGCACACCCCCTTTCCTCACTGCTTTCCCATGCCCTCATTCTGCCGTCTCTTCAGGGATGCCCACTGCCTTCTAGCTGGGCCTGATCCCAGGGTGAGCCCCAATCCAGAGAGGGCAGAGTCCATGATGTTCAGGATTTTCTGTAACTGGGGAGGAAAATCCCAAGGGAGAGGCAGAGGAATAGTTGATGGCACCGACACACTCACATTCTCCTCCTTGGGATGACACCCCAGGAACTGTTTCCTGAAGAACTGATCACAAGAGCCTTTCAGGGCGGCCTTCCCTGCTTGGGGGTCTGTCCCAGCCTGAGGCAAGGCAACAGGGGGTGTGCTCCAAAGAGGAGCCAAGGGGCCCTTTGAGGCCACCTTCCTGCCAGCAGCTCCACAGTCATCAAAGTAATGGGGGCCCTACTATAAACCAGAGTGGCAGAGGCCAGCTCTAATCTTCAGAAAAGGCAGGGGGAGAGCCGAGACACCCCTCGGCTGCCCACAGAGCCTACGGAAGCTGCAGTCTTCCCGTGGCTTTCTGGGAATAGCCCCCGGTTACTGCTCCAGTGTCTGCTGGGGTGGCTCTCTGACCTGTGAGAGCTGATATGTGCATCTCCTCCAATCCTGCAGCCAGCAACTTCACGGTGGTTGCTTGAGTTCAGCCATGGTGAAAATATACATGCCATAGGAATCAACAACTGCTGTTGATCAGGATTTTTTTTTTAAAGAGCCAGTCAGCTTACAAGCATGTGACTGGAACTGCATACCTAAACTCCACCATTTGCCGAGGCACCCCATTTAGATCACAGCAATCGGATTTCCTCACCACCCTCTCACCCCCTCCACTCACCACCCTAAATCCCCTGAGATTGGTCGGGGCGGCAGCAACTGCCTGTATGCTTTAAGAAGGACAAGGGCCTCAGGATCTCCTCCAGCCTCCCAAGCCACCTTTAAAAGCCATCATTGGGACAAATTCTTTCATAAGGGCCTTGTCCCCTAAAGGCCACAAGGCATGATGGAAAGAACATGGGCTTCAAAGGTGTCCAAATCTGAATACAAATCCTGACTCCACCCCTTTGGAAATTAAGTGAAATAACACATATGGGCCAAGCAGTATGGAGCCAGTAAAGTTGTCAGTTCTTCTCTTGACAAATATGCAAGCGTATGCTTTGCAGCAAGCACTGTTCTTGGCTTCAGGAGAGCAGAGAACTGGACAGAGTAGGCCCCAGCCCACAGAGGACTTTCATTCAGCCCTGGAAGACCTTAGAAGTCAGCTAGACCTTCACACGTACCATAGGAAGTGAGTGAATTGGGGCCCCAAGAGTCCACACCATGCAGGGTGCAGCTGTGGTCCTGGTGTCTCAAGAAGCCGGAGGGAGCGGTTTTCTGCAAAAGACATCACATTGCTTCCCTCCAACAAGACTTAATTAATCTTACAAATGTAAACAGTAGAGTAGAGCTCTGAGAGAATGAAATGTGGACAGGGAGTGCTGATTGGCAGTAGAAGAGTGTCAGGATCTGAGAAACCCAATAGCAGAGAGTCTTAGGACATGTTGGGATTCAGTATTCATTCAGAAACATTTCTTTGACACCTGCATTCTGCCCAGCACCATGCTAGAGAAGACTAGTTCAATTTGGTGAGATGGATGCTACAATAAGTTACACAGTACAGAGTACAGGAGGAAGCAGCTGGCTCCATTAGGGAACTGAAGAGAGTGATACTGATCAGAGGCTTAAGGAATGGGGGTGGAGTAGTTTTTCCTAACTGGAAAAAAAAAAAAAGGTATTGAAACACAATGTTGCAGGACAGCTAGAAGTTGCTATGACATAAATGTAGATGTGATATGGGATAAATTTTCAGAGAAAGAAGATGAATACAGATCAGTGATTAAGATTTAAATTGTGGGCGGTAGGTTTCCACATGAGAGATTCATCTTAGACGCTGAGTGACTATTGAGGCAGAACACCCAGGGGAGGTAGGTGGTTGGAGAGAGGCCAGCTGGAGCTCCGTTCAGCTGTAGAGGTGACTTCCCTCGGAGCCCAGAGGGACAGCCTTAGATGTAGGGCCTCAGGGTAGCCCTGCTGGGGCAGGGAGCTGGGCTTTCATTCCCCACCACCACTACCACTGAGCAGTCACCAGCCATAGCGTGGCCCAGGTGGGGCTGTGGGGGTAAACCAGGTCCAGAAGATCAAGGGCAGCCCTCCAAGAAGAGCTGCAGGTGTCAACCCTGAAAGCACATTGAAGGGGGCGTCCAGAGCACTGGGCGTGCTGAGCAGAGCACTAATGCTGTTGGCAACAGGAGGATGTAAGCGGGAGAGGAGTGTGCACAAATTGTATTTGAGGAAGCTGACTGGGGCTCAGCGGTGGGGAAGATGGACGGGGGGAAAACAGGCAGGCATCAGAAGAGCTGCGTGGAGACTGACCAGTGTCCCAGGATGTGATGGCAGAGGGGATGTGGGCTCAGGAGAGACTGCAGGAGGCAGAGTCAACAGTCGGGGCCTGCCGGAAAGGAGGGGGCTGCTGCAAGACTGCAGTGGTGTTAGCACTAGTGCGGGGGCCGTGGAAGCAGCAACAGGTACAGAGAAAGAGCGTGCTGAGCTGTGAAGGAGACACCAGCCTGCCGGGGGTCAGCCCTGCTGGGACACGGGGGCTGAGATGGAGCCTCACCCCTACCAGAGCAAATCTGGGGACTTGGCCAGTCCCCGGGAGGTGCTTAGTCCCCTAAAGGAGCCCAGGGCAGGATGGAAAAGAGACTTTTGATTAGCATTTTAAAACGTACATTTCTAAACATAACATTCACATAGGTCAGAATCCAAAAGGTATACAAAGGTAACGTGAGAAGTCTTCCTTTTATCCCTACTCACCAGTGCCAGTCCCAACCTAGAAGCAGCCACAGAGAGCCCACGCCCGTGCAAGTGGAGAGGTAAGCATACTCAGAGAAGAGATTTGACTGCATGCCCATCTGGGCCTCTCTTCCACTAACGGGTTGTATTTTCCAGGCTCGAAAAGGCCTGTTCTGGCCCTTGTGTCTAAGCAAGGGGCAGCCCTGGGTCCAGAGGCCCCACCACTTCCCACGTTCTTATGCAGGTGCTCCCACCACCAAAGTCTTCCCTGCCCTGCTAGCAGGGAGAGTAAGAGAAGAAGCAACTGTTTGCCTAAGGCATGGAGACAAACAGCTGCAAAAGCAGCAGTGCTGCTGAGGAGCCAGGCCTCAGCAGCCTGGCCAGCCCTGGGCTCCTCAGAAGGGGACCTGCGCTGCTCCTGCAGGATGCATGTCACACCGGAAATGGACTCCTCTTTCTAGAGCAACTGCCCAAGGGTTAGGGGTGCCCAGATGAGGCCACCTGTGGAGCTTCTGTCCCCAGGGAGTCCCCAGGGAGGTAGCTCTGACCAACTGGCTGACACAAAAAACGAGGTGATGGAAGCAGGGCAGAACCATGGGGTCTCAGATTCCAGCTTTCGATCACTGTAATACATTAGCATAAGCTAAATGACACACCCACCAGTGCCATGACAGTTCCAAGGCCAACCATCAAAGATCAAAACGTGGGTGGTGGCCCAGTTCCTGGAAATCTCTGTCCCTTCCCCAAAATAGTTGGAATAATTCACCTGCTCATTAGCCTGTGAAATTACCCAGCCCATAAAAACTGACACCCCATATTTCCGGGCCTCCTGTCTTCCAAGACGGCCTATGCTCTGTGAAGCATGTTTCTCTCAAATAAATCCACTTCTTACCTATCTCTTTGTCTCTCACTGAATTCTTCCTGCAATGAGACATCAAGAACCTGAGCTTCATTAAGTCCTGAGAACAGGCCTGTGATCTCAATTAAAAGACCATGAGGGGGACTTCCCTAGTGGTCCAGTGGTTAAGAATCTGCCTGCTAATGCAGGGAACCCTGGCTTGATCCTTGGTCTGGGAAGATTCCACATGCCACCAGGCAACTAAACCTGTGCGTTACAACTTCTGAAGCCTGTGCGCCCAGAGCTTACGCTCCACAAGAGAAGCCACTGCAATGAGAAGCCTGAGCACTGGCAGCTAGAGAGTAGCCCCCACTTGCCGCAACTAGAGAAAGCCCACGAGCAGCAAGGAAGATCCAGCACAGCCAAAAATAAATAAAAATTTAAAGTGTGACTCTCCATAAACCTCAATAAAAAAAAAGAAAAGATGATGAGGGATTTCCCTGGTGGTCCGGTTGTTAAGAATCTGCCTTGCAATGCAGGGAACATGGGTTTGATCCCTGGTCAGGGAATTAAGATCCCACCTGCTATGGAGCAAGTAAAACCACATGCCGCAACTACCGAAGCTGCAAACCACGACTGGAGAGCCCGTGTGCCTAAAGGAAAGATCTCACGGGACACGGGGAAGATCCGGAAGGTTCGGGTCTTACGGAAGGCCCGAAACAGCCAAATAAACAAATAGTTTTAAAAATGTTTAGGCTTTGACATTTAAAATAAATACACAAATAAAAAACTGTGGGTTCAAGTCCCATTCTGGGTTTTGGCTGGGCCCGAGTCCCAGTCAGCGTCACACGGTTTCAGCAGTGTAAACAGGGCTGGCTGTAAATGTCTAACCTGGAGCCTGTCTATTTCCTGCCTCTACCTCAGCTCCCTGCCCCCTGTTCAGGGGTCTGGGGCCTGGGAGAGGACTGCACAGGATGGCCGCCAGCTGTGGGGGCACCGGGGGGCCTCTGTGGGAACAAGCCCTTCGGAGGCTGGCCAACCCCGCCAGCTCCCTGACCCTCAGTTCTGGGTGCTCCCTGCCCCACCCTTCCACGCCCCTGGGAACTCAAGCCTGAGTCATGATGGGTGCAAAGGGGATACAGAGACGCAGTGTTTCGTCAGCAATTCCAGCCGTTCTGCTGCTTTGCACTGAATTCAGAGGCTCCACACCACTCCCTGGCCACTTCCTCCCCACCTTGCACGAGGCCTAGGGTGCAGACACCTCTGATCACCCTTCCCCACCTCACCCTAAGCTCCCAGCTCTGGGATCTAAAGGATCGAAGTACCAGCTCGGCCTCTTCTTCCCCACCCAGATGGGTGCAGCATGTCTTGCTCTGACCTCCATGGCTCGCCATTCATTCATTCGCTCATTCATTCTTTCCCAAGACCCCTACCACCACCACTAGCTTTATCTCAATACCCTAGGGGTATTTAATTTTCCTAGGGGCACTTACAACTCGATGAAACCATCTTTTGTATGTATTTGCTGCTACAGAGTGGGTCTCCCCAGCTTAAGAATAAGCTCTATGAGAGCAGGGACCTTGGCAGTCTTTGTCGTGCTGTGGGGTGAGCTGTATTGGTGCCCAGTGATTACTACTCAACGACTGACTGGCTGAATTATGTAAATGGTTGAGCGGCTCCCATGGTGCAGGCACCAGACTAGCTGAGGGGACGCGCAATCAAAGCAGCCTTCTTGAGAGAGCACGGCCAGAGAGAAAGCAGGGATGTGCACCCCCATAGGGCCTGCTGCGGGGGAGGCACAGAGGAGATGTGTGTTTGAGCCCCAAGCCGGGACTCCTCCCGCACACCTGCAGTCCCAACTCCAAGCTCACTTTCCTGGGAACCTCACCCACTAGCATAAGAGCTCCCCCAGAGTCACACATGTCTCTCTAAGGGCAGAGCTGTAATGTTACATTTGCCTATGAGACTACTTGGCTGCCTCTCTATACTGTTTCCAAAGGTTCTGTGGGACGGCCCTGTGCGGGACCATAAGCTCCATGCATCTATTTGGCCTCCATGCCTACCACGGCGTCCAGTGCAGTCACTGTCTGTTGAACAAAAGAATGGACAGGAAAGAGGTAAGGGCTGGGTTCTCCCCAAAGCAAGCAGCTCCTCCTTCCTGGGACTGTCCTCAGTCCCTCTGTTCTCATCTACCAGCCAGAGCACCCCACAGTCTCACCTTGTTCCAAGGATTCTGTTTCTCATGCAGGCATAGAACCTCAGGGCTACTACTTCCTGGCACCACTCAAACTGTATATGCCCCCAAACCCAAGGCATACCCTCAAGTTGTGCACTGGTAGTTGTCATTCAAGCCCTGCCAGGCAGTGAGTCTCTTGGCCACATTCCCAGCCTCGCCCACACTCTGGGCAATTTTAAGGCAAGGTTGTCATCTTCACCAGCCACCATGCAGTACCTGGCTCTGGTAACAGAGGCTAGTCCTGGCTCAAGAAGTTTTTCCAGCTTTCAGTTGCATTTCCTGGTTGCTTTCCCTACATCTCTTCCCCTAGATGTGCCAACCTGAGTCAGCACCTGCCACACCCTGGGGGAAATAGGATGCTCTAGCGTGGGGACTTTCCCTCTGGGGCCCTTCTGTATTTGGGGCCCAGCCTTGGCACCCTGCCCTTCCCTCTCACTGGCCAATCTGTTCTTCTTCTCCAGTTATGGGTATCTGGTGGCACCACTGTCATCGAGGAATTTCCCCAACCTGGCAGAGGGAATTGAGGAGCAGAGAGGAGAGAAAAACAACTTAGCACTCAGATCAAGTATGAAGGATCCCAGAACCTTGGGAAGCTGGTGAACATAAAGGATCTTCTTGGACTTCGAGTCATTCTAGCCCTCTGGGCCATCCCAAGTCAGATTCCTTCATAACTTTGGAGAACATTCTAGTCCTCGAATGTTCTCTACCCCTTTTTCACACAGTTGTTGACCAGCACACATTTGGTTATCTGCCTCTTCCATGATGGTGAATTCACCACCACTTATTTAGATCCATTCTATCTTTGGACAGCTTTAATTGTAAGAAAGTCTTCTCCCAGAGCAAGTCTATATACTTTCACTGGTCTTTGTTCTTTGCTCTCAAGATTAACGATCAATGTGGCTTCTGTTCCAACTAGAAGCCCTTTGAGTTTGAAGATCATCTGCCCCTTGAGTCTTCTCCCCCAGTTTGACATTCCCATGTCCTCTTTCTGGTCAGAGCCTGTTCTCACCATCTTGATTTCTCCCTCTGGACCTTGCTGTTTGTCCCTGTCCCTCTTAAACTGGACCACACACTCCCAACAGGGTCTGACCATCACAGATCTGGGGCCTCTGCACACCCCCATTCCGGGTCCTAAAGCTCTCTTCATGCCGTTCAAAGTCAGGCCAATACTTCTGGCAAGGTGCTGGCTCTTACCAACCTTGTCCCAGCCAGAATCACCCTTCTGCCCACTGGTGTCATTCCATCGCCCACACAGCATACACTTGTACAGAGGATGGTTTGAGGACCAAAGAACCAGACTGTACCTCTGTCTCCAGTCAGTGCCATCTGGTCAAATGTGGGCCCTCAGATTAAGTTTAGATCCAGATTCCATCATCCAGCATTGCTCCCAACTATGTGTTAGCAGCCTTCAGCTGAGAATGGCAGTATGCTCAGCCAGCACGTCACTGAAAAGGGCCACCATCAGTAGAGATTTCCCTCCAAGTTGACAAACACATTAACCACCATTATTTGGAGATGAAATTCCTACCAGTTATATCTGCTATCCTATCCTCCTACCCACAGTTAACCATTTTCTCCCTAAACATATCCCGAGATGGAACTGATGGCTGCAGAACCTCTGTGATAATCACTGGGACACTTAGTTTCCAGCCTTGGCTGCCACCAACGTGTATGTGATTTCATGTCACCAAGTGTGTGAGAGCTTCTAGGAAACAAGCAGGGCCCAGATGATCCATCGAGCCCTCCCCAGCTCTGGCGTCCTGTTCTGGTGGTGGTCAAGGTTAGAGAGAAGGTCAAGAAGCTGAGGGAGAGGAGCTTCCATGTTGCAAGAGACAGGAACTAGGCACTTCTACTCCTGCGCAAAGAAGCTTCAACTCCGCCCTTCCTTCGGAGTGGTAGGTGGCAGCCTCAGCTCTTCCCCTCTTGCAACTCCTTTACTGTGACTTAAACTGATCCTTGGGCTTCTCAAGTGGTGCTGATGGTAAAAAATAAAGCAAAACAAAAAACCTGCCTGCTGAGGCAGATGTAAGAGATGCCAGTTCAATCCCTGGGTTAGAAAGATCCCTTGGAAGAGGAGATGGCAACCCACTCCAGTATTCTTGCCTGGAGAATTCCATGGACAGAGGAGTCTGGCCCAGACTTCCCAGCATTTGATTTCCCCTCAAGTGCCTGGGGTGCCCCCACCCAAACATCTAACCACTGCTCGCTTGATACCCTGCAGAACTATGGCCTCAAGAAAATCCAGACCATCAGTTCTGAGTTCCTCCCAGCAGAACTCCCTCCCAACCTGGCCCTCCAGCACACCCACCCCAGCTTCCCAGAAGTCTTGCGACGCTTCACATCCCCACGCTCTGGACGTTCGTTGGTCGCAGCAGAGCAGAGTGGACAAGTTAGACAGAGGGAAGTAAGACATCTTCTGAAATCAGATAGCCAAGGTTGGTTGGTTGGTCAGTTTGTTTTAGAGAAGGATAAAACTTTACCGTGTGTATATAAAGGGTGATTTCAGTTGTCCTCTGAAGGGCACCCCGACTTTCAGTGTGAGACCAGGCTCTATCACTTACGAACTGTGTGACCTTGGGCAGAATCTCAGTTTCTGCTTATCCTGGTTGTAAAGAATTTAGTTGTTATTAATATTGGCTTCAAGGTCATGGACTCTCTCTTCGTTGTCTATCTTTTCCTTCACACCCCAGTGAGGATTCTTCACCCACAGCCCCAGTCTAGCCCTCACATGCCTCTACTGGAGTTTGTCAGTGGGTCTCTCAACTCTCCCCCCCGTGGTCCCCATTCCCTACTGGGTAGAATTCCTGCCTGTGCCCACACTGCCCTCTTCTGTTATCGACAACAATTTTAGTCATCTGACTCTGGTTGATTGGCGTTCAGTTAGCACAGGATTGAGATCAGAGGGTACCAGAAAGGGAATAAAATTTTAGTTAGAGAGATTAATGATAAACTCGGTAAGTGAACTCGGTGTTAGGGACACTTGGTTTCCTCCCAGCTGTGTGACCTTGGGCAAGCAACTTCACCTCTGTGGGAACCCACTGGATGCAAGCGCCTCAAATAGGATGTCTGGGCCCAGTCAGTACTCAGTTATTCTTGCTCTTTTCTTGCACAGAAGGGAGTAAAATCCCTTCCTCAAGCATCATTCAGACTGTGCCTCAGACACTGGCCTGCTTCCCACTTATCCCACACAGGAAGCCAAATATAACTCCTGACATATCCTTTTGCCTTAAAGCAAGAGGCTTGTCTTGGCTCCACTGCTCTTATCTCCACAGGCACCTGGTTCAGTCTCTGCCAGCCAGCTAAGACTGTTTGGCTCTCTCTCACCCACCTTCCTGTCATAACACGTGCTTGAAATGCCCTTCCTGTCCTCTTTCCAAAACCAGGCTCCACCTTCTTGGAAGCAGATGTAAGACTCACTTCCTCCCTTAAGTCTGCTTGACTCAAACCTCCCAGTTTCAGGATTGCTAATCACGAAAAAATATTTCATGCCTACTGCAGCCTTCCTCCACCCCGTCTCCTCCACCCTTTGCGACTATGACGTAAGATTGCACCTGTCGCATCTGTACCTGTGGGCACTTGTCTTCCCAGATATCTGGTTGCACATGTGAGTGCTTATAGAGTAGCAAGCCAGAATAGACAGTGACCAAAAAACCCAACCAACCAAACAAAAAGTAGCTGGTGGAGGTGGAGAGAGGACTGGGCCAGATCAGACCTATGTCCATTTGACCACTTACTACATGGGTGACACTTAGCAAGATACTTAGCCTTTCTCTCTGAGTCTCTATTTCCTGGCATATTTGTTAAGAAAATCAGAAAATTACTAGGACTTCCCTGGCGGTCCGGTGGTTAAGCATCTGCCTGCCAATGCAGGGGACACGGGCTTGATCCCCGGTCAGGGAACTAAGGTAGCACATGTTGTGGGGCAAGTAAGCCCACATGCCACTAGTAGAGAGAAGTCCCCGCACACGGCAATGAACACCCAGCCCAGCCAAAAAGAAAAAATTACCGCTATTATTATTTACCTTACCCAGTACTGTCCTTACTCAGTATTGTTCAGGCATTGTCCTAAACACTTTACATAGACTTCTACATTTAATTTTCACTCAACACTAGCAAGTAAGTAACATTATTTTCCCTATGCTTCAGTTGAAAACACTGAGACACAGTAGAAACTCAACACAGACATTAAGTACCTTGCCCAGGTCACAGAGCTAATAAATGGCAAAACCAGAATTCGCACCTAGGCAGTTGGACCCCAGAGTCCATGTTCCTAAGCACTCTCCTTACTACCTCCCACATATAATCCTGTGTGTGTGCAAAGCCCTTGACACAGTGCTTGTCACTGCAGTCCCAGTGAGGAAGGTGACTGCAAGTATAGGAGGCCAGGACAAGTGTCTCTTTCCCTGTAATTTATCAGGACAGAATAGAGAGTGGACACTTTACATGCATTTCCAGGGCCTAAGAAAGGTGGGGAAGAAATATAATGAAGTTAAAGCCATTTTTTTCTTACCCAGATGTGTCTTATAAACATACATATGCCACATGGACACACACTTCTCACAAATACATCACACTCACAGATACACAATCAGTGACCACTCTGAACCCATGAAGCTTCCATCAGGAAACCTTCCTGAGCTGGTCCACACCTCACAGTCTCTCAGATCCCTAAATGTGTTCAGCACTGACCACTAGGCCCAGCCAAGCCAGTCCTCACTATGTAATGTTCTATTCATTCAAATAACTATCCAATAACTACTGAAAATTGGGACCAGGTCTTGGAGAAGGAGGACCAAAAAAATGTTGTTTCTGTCCTCCAGGAACTTTGACTCTCCTAGGAGAAGCTAGCATACACATCAAGACTTCACAGTAGGACAGAGGAATAAGTGTTATCATTGACAGACTGAGGTATTTTGAAAAGCTTCCTGGGGGTGACACTTGAGTTAAATTTTAAAGGTGAACAGGAGTTATCCTGGCAAAGGAAGAGGTATGGAGGAAGGAGAGTAAGGAAGAGGGAACAGGTTAACATGCTTGGGAAACCCCAAGTCGTTCTATCAGCTGAAATGAAGAGTTCTTCATAGAGGCAGAACATGAGGCCATAGGGATAAGCAGGGCCCAAATGCCAAAAAGCCCGATGTACTGACCTGAGAGATTAAGAGTCTTTCCCGAAAAGCTTCATGGAAGGGTTTTTGGCAGAGACACATCACGATCAAATCTGCATTTCAGAAAGCTTGACTCGGCAACACAGAGATAAAGAGATGACAGTGTGAAAATGAGGGGATATTGAAAAGACTTTCATCTCTGGAATAAATGAACTGAAGTTCTTAGTGCAGTGGGAATGGAGAGGGTATTTATGAGATATCACGAAAAAGTGCGGAGGCCATCCACTGATACAGGTAACATGAAGGCCAAAGGTTAGACTGGAAGGAGAGGAGACAATGATACTTTTTGACTTCTGGAGTTCCAGGTGTCTTCTGGACACCCAGCTCAGCTCAGCTCAGTCGCTCAGTCGTGTCTCTTTGTGACCCCATGAATCGCAGCACGCCAGGCCTCCTTGTCCATCACCAACTCCCGGAGTCTACCCAAACCCATGTCCATCGAGTCGGTGATGCCATCCAGCCATCTCATCCTCTGTCGTCCCCTTCTCCTCCCGCCCCTAGTCCTTCCCAGCACCCAGGTGATACCTAACAGGCTTGTTAATCTGTGTGTGTCTGTGCAACATGTGGCCTGGAGACACAAGTTTGAGCGCCAGCAGTGTACAGGTAGCAATTAAAACCAAGAGGGTCGATGGAGTCACTCAGAGAAAGTGTGGGCCAGAAGGTCTGTGGACTCAGGACTGAGCTCTGAGAAGCTCCAACTCCAAGCCGTTGCAGGCTTGGATTTATGAACATTCTTCCAGGAGCAGGGTGTGTGTGAAGAAAGGAGTGAGGAATGGAGATCAGCAATTTAGGGGAAAACAAGGTGAACAGACGGACGAGAAGAGAGGGGAGAAACTGCAGGAGAGGCCAGAACACGGTGTCAAGTCGAGGAAAGTCAGTAGCATCAAACACTGCAGAGGTCAACGAAGATAAGGACAGGAAAATTCATCTGTTAGGTTTGGCAACTAAGAGGTGGCCAGTGAGGCCAGAGTGAGGTTACTCGAGCCGAGGGTGGGTTTCCGGCTGTTGAAATCTTTTCAACAGAAACGCAGTTTGAGCAGCTGGTTGGGAGCTGCACCCCGCGCTGCTTTCCCGAGCTCATCAGAGTCAAGCGTTCGCACCCTAACACACCAGGAGGCTAACAGGAACTTGGCGTTTTCGAACACGGCGCGCACGGATCCTGCGCAGGCGCTTCCAGAGTCGGTCGGCTCTCCCGCGAGCCCCTCCCCAGGCCTGCAGAGGGCGCTGCGCCTCGGAGAAGCCAGGGCGTGACGCCGCTCTAGCCAGCGCCCGGGCTCGGTGGCGGGCGCCGCAGCTCCGCGTCCCGCTCGCCTCCTCCCAGCACAGGTGGGTCCGCCCGCGGGGGGCAGCAGTGCTTGGGAGCCGTGGGCCGGGCGGGTCGCGGCAACCTCTGGGCGCGGAGTGGTCCCCATCACCTAAGTGCCCCAACTCGGCCCGGCTCCGGCGGATCTGGCTGTGGGCAGGGCCGCACGTGTGCAAGTCTAGTTCGGGTGGGTTCCTCCTGGACTTGCAGTGTCTGTCCCGAGACCCCTTAACACGCCAGGGGTCTCCGCCCGGGCTTGCTCCCGGCTTCCTGGGGACATCGAGGGGCGGGGCTCCAAGGGGCGGGACTCCCGTGATTGACATGTCTTTCGCCAGGTTTCACGGGCACCACTGGACCCTTCCCCTGCCCTGACTCTGAGCCAGCACCATGGTGAGAACCCTGAACCCAGCGCCTCACCTCCGCATGCTCATGCCCTTGCCCTTGTCCTGCGTGAACTTTCCTCCGTTGCCCGATATAAACCTGGGGCTCCGCAGGGGTGGTTCCAGTGGGTCTGCCCCAGCAAGGCAGCCTGCACTGTTGCAACCTGCCCATCCCTATAGCACGGGCGCCTGAAGGTGAAGACATCGGAAGAGCAAGCGGAAGCCAAAAGACTAGAGCGGGAACAGAAGCTGAAGCTATACCAGGCTGCCACCCAGACTGTCTTCCAGAAGGTGGGGCCCCCAGAGGTAGTCCCCTCCCACCTTGACTCCCTTAGCATAGCACTTGGCCAAGAACTGCGCCTTAGAGTCAGGTTGCTTGGCTCCACATCTAGGTTCTGTCACTTACTAGCTAGCTGTGTGTCCTTAGGCAAGCTACTGAATCTCTTTGGACCTCAATTTGCCCATCTGTAAAACAGGGCTAACGATTGCACTTACTCCATAAGGCTGTTGTGAAAATCAGTGATTGCAAGATTACATATTATCCCATAAAGTGCTTTGTATAGTACTTGTAGTAAAATGTGGCATTCACAGAACATTCAGTAGTTCTAGTTATGTTATGGAGCTCTGTTAGCAGAAGAGTAATGCGATCCCTGATCTTGCTATCTTATCTTCTCAGCGCCAGGCTGGAGAGCTGGATGAGTCAGTGCTGGAACTGACAAGCCAGATTCTGGGAGCCAACCCCGACTTTGCCACCCTCTGGAACTGTCGACGAGAGGTGTTCCAGCGGCTGGAGGCCCAGAAGTACGTGGGGGTTTAGGCCCCAAGGAAGATGGCCCTCTCTCTGGCCCTGCCTGGCCTGGGTCCTGGAGTGGAAGAAGAATGGGGCAGCCAGGGGCATAGGCAGAGGGCAGTGGAGAGCTGGGTGCAGAAAGTCAGGGGTGAACTGAGATTGGGTGTTGGAGGGCCCTGACTCCCATTCCTCTGGGCACAGGACCCCCGAGGAGTTGGCTGCTTTGGTGAAGGCAGAACTGAGCTTCCTGGAGAGCTGCCTGAGGGTGAACCCCAAGTCTTATGGTACCTGGCACCACCGCTGCTGGCTGCTGGGCCGCCTGCCAGAGCCCAACTGGGCCCGGGAGCTGGAGTTGTGTGCCCGCTTCCTCGAGGTTGATGAGCGGAACTGTACGTGCCTGCAGATTCTGTCCCCCAGCCTACACCTGCCCTGTGTCCCGGTACTAGGGCCTCAGTAAGGCCCAGAGTTGGGAGGGATGACCAGGATGGGCCCACTGAGCTGATGACACAAGGGATGACAAGGCCAAATGTGTCCTCCATGGAGGGCACAGAGGTGTTTCTTGGGGTCTCCAAAGAGATGCCAGGATCCCAGCCAGGCAGCTCTTCTTGCCCTGCTTCTGAGATATGTTGTCTGCCTATCTCCCCAGTTCACTGCTGGGACTACCGGCGGTTTGTGGCTGCACAGGCAGCTGTACCCCCTGCAGAGGAGCTTGCCTTCACTGACAGCCTCATCACCCGAAATTTCTCCAACTACTCCTCCTGGCATTACCGCTCCTGCCTCTTGCCCCAGCTGCACCCTCAGCCGGACTCTGGACCCCAGGGGCGCCTCCCTGAGGATGTGCTGCTCAAAGGTAACCAGGGTTGGGGCGTGCTCGAGAGGACTCTGCTGTGCTACCCTTCTGACCCTGATGCCTAGGCCTGCTCCTGAACCTACCACTCGGGAAAATGCCTGGCTCTGGGGATGCATACGATCCAGCCCCTGGCTTCAGGGAGCCCAGGTGTCCACTTGGCTCCTGATGTATGCAGCCCCTGGGTAAGGCTGGCATATAAGTGAAACTGAAGGCAGGAAGTTCTCCAAAGAGAGGGCGGTATGTGGGGGTAGACAGGAGACCAGAAGGGTCCTAACCAAATTCCATGCCTCCTTGGTCCCTGCAGAGCTGGAGCTGGTGCAGAACGCCTTCTTCACCGACCCCAATGATCAGAGTGCCTGGTTCTACCATCGCTGGCTCCTGGGACGAGGTGAACAGTAGGGAAGAGGGGGATTGGAGCCAAGAAGGAATGGAAGGATATTTAAGGAGACTTGAGACTGTTTCTTCCCACAGCTGATCCCCAGGATGCCCTGCGCTGCCTGCACGTGAGCCGGGATGAGGCTTGCCTGACGGTCTCCTTCTCTCGGCCCCTCCTCGTGAGTCCCAAAGCTTTTGCTGAAGGGTACCGTGGATGGTGGGCCTGGTGCTGTTGGAGTGATGGTCTGTCTCTGTCCCCTGCACCAGGTGGGCTCCAGCACGGAGACCTTGCTGCTCATGGTTGATGAGTCACCCCTGGCTGTGGAGTGGAGGACCCCAGAGGGCAGGAACCGGCCTAGCCACGTCTGGGTATCCCAGGGTTGGTGGGCAGAGTCAGGGCTGGGACAGGGCTGGGGTGGGACAGTCAGAAAAGTGGTGCAGCCTGGGCTTTCTCCTAACCCTGTGCTCCCAGCTCTGTGACCTGCCCGCCACCTCCCTCAACGACCAGTTGCCCCAGCATACATTTCGTGTCATTTGGACGGCAGGCGATGCCCAGAAGGAGTGTGTACTCTTAAAAGGTGGGCCAGCCTGCAGCTTCCATCCTTTGCAGCAGCGCCCCCCCCCAGCCCTGTCTTCCTCTCATGGGTGTCCTCTCCTACCCCTGCTCTGTCTCTCAGGCCGCCAAGAGGGCTGGTGCCGGGACTCCGCCACAGATGAGCAGCTCTTCAGGTGATGAGCACAGGGAAGCACGCGACCGGAGTAGGGCTGTGCACTTTGGGCAGCTGGGTGGGATGCCGAGGGCTCAAGCAGATGTCTCAGACTGGCTGCTGGGGATAACCAGCACCCCTCCCTCACCCTGCCCACCCTCAGATGTGAGCTGTCGGTGGAGAAGTCCACGGTGCTACAGTCGGAGCTGGAATCCTGTAAGGAGCTGCAGGAGCTGGAGCCTGAGAATAAATGTGAGGCCTGATTCCCCTGAGCTCCTGCTCCTCTAAGGAGGCCCCAGCCTAGGCGGGCTCCTTGCCAGGAGGATCCAGACAAGACCTTCCATCCTCTTCCCCGCCCTCTCCTCAGGGTGCCTCCTCACCATCATCTTGCTGATGAGGGCGCTGGACCCCCTGCAGTATGAGAAGGAGACACTGCAGTACTTCCAAACCCTCAAGGCAAGCTGGGTCTGCAGGAATTGGCATGGGGCAGCCTATCAGGCAGGGGGCGGGCAGCTGACACACAGTCCCTGTGCCCTCTTCTCCCTGCCAGGCTGTGGACCCAATGAGGGCAGCATACCTGGATGACCTGCGCAGCAAGTTCCTGCTGGAGAACAGCGTGCTCAAGATGGAGTATGCGGAGGTGCGCGTGCTGCACCTGGGTCACAAGGTAGGGTGTGCGCGTACACCTTCCCCACCCTCACCCCGCCAGCCCTCCTCCCTCTTCCTCAGGAGCCGGCAGTGCCTATATCTGCTCCTCAGGCCTCAGCCAAGATACTCACCGTCCCCCGCTTTGCCTTCCATCTCACATACCCTTCTGGACATTTCCTCCTTAGCTCATTCCATGCTTCTCTCCCTGGGGCAGACCCCAACACCTAACAGCTGAGTAGTTCTCAGAGATTTCTGACAAACTCCTGACTCTTTTTTGTCTGTAGTCCTTCCTAATCAATCTCCCCAGCACGTTATGTTTATCACGTCACTGCTGCCCGCCTTTGCTCCCACCAAACCAACTCCGGGCTCACCAGGCCCTCTCCCGCTAGTGTCTGTGTTCATCCCAGTACCGTGTACCTGCCCCGCTCCCCCCACCACAAGCCACCCCAGCTCCAGCACCTTTGTCTCCCCCATGTCCTTGATCTGGAGTATGTACTGCTGAGGGTGGTGAGGTACGCTTCCCAGCTGCTCCCTCCTGTCCTCAGCTGGGGTCCCCCAGGGCCTGTGTGGGGCGCACTGGGCAAGGGCCTGATAAACGACGGCTGAGGACTGTCCCCCAGGCCTCGCTGGGTATCTCGTCCCCCTCCTCAGGATCTGACAGTGCTCTGCCATCTGGAGCAGCTGCTCTTGGTCACTCACCTTGACCTGTCGCACAATCGTCTCCGAACCCTGCCCCCTGCCCTGGCTGCCCTGCGCTGCCTTGAGGTAAAGCCCTCGGTCCTCCGTCATTGTCCTGGGTTTCCCTTTCCCCTTCCTCCACCTCAGAAGTCTACCCACCCTACTAAGAGATGCCCAGGTCCTCCCAGCCCCCACAGATGACCCCAGCCTTCTCTGTCACGCAGCCTGACCCCAGGAGCCCTTCCACGCTCTGTAAGCTGATCACCCTGGGCTCCCCAGTGGCTTGTACCAATCCCAGGCTGACAGCTGCCTGCCTGCCTGCCTTGTCTTCTCTGCTCCCAGGTGCTGCAGGCCAATGATAACGCAATCGAGTCCCTGGATGGTGTCACCAACCTGCCCCGACTGCAGGAGCTCGTTCTGTGTAACAACCGTATCCTTCCATCTAGGTGCCATTCAAACAGCAGGGAGGGCAAGGTGCCACACCAGGAAGGGATGGCCAGGAGGCAGGGCAGGCATGCCCCTGGGCGTGAGGAGGGGGCGTTGGCCATCTAAGCTGAGGAGAGAGGATAGTCTGGCACTGTATGAAGCTGTCAATGACTCTCACTGATAAGAGTTTTGCAGGATGGAAGGAAATGACTTTCTCAAACCTGAGTTCACAAACCGGCACCTACAGATGTTCTTGGGTACCACATCATATGTTTAAAGTCAGGAGGCTTTATATTCTTTAAAAAATCTGGAATTCTGATTCTTCTCAAAACTTGTAAGTTGAAGCACCATTTGGCCTGCATTTCCACTTGGGAGCCTTTGGCCATTGATGAATCATGGGTGCCTCTCAGCATGGGGCTGGCTTTCCCCTTGGCCACAGTTTCCACCACTCTTCTGGGACCATATCCTGTCAGGGTCCTACGCCTCCTGCTTGGCCCCCGGGGGCAGGGGTCTGCAGCCTAGAGCCCTGTGTCCTACAGGGAAGTGGCCGAGGGGCCCACCCAGTGGGCTGCTCAGTAGCAGTGCTCGTTCTACAGTGACAGGTGTTCAGGAGCAGGCAGATCTGGAGAACTAGCCAAGCTTTCCTTGACTCCTGCCCGAGGCCTCCAGCAGCCTGCGGTGCTCCAGCCTCTCGCCTCCTGCCCCAGGCTGACCCTCCTCAACCTGGAGGGCAACCCGCTCTGCCGGGCGGAGGGCAGCTCGGAGCACCTGGCAGAGCTGCTGCCTTCGGTTAGCAGCATCCTCACCTAAGACGCCCTGCCCCACCCTTGCCCTTTAACTTATTGGAACTGAATAAACAGTGAAGAGGTCCCTGAGTGCTGCTAAGCTGCTGCCGCCACTTCCATTATTGCTGTCACCACTGCTTTTCTGGACAAGAAAGGAACAGAGAATATGTCAGCTCCCCGCCTCTGCTTCCGTTTAATGCTCAGTCTTGCTGTTTCTTGTCATAGAGAAGCAGAACCTCCATGTTGGGGGCAGAATCAGGGCCACGGCTCGATTGGAGTCTGCCTTCTGCTTTGGGGCTGGGCTGGGCCTAAGCATCAGGCTGGCATCAGGTTTGGGTTCACATTCTAGTTGGAGTGGGGCTACAAAGCACCTGGAAGTCTTTCCAACTAGAAGGGCTCAGAGAAGTTTCTCCCGTGACCTGTGCCCCTTCCAGATACCTTGTCTGCCCTGGCTCTCCTTCACTAAAGCTGTTCCCAGGAGGTGTGAGTCAGGGCGCCCTGGCCCCACTCTCTTATAACAACACTATTAGTCCCCATGAGTAGCATGCCCACGATAAAGAGCCCTTGAAAATACTTGATCCCATTTGATCCCCACAAGCTCTCAGGGCCGAGATGATTAGGCTCATTGTGCTGATGAGGAAACTGCTGTTCAGACGCACCCAAGGTTGCTGAGCTCAAGTGCTGAAGCCAAAGCTGTCTCTGCAACTTGGTCTGGGATTCCAGATTCATGTTCTCGCTTCTGGATTGGGCAGAACCTGGCCTCAGCTCCTGAAGTACTGAGATGGTGTCTTTTTCCAGGGTTTTCCCTCCAACACACACAAGTACCTTGTCCTGACTCTGAAAGCCCAGTGGCACTTGAGCCTCCCAGGAGGAAAGGGGAGTGGCTCGGGGTGAGAGCACTGAGTCAAACCTGGCTGGGTGGGGAGACAGAAAGATTGATTGAAACAAGGGGGAGAGAATGTGACCAGGCATTTTCCTGTTTCCCTGAGAATCTACCTGGGCCTATATGTACACACACGGGACTCTCAGGGCCCTCCCTGCCCTTTCTGTGTCCATAGTGATACACAAACAGCCTTCCATGAAGCCCTTTGGCTGACCTGCCTGGAAATTTGATTTCTGCTAGTGTGATTTCTGCTCTTGAATGTGCTGGAGGTGGGGTTTGACACCCCCTACCAGGTCTGGAGCTTAGACTTGGACAGGAAAAGGTCATGGGGGTGTGGAGAGCTCTGCCAGGTCCTGGAGCCTCTGTCCCCACTCCCCAAGGCACCTCCCTGCCCATGCATCACCAAACGCAGCCTCTCCTCCAGGCAGCTTCCTTGTATCTCCTTGCTCTGTTTTCACTGTCTTCTGTTCCGTGTCCCATGGGCAGAGCTGGGACAATGGCAGGATGGAGAGAAGAGAACCCAAGAACAGGGTCCCAACCTTCCAGAAGATGCCTGACCTCCTCTTTGCCTTGGGGTTCTCTCAGTGGCCTCCGTGGTGTTTCTCCCAGGGTTGGGATGGAATTGGGCAGGTGCCTGGAGCCGGTTGGTCAGGATTCCTAGGAAGAATTCCAAGTTGAGAACCCCGGCCTCCAGCTCACCAGACATTTGTCTCAGTGGAAGAAGGGGGTACTCTGCAGCCTGGGGAGAGAGACTTCATTCCCACCTGAGCCTCAGAGCAAAGACCAAAGTCATCTCCAAACCCCTGGGTCATTGGGGAAGGATGACGGTTAGAAAACAAGATCGCTTCCACTCTGACCTTCCTAGTCCCAAAGGTGGAGGGACCCAGGGAGCAGGGAGCAGCTCTCACTCATACTGGGGGTTTGGCGGAGCCAGAGGAAGGAGGGACAGGTGGATGGTAGAGTCAGAGGATCTGGTAGAGCCGGCAGGTCAAGGGCTGGCTGGTGGAGCCAGTCTGAGGGCCTGGTGCTGATGTCACCAGTCTGGAACAACTTGGGATCCGGGGACCTCCCTGGGCTGGATGAGTCCTAGAGGCAGCCCATGGGCAGTTTCAGAGACAGAGGCAGCCAGCCTGAACTTGGGAACAGCAAGTCTGCTGGATAGTGGTGTGGGTGGCAGGGGTTCCCTGCTCCATTACCCTCTGAGCTTCTCCACTGAGAAGGTGCTTCTGATGCACCCAGTTTAGCAGGCAGCATCCCTCAGACAGGTCGTCTCACCGAATCTTTCCAACCTGACCCCTCACAGACTCGAACCTCGCCCCCTGCCTACGCGTCGGTCCCTGGTTCCTCGAAAGGGGAAAAGGGTGTGGCCCAGCGTCGTTTCCCGGCCCCCAGACGCTGGACCTCCTCCCCCACGTGGGGGGGGGGTGTCGAAGCAACCTTCCTTCCCCTTCTTCCCAGAAGCTCTGCCCCGCCCTCTCCCCTTAAAAACCACTTACCCGCCCGCCCCACGCCTTCATTCGTGCGGCGGAGTCCGTCCCGTCCGTCAGTCCCGAGCTGGTCCACCTCCGCTGCGGGACTCAGAGATGCCGTCGCCAACACCTTCATCAGGTGAGGGCTCCGACGGGCACTGCGATGCTGAACCCCAGCGGTGCTGTCTGGGGGCTGAGGTCGGGTCCCAACAAGGTGTAGTGCGGGCCAGCCAGAGCCTGCCCGTCCCAGCGAGGCTCCCGGCGACCAGAGATCCCCTGCCTGGGAAGCCTGACTTCAGGCACCTCCGCCCCCTACCCCTCCCAGCAACTCCTCACGGGTGTTTGACCCGACGACATGGAGAAATGCCAGGACCCCCAGTGGTGAATGTCACTCACTTGTCTAATGCAGGGAGCAGTTGGGGGGGGATTCCTCCTAAGCAATGGGTCCTTGAGGCTGTTGGCATTGGATCTCCAGACTGAGGAGCTGGCAGGGGGAGCAGGCTCAGGATGGTCTGTGCTGCCGCCTCTCGAGGCAGTGACCAGTGTGCACTCGTTTCCTGGGGTGAGCCCTGCAACAGGTTTCTGGATTGGGCATCTGCTTTGGAGGATGTCCATGTGAGGGTGAGAGGGGGAAAAGACTCATCTCTCTAATGTGGGAAGTTTCTCTAGGTGAGTCTGAGAGGAGTCTTTGGGGGAAGGTCTCTGGGTGGATCTGAGGGAATCTCAGAGTCAGGGTCAGATCATCTGTCATCTGGTGGGGACGGAATCAGCTCTCTGGGTGGAGGGTTTCTGGGTGGGCTGACTGGAGCATCCTGCAGGGGTAAAGGAGATCTGAGTGAGTGATCAGAGCCTCCCTGCCTCTTCCACACAGGCGGTCCTCGCTGGGATATGGGCCGCTGGGGCGGAAACCCCTGGCAGCCCCCCACCACACCTTCTCCAGAGCCAGAACCAGAGCCAGACAGACGTTCTCGCCGCGGGGGCCGTTCCTTCTGGGCTCGCTGCTGTGGCTGCTGCTCTTGCCGGAATGCAGAAGATGATGACTGGGGGCCTGAGCGCCGTGGAGACCGGGGAGCTCGAGGGTCTGGTTCTAGGGGTCGAAGACCTGGCTCCCGGGGCTCAGACTCCCGCCGGCCTGGCTCCCGGGGCAGCGCTGTGAACGCAGCTGGAGATGGCACCATCCGGGGTGAGGCCCACCTGGCCATGCTATCTGAGAGCCAAAATGCCTTAATGGGGCCTGAGGCTCATTCTGACATCTCTGGGGGCCTGGGAGGCTAGTGGTGGGGCCTGGACTCCCCGTGGGGCTTTACTGAGCCGGAGCTGTGGCCTTGCAGAGGGAATGCTGGTGGTGACTGGTGTGGATCTGCTGAGTTCACGCTCAGACCAGAACCGCCGAGAGCACCACACGGACGAGTTTGAGTACGATGAGCTGATTCTCCGCCGTGGGCAGCCTTTCCATATGGTCCTCTTCCTGTCTCGTCCCTATGAGTCCTCCGATCATGTCACCCTGGAGCTGTGCATCGGTCAGTGGAGCCTGCAGTGGGGGATGGGGGTGGTGGTGGTGAAGACCCCAAGTAGGGTGGAGTAGGGATAGGGAGCTGGTCACAGGGGTGTCTTTAGGCTCCTACCTTACCCCACTCCTCGCCCCTGCCAGCTAAGGCAGATGTAATCATGTAAGTATGACCCCCAGAGGGAGGGTCTTGGCTTCCATGTTTCGTTTCCTAAGCTCACCCTCTCCAAGCCTCCAGGAGCATTTGTCTCAAGATACTTTTCCTTTGGATCCTTACTACCGCATCCTCTCCAGGGTTTCTGCTTTTGTGTATCTTTCTGCCCTCCTTCCCCAGGATGTGACTTCACTCTCTGTCCAACTCTGGCTCTCTGTTGCCATGGCCCAGGGCAGGTGCCTCCCTCATTGCATTGCTTGGTGGCCACTGACTGCCTAGGCTGGTGATTATGCTGCTGCCGGGGGCGGGTGACTCCTGGCACCCTTTGATTAGGGCCTAGCCTTGCCCACCCCAGCCTCTAATTTCCCAGGTACCCTTACCACCTCCAGCAGGGATGCCCTGGGCTCTGGAAGCTGCAGCCCCAGAGAGCAGGCAGGCTTTCAGGACAGGAACTGTGCTTTCATATGGGGCAGGGACACCTAGACTCAGGGCGGCTCTGCTCCTTCAGCCCAGGTACTGGGACAGTCAGGCAGGTAGAGGGTGACGGTGACCTCTTCTACTCACCTCCAAGTTAAGTGCAGAGGGAACAGGTTTGGGATGTTGGACTGGAGCTCTGCCCTAACATGTGGGCACACATTGGGTGGGGACAGAGCTGTTCTCAATCTGGCCCAGGCAATTGTCCAACTCGGGACATACATCCTGGGTGGGACTGAGAGAAGTCCAAGGCTCCATCCCCCTGCTTCAAGTGGGCTGCAGTGTTTCCCCCTGCTAATCAGTGTTTCCCCCATGGCAGGAAACAATCCTGAGGTGGGCAAGGGCACCCACGTGATCATCCCAGTGGGCAAGGGGGGCAGTGGAGGCTGGAAAGCCCAGGTGACCAAGTCCAGTGGGCAGAATCTGAACCTACGGGTCCACACCTCCCCCAACGCCATCATCGGCAAGTTCCAGTTCACCATCCGCACACGCTGTGAAGCTGGAGAGTTCCAATTGCCCTTTGACCCCCACAATGAGATCTACATCCTCTTCAATCCCTGGTGCCCAGGTGAGCTGCTGGAGCAAAACGTGGACAGCAGGGGAGGGCAAGTAGGGCTTCCTTTACTAGATCTGGCTACATGCGTGGGTGCCTAGCCCTAGGAGAACCCAGCCTCACAGTGTCCAGGTGAGGGGACCTCGATGCAGGATGTAGAGAAGTGACCAGCCCAAGGTCACAGAGCTGCATCACCTCTTCTGGTGAAGGGCGCTGGTGACAGCCACCTTTCTCCCATTATCCCCTATCCTGTTTTCTCCATCCTTCTTGGAAGCAGTGCTGTCAGGCTAGAGGCGTCCCTGCTCTTCCTCTGCAGTCATGAGCCCTGCAGAAGTAGCCGAGGGGCAGGTGGGACCCAGGGAGAGGGCTGAAGGGGACCAGGCATATGTGTTTTGGGGACACAGAGGACATCGTGTATGTGGACCGTGAGGACTGGCGGCAGGAGTACGTGCTTAATGAGTCTGGGCGAATTTACTATGGGACAGAAGCGCAGATTGGTGAGCGGACCTGGAACTACGGCCAGGTATGGTTAGCTGGGGCCTTGGGCACTCAGGGGCCCTAGAGGCAGGTGAGGTGGGGTGGGGGCACAGGTGCTAGCCTGAGGGTCACCTCTGCCCTGGCTCCCCCCAGTTTGACCACGGGGTGCTGGACGCCTGCCTGTACATCCTGGACCGGCGGGGCATGCCCTATGGAGGCCGCGGGGACCCCGTCAGTGTCTCCCGGGTCATCTCTGCCATGGTGAGCTCCCTTGTGTCTCTGAGCCCTACTGAGTGTCTGCCTGCTGTCTCCCACCCCCACTCCTACCCATTCTGATTCTTCCAGGACCCCAGCCCTGTCCGTGCCCTTGCAAAAGGTACGGTGGGAAGGGATCTCACTCATCTCCCCTCCCAACCTGCCCCCTAACCCTCCCCTTCCTGGCTCTGGTTCCAGCTCTTGTGGAATGTAGGGCCAGCCAAACCCCAAACTTGGCACACCCAGGATTCACATTCCTGTGTCAGACCAAGATGGGGGGCGGGCAGAGGGCTGTGGGAGGGGCAGGCAGGACTCAGGCTGCCTCCGAATTCTGAGCGTTTAGGGGTGAAAGATGGTTGCAGGACCAGGGGCTAGGCTGGGGGCCACATGGCAGGTCCTGAGCCTCTCCCCCAACTCTGCCCCACCCCATCCTGACCTGGACAGGTGAACTCCTTGGATGACAATGGGGTCCTGATTGGGAATTGGTCTGGAGATTATTCTCGCGGCACCAACCCATCAGCGTGGGTGGGCAGCGTGGAGATCCTTCTCAGCTACCTACGCACCGGCAACTCTGTTCCCTTTGGCCAGTGCTGGGTCTTCGCCGGTGTGACCACCACAGGTAGTGGAGGGATGGGGTGGGAACCGCCTGGGCCCTACACGGAGGATGGAAGGAAGCTAGGCTCCACCTTCGTGAGCCCAGCCCAGTTGTGGCTACAGTGCAGGGACAGGCGGGGGTGGCTGGCAGGCTGGCCTTAATTATCATTAATTAGTGTTAACAACCCAGAAAGGCCTAGAGGAGAGGAGGGAGAAGGGAGAGGCAGACACGAGGCCAGGCAGGTGGCCTGGCTTCCCCTGACCCCCAACACTCCCTGGCTCAGTGAACTTTTGACCCTAGTGACCCCTGACCCGGCTTGGCAACCCCAGTTGCCCTTGTCCCCTTGCTATTCCTGACCTCATGCCTCACCTGCCCCCCTATCCCTGCACTGGCCCGGGGCCCTGAACCCCAACCCTGGTTCCCCCCCACCACAGTGCTACGCTGCCTGGGCCTGGCCACCCGTACTGTCACCAACTACAACTCTGCACATGACACAGACACTTCCCTCACCATGGACATCTACTTTGATGAGAATATGAAGCCACTGGAGCACCTGAACCATGATTCTGTCTGGTGAGGCTGGGGCTGGGCTGGACTGCCTGTCGCTGCTGATGACTGCAGACCCAAGGCCTGGATGCCGAGAGCAGGGGACGCTGGGGAGGCCCCAGGTAGGCAGCTCACTGAGCCCTCCATCTACATTCATCCAGGAACTTCCACGTGTGGAACGACTGTTGGATGAAGAGGCCAGATCTGCCTTCAGGCTTCGATGGATGGCAGGTTGTGGACGCCACACCCCAGGAGACCAGCAGTGGTGAGCAGGGCCCCTGCTTGGCTCCCAGACCCCACTGGGGGCCCCTCCCTGTGTCCCCAACTAGGGGAACAAACTCCAGTGTCCTGGACGGGGCCTTGGAGTCAGGTCCTTTAGTTCCACAGTTCTTCAGATGGACTCATGAGGATAATCACCATGTGACCCTTCATTTATTTTCACTTTTCTGCATAATTATTTTCCCAAATTTTATTTATTTATAATGGTTATTACATTCAGATGGCTCAAAAATCCAAAGATTCAAGAGAATTCAGTGAGAGGTTTCCCTCACCTAATAAATCCACTTTTCCCACTTACATTTTTAATTTACATGTCCTGAAGGTAATTAATTGAAAGACCTTCATATATATATATATATTATAGTTTAAAAAGTCACTATTTTAAGTAAAGAGCTTCCCAGGTGACTCAGTGGTAAAGAATCCGCCTGCCAATGTAGGAGATTCAGGTTCGATCCTTGCTTGGGAAGATCACCTGGAGGAGGGCATGACAACCCACTCCAGTATTCTTGCCTGGAGAATTCCACGGACAGAGGAGGCTGGTGGGCTACAGTCCATGGGGTTGTAATGAGTCGGACATAAATGAGCGACTAAGCACATTTTAAGTAAAACATGCTTGGAAGGAAAAAAAAGAATTGCATAACATAAAATGTAAAATTTCCTATTCTCTCTCAGGTGGTTTCAGTTTTGTTTTAAGGAAATTTCTAGACCTAAATTCCGGGAACAGATTCCAGACATCTGACTTTTTGAAAGTTCCCCTGGTGATGTTGCAGATCGGCTGAATTAAAGGCTTTCTCTAGGGCACATTGTTAGGTCAGCAGCAGAGTGAACCCAGCCCCTGACTTCCTCTCTGTTGACACATATTCTTGCCTTGACCAAGTTCTTCTCATTGCTCCACTGAGTTATATGTATGGTATGGGAAGAAAATCAAGGTTCAGATATGTTCGAAGGAGATAACAGCTTCTATAACCCAGTCCAGCCTAAGAAATAATCACTGATGACATAACCTACTAGTCTCTTTTCCACAACACACATTTCTGCAAAAAGTTAGATTTCCCCAGACTTTCCTGGTGGTCCAGTGGTTAAGACTCCACACTTCCACTACCAGGGCCAAAGGTTCAGTCCCTGGTGGGGGAAGTTTTACGTGCCATGAGGTGTGGTCAAAAACAAAATTAGATCTCAGACAGGTCCCCCACACCCTTCCCACTTAATAATCTGGCCCCAGGCGGCCCCTACCTACCCCTCCAGCTGCTTCTCCCCTCCCTGCCTCCTGCTTTTCCCTTCCTCACCTTGAGTCAGATAGTGCCCCCTAGCCTACCTTCCTCTTCTAGTCTCTGAGCAGACCCCTCCCTCTCAATCATCTCTGTAAATAGTGCCCCCTGAGTTATACAACCCCAGAAATGCTTGTGATATTGAAACAGCCTGTCACAGGACACTGGGAGATCTGAGTTCCAGTCCTTTCTAGGAAGTGGGTGGGCTAGCTGGCAGGCAGGAGTTCTGAGGCCAGCCAGGCCTGGGCTTGATTCTAGCTTGATCACTTCTTAGATATGTCATCTTAGGCCACTTCCTTGCACCTTTGGGCTTTAGTGTTCTTGTTTGTAATATGGGGATGATGTATACCTTACAGGGTGATTGGGAGGATCAAATGAGAAGTCGTATTAGACTAGAAGCATGTCTGGAGCCTAGTAGCTACTTAGTAAGGACTAGTCTCTCTGTGTCTCTCTGTGTCCAGCTGTCTTGTGTCTCCTGGCATTCACTTTGCCTTGCTGAGCCTGTTTCCCCATCTGTAAAAGGAGACCCTGGTTCGAGGTATTTTCTAAGATTCTCTACCGTTGGACAGCCCTCACTTCCTGTTCCGTGTCCTTTCAGCCATGCCTCCTCTCTATCGGCCTATCTCCTCCAGAAAGCCCTCTGGAGTATGTTGAAGACAGACACTGTTTCCTACCAGCTCCCCTATCACCTCCCCACAGAAAGGATACTGTGGGCTGTAGAGCTGAGGGTGGTTCTGGATCTTTCTGGAATGGGGACTGTGATGTCATCGCTCTGCCAGCTGGCAAGCAAAGCCATCATGGGTTCTGGGTTTGTTTTGATGTAGAATGGGTGGGTGGGGTGGGGTCTTGACCTCTGGGGGTCATAGACAGCCGACATCCAGCTTCAGCGAGTGGAGGAAGTCACTCCAGCACCAATTGCCAGCAATTTGGTTAACAAGCCAAGCTTGTCCCCACAGTTGTCCCTGCCCCTCTCACCCCCACCAATGATTGAAGCAAAACAGAACTGCTCTCCCCTTTGTTTGCCCTCCCTGAACTGGACTGTGAAGTGAAACCTGTCAGTCATGTCCGACTCTTTGTAACCCCGTGGACTGTAGTCTGCCAGGCTCCTCCGTCCATGGGACTTTTCAGGCAAGAATACTGGAGTGAGTTGCCATTTCCTTCTTCAGGGTATCTTCCTGACCCAGGGATCGAACCCAAGTCTCCCGCATTGCAGACAGACTCTACTATCTGAGCCACCAGGGAATCTGGACTGATGGGGGCTGAACCTGGGCAGTGGGTGCTGGGTGGGCTTGGAAGGGTGGACCCAGGATCTGGGGATCCCACTCAGCCTCCTTGGATCTCTCACCCCTGTGGTGCCCTCACTCCCGTAGGCATCTTCTGCTGTGGGCCCTGCTCTGTGCAGTCCATCAAGAATGGCTTGGTCTACATGAAGTACGACACACCCTTCATTTTTGCAGAGGTGAGGGCTGTGCGCCCGGTGCCTCCGTGGGCAGCCTGGGGAGACCAGGGCACTGGCGTTGGTCTTAGGTTCTCCAGTCCTGCCCCACTGCTGACCAACTACCTGTGTGACCTTGGGCAGGTCACTCATTCTATGAATCTTAGTTTCCCCAACTGTAAAAAGCCATAATAATGGCTGCCGTGCTTTCTGTGCTCAGGATCAAAAGAAATAATGGGTATGAAACTGCTTTATAAGTCATGGAGTCAGCAAGTGAATGCAAGGGATTACTGTTATTAATGCCCAGTGCACCGTGAGGAGCCTCCCAGACCAACTTCTTTCCTGCTCTCTGGCCTTGTCTGGCTCAGCTTGAAGTCTCTCAGTTTCACTCTGCCAGGAAGCTCCCAACCTTTGGATCCAGCCTTCCCTGCAGTTCCTAGGATCTGGGGAAGGCAGCTGGGGGGGTCAGGCCCACCGTCAGACCCTCTGGCTCATTCATTCCTGGTTCGCACCCCCCTAACCACCCCCCCAACAGGTGAACAGTGACAAGGTTTATTGGCAGCGACAGGATGACGGCAGCTTCAAGATCGTGTATGTGGAGGAGAAGGCCATCGGCTCACTCATCATTACGAAGGCCATTGGCTCCAACATGCGGGAGGACATCACACACATCTATAAGCACCCAGAAGGTATCAGCTCCCCGTCCGGGCCAGCTCTGGCCACAGCCAAGGGTGCCTTCCAAGCGTCGGCCCACCCAGCAGCAGCTGTAAGCTCACCCTTGACCCTCAACCCCCAGGCTCAGAAGCAGAGCGGAAGGCAGTGGAGACCGCGGCCGCCCATGGGAGCAAACCCAATGTGTACGCCACCCGGGACTCAGCGGAGGATGTGGCCGTGCAGGTGGAGGCGCAGGACGCAGTGACGGGGCGGGACCTGACGGTCTGCGTGGTGCTGACCAACCGGGGCAGCGGCCCCCGCACCGTGAAGCTGCACCTCTACCTCTCTGTTACCTTCTACACTGGCGTCACGGGGTCCGTCTTCAAGGAGAGCAAGAAGGAGGTGGTGCTGGCGCCAGGGGCCTGTAAGTGCCCCTTCCCAGCCTGTAGCACGCCCCTCCATGGCTGGGTGCCCCAGGGTCGGGTACATGGAGACCCGGGGAGGCAGGGTCTGGGGAAGCAGGCCTCGGTGACACCAGGCCTCTTCCCCTCAGCGGAGCGCGTGATCATGCCCGTGGCCTACAAGGAATACCGGCTCCACCTCGTAGACCAGGGGGCCATGCTGCTCAACGTCTCAGGCCACGTGAAGGAGAACGGGCAGGTGCTGGCCAAGCAGCACACCTTCCGTCTGCGTACCCCAGACCTCAGTCTCACGGTAGAGCAGCGGGCTGGGCTGGGGGGAGATTGGAGGGTGAGGCGCAGGGCACCAGGCTAGACGCAGTGGTGGGAGGAGGTCAGGGACCAGCCTGGGCTCTTGGGCCTCGGTTCCCTTTTCTGGAAAATCAGATCTCATTTCCCTTACCCTGGGGTGGCTTCAGCTGGGGAGTAGGTTGGAGTTTCCTCTCTGGCTTTGGGCGAGCCCTCCCCCAGAGGCAGGAATGTGGGGTCAGGGAGGTCTTCATTCTAAGGAGCTTTCCCTCCCTCTCTAGTGGGGGTGTCCAGTCCCATAAATTTGGCCCGAGGCTCTGATGATGGGGGTCTCTTTCTCTCTCAGTTACTGGGAGCAGCCGTGGTTGGCCAGGAATGCGAAGTACAAATTGTCTTCAAGAACCCGCTGCCTGTCACCCTCACCAATGTTGTCTTCCGGCTCGAGGGCTCTGGGTTGCAGAGGCCCAAGATCCTCAATGTTGGGTGAGTGCAGCCCCTCCTTCTGCCCCGGCCACTGCCCTTGCCAGCCTCCTGGCTGCATGGGTCCCACCTTTGTCCCTCTCCCGCTCAGGTCAGAACAGTAAGGTCTGTCACTTGGAGCGAGCCAGCAACACCTCCTGACTCAGTTCAACCCAGCCAGTGCTAAGAAGGCCTGCTTCAGGCAGTGCTCCTCAGTGTCCCTGACCTGCCTTGCTGGCTTGTTAGGGAGCTAAAACCTCACACAGGAATCACTAGTAATTTGTCACTACTGTCGCCCAGCACTCAAGAGTTGAGCAGGCACTTTCAGGAATGTAAGCTCATTTGGAGACCCCCCCCAATACCCTTTAAAGTACATTAGAGCTAATCATATGATGAGCTTCAGGTCTCGGCTTCACACTCATGGGCTGTGTGCTATATATATGATCTTCTCTATGCCTCAGGTTTCTTACCTGTAAAGTGAGGATAACACTAATAACTTGGCCCTGAGAATCACAGGAGACAATGCATGTAAAGCCCTCAGAGTGGTGCTGGGCACAGCTTCAGTGCTCTGCTGGTAGCTGCTCCCCCTTTGCAGATGGGGCGGCTGGTGGCCACATCTCCCAGAGTGTCTCGGCTCCTAAGGGCAGGCACCGCTCCTCCACCACAGTGAGCACCTCACACAGGCTATCAAGCTGGTTGCTGGGCTGGTGCTGTGAGCAGAGTTCCTAAGGAGAGAGCCCTGTGCCTCAGGCCCTCCTCGCACCTGCTGGGGCCTGATCCCAAGCCAGGGGAGGCTGTGCGCCCAGCCAGTGCCCAAGGTCATGTTCCTGGGCCGTGCTGCCCATCTCTGACATGGACTCACATATGCAAGAACAGGGAAAGCAGAGAAGGCCAGAGGCTGACCTTTAAGATCAGCTTTCTTGTGACAGTGGCAGGCATTTTCCTCATCCAGTAAAGAGCACCCGAGGGAAAGTGACCACACTCATGGAGGGGCTGGATGGGAAAGCAGAGGGTTCCTGACCACCCTACCCATCCCTCTCCTCACACATACAGGCTCTGCCTGGGGGTGGCCGCCACTTTCACCGACAGGCCAGAGCTGAAAAGGCTGCTATTCTGACCTTAGCCCCATTCTGGGCTCCCTGGTGATGGGACACCTCACAAAGGAATGCTCTCCTTCTGTCGCCCTAACAGGGTTTCTGGCAACTTAGAGAGCAGAGTTTGGAACTCCCAGACAGCCTGCCTGCTGGGGTCTCTCACTTGCCGCTGACAGACAGCTGGGCTCCCCTCAGCTTCCCTGCCAGATCTTTGGTTCTCTCCCCTTCCAGGGAGTAAGGCGAGGGCCACCCGCACCGAGTCCTGGAGACTCAGCCCCTCTCTTCCACTGTGGGGCTTGTGTGAGGCTCGCGCCGCTTAAAGGGCCCAGTCTCCCCACCAGCAAATGAGAGGGGTGGATGGTGGTTTCTCAAGGCAGGCCCCCGGTTGACATTCTGCGGCTCCTCCAGCTCCTGTGAGCCCAGGTGGGGCCTCCAGCAGAGGTGGGAGCCCCAAGCTGCTGATTTGGGTGTATTATAGGCTGGCCAAAATGTTCATCTGGGTTTTTCCCTAATATCTTAGAGAAAACCCCTGAAGGAACTTCTTGGCCAACCCAAGCAATTCCAAAATTGGCATTACTTCACTCTCATCTGCACATCAAAGGCTGTGGTATGGAGCCTCATTATGGCATAAGGCATGCCACCCCACCTGCTGACTGGCCACTTAATAAACATTCCAGAACTTACTCCTCCAGATGGCTGTTGTCACCACTAAAGCAGTCACCAGGGGAAGCTAGAAGTCTGCTCCAAACCCTTCTTGGGAATTTCCCCCAGAGCCTGAATCGTATCCTCTAGAATGTCCTTAGGGCGGTCTTCTAAGGGAGTGGATTTGACTTTGGGGAAACAGCCTCAAGTCATTTATTTAGAACTAAGACTGATTAATAAGGTAAATAAGTGAGCCAGGTGGATCATAATGCCCTTTTCAATCAGAAATGATCCTTGGCTGTAAAGGAGGGACAGTGACGTGGCCAGGTATGAGCGCACGCCCAAGTGGGTACTTGTGTGTGCGGTTTTAAATGGCTGTGAAGGAAAATCTGAGAGGAGCTTTTATAAATGTTCAGTGTGGTTTAACAAGAGCATACATGCTAATTTGATGGTAATACTCAAATTAGCATCAAAGACAATGCTAATTTGGATGTCTAAGTTCTGATGTCCTGTCAGGGAGTTTGTTTTATTACTGGCACTGAGTTGTGGGCACATTCCAGCGTTAGCAGCTTATGTGTTTGCCTGAAACTCTCAAACTAGGGTGCAGCCAAGGTCTCGCCTGACACTAAGATCAGGGAGAGATCTTGACATCCCTAGTTGGAACCTAGGTAACAATTTATCTTGAAAATAATCTTTTAAATAAAGGCTAGGCTCTGAAATAGTACAGTTCAATTACACGTGTGTGTGCTCAGTTGCTTCAGTTGTGTCCAACTCTTTGTGACCCTGTGGACTGAAGCCCACCAGTCCTCTCTCCATGGGGGTTCTCCAGGCAAGAATACTGGAGTGGGTTGCCATGCTCTCCTCCAGGGAATCTTCCTGACCCAGGGGTCAAACCCATGTCTCCTGAATCTTCTACATTGCAGGAAAATTCTTTACCCCTGAGCCACTGGAGAAGCCCCACAGTTCAATTATAGTATGGGTAAATAGACTTTTGAAGGCTGGTCTGAACCCAAACAACCTTTAAGCTCATATCAATGGAAAAGTGGGCACAAATTAAAAACCTAGATTTGTTACCGGACAGAGTATAGCTTGGGGCTTCCGCTGTGACTCAGTGGTCAAGAAGCCACCTGTAATGCAGGAGCTGTAGGAGATGCAAGTTCCATCCCTGGGTTGGGAAGATCCCCTGGAGGAGGGCATGGCAACCCACTCCAGTATTCTTGCCTGGAGAATCCCATGGACAGAGGAGCTTGGCGGGCTTCAGGGCATAGGGTCTCAGAGTCGGAGATGACTGAGGCAACTGAGCACGCACCCAACTGTTAAGTTGTAGACTGAATTTCAAGTTGGATATTCTGATAGGAAGTCTAGAAATTAAGTCTACAACCTATCAGGTAGGCTGTAGACATCTATCTTCCAGACTTTCCTACTTCTTGCCTTCATACAGCTTGGAGGCACCTTCAAGACCATCTGATTCCACCCCCTCATTTTATATTCACTTCCATTTTACATCAGAAAGTGAGGATGACTGGTACGTGTTCTAAACTACACAGTTAACAGGGGTAGAAGGAGCACAGAATGGTCCAGGGACATCCCTTGGCAGCAGGCTCCAAGCTAAATGTTTTGCCCCAAGGATAGCTCATCCTTGATGTTGGGGTGTTGGCTCATTCCCTTGGAGGACTGTGGTATTTGCACAAGTCTGGCCCCAGAAATGGTCCCCAAGGCAGGCTCAAGTTTAGCAGGGGCCAGAGGTAAGGGTTTCAGGCAGAGGCAGGAAAGGACAGACGCTAACAGATGTGAACAAGTGCACTATACATGCAGTCACAGTCAGTGTGTCTGCGCACATGCAGATTGCTGGAGGAGCTCAGAGAAAGGCGAGATTCATTTTCCTGAGGGTAGGGGATGCTCTCGGGAGCCCTCACTGAACAGCAGGTGTGAACTGGGTCTGAAGGCAGCCCAGGGGCAAGGCATGAAAACAGAGGTGAATTCAGGGGAGGGGTGGAGCTCACTGGGGCTGGTGGGCAGAAGGAATGTGGTGGGGGGGAATGATCGCAGGCAGGCCGGGTGAGTCAGAGTGAGCCTGTGTGTCAGGTTAGGGAGCTACAGTTTCATCTATCTCCTAAGCAACAAGGAAGTCAAGCCCTTGAAAGGCTCAGTTCACCTCTGAGTGATTGGAAAAATGAGTGGGAAAATGGGATGAGAGGCAAGGAGGGCAGTTAGAAGGCAGGTTAAATTGTAAATTCCTGGAAGGGTGATCTGGGACTAGAGGTCCGTGGGAAGGAAGAAAATAAAGATACTGAGGGTGTGTGTGTGTGTGTGTGTGTGTGTGTGTGTGTGTGTACGTGTACATCAGCATGTGTATTTCTCCCTCTCACATACACACATGAGTGTGTGTCAATTTAATTTAAAGATGCCAATTGTCTGTCCTTGGAAGGGACTCCAGTTTTGTTTTGTTTGTTTTAGGTTTTTTTTTTTTTGGAGATAACATCCTAAGAGGTGATCCTTAGCAGAGAAGAATTCCTTTTCTTTCACCTTCTTCCTTGGCAAGCCTGAAAGTATTTGGCAACACTGTGTCAAGCCCCAAAGTCTCCTTTTGAAGTTTCCTTGATCTTGAAAACCCATCTGGGGATGGAGCTGACCTGGTTGGGGCAGGAGCATTGGCGATGACAGGAGGGGGGCTGTGCTCGGTCTTCGCCCAGGTGTTTGTGAGAGCAGGGAAGGAGGAGTTCTGAATGCCAAGGAGATTTCCAGCTCTGGCAACTGGCTGGGTAGCCACTGATCAAGCTTTGTGGAGGCGGACTTGGAGTTCAGGCTGTGTCCTCCATCAGTTAGGTTAGGTCATGGGTGTAGAGATTCCAGCTGAGCCCAGAAAAGCTGGAATGGCTCCGCCTTCTGTTCCTTCCTTCCAGCTGCCCCATCAGCCCTTACTCCCCACTCCACACCCTGTCAGCCAGGCCCATGACCCTATCTCTGCCCACAGGGACATTGGGGGCAACGAGACAGTGACCCTGCGCCAGACGTTCGTACCTGTGAGACCAGGCCCCCGCCAGCTCATTGCCAGCTTGGACAGCCCACAGCTTTCCCAGGTGCACGGGGTCATCCAGGTGGACGTAGCCCCAGCCGCTGGAGGCAGGGCCTTCTCAGACACTAGAGGTGGCAGTCGCTCAGGGGAGACCATCCCCATGGCCTCTCGAGGTGGGGCTTAGCCCTGGGCCAGGAACGATGGGACTGATGTCAGATGAGCAAGGACACTGCCTCAAGACAGGGGCCTGCGGCAGAGAGGCTCCCCAGGGGCTCAGGTGGGGAGACCCGGGCCCCTGGGAGGAGCTGATCTCATTTGCACAGATGCTAGACATAGATGCTAATAAACTGTTTTTTAATGAAGCTGCTGTTCTGTCCATGTGTCAGTCTATGCCAAGCTAAGGAGTGTGGGCCCACGGCCTATCCTGGGGATGCAACTTGGCATTTCTGACATCCCTAGTTCTGAGAAGCATGGTTGACAGATCACCAATGGCACCCCTCAACAGCTCTTAATGGGGGCCGCTTGGTACCAGGACAGCCTCCAGTCCTTCCCTGGCCAGTCTCCCTCAACCTCAGGGTGCTTCTACTGACGGAAGCCCTTGTGAAGCCACCTGGGCTGAGGGGGACTGCCTCTTCCACAGCACCACCTAATGGAGAGAAGGCGCTAAATTCCTTTCTGTGGGCACACATTTGAGGTAGAAATAGGCTGGACTTCTCTGTGAACAGCAAAAGTCACTTTCCAATATTGATCTTCAAATATCCTTGTCAAAGAATTTTTACAAAAGTAATACGTGTTCAGTGTTAAGCATTAAGAAAATACAGAAAATTGTAAAGGAGAAAATAATGATAATCCTCAACTCCCACCATGTACAGAAAGTAATTTAACATTGTTTCACATGCCGCTTGTCACCACCCCCCGGCACCCTGCGCATAACTTCCTACAGAGTTAAATATTCTTTGAAAACATCATGATTAGAGACTAGGTGGTAGACTAGGCCCTCCTGGTCCCTCGGATCTCTGGCTGCCGTTCTCCCTCTCCTCGGCTGGTACTTCTTCCTCTGCTCAGACTCGGTAGTTGGGGTGACTCAGGCCTCTGCCCCAGGCTGTCATCCAGCTACACTCTGCCAAAGTGAGCTCTGCCAGCCTTGAGGTTTTAAAGACTCCCCAAGCTGTATGTGTTCCTTGAACCCCAAACTTGTATATTTACTGCCTTCTCAATATCTTTACAATGTGACTGTCCAATGTGCTTGTCTCATAGACACCCCAAGTATAACAGGTCGGAAGTCAAGACTCATGACCTCCCTCCAGCGTGTATCTTCCTGCAGCTTCCCCTACATCAGTAAATGGCATTTCCATCTTTCCAGTTTCTTGGCCCCAAACTTTTGGAGTCACGCTCGACTCCTTTCTTTCTCTCATAACCCACATTGGATCGGTCAGCAAATCTTGCTGGTTCTGTCCCCCACTCATAGGTGTTCAGCTTCTGACCACTCCTCATCTCCTCTGCAGCCACCATCCTGCTCAAGCTGCTTACCTCCCTCAGCTGGACCGTTGCACTTGCTTCCTAATCATTTCCCCACTTTGACTCTTGTCCTTTGATACCCTGTTCACACAGCAGCCAGAACGAGCAGGTGGTCCAGATCGTGCCAATCCTCTACTCAAAACCTTCCACTGCATCCCCTCAAATCAAAGTCCTTATAGTGCTCTGTGACTCTGCCCTCCCTCCGCTCCCCGTCCCAGGCTCAGTCCATCCAGCTCACTGGCCCCTTCCTACCTGGACAGTGTGAGGCACACTTCTACTCCGTGAACTCTGTGGGGCTGCACTTTGCATGAAGACTTCTTTCCCACGTGGCCCCACGGCCCCCTCGCTCTTCTCCTTCATGATTTGCTTAAGTGTCACCATCTTCTGGTCTTCTCTTCCATTCCTTAAAATTGCAACACCTTCCATGTTTGCTTTCCCCCCTTGTTCTTTACTTTTCTCCAGAGTACACGTTACCATATGATGTTCTTATACTGAATTTGTGTATCATTTGTTTATTGTCTAATTCTCTCTACCACTATTGCCCCATCCTAGTCCAAGCCACCATGCTCCATCACTTGGATCGAAGCCCTAGTTCTCCCACAAGCCTTTGCCCTTCCCTGTCTATTCTCAGCTTAGCAGCCAGGGGATGCTTTTAAATGTCTATCAGATTGTTACCAATCTGTTCACACTCCTCGGTGGCTCCTCACCTCTCACGGAATAACAGCTACGGCTGCTTCACCTTTCTTGTTGTTTCTCAAAGCCTTGACATCATGGCCTTAGGACTGACAGTTTTCCCTGCCTGGCACATCGTTCCCCTAATATCCAGGTTGCAGGTACCCTCCTTTGAAGTCTGCCCTCGAATATCACTGTCTTAATGGAACCTTTTCTGCCCATACAATTTAATTTTTTATTCTTCTCTGTGCCATATCTTCACTTCTGCATGGGCTACTCTGTAGTTGTGGTTCGAGGGAGGGCTTCTCACTGCAGTAGCTTCTCTTATTACAGAGCATGGGCTCTAAGCATGTGGGCTTCAGTAGTTGCGGATCCCAGGCTCAAGAGCACAGACAGGCTCAGGAGCTGTGGTGCACAGGCTTAGCTGCTCCAAGGGATCTTTCTGGATCAGGGATCGAACCCACAATCATCTCAATAGAACTCAATCGTTTTCTGCATTGGCAGGCAGATTCTTTACTATTGAGCCACCAGGGCAGTCCGTGGCCACACTATTTTAAATCGCAACCCACTCTTCTCACGACCGCTTTTCCTTGCTTTATTTTTCTCCATATCACTTATCTACATCCAACATATTCAATATTTTAACAATGCATTTATTTATTGTGTCTCCCCTGCCCCAACTGTAATATAAACTCCAAAAGAGCAGTGATTTTTGTCTGATTTGGCTTTTGTTATATGCTCAGAAGTTAGTGCATAGAAATACTCACTGAATACTTGCTGAGTGAAGAAGAATTTAGTACTAACCTATGGCTTGCCTGCTGGCTCAGACGGTAAAGACTCTACCTGCGGTGCAGGAGACCCAGGTTCAATCCCTGGGTTGGGAAGATCCCCTGGAAAGAAGGAAATGGCAACTCACTCCAGTATTCTTGCCTGGAAAATCCCATGGATGTAGGAGCCTGGTAGATTACAGTCCATGGGGTCACAAAGAGTTGGACACGACTGGGAGCCTTTACTTATGTACAAGAATGACTGTCTGCTTCGCAGCAACCGCTTAAGGTAGTTGGATTGTAAGTCCCCCTCTACAGATGAAGAAACTGAGGCAAGGGGCTAGGAGATCTGTCAAAAATCATTGAGTAGTCTAGAATAGGATGAGAACCTGGGCAGTCTGGCTCCACAGCCTGTGTTTTATCTAAGACTGAAAGTGGCCCCACAGAGTTCTTAATTTCACCCTCAAACTCTTCTTCCCCTAGTTTTCCTATCTCATTGTTACTATGATCATCTAGTTGTTCCAGCTAAAAACCTACAAATCACCCTTGATTCCTCCCTATTCTCTCCTCCAAGGTTCACTCCACCAGGATTTCTTATCAGTTCTACGTCCAAAATACATCTGAACCTGTCCTCTCCACTTACACTGTCACTGTGCTCTTTCCCTACGGAACTGCCATAGCCTCCTGATATGTTTCTACTCTTGCTTCTGAATAATCCAATTTCTACACAGCCAGTGAGCTTTCTAAGCTCTAAATTAAACCCTGGCACTCTTCTGCTTAAAACCAGACAGGGCTGGCACTAAACCCAAGTTCATTTGTTTGCTGCTTGAAAGCCAATACTTGAGGGACACGTGTTGGTGGGAAGGGACTAGCTGCATTATTCAGGAGGACATCAACCTGGGAAGATGGCGGACTAATGTCCCCAAACCATCTCCAAGTTGCCAGTTACGGGACAGAGGGTTTTAAAGTGGAGTTTCAGGGGTGTTTGAGATGGGGCCATGTCCAGAAGAGCATAGTCAGCTCCAATAATAATAATAAACTGGTCACGTGGTGTTCTGGTCAGCACCATCTAGAAGGGTTTATGTGCATTTAGTCTTCTACTCCAGGGTTGGTCTGCTCCCATATTCTTAAGGCCAGTTCCTGGGTCTTAAGCAAGCAAGATTACTTGTCTCCCACTCAGCTACTCATTATCTAAAAGCTCTAGGACATGCCAGGGTCAGTAGGGAACGAAGATGCAGATAAGTTTTAAAATCTGTGCTGCCGGAGCAGCTTATGTTACAGCTACACTCCCAGTGCCTTCCCAGCACCCTTGGAACCGTGCAAAGTGCTACCCTCATCTACTTGGCCTTGCAGCCTTCTCTAACTTCAACTCCACCACTTGCCCCTGGCCATGCTGCCTCAGCCCCACTGTCCTTCTGCTTCTCAAATTCACCAACCTTCTACCTAAGCCTTGGCACCTGTTCTTCCTTCTGGAGGAACACTCTTCCCCATGGCACGGCTGCCCCTCATTCTTCACCTCCCTCAAAAGAGAGGGGATATAGGTATACCTATGGCTGATTCATGTTGAGGTTTGATAGAAAACAACAAAATTCTGCAAAGCAATTATCCTTTAATTAAAAAAAAAAGATGTCACCTCCCCATAGAACTCTTTTCCAGTAGGACTTAGTTTATCTATTATACATGCTAGTTTGCATCTGCTAACCCCCAAATCTCAGTCCATCCCTCCCGTCCCCTCCAAAAAATTTTTGCTATTCTAAATAGAGCTGTAATAAATATCCTTGTACAAGAAAATAAATCTCTGGGCTCATTTTAAATTATTTCCTTAAGATAACCCCCAGAGTGAGAATTATTATGCAAACAAGATTGAACACATTTAAGGTGGTTCGATACACTTTATTAGTTTCCAGAAAGGTTGAGCAGTAATACATTAGTATCTCTTTTTATTGAACTTGGGGGAAAATGTGAGAGCTTAAGGTTTCTAACAACTTTGTAACTTGCTTCACATTTATTCACTTTATCCTGGTCCTCTGCATGTATCAGAGTTCAAAAATGCTTGAAATCCTCAAAAAGAAAAACAAAAACAACCACAAAAAAACAGGAAGGCAATGCTATTTTCCAAACAGCTAGAGGGAAAGAAACAAATATATGTTGAGCTCCTACTATGAGTTAAGCTCAAACTGGGTGCTTTATGGGGATCATCTCCTTTAATTTTCTAGGGGTGAGCATCAGAATCCCTATTGTCCCAGATTCATTTGTTCTTATGCCTCTGGCTCCCCTCCCACTAGAACAGATGGGCAAGGACCTTATCTCTCTTACTCACACTGATTCATAGCCTGTGACATACTAGGTGTTCATTAAATATCTGTTGAATGGAAAATGAACTAAATTGGAGGGTGATGGGGCGTCTGGAGGCTTAGGAGTGCAGTGGGGGACTATGTTTTGGAGCATTTGTGGGAAGAATACATGAGGGATAACTAGTCCAGCTCTGGGAAGAGATAATTGGGTACTCAGGGAGAGCTGAGTAATGACCAGCTGAGCAAAACTCTTACTGGGATTGTACCTCAGCAAAAGTACTAGGGAAACCTATTTAATACCATTTACATTTTTTATGATTATTTCCTTTACATCATCCTTTATATAACAGAGTGCCTTTCTTAAAAAATTAAAGATGTATTCTTAGTTTTGGTTTAAAGAAATTCACTAGAAGATTCCTTGGTAGCTCAGTGGTAAAGAATCCACCTGCCAATGCAGGAGACACAGGTTCAATTCCTGACCCAGGAAGATCCCACATGCCTTGGAGCAACTAAGCTCATGAACCACAACTACTGACCCTGAGCTCTAGAGCCAGTACTCCACAACAAGAAAAGTCATGGCAATGAGAAGCCCTAACACCACAACTAAAGTGTAGCCCCTGTTCGCCACAACTAGAGAAAGTCCACACATAGCAATGAAGATGCAGTACAGCCAAAAATAAAATTAAAAAAAAAAATTAAAAAGAAATCCGCTAGAGTTGCTGAGGGAGGCTTGGGAAGATGACTATGAGGGGTTTTGTGGAAGTAGTCATCACATGGGCCACAGAAGATGAAAGTCAAGTCCAAGAGGCAAGGACAAAGGAATCATCCAGTATGTGCAAGGCACAAAATATGAGACAACTCAGTATATCTTGAAATGCAAGCAGTTTGAAGAGGATTGGCTTATAGGTGTATGATAAGTGCAAAGTGGCAAGGAATGTGTTAGAAAAGGTAAATTTATCCAGATCATTAAAAATCTTTTTGCCATATTTTGAAGCTTGGATTTCCTTTTGAAAATAAGGGGGAGCTTTCAGTTAGGGATGATGTGATCAATTTTGCATTTCACCGGATTTATGATGAAAGCAACATGGAAAAGAAATTAGGAGTTGGGCTGGAGGTGGGAAGACTAGTCTTCTCAATGTGAGAGACAGGGAAACTGAAATAAGATACAAACTGTGAGCATGAAAAAAAGAGGAGTAAGTTTGAAGGTTCCATTAGAAGTAGAATTGATTAGACTTGGTGCGGGATTAGATTTGGAGAACATAGAAGACAAACTTAAGGGCAATGGTCTTGTTTTCTGGGTCACGGGTAAAGAAACATGTCATGCACAGAAATATAGAGGCCAGGAGAAAGAACAGAATTTAAAATAGAAGATAATTTTCAGTTTTCAGTCTGGAATATAAGGAGCTTAGAAGTTCTTCTCACTTCTGTCCTTGCAAGAAGGATGAACAGAAAATCAAAAACCAAGAGAAAATCTTGAACGAAGCCTGAGGAGTAGAAGTGGGTACATCTTACCTGTAGAGGAGCAAGGATAAGTATTACATTGGGGGAATTTCCTGGGGGTCCAGTCATTGGACTACTTGCTTTCACTGTAAGGGCCAGGTTCAATCCCTGGTTGGGGAACTAAGACCCCGCAACCCATGCGGGGCAGCCAAAATAATAATAATAATTAAATCGGACTTCTTCAGAAATCATGGAAGAAGAGAGGACAGTAAAATGTCTAAAGTGTTGGAGGAAAAAAAGTCCATCAACCTAGACTACTGTATCCAACAAGATTATCTCTCAAAAGTGAACGAGTAAAAAAAAAAAAAAGTGAACGAGTAACACTTTTTCAGGCAAACAAAAATTGCGGGAGTTTGCAGCCAGAAAACCTGACTTGCAAGATATGCTCAAAGAAATTCTTTAGAAAAGAAGGAAAACGACATGGGTCAGAAACTCAGATCTACATAAAGGCAGAACTTCAGGGAAAAAAAAATAAAGGTAAAATAAAAAGGAAGGTAACTAGAATCTCATAGATGTCTGATTTGAGTACTTTGGAACTCCCAGCTAGATGTCCCGCGGGCAGTCGAATGCATGGCTCTGCACATTAGACTGATCTCAGGTGGAGACAGGGAGGAGTATGGGGCCATTATCTCTAAGAAAGGAGATGGCCCGTGGAAAGGGTAGTTTCACTAAATCCCTGTAAGGCAGCCAGAGCAGATAATTAATTCAGAAAACAAAGAATACACACTGTGTGTCAAGGTTCTGTCCCTGGCAACGAAAATAGGGAGACCCCAGGAAGGGTGTCAAGGAGAAAGACATGTTATATGAAGGGGCTGACTGGAGTAAGCGCACGACAGAATTCGAAAAGGGAGATCTATGTAATATTTTTAGCACTACAGGCCTTTAAATAGTGTATCAAACACAGAAAGACACAAAAAATTACCTACAGTCTCACCATCTAGAAAAAAGTTAACAATTAGACGTATTTTTTCAAACTTTGTATTTTATTTTTTAACGGCGGGCGCCCTCTCCTGCTCTGTAAAAAGAGCCGAACTCTACAGGAAGCCGCGCATCGCCCGGGGAAGGCTTTGCAGACGCTGGTATAAGCGCTGGGATTTCAGGAACGGATCTGAGAAGCTGAAGACGATGAAGAGGGAAAGTGGCACGAGCCTCCCTTTACAGACTAAAAAGTCAAGTCTTCAAAGAAGGAAGCGCTTTCTCTGCAGGCTCCCCGAAATAATGCACCGGTTGGGGGCGGAGCCCAGATCCGCGAGCCCCTCCACCCTGAAGCTGCCGGAAGTGCGGGGAAGCGGGGGCGGGGACCAGCAGCGGCGCCGGATCTGCCCGGGCGTGGCCTTGTGACGCGACGTCTCGTATCCCCTCTCTGACAGCCCATTGGTTCGCCACTACCACACTTTTCCCGGGTAGGAGAACTGGTCGCAGAGCCGGAAGCGGGGTTTGAGACAGCAGCGGCGTTTCGGGCAGAGCGATCTAGTGCCAGTGGAGCTGGCCAGCTTCTCCATTCGGGCTCCATCCCGAGTTGGAGGGAGACCCCAGAATTCTGGTGGCCCTTGGGAGGCGCAGAGTCGCATAGGCAAGGATCCATTGCAGACTGAAATAGCGGAGCCTGTGAGGGCCACCGGAAGCCCCGCCCCTGGGAGGAGTCGGGAAGCGGCGCCGACGAGGTAGGAACCCAAAGAGACGGCCCCTGGGGTGGAGTCCGCCGGCCATGGCCACACCCCCGGGGGCCGGTCCTGCTGCTCTTCGCTTTGTAGCTGCTGCCAGCTGGCAAGTCATTCGCGGACGCTGCGTGGAGCATTTTCCCCGAGTACTGGAGTTTCTGCGATACCTGCGTTCTGCTGCCCCTGGCTTGGTTCGCTACCGGCATCATGAACGCCTGTGTATGGGCCTAAAGGCCAAGGTATTGGAGCCAATAGGACCTGGTAGAGGGGATAGGGGATGGAACCGGTAGGAAAAGGGCAGTTTGCTCCGACGTGGGCATTCTGAGCTCAGTACCCTCCACAGTTGGTGGTGGAGCTCATCCTGCAGGGCCGGCCTTGGGCCCAGGTTCTAAATGCCCTGCATCACCACTTCCCAGAGTCTGGACCTGTAGTGCGGGACCCCAAAATCGTGAGTAACCCTTGAAGCAAGCCCTACCCCAGTTAACACCTGATGCAGCAAAGTTGCTCCTCTCCCTGGTCACTGGATCCTGGTGCCCCTAACCTGCTTGCCTTCCTTATCCTCGACAGACAAAGCAGGATCTGAGGAAGATCTTGGAGGCTCAGGAAACCTTTTGCCAGCAGGTGAAGCAGCTGGCAGAAGCCCCTGTTGATTTGGCTTCGAAGCTGCAGGTGGGACTGGCTGCTTTGGAAGCAGTGGTGTAGCTGTTAGCTCTAGGCCTCTCTGACCTGCTGCTTTTCCTCCTGCAGGAACTTGAACAAGAGTATGGGGAAACTTTTCTGGCTGCCATGGAAAAACTGTTTTTTGAATATTTGTGTCAGCTGGAAAAAGCACTGCCTACGCTACAGGCACAGCAGGTTTTGTTGGGGCAAAACACATAAGGGCAGAATGCTGGGGTGGTGGGTGGGGTTGTAACAAGGCCTGTGGTCTTCATGCCTCTCTCTGCCCGCAGCTTCAGGATGTGCTGAGTTGGATGCGGCCTGGAGTTTCTATTACTACTTCTTTTGTCTTGAGCCAATATGGCGTTGACATGGGGTGGCCACTTCCAGGTACCAAGACCATGTAGGAGAACTAAGAATTTGGGGGGTGGAGTGTTTAGCTTGAGACCTTTTGAGACAGACCACTGGAAGGGTTACACGGGCCTGAGGTATAAGAAACCAAACTGAGTGGATGTGTTAGAATTTTAGCTTTTTAAGGAGCCTTGTTTTCTTTTTTCAGAATGCTCTGCTACTGATTCAGTGAACACGACAGAGCCCTCAGAGCAGAGTCCTCCTCAGCAACCAAGACCAGCACTCCACGACCCTCTGCCAAAAGCCTCGCCTGGCCCACTGCTTCCTCAGGGACCAGCCTCAAGGAAGCATCCGGAACCTCTGACTGGCCACCATTTCAATCTGGCCCCTCTAGGCCGGCGAAGAATCCAGTCCCAGTGGGCACCCACTAGCAGAGGCCATAAGGAACGCCCCACAGTTATGCTGCTCCCCTTTAGGGATGTGGGTTCACCAGCCCAGGTCATATCTAAGCCTAGGAAGAGCAAAGATGGCACACACACAGCAGATCCAGCAGGTGCTGTGGGCACGAGAGCAGCCTCGACCGGGAAGTCTAGGAGTCCATCCAAGACCCTGGGAGGAAGAACTCTGAAGGAGAATCCAATTGACTCATCTGCCTCTGAGCAAAAGGAGTGAGTAGAACAACTGCGTCTTCCTACTAGCAGCACATACCCTGCCTGCTTTCCTTTTACCCTGTCTTTGCTTGCTCTCACCTCAGGAATTGCCACATCGACTGTCACATGGAACCACTAAGATTGTCATCATCACCTCCTAGGAAGTCAGGTAGGTATCCTGAGTCAGAACCAGATCAAACAGCCTTCTCTCCTGGGGACTCCTGAGGATCTGTGTTCACTGAGGAGAGTACCTGGACTCTGCTTTCCTCCCTACAGTGTGTCCTCCATCTCTGTACAGCTCTGACATTACCATAGGGGACCTGGTTCTGGACTCTGACGAGGAAGAAGACAGCCAGAGGGAAGGAAGGGTGAGTAGGAAAGCTGGGAAGGGGATGGATGGGCAGAACAAAACAGAAAGTGACATGCTCTAGGATATGGAGGGCTCAGGGCACGTTTCAATGATGATAGGATCTCCCTGCTCCCTTCTCTGCAGGAATCTCTGGAAAACTATCAGAAGACAAAGTTTGACACCCTGATCCCCACCTTCTGTGAATACCTACCCTCTTCTGGCCTCAGCACTGTGTCTATCCCCTTCCCTGACTATACAGACAGTTCTAGACTCCTGTGATAAGACTGGAATGCCCACGGACATTCTGCCTGTCTCCTTTCTCTCATACAGTTTAGTGGGGATAAAGTGGAAGCCTGGGCTTGGGTTGCCTGACTACAATGCTGAAGTTACTTTGTAATGGCTTGGTAATTAAATTTTGGATTTGTTAAAACACTGTCTTGGTGCAAGGAAGGGGACTGAAGCCTTCTCTAAGGTCACTGTAGGTCATTCTTTAGAAACACAACCAGCCTCTCTGGTGCTGGAAGCAGATCCTTTTGCCATTTTACTTCCCTTGGAGAGTGTTGTTCAGACATGCCCAATTACCAGGGCTGAGAGCCTGGAAGAAAAATTTCCTTTTGCTGTTCTGAAAATACTCTGGTCTGATGCCAGAGTAAAATTCTGGCATGTAAATTCTCATGCTGCCAGGTTCTTTGGGGGTAGTGGCTCTAGAATGGAGATATTTCATGGGAAGGTTACTCACTGTCCCGGACTCCACTGGGTCAGTGCTAACTCCTCCACTTGCCCTGGGGTAGCACCCAGATGCCAGCCTTATGCAGAAAACTCCAGAATCTCAAAGTCATTGGGATCTCTCTTTATTGAGGTATTTAAAGTATATAAACACTTTCACACTTTGTAGATATTCAAAGGTTAATCAGATTTAATGAATCTGATTAACAAAACATGATTCTAAAAGCCTACCTCTATCAGAACCAAGGCCATATAAAACATTTATGTATGAATCAGCCTCTCTTCTTTTTAATCATCCTCAGAATGCTGGGTCCCCAGATTCCCGCTTGATTCTCTCAACTTCCTTTTCTCAGCCTGCCTGCCTTGCTTCTTCCCCACTGAGTGCCCTCGGCATTTTGCATGTGCAGATAGAGAAGTATCAAATTACTGCAGGAGCCCTCAGGAGAAGATAGGAAGTGACCAAGTAATAGCCTGAGTGGCTGGGCTGAGAGAGGGGCCCACTTGGGAGCCCTGTGGTGGGTGCTAGAGCCTTGGGAAGGCAGAACTGCTCAGGTCTAGCTCTCGTCACTGAAGATCGGATTCACCTGCTGGGTGACACGGATGAAGGTAGTTCTCCGGCTCAGCTCCTTCAGCTTAGCTGCTCCCACGTAAGTGCAGGTGGAGCGGATGCCTCCAAGAATGTCTCGGATGGTATGTTCCACATCCCCTTTAAAGGGCACTTCCACGGTCTTTCCCTCTGAGGCCCTTAGAAGAAGAAAAGCTCTCTGACCTTTTCTTGCTGGATTCCTTGCCCTGGTCTCCAGCATTTAGTCCTTCCCTGTAGAACTATTCCATCCACCTCCCAGCACCCTTCACCTGCCATCACCCTTCTTGGAAAGTCATGCTTTCCAAGAACCCCTGGCCTCTGGCCACCACACCTACCTGTACTCAGCCACACCCCCGGCATACTTCTTCATGGCCATTTCGGAACTCATGCCGTAGAAGAGCTTGTACTTCCTGCCATTCCTCTCGATGAGCTCACCACCTGACTCACTGTGCCCAGCCAGCATGCCGCCCAGCATCACGAAGTCAGCCCCTGCCCCTGCCAGCACCAGCGAGAGGGTAAGAGATGAAACTGGCCCAGGTGCCCAAACTGTCACCCTCAGAAGCAACTCACACTAAGTTTTTAGGCCTGACAATGATTCTGGCATCTTCCTGATTTTGTTTCCTTAGCTGGCCCATAACCCAAGCGCAGAGGCCTGCTCTGCCCTGACTTCTATTCCTCAGTAGGTCTGACTTTTCCAAGAATTTCAAAAGGAGTCTCTGCCAAGCTTCTGCTCCCTGCTTCTTGTTGCTTTTGCCACCTGGTCACCTCTTTTTACTGTGCCCAGCCAAACAAGACTCACTTCAAGTGTCCCAAGAGCAAAGGTCTCCAACTTCAGTGAGCTGGGCAAGTATAGATCCACAGCCCTACTCCCCAGAGCTAGAGCCTGTGGATGCAGTGTGGGGCTCGGACCTCTACACCATCCAGCAGTCCAGGGGATGGTGCAGATGGTCCTGGCCCACATTTAGAAAGTCTGTATCAGAGTTTCAGGATGTCCCCTGCTGGCCTGCCCCAGGTGACACCATAGTCTTCTGGGTCCTTAGTCATATTATAAAAGAACAGTTTTCTTGGACTTCCCTAGCCTGATCCTAGACCCTCAAATGTGACTCACTCTCTTCTACAGGATCCTCCTTATGTGCCCTCCTTACCGAAAGCCTTGGCCACATCCCCAGGACAGCTGCAGCCTCCATCCTGCAAAGTAAGAAGCACTGTGAAGAGACAGCATGGATGCCCCAAGCCCTTTAGGAGATCCCAGAGGCCCAGCTCAGCGCTGACAGAGACCCAGGAACCCTGATCCACTCTCTACCAGAGTCTCCAGACGTGGGTGAGAGCCCAGATGTTGGGCAGCTCCATGCCCTCCCTGCCCTTGACCTTACTGAGATGATGTGGCCTTTGAGGCCGTGAGCGGCATCCGCACACTCCATCACTGCACTTAGCTGTGGATACCCCACTCCGGTTTTCTTCCGGGTGGTACACACGGAGCCTGAGAATAATGTGACAAGAATGAGGATGAAGTTCTCCACAGGTATCTGCCACTGGAAAGGTGGCCAGTGGCCCCCTGAACCAGCTTACCTGGTCCAATTCCCACTTTGATGATGTCAGCCCCAGAGAGGATCAGCTCTTCCACCATTTCTCCTGTTACCACATTCCCTGCCTGGGACAGAACCATGAAAACAGCATTCTCAGGGTCAGAAAGAGGAGGTCATGTGCTTCCAACATTATTACAAAGAAGAGTCCCTGGGTTCCCCTTTTAGATGAGTCACTTCAAAGGACCCTGCTTCCAAAGCTGAGGTAAGGGGGTAAATGGCCAGTGCCACTGTTGTATTAGGTAAAGTGGGGGTCCAACTGGAATAAGCTCACACCGGATTTACAGTAGATTTATCTCTCCCTCCCCACAGGACACCCAAACATATCCTGTGCTTAAGTTGTTATGTCATGAAACCTCTCTGGCTTCAGGGGCAGTGGGAGGACATGGTAATGTAGGCTAAGTACCCACCTACCCAATTGTATTTGCTTTTGATGAACAGGACAGAGAGACCCCATAATGCTGTGAAGAAAACAAGGACTTGTCATCACTCCCTTGAGCTTGTAAAAAAAATAAAACTGCATTTCACGCAACCCCTTTAATGTGACTGTAGTGTCTGTCCATGTCTTTGGGCAGGTGTGTATGTGCCAGAGATATGTGCAATGCGTAAGTGTTCCATTGTGGTTTGGTGAGTGACACTGGGTACTGGATTTACAAGACCATGTATCAAGGGTCAGAGAAAACATCACTGGCCAGTAAACAAACATCTAAAACGGGGAACTGTGGATAACCACCCAGTGACATGATTAAGTGGACTAGGAAATGCAGTAGAGAAAGAAACTGTTATAACAAAATAGAGTGGGAGGACGGAGAGGAATGGACCCACTAGAGGGTAACAGAGACATACCATGATGGTGTGTTCAGGGAAGCGTTTCCGCACATCCTTCACAAATTCAACAAAGTGTTCAGAGTAGCCATTGGCCACGTCCAGGCATACATACTTAACCTGGGGAATAGCATTCAGGATCTGTTCCAGCTGCTCAAAATCCGAAGAGCCTGTGCCTGAGCTGGCAGCCAGATGCTGTGAGAGAAACAGGCCCATGAGCATGTCAGAGACAACATGGCTGTTTATCCAACAGGAGTGGGGAGATCAGGGTTGGAAGCCAACCAAGAAGGATTCTCGGAAGACTGGGCTAAGGAAGGGATCAGGGGAAGATCAGTTTTACCTCAAGACAGTCAGGATTTTGGCTAGCAAACTCTTTCCACTGCTCGAGGCTGTAATGTTTATGGACAGCAGTGAAGAGGGAGAACTGGGGAAAAGAAAGAGCCGTTAAAAAGGAAAGAACTTTGTTAGAATCTCTTTCGCTGGAAATAGACCTTTATATTATCCTATCTGAGGGACAAAAGGACTGAAGTCTGGAAAAAGCAACTTGAAGATGTCAGTGGTTGAGCTGAGACCTCAGTTCCACCGTTATTCTCCCTACAAACGCAATCGGGCTTTTCCACATAAGCTACTATTTGCCTGACACTCCCATCAAAGCACTATGTCATCTGGATCGGCTTTCACCTGCCAGTGCATGTAGTGCTTCTGACTTAACAGGTGACAAGGACAAGCTGCTGGTGCAGTGGGATAAGCAGCAGACAAGAGAGAACCACGAAAAGGCTGAACAGAGACAGTGTCTGCCTGCACTGACTCAGCTCCTCCTCCTATGACAACCTAGTACAGAACTAACCTATTTTTGGTATTTTCTGGTCCATTTATCAGCAGTAATTCAGTGACCCTAAATGCTCACAAAATCAAAAAAGGTAAAGCCTTAAGGTTAACAGCCAATAAGGTACTACACTTTCTCCACCTCCGCTAAAGTAATGGACAAAAGGGACTTTCCCAGTGGTCCAGTGGTTAAAACTCACTTCCCATGCAGAGGGTGTGGATTCCATCCCTGGTCCCACATGCTGCGACACATGGCACCCCCCTCCCGCAGCAAAAAAAAAGGACAGATTTTTTTTAAGTCATGGACCAACCTGAAAAGTCTGTTTCATTCAGCCTATTTCAGCTAACCAAGGACAAGGCTAGAATGACTCATCAGATTTATGTTCCTTAGTTCAAAAAATTGCAGACAACATCCCAATACTCTGAGAAAGGCATTCAAAGGCCACTGTGAATGCTGGTGTTTGTGCTTTAAAAGTGCAGACATACAAATAAACAAGACAGCAGTTGAAAAAGCACAAATCTTGCAACTGATAAGAGATCCGAAGGAGTCACGCATTAGCCAGCAGTAAGGAAGTGCAAATGCTATACTCACTCAGAGATCATCAACACTACCCAGCCAAAGCTGCTACTGAATTCTGCTTTCTGAGCAACACTCTGCCACCAACAAAGAAAAATAAACAAAAATCACTCTAGGAAGTCATCACACCTGGGACATATCTTAGCATATGGTGGCATGATGAATACATCCAATTACATACCAAGCTAGAGATCTAGAAAAAAGTCCTTGCTTGCACCCAACCTTTTAATTATTCCTGAGACTTGCCTGTATCTCTAAAATCTGACTTCTTCAGCATTCATCAGCAGAAACAAAAAGCCAGTCTCAACATAAAGCATCAAGACAGTCCCAGCAAGGTCCATACATTGTAGGCCATCTGTTAACACTGAAGTCAGATTCACCATTCCATAACTCTACTGGATAGGCCGAGTGGACAACGGGCAACAGCGGGATTGCTAAGCAGATAGTGAATGCAACAGTAATATGGTACTAAAGCGGCATAACTCTGAACCTCAGAGAAATGACAGCAGACATTCCAGAAAGACTTACAGCAATCAGAAACAGAGAAAGGGAGATGAAGTCCTTAAGAATAACAGAGCCACAAGCAGCAGCAGAATCCATCAACCAGGGCTACATGGATTAACCAGAAGAGTGTGTATTTCCTCAGGATACGCAAAGTAACTATCTACTTTCTCAGCTACAAGTACAGGAGCAAGTAATATAACTGACAGGAGAAGCATCTTCCATTTTGAAAACAAGCAATAACCTGTATAAGAAAAACATTACATTTTGGGCACATCCCAGAACACCCAGGAACCTAGGACTTAAAAGGAAGATTTAAAAAAAAAAAAAAAATAGCAGGCATGAAAGAAACTAAATTTCTTCTCTCTAGGATTTTCTAGTTGGGGATTTTTGAATGCTCAAACTATATTTAGTTTCTAGACTAAAACAGTGAATGGTGAGTATTCTAACAGTAGTGTAAAGAGAGATGCATGTGGTTTGTAGAGGGTGATCTGGGTAGTGGGGAAAATTGGCAGGATGTTTAAAATGCTGGACAGGAGAAAAGGGAAGTTTCTGTTAAAATGAGTGCAAAACTTAGCTTTGAATCTCCATAAGTCAGATGGTCATTTAAAGTTATCAGATAAAGAGGCCTTAGTACTATTGCAGAAAGCAGTAAATCAAGCATCCTACCAGTTAATTGCCAGAGCTGACCTGGGATGGGAGTGGGGATGCAGATACCTCTGCAGTCAGCCCACAAAACACCATGAGGGAAGTCCTACCTTACAGAGGACCTTGGCCATCTCAAAGGTGCCCACAGTATCCATATTGGCAGCAATAATGGGGATCCCAGTGTACATCTGCTTTGAGTTCCGAAATGCAAAGGATCTTGTGAGATCCACCTGCAGATGCGAACAGGAAACTGAGCGGTTCACTCATCCAAACACAAGTACTGCAGGAGGGCAAAAGCCAGGAATCTTTCCCAGTTCAGGCCCTCCAAGGAACTTGGGATCAAGAAAGAGCAACTAGGAAAGCAGGCTCACCTCACTTCGAGACTTAAGGGTACTGCGTTTGGGCCTCAACAGGACATCCTTGAAATCCAGTTTGACGTCGTTGTCGATGTGAGGCATGGCTGGGACCTCAAGATAGCAATGAATCTGAAGGTTGGAAGGTAGGAAAATTCTGAGAGAGGGTAGCTGCGTCAACTTCCCTTTAGGTCTTAATGCTCTGTTAGGGCTGGGGGGCTTATCTCTCTCCTAGCTTAAACCGTGGAAAGTCTGGGCATTGACTGAGGTACAATCCCTGAAAAATGTCACTTCAGACCCAAGCGGTTTCAGTTACTCTCGGTGTCTTCAACAAGTAGTACTATTTGTCGGGGAGAACTTGGATGGAGTCGTGAGTGACCCTAAAATGGTGCATTCTTTACCCCACCACTCTCTTTTCTGCCACCCTTACAAAGACCAATCTGGGGTAAGGGGCAGATTTGGGAGCGAGGAGTGGTGGGTTTCTCATAAACCAGCTTCCGGGATAGGGGTACTCACTTCCTGTCGCCGTGATCCAGTTGGCAGTTGACCGACGCTTCTCTCGCTTAACCACAGCCTCGCGCAGCCCCGCTGAGCCTTGTGGGATAGCAGGCTGGGCTAATTAGCCGCAGAGACTAGCAACCGGGGAATTCCAGCTTTGGGGGGGCAGCGTGCAAGGCCTTCTGGGTAACAGAGTTCACACACTGAGGATGCCGTCGGGTCCGAGGAACAGGGGACTACAACTCCCAGAGTGGGACGCGCGGAGCTGCCCCCTGGAATGATGGGAGGAGTAGTTCGTTCCTCGCCCGCTTATTACTAGCCCCAACTCACTGGGGACTCTCAGAATTGTCATCTCTGCTGTGACTAAGCTGGTTGCCTTTTTACTTACTTTTTTCCCCTTTCACTACGCCACCGAAACGAAACGCAGAAATATTCCTGAGCCTTTCCGGAACCCCTTGGAAAGAAGGGGGTTGGGGAGCGCGAGGCAGGGGTGGAGCCTGGCAGTGACCCGGAAGCAGAAGTGATTCCTACAGGCGGAGTGCTGGGAAGAGGCACCGGTGACCGCAGCGGCAGAAGCAGCAGTTTATCTGTGTGCAGCCCCAAACTGAGAAGAAGATGCTAATTAAAGTGAAGGTGGGAGCACCACCAGCCTTGCCAAGACTCAGTGGTACTGGGCTGGCCGCTGTGCCCTAAGGGAGAAACCGGGAAGGAGAACCACGCCTTTCCCGAGCCTGGAGGGGGTTGACAGCTTCGGGGCTCCGCGCGAGGGGTGCCGGGAGGTAGGGGGGAGGCCCGAGAGGACTTTGAGAGCAGGGGGCGGGCCCCGCCAGGGGTCTCTTCCTTACCTGCTTTTACTCCAGGGCCGCCTTAGTCCGAAGTCTCGCTGTTTGTATGCACCCCCGCGGTCATAGAGAAGGCCTAGCAGCATCTTGGCCTCCTTATCTCTCGGTTTCTTGGAATAAGCGCTATTTTCCATCCTTCATCCCCAAGTTACCCGCTTCTTCCAGCCCCTAAGGTAGGCCACTCCGAGCACAGCACAAAAGCGTTAGCCTAGGGAACTGGGGCCTCCCAGAAACTAGACTATAAGCCTTGGCTAGTTGTTGCCAAGACGTAATATCTTAGCCTTCCTTCAGGAGCCAAAGGTGGGAGCGTGTACAGTCAGCACTTGCCTTTCTGAGCCAGCATCCTTGACTAGCCTCACTTCTTGACTGAGGCAGGTTAGTTATCAGTGCCCTAGTACGCGATCTCCATCCCGCCTCCCATGGTTCCTCAGTAATTCCCAACCCTCATTAGCCCTACCTGCAATTTCCTCCTTTGTGCCTTAACTCGGAGGAACAAAAACTAACAATTGGTGCAGTGCAACGTTAAAGTTTTTTTAACTGCTAAGTAAGTCAGTCGTTACTGCATCTGCTTCTTAGTGTATTTACCATGCATAATAGCCATTAACTTCTTCAACCGTTCTGAACTAAGGATTGAGGCCAAGCAACATTTTAAAGGTCATTGTTTTTTAAAATTTGAATAATGACTTATAGCGTATAGCTCAGTCGGTAAAGAATCCACCTGCAATGCAGGAGACTTGGGTTCGATTCCTGGCTCAGGAAGATAGATCCCCTGGAGAAGGAAATGGCAACCCACTGCAGTATTCTTGCCTGGAGAACCCCATGGACAGAGGAGCTTGGCAGGCTACAGTCCATGGGGTCGCAAGAGTTGGACATGACTTAGCAACTAAACCACATATTTTCATTTTTTTTGGATAAGAACCAAGGAATGGATTACTGGGTCATGTATAACTTTAAAAGAAACTGCCAAACAGTTCTCCAAAATGTGGTACCGTTTTATATCCTCACCTGCAGTGAGTAAGCATTCTAGCTGCCCTGCACCCATCTTTATTGTAGCTGTTACAGTGGGTGTGAAATGTTATCTCAGTCAGGTTTAAATTAATCACTGTTGGTCTTCCCTCATGACAGCACTTTGTCACCGCACCTTGTATTTGGACAATAATAATCAGTATGGCATTTCCTTGTATGTTGGTTTGTTTTATTAATTGTATGTCTCATTGTCTCTTGATTGTAAATCTTCACTTGAAAAAGATTGTTGACAGAGGCTGAGTCACTTAATTTCTTTGTATCTCCTCCAGTGCTCAGAGCAGAATGTTAAGCTTAGGTTCATCATGGACCAGTTGAATACCATTGGATATATTCCCAGGTCACAATGATCAGATTTGAGGGAAGAAACCCAGTATGACATGATCTTTTAAAATTGTTCAGTTTTAAACAGTTTTAATTTATGGACAATTTCAAACATATACAACAGCAAAGAGAAGGAATAACGCACCCTGTGTTGTTTGGTCACTGAGTCATGTCCACCTCTTTTGTGATCCTGTGGACCGTAGTCCACCAGGCTCCTGTAGGTCCAGGGATTTCCTAGTCAAGAGTACTGGAGTGTGCTGCCATTTGCTTCTCCAGACATCTCCCCAACCCAAGGATTGGACCCAGGGATCGAACCCACGTCTCCTGCATTGGCAGGCGGATTCCTTACCACTGAGCCACCAGGGAAGCCCAAAGCACCCTATACACAGCTTCAAAACTATCATCTCATGGCCGATCCTATTTTATTTATACTCACCACTTTTCTTACTTGATATTTTAAGAAGCAGATCCCAGATAGCCTAGCATATATTATTTGTACATATTTCAGTATTTTTCTGTAAAACAATTTTTTTCCTAACATAACCGTAATTATTACACCTAAAAAATCAATGATAACTTCTTACTATCATTGTCTTATTTATTTTTTACAATTTGTTTGAATCTGGATCCAATTAAGATTCATATATTGTGCTTGGCTGATAAGTATTTTAGCCTTCTTTAAACCTGTAATTCTCCATTTCCCCCATTTTTTATTGTTGAATAACGTAGATTGTTGGCTCCATAGAGTTTTCTATATTTTGGATTTTGCTGATTACATCCCCATGTTGTCTTTTAATATATTGCTTTCCTTTTTATTTCTTGTCAATTGATAATAAGATCTAGAGGCTCAGTTAGTCCTTTTTGTCTGTTCATGTGAGAGTAATTCATGGGTGGTTTTGTGACATTTACTTCTGTCGGGTTGTTTGCTTTCTGTGATGTTAGTAGTTGCCTAGATCTATTATTTCATTGGAGTTTACAAAATGGGGATATTCTGATTTTATTGTTGCTTCCTACGTAAGCTGGAATGCTTGAGCAGTGTCCAGCACAGTGCCCATTAGCCCGCATGGGCTATCAAGCACTTGAAATGTGGCCAGTGAGACTGAGGAATTGAAGTTTTGTTTCAGTTATTTATTTTATTTGTATTTAATTTTAGTTAATTTAAATATAAGAACTAAAACTTTATTCAGCCCTTGGGAAACCTTTTAACTTGTTTGGAACAAGTTGGGAATGTAAATCTTTTTCAACTGAATATTGTGAAAAAAAATTTTTAATCTTTTTAATACTTATTTATGTGGCCACATTGGGTCTTAGTTGCAACATGTGGGATCTTTTGTTGCAGCACATGGGCTCCGGCTCAGTAGTTGTGGCATTCCGGCTTAGTTGCTCCTCAGCATGTGGGATCTTAGTTCCCCTACCAGGGGTCGAACCCTGATCCCCTGCATTGCAAGGCGGATTCTTAATCACTTGACCACCAGGGAAGTCCCATCAACTGTAAATACAGATCAAGTATTTCAGATGAAAATTTCCCATCTGAATTGAAGTGTGCTGTAAGTATGAAATGCACACAGGATTTTGAAGATTTAGTTAGAAAAAAGAATGTAAAATATATTAATAATTTGAATATATTGGGTTTCAGAATATTAAAATTGCACCTTTAAAACATGTTGCTACTAGAATATTTAATATATATGCGGCTGTCACTAAGTTTCTATCTCTAGTAGACGGTTCTACTTTAAAAGAATTGTCTCCTTAGAATTGTCTCTTTATTCTCTCATCAAGGACATTGTTTTAATTTTTTTTTCATCCCAATGTGTTCATGGTTTTTAAAAATTGGAAAATACAAAACACAAAGAAAGTAATTTAAGTCAGCCATAATCTCACAACTCAAGATAAAAGCACTGACATGTATATCCTTTCAAACTTTTTTGAAAGCATATAAATACACATGTGTTTACTTATTTATTTACAAAATTAGAATTATACAACTAGTCTAAACACGATTTGAGGACTCTGTGATTTCCCCCCGTGTCTGTATCATAATTTATTTAACCTTCAATGGTATGGTATTTAGATGCTGTTTCTAGTTTTGCAGTTTCAAAAGGTTGCAGTCCATTGTCACAGATACATTTTTGGACGTATTATTTTCCCAGAAATGTTGTTCCTGGGATGCCATATGCCAAATTGCTGTCTGGATACATACATAGGCTTTTGTAGTCAATCTCAGAAACAAGAGGACCAGTCCTAGACTTTTAGAATTTATAAACCAGTAATTTTTTTCAAATATTGTAAAGCCCAAGCATCCAACTCTTGGGAGGGCAGTTCTAGGCCTTCTATTAGAGTCTTTTGTACTCTTTAAAAATTGTTATTCATTAAATCATAATGAATATTTATTAATATCCATATGATAAAGGAATACATTTTTATTAGAAATGTAAATAGTACAGATAAAGGGAGAGTTAGCTTTGGTAAACCCTCTGCTCAGTCCTGCTCCCTTTCTCAAAGATAATCATTATTTTAGGAGATACTTTTAATCTTTTTATGTATGTAAGTATATATCTACAAATAGAAAGTGATACTAATCGTATATTCTTTTAGATCCTTCCATGTCTGTGTATAAGCTGTTGCCTAATAAACATATCATTCTATGGGTGTACCATAATTTATTTTCTTATTAATAGACATTAGGCTGTTTCTAGTGTTTTGCTTTTATGAAAGATGTTACAATATACTTTATATGTTCCTCTTTTAGTACATAGGAATACTTCTCTTTAGGACATAGTAATTTTATGTACTAAAATTTTGAGTTTTTCCTTTATGTTAGTTTCTTAGAAATAGAATTGTCTGGTTAAAGAGTCTTTGCACTTAAAGTATTAAAAACAATAAAGTGAAATATTTGTGGACAACACAGAATTGTATACTTTTCATTCGGTCAGGAAGGAGCCTAAAAAATATACCATAGATTGTCACTGTCATTTCATAAAAGGACATTTTAACAGCTGAATATATTTAGTTTCAGGGCTTCCCAGGTGGCACAGTAGTAAAGAATCCGCCTGCCATTGCAGGAGATGCAAGAGACATAGGGTCGATCCCTGGGTTGGGAAGGTTCCTTGGAGTAGGAAATGGCAACCTGCTCCTGTATTTTTGCAGAAAATCAGAGGAGTGTGGCAGGCTACAGTCCATGGAGTCACAAAGAGTCAGACACAATCGAGAACACACGCACATATTTAGCTTCATGAAAGTCTCACTGTTGTCATTACTTTTCTCATTTTAACATAGACTATTGAATTTTCATATAGACCAGCTTGGGTTGGGGTGGAAACTTGAGAATCAGTATTGTAATTTATTATTTTGCATCCAAACAGGTCAATCCAAGGGAGTTACTCCTGCATTTTTTTTTTTAATATCCTTAATACTGAGCCATTCTCATGGTTGAGAAATTAGGTCCTGTGTCCTTTCTTCATGCTGGTCCCATAAGTGGGAACCATATGTTATTTTGTGATCTGCCACAGGAGTGTACATTGAGTCCCAATACTACATCACCGGGGCTTCCCAGGTGGCTCAGTGGTAAAGAATCCACCTGCCAAGGAAGGAGTTGGAGATGCAGGTTTGATCCCTAGGTCAGGAAAATCCCCTGGAGAAGGAAATGGCAACCCACTCAAATATTCTTGCCTGGAAAATCCCATGGACAGAGGAGCCTGGTGCTCTACAGTCCATGGGGTCACAAAGAGTCAGATGCGACTTAGCGACCGAGCATGCGTGTGCTAGATCAGCCAGGCTCAGTCAGTGCTGAATATGGAGCTAAAAGCTCTGGTTCTGGGCCCAGAGAATTTGTATTTGGATCCACACTCTCCTTTCGACATCGTAGGCCTGCTTTTTAACCTGTCCAAACCCCATTTTCCTGATCTATAAATGGTTCTAGGAATAGTACATATCTCATAAGTCGCGAGGATTAGATGTATTGAAGCATGTAAGACTGCATAGTTTCTGACTCTTAGAAAGTGTTCAGTAAGTGCTGGCTGTGATCATAACATGATGTTCAGTGTATTCAGTGGGTGAAGTCGCTCAGTCATGTTCGACTCTTTGTGACCCCATGGATTGTAGCCTACCAGGGTCCTCCATCCATGAGATCTTCCGGGCAAGAATACTGGAGTGGGTTGCCATTTCCTTCTCCAGGAGATCTTCCTGACCCAGGGATTGAACCCGGGTCTTACGCATTATAGGCAGACACTTTACCGTCTGAGCCACCAGTGCATTTAGCCTTTCCGTTAATATTTATTGACTGCTTATATGTCAAACACTGTACTTTGTGCTTAGACTGGGAAGATTGAACAGTCTCTGTCCTTTAGGAAGTTGGAATGTAAATTGGAGAGTTTGACTGACACTTAAACAACTAGCTGTACTGTATATTAAAGTGCATTGGTGACAAGTCATCAATCTTAAAGGGCCCCTTGAAGGTTTGAGAAAGAGTAGAAGAGGGGATGGCAACAAGGGAAACAGTAGAAGCAAAGAAAATGCCCCTAAATCAGACCATCCATTTGTAGTCTAGATTACTGTAGACAGATGCAGGTGGAGCTTTAAGAGCAAGGATGGATGGGAAATAAGATTGGATAAAGCACAGCGTTTGTAAGTGTACAGTTGTATTTTGAGTATCAGCAACCCTTAGCCTATGGAAGAAAGCAAGAAGACCAGAGCTGCAATCTTAGGATTTAGGTGAAAATCTGGAGAAGATACAGGAGAATAGAATGTTGAGTTCCAGTATCGCTTAAAAAGCTGGTCAGAGGTGATCTCTGGTGTCCTTGAGAATGCTTTGAATTATCTGAGTGTTAATTTGTAGCATTAGTACATAAAACAAGGCCCTTTTCAAAGGAATGCTCTCCTTAGGACAACTCTCATTGCTGTCTTATCCAAAGGAGTTACAGTATTCTCATGGATTCTAGTTGGGTGGGGGATGAGATGACTTGTGAGAGTAACAGGTCAAATGGTTTACAGACTCTTCCTCTATCAAAGTTGTCCACAGCCTAAAAATGTCTGAAATTGGGTATGAGCAAATACTCCTGACACTTCAACTTTGCTGAGAGTGTACATTTCTCAGAAGGAAGTCGATCCCCCAAGGCTAGGCCAGGATGTTTTACCTAGGAGACAAATTGTATACTGAACTATAAGACTCAAGAAACCCTTGCCTATTTCAGACGCTGACCGGAAAGGAGATTGAGATTGACATTGAACCCACAGACAAGGTAACGTATGCCCAGTACCTCTCCATGCCTGTCTCCCTACATGTACCTTTGCCTGGGTATGCTGATGAAATTAGTCCTTTTGCTCTCATGCTATCTGCATAGCTCTTGTTCTTTCCACTTCCATGGTCCCTCCCCCTGAGCAGCCCCTGACTACTTGTACCCCTAAAGGTGGAACGAATTAAGGAGCGTGTGGAGGAGAAAGAGGGAATTCCACCACAGCAGCAGCGGCTCATCTACAGTGGTAAACAGATGTAAGTATGGAATGAAAATGAAGGTATGGTGATGTTTGTTTTTTTTGGCTATGCTAGGTCTTTGCTGTGCTGGCTTTACTCTGATTGAAGTGCGTGGGATTCTCAGTGCAGTGACTTCTCTTGTTGCAGAGCACCAGCTACAGGGCATGTGGGCTTCAGTAGTTTCAACTCCCGGGATCTAGAGCACAGGCTCAGCAGCTGCGGTACATGGGTTTAGTTGCTTCTCAGCACATGGGATCTTCCCAGATCAGGGACTGAACCTCTGTCTCCTGCATTGGCAGGTTGATTCTTCACCACTGAGCCACCAGGGAAGTCTGAAAATAACTCTAAGTTCTCTTGTTAACAGGTTACCCATATTGCTAATACCCCTGTGGGCTTTTGTGGGCTTTTGTCTGTGTTCAAAATTGAAAGAAATATCAAATTACAGTTGGGGGTTAGTAAAAATATAAAGATGTAATTTTTTTCTCATATGCATTCAGAGATCCATGAAACCCAGGTTAAGAGCACCACTCTAAAGGGTATTTCTAATAACTTTTTTTTCTTTTTTTGCCTCTTCCTGTAGGAATGATGAGAAGACAGCAGCTGATTACAAGATATTAGGTGGTTCAGTCCTCCATCTGGTGTTGGCTCTGAGAGGAGGAGGTGGTCTTAGGCAGTGATGGACTCCGCTCCATTTTACCTCCTTGCCCTGTCACTCATAATGAGACATCATTTATCCTCTCACTCTGTGGGACACCAGAGCCACTCCCCCCTCCCCTGGATGCCCAGTCTTGTGTGTCTGTTGGTGGGAGACTGTGAGGACCCCAGGAGGCAGTGTTCCTGGCCCAAAGGGCCCTTGCTGGCTATTGGGTTTTAGTTTGCAGTCCTGTGTGCTTCCCTCTCTTATGGCTGTGTCCCTGGTTCTCAATAAAATATTTCTTGACCTCCTGGAATCTTTTTTCTATTGCACAAATGTGACTGAAATTAAAGTGGATCCAGGGAATTCCCCAGTGGTTCAGTGGTTAGGATTTCGTGCTTTCACTGCTGAGGACTGGAGTTCAGTCCCTGGTTGGGGAACTAAGATCCCACAAGGCGGGTGGGATCTTAGTTTTGGGTGTGGCCAAAAAAACCCAGAAGGGGCCCAGTGTACACCCAGTTACACCAGGCTGAAGGACTGTGACAATGGAAGGGAAAGTACCCTGAGAGGAATTCTCAAACTGGAAGTGTATACTCAGGAGTGTGCTAGAGCCAACTGTTACTTGTGCCAGAACTAATCGTTGGCATCTTTCCCAGCCCCAATTAACTGGCTTCATGTTGGTCGCTTGAAATTGGCCATGGTCAGAGTATTTACAGAAATTGACAATACAAATCAGTCCTTCCCCCAAAAATGGTGGTTAAATACCTTTCAGCATACTACTGATGTGGGTGGTAGAAACCAGGAGAGAGTTCTCCCCCATTGAGATGCTACAGGACATTTGGACCTGGTAGCTTAAAGCCCTCAAGAGCTTAATCAGCACTACATTCTTTTATGGCTGGAATATTGAGGGCTCAGGTTTCTATACCATGGAGAGGCTGATATTGAGATAGGATGAGGAGTGATGAGCTATGATGAATCACTTAGGTCTCGGTGAGATAAAATGAGAGAGGGGTACTAGAAGAAAGGGCTTCCCTTCCTTGGCTCCTCTAGTTCAGCGGGATATGGTGAGGCTGGGTGGGGTGGAGAGACCTGAGGGTCATGGGAGCTGTCGGGACTAGTACTTTGCTGAGGTCCTTCCCCTCCTCCGCCACCAGGGGGCGCCCTTGTGCGGTCTTGGGACCGACCTTCCCCGCTCGGCTTGGCGACGCTCTAGTCGCCGTTTCTCTGAGGCCCGCCGGCGGCCACTGAGCTGCGAGAGCAAGGCCTGCCTTCGTGCGCACAGCCCGCGGGCACGGGTCATGGCGCGACTCCCGAAACTCGCAGTCTTCGATCTAGGTGAGGGACCGGATTGGGGGCAGCTTCGTAAGGCACAGAATTTCTCCAAACCCCAGTAGCTGCCCTCGAGGCCCTTCGCCCGCGCAGGCTGAGACACCTCCACCTTCTTCCTCTCGCAGATTACACGCTCTGGCCGTTCTGGGTGGACACGCACGTAGACCCCCCGTTCCACAAGAGCAGGTGAGGCAGGCTGGGGAGGCCTGGGGCCACGCGGGGCTCCGCGGGAGCTGAGGGCACTCTCGCCCTCTCCAGTGATGGAACGGTACGAGATAGGCGGGGCCAGAGCATCCAACTGTACCCCGAGGTACCTGAGGTCCTGGATCGATTGCGGAGCCTGGGAGTGCCCATCGCGGCCGTGTCACGGTAAGAAGAGGGACTGAGTCGGTCTAACGTTGAGAGACGTGTGCATGAGGAGACTTCCGTGTAACCCTTTGGCTGCAAAAATTAAGGCCGTGCAAATTTGCAGGTATTTGTATATTTTCGAATTGTACCCTCTGCTATGCATTTTTTAATTTAATAAACATTGGCTCACAGTGGTACCCGTATCAGACAGGAAGGATATGGAATTGAGGCTGGACGGAAGATGCTTGCCCATCCGGGACAAACAAGAAGTTGATTTCCCCCTGGTTACACATAACTTCACTTGCAGCCTTGGCCCTCCATTCTCTCCATCTACTACACCTTTTTTGCAGGACAGGTGAGGTTGAAGGAGCCAACCAGCTGCTGGAGCTCTTTGACCTTGTCAGATACTTTGTTCATCGGGAAATCTATCCAGGCAGCAAAGTCACGCACTTTGAGAGGTACAAAGGGATAAGTGGTGAAGCAGGGAGAGAGAAGACCAGGGAGACTGAAGGGGCTAAGAAGCCAGTGTGCGTGGTCACTCCCATCTCTTGTACAGGTTGCAGCGGAAGACTGGAGTTCCCTTCTCCCAGATGATCTTCTTTGATGATGAGACAAGGAACATCATAGATGTCAGCAAACTGGGTACTAAGCGGTGAGGCTAGCAATTTGGGGGATGAGGAGAAAGGCTTCTTAAGAGGGAAAAAGTTGGTAGGTATGTACAGGATAGTTTTCATGCAGGTGATGCCCCAAAAAGGCGAGAGTCCTAACTGGGAGCCCCGAAGGCCTGATGAAATATGGCTTCTTTTCTTTCTAGGTGTTACCTGCGTTCATGTCCGGCATGGAATGAGCCTTCAAACCCTAACTCAAGGATTAGATGCATTCACAAAGGCCCAAGCTGGACTGTGAGGTCCAATCATTTGAGGCACAGAACTGAAAGGAAATCAGGAGGGCATTTTCAGGTGCATTTGTAAATTATTAAAGTGTGTTTGTGTGTAGCAGAAGAGATCTTACCCTGCGTGGGTTGTTTCTGTTTTGACCTGGGGTGGGCCATCCGGAGTTACAAAGACCAGAATGTGAGGCACTGGTTCCGTCTTATAAACTTGAAGCAAACCGACTGTGATCTCCTTCTGCCCTCCCCATTCCCACCCCTCTCTCGAGTTCTGTCAAGGGCATAAAAAAACTCTGCCACTGGCCCCAAGTAGTAGAGTGCATTACCCTGCACATTTCCTTCCAGGAAACAAAGAGTTTGTTTGCGGGTTGGAGTGGGGCGGCCTTTTTATACAGCGGGAAACGAAGCGGCCGCTTTGAGAGGAGCGCGTGGGTTTGGGGCTGGTGTGTTGGCTCACGTGATAGCAGTGGTCTCCCTGGCGCCTGTTGATGATGTAGCCGCGGTGCCCTAAGGAGGGATTGGCCGAGGCCGGTCTCGGAGTGATGCGTACAGCACCTTCCCAGGAGCAAGGCGGAAGCGCACGGCATACCGTGGGGCGGAGGCGGGAGAGGCGAGGGTCGCGATGAGTGGGTTTGGCCGGCTGTTCGGGAGGGGTGAGCCCGGACGAGACTGGTCCCCGGGAGGTGCTGGCCGCAGGGGGCTGGAGGCGGGGAGAGCAGGAGACGCGGTCTGGAAAACCCCTGTAGTCCGGCCTTCTCCCGAGCCAGCACCGCCGCCTTGTCAGGGTGCGCGGTTCCAACTGCCTTCCTTCCCAGACCCGGGAGAGAAGAGCCCGAGGCCCCGGAGGGGGCGCGAGTGGAGGGCGTGGCTACTGTGCTGGCTCCCACTGTTGAGGCTTTTGGGACGAGTTTCTTGGCATCCAGTCCTTTCCAAAACACTGGTGCTTCCTTCATGCTGGGCCGGAGGCAATCTGAGGTGACCCAAGAAAGCTAGCCCTCTTGAGCTCCTCTGAGGTGGGGGAGACAGGCAAAATCTGGCATTTACAGTGTGGTGTGGCAACTCCGTGATGGAGATTTTCCCGAAAGCCAAGGGCACAGAGAAGAATCAGGGTGGCAGGTGGTGATCCGGAGTCTAGAAGTATGCCAAGCGCTGGGGTGGGGTGGGGGGTGGTTGAGGTTCTCTAGGAAGAGGTAACTGCAAAACAGAGGCAGGGAAAAAAGTGTGTTATATTTAGGGAAAAGAAGTTCTGACTTCTGCGTATGGTTTTGTGTGTATGTGTGTGTGTGTGTGAAGAACCCTGTGTATCTTGTTAAAATACCTTTTTTGGATTTTATTCTGTAGACAGTGGAGAGTATGGAAGAATCTTAAGCAGGCTCAGGCCTTCAGCTTTTTTTTTTAATAAGTCTGTTAGAAGTACAGAAGATAAAGGGAAAAATTGAGATCAGATTTTTTTTCTTTAGCCTCTATGCTTTGTTCAGTTTGATGCTGTGGGGTCAGGACCTTGAGTATCTTCTAGGATAACAAGTGGAACAGTAAAAAAAAAAAAACAAGTGGAACAGTGATTATAAAATGTGATTGAACTCTGGTGGGGAACCAGATAATGAGGAGGTTATGCCTGTGTGAGTGCCGACGGCTCATGGGAAGTCTTTTTAACTTCCAGTTGCTCAGTTTGCTGTAAACCCAAAACTGTTCTAAAAAAAATAGTCTGTTTGGAAAAAAAGATTGGAAATGACTTGAAATGTAGCTAGGAATAGCAAAAAGATGCTGGCTTTGGAATTCATACTGTCACATTTCAATTTCCTTGCAGTCTCTTACTACAGTAATTGTGATTTTAGATCAAAATGTTAACTTCTTTGTGCTTGTTTTCACATTTGTAAATTGGAGTTAGTACATTCATTATAGAAAGTCATTTGGGGATTAACAATAACACTATTAAGTGCCTGGCACATACCATGCACTCCATAATCGGTGGCTAATATTTTTCCTTCACACAATGTGGGCTGCTCCATTGGATTCCAGGAAAGAAGGAGAAGGGGCCAACCCCTGAAGAGGCAATACAGAAACTGAAGGAGACGGAGAAGATATTGATCAAGAAACAGGAATTTCTGGAGCAGAAGATTGAACAGGAGCTACAAACTGCCAAGAAGCATGGGACCAAGAACAAGAGAGGTAATGGAGGAGGGAAAGGTGCCACCAGGGAGGCCCTGGGGGAAGCAAGGGCTTCTGGCTCTGATGTTCAGAGTGTGGGCTGGATCAGCCGCCCTGCAGGCTTTGCGGAGGAAGAAGAGGTTGGAACAGCAGCTGGCACAAACCGACGGGACATTATCCACCCTGGAGTTTCAGCGTGAGGCCATTGAGAATGCCACCACCAATGCAGAAGTGCTTCGTACCATGGAGCTTGCTGCCCAAGGCTTGAAGAAGGCCTACCAGGACATGTGGGTATGGGGGGAGGGGAGGAGGGGACCCAGGCACTGGGGAGAGTAGCTTGATTTGTGCTGTGAATCTTAAAACCTCTCCAGATGTGAATTTAGAGATCCCTGTGATGGCTAGACCTCTGTCAGCCTTCTTGCTTACTGCAAGATGATCTCTTTGCTGGCTAGGACATTCTAGGGAGAAAAGGTGATTTTCCTGTTTGTTTGTTTGTTTTCCTTTTTGGCAACTGTGGGATCTTAGTTCTCCAACCAGGTATTGAACCTGGGCCCCCAGCAGTGGATGTGCAGAGTCTTAACCACTGAACCACCAGGGAAGTCCCAATTTTTTTCATTTTTTAAGACCCTTCAGAGAGAGCAACCAGTCTTCCCCATTGTGGCTTCATGTCATTTCTCAGCCCAAGTTTGCATCTTTATACTTTTCCAGGGATCTCTTTTACCTGGTAGCCATGGATTTGTCAGTCTGAAGCCACAGGCAGGAGGGACATCATTCATGTAAGATGAAAAAGGGAAGGGGATTGTCACCTGATTTCTGGGCTATGTATCTTGTTCTCAGGGACATTGACAAAGTGGATGAACTGATGGCTGACATCACAGAACAACAGGAGGTGGCCCAGCAGATCTCAGATGCCATTTCTCGGCCTGTGGGCTTTGGAGATGATGTGGATGAGGTGATTGGGCGGGAGGGGTCAGAGAATGTTGAAGACATGGGACCAGCCAGAAGGAATGCCCAGGAGAATTGTGGGCTAGGCTTGGGGGGAACTCCAAAAGTATATTTTTGGAAATAGAATTTTCCTTTGTTCTGAGTGGTCTTGTCCTCCCATATCCAGGATGAACTGTTGGAGGAGCTAGAGGAGCTGGAGCAGGAGGAACTGGCCCGAGAGTTGTTACATGTGGGTGACAAGGAGGAAGAACCCCCAGTCACACTGCCCAGTGTACCCTCTACACATCTGCCTGCAGAGCCAGGTACCCAGGGCTGTTCTGTCATCTCAAGGACATGAGAGGGTGGGATAGATACGGGGAAAATTACTCCTCATCCATTCTGCCTCAAAGGATGCAGGCAGAGAGGGTTGCTGCTATAGTTGTTTAGGTTGTTAACTGCATAAGGGTACCTGGTTAAAGGGGTATGGGGACTGAGATCCAGCCTGTGCTTCACTCCACAAACCATGTATCCTGGTTTAGGGATGCAAATGCTGGGAGAAATGAGCACCTTCTGATTTGCACAAAGGCGCTATGGGAATTAGCAGCAGCCCAGCAAGCAAGACTATATCTTTAGGTTCTTTGCTAGGAGAGAGCATTCAGCAGGTTCTGAGTGTTACAGGAGGGGATGATTGGAAGTTGCTGAGACCTTAACACTCTTCTTTCTCTGGGTGTCCTTGTCTCCAAAGCTCCCAAATCGGATGAAGATGAAGCAGCACTAAAGCAGTTGGCCGAGTGGGTGTCCTGATGAGTCTGGGCTTGTCAGCCTGACGCTGCCTTTGTTGCTCTCTTTTCCTTAAGTGCCAAGTGCTGAGCTAAAGGAACATGGCCTTGCTGGGAGGTCCTGCTGAGGGTGGTGGTGTGACCCTGCCTGGGGAAAGGGTCTGAGGCCCTCCCTTCCCTGGCTCAACTTTGAAGAAGGATTGGTACGGGAAGAGCCACTGGGCTCCCATGGATAGAATTACAGTGCCCTCACTCCCAATAAAACTGGGTGGATGGAACCCTAGTGCTTATGCTGCCTTGTCTACCCCTGAAACTCATCTCCTGGTTCTTGGAGCTTTGTTTCGAGAAATGAGTGATAATGAGAGTGAGAAAGGGGAGCTGTAGTGTAGAACAAATGGAGCTTCCAGTATCTTAACCTAGTGTGTTCCAGGCAGATATTGTTCCATCTCTCAAGCTGGTTTGTTCTAGGGTTGCCTGGTGCTGAGAGTAAGAAAACTGCTGTCTAGTATTATCCCAGAATCACGTGGAGCCGCCCCTAAGTCTTCCCTCATCCCTTTTCACCCAACCGTGCTGCTGGAAAGAGCCGCATGATTTACTACCCATATTCCTTTTACCAAGCCTGTTCACAGACAGGAAAGGAGAAATACATGGATAACGGGGCAAATAGGTTTGCTTTCTCCAGAATGCATAGTGAATAAATAGGTTTGGTTTGAAACTGTCATTTCCATGTGTAGGAACAATAATGGGGGACCATGACTTCTGGGACTGTTTCAGTGGTGGTTAAGGTGGCATTTGGAGGAGGAAGGAACTGAAGTATTGCCCACCTCCTGATACTGGTTTCTAAAAGAATGAACAGTGCTGTCCCTTTGGACTATAGACAAACAGAGCAACCAGGGTAGAGCAAGTTCTGCCCCACTACTTGAACATTTGGAGTGCATGGAGATACACAACAGTGAGCACACCCTCAGCCAGAACAGTGAGGCCTCTCCAAAGCAGGTGTTCCCCCCATCAGGCCCTGCCCGCCTTCAGAGCCACAGAAGAGCTACATTGTAAATTACAGTCTAGACTTAACTGGTGTCAAGAGGACTGGTTACAGGCTCTGGGCAGAAATCCACCTCTCACCCTCAGCACTATCCCCTGCTAAGGATCCCCTGAGGAAAGAATGTGACTCCAGCTAATGAAACTAAAACAATTAGATTTATTTATTTTTGGTATAAAAGATTTTTGGCCCCAGACCCTCCTGCTTTGGTCCTCTTTCAACCCCCTCCCCACTCCGCCACTTTCAGGTACTGATTTCCAAGGACTGGTGACGGTTAGTGGTGCTGGGGGGCTGGCACATGGCCTCGAGTAGCCTGATCTCATGGGTGGGTTGCTCAGGCTGGAACTTCAGCACCCAGGGATCCTTGATGATGTCCAGGATGGTGGCACGCTTGGTGGCTTGGCGTAGCGTCTGGAGGATCAGGTTCTAGGGCAGGGGAGAGAGAGGTCTTGGCTGAGCTGGCCCCCTACTGTGCCACACAGGCCATGAGCAGCTGGACCTAAGGAAGAAGCAGGATAGCCCATCACACCACTCTGGTGAAAGGGAGTATGGCCCCTGACTTTACCCTTAAAAGCCTCCTGTCTGCTCAGAAAGCCAAATTTTGGGGGGAATCCTTGCAGAATCCCCTTCTGGCCTAGAGATAGAGACTAAAACCTGCTTATCACTCATCCCAGGTGCAAGCCCAGGGGTTGACCCTTTAAGCCCTCCCTACTATTCTAGGGCAGAGAGTGGGCATGAGATGGCCCTGGTGGTGGGGAGCCTTCCCCAGGATTGGGAGGTCTAGGTTGGGTATTCCCTCCCTACAGGGCACCCAAGGCTTCAGCCCTCCTGGGGGAGCCAGCACCTTGCACTCCTGGGAGATAGCATAGTTAGGTGGAAAAGTGACCTCCTTCTGAGTCTCCTTCAGCAGCTTCTTGAGATTGGTGTCATCAAAGGGTAGACGGGCGACCACTAGAGTGTAGAGGATGACGCCCATGCTCCAGGTGTCAGACAGGAAGGGGTTGTAGGGCAAGCCTAGCAAGATCTCTGGGCAGGCATAAGCAAAGCTGCCACAGTAGGTCTGGCTGAGGTGGCTAAAGCAGTTCAGTTGGCGGTAGGAAGGGCTATTCCGCACAGACTGGTTCGAAGGCACCATCTTGGCGAAGCCAAAGTCCGATATCTTCACATTCTCCCGCTTGTCCAGCAGCAGGTTCTCCAACTTTAAGTCCCTACCAGCAGCAGAAAGGCTGGGGGTCAGGAGAGGGCTTAGTATTAGACTGGGAGCTGCAGGGCCAGAGATGAGGAAAGGCAAAGGGAGAGAGATGCCATTATGAGGACACAGGGCAGAGAGGAAGGAAAGCCAGGGAGTTGTGAGTAGAACCCAACGGGGAAAAGATGGTAGCTAAGGACTACTGGGAGCTTACCATCACTTTTCATAAAGTGCTCTGCTCACAGTGGGCACTTAATATATGTTCTTGACCAGATGATTAAAGTGGACGATTGGGCCTAGATACTGAGGAGGGAGATCAAGGAGGGGAGGGTGAGGGAAAGAGGGCAGAAAGTAGGAGATGTGCATAAAACCCCCTAGAGCCCAAAGGCCCCAGTCTGAGTGGCAGTGCCCTCACCGGTGCACGATGCCTTTGCTGTGCAGGTAGGCGATGCCCAGGGTCAGCTGGGAGAACCACTTTCCAGCAAGGGGCTCAGAGCAGGCCCCGTAGCGCTGGATCCATTCAAGAACGTCACCACCCTGAGCCAGCTCCAGAATGATGTAGACCCGGGACGTGGTCTCGATGGCCTGATAGAAGTTGATGAGATACTTGTGCCGCAGGACCTTCATCACCTGGCTCCAGAAGAGGGACCCATCAAACCCAGGCAGGAGCTGTGCTCCAGCCCTCCTCCTCTCCCACTGCTGCTTTCTTAGAACTCTGCAACAGAATCAAACCCCAGAGGGCTGGTGGCCTATGGACAAACCCTGTGTTTTGTACTTTTGGAGGGTCTGAAGGTGAAAAGGAAAGAAACTTAAATTTTCCTAGCTGCCTAGTGAGTCATTCAGTTGTGGTTTAGTGGTTTCTGGCTCCACCCACTCACGTACCCCTTTTGAGAACCATAAGTAGCTTCATATCAGTTCCCTCTTCTAGACCCCTTTCCAACCTGTATCTCACGGGGCAGGAACTTGTTAAGATAGTCCTCAGAGGCCTTCTTCTTTGAGATGATCTTGACGGCCACCATCACCTTCTGCTTTGTGTAGTAAGCCTCATAGACTGTCCCATAGGAGCCATTGCCAATGACTTTGCCCACTTCGTAACCATACTCCTCCATGACAGAGCGGTAGGCCGAGGTGGGTGGTGCTTCTACGTCTCCCTTCCCCATGGTGTTGGGCTTGCTGAGTGCAGGGAGCTTTGCTACTTAAAAGCCTCCTGTCTGCCTAGAAAGCCAACGCCTTAAGCTGCTATAGGCTAGGGTACCAAAGTGAAGTTAAAGTCTCCAAAAGCTTGCCTATGTAGTCACGCAAGTCTGGGATGCTGGACTCAGCTCTCCACTAGGAACATGGAGGGGGAAGAAGGGAGAAGCAGTTCTTTTTGTCTGCACTGGCTGTTGTTACTTCTTTCTCCTCTTGGTTACGGAACTCCCCAAGGTCCCATGTTCTGCACACATCATAATTCACCTTCTGTCCACCACTGGCCACAAGGCTTGAGAGGAAACGCAGTTTCATTGCTGGAAATTATCCCTTTATAATCTGGTGAAACTCATTCTGTGGATCTGGTCCTTTAAACCAGTCATGTTTACCGAGTACCTGCTATGTGCCAGGCAGTATGTGGCATCCCGGAAGAACATTACCAGTCAGACCAATGGAGACCCTGTGCTGCTAGTGTTTATAGTCCAGCATGAGAAACACCTGAGTGTGAGGATGTTCCAGAGAATGGTAAAGTATTTTGGAAACATGTTCTGAAGGATCTAAAATATTTTTTGTGGGGGTGGCTTTTATTTTAACAGATTGAGCTGGACTCACTTGGGTAGTTCATCTGGTGACATCATCTCAGCAAGGCTGGTTTGTTTCTGCATAAGTGAAGTGAAGTGAAAGTCACTCAGTCATGCCCTACTCTTTGCGACCCCAGGGACTATACAGTCCCTGGAATTCTCCAGGCCGGGATACTGGAGTGGGTAGCCTTTCCCTTCTCCAGGGGATCTTCCCAACCCAGATCTCCCGCATTGCAGGCAGATTCTTTACCAGCTGAGCCACAAGGGAAGCCCAGTAATAACTGGAGTGAGTAGACTATCTCTTCTCCGGGGATCTCCTAACCCGGGAATCGAACTGGGGTCTCCTGCATTGCAGGTGGATTCTTTACCAACTGAGCTGTGCATATCCTGTCATTATTCAGTAGACGAGCCCAAGTTGCCTTACATAGTTTGCAATGAATTCCAAGTGGAAAAAAAAAAAAACAGAAGCTGCACGATCAACTGAGGCCTAGGCTCCAAAATCAAAAAACATCACTTTCATACCTTTATATGAATAAAGACAGTTACAGGGATCACTTGGATGTATGGGGTGGGGATGGAGATGCCTCTTAACCTTGAAATGCACCCTTATCTTGCCTTCCATGACTCTGGACTTTAGTTTTCCTTACATCCAGCCAGCATTCCCCAGGTTCCACTGGAGCCTCTCCCACCATCCATCCCTGTAACAGAACCTTATTTCTGCCTCTATTCCAAATAGAAATAAGGTCCTGTTACAAGCCTTATTTCCTCTGACCTTTATATCGTTCCTAAGGATCTCGAGACCCCTCACTTCTTCACTGATAACTCAGCAAACCTTCCGCTCCTCTCCCCTCAGTGTGTTCACCCTGAAGTCCAGGGAATACATCTGATTTTGTTCCTACAACGATTCAGTGCCTCCCCATTCTCCTGAGGATCAAGTCAAAATTCTTTTATGTGGCTTCAAATTTGACCCCACTTACCTCTCCAGTTTTCTGTTGTAACATACATGCAGTGCCCCAGCCAAACAACTGCTTTTCCTTCATAGTTCCCTCTGTTCTGGCAGACTGTGACTCTCTCTTCAGGGCTTAGCTGATGTGCTGTTTTAAGGAAGCCTTTACTGACTGCTCGGGTCCAAATCAGATGTCCCTCCCTCCTGAGTGCTCCCACAGCTCCAATACTTTCTCTAATGTAGTGTCTGTTATTTTTCTTGCTTGCATCTCCTGCTAGGCTGTAAGGAAGGTCAACTGATGAGAGAAGGGGTATGAAGTCAAAGATCTGAGAAGAAAGGCTTGCGGAGAACGGGAGAGAGCTGACTGGGAAAATGAACATTACTGGGCAGCACTGAGGGTCCAACTGAGACTGGAAAACCCAGCTTATGGACACACAACCTTAACACATTATAGTGTTAAGATTCTTTCAGCATCCTGGATATTGGTGCTTGAACGTTAACAGACAAATTGACCCAAGATTAAGATTTCACTTGGCAGCTGCAGTGAAAGGATAATGGGAGACAGGCATCAAGAACTCAGGCAAGAATGTGGCTAAAGCCCTAAGCTGCAAGGGTTAGGAAGACAAGCGAGAAAAAGGCCAAAGGGCAGGGGGAGGGGTTGCAGGTCTCTGTGAAATGAAACAAGTCTGGTGGGAAAGATGGAGGAAGAGAGGTTATCTGGATTTAAGATAGTGGGGGTGTAGGGGGGCACACAAGGAATAACAATGGAAGAATCAAATTTCTTTTATCTTCCATCCTCCAAAACAAAACTTTCAACAGATTATGCCATAGGCTACTGGTAAATTTTCATTTATTGACAATCCTGCTGGTGGGGTGGCTGAAAGTCCTGTTGGAGTCAGATCTACATCCTCAGTCTATCAAAATGAGCAACTGTCCAGGACACACCATGGTAAGGAGCCTCACGCAGCCCCGCCTGTCTTCTGCTCCCCTGGATAGGCAGCTTGGTGGCACCTCTGTTCTCATCATGTACAGCAAGTAAATCAGTTCATGCAAGGAATGTGTACTAAGCTGCCTCAGTTCAGTTTAGTACAGTCGCTCAGTCATGTCTCACTCTGCAAACCCATGGACTGCAGCACACCAGGCTTCCCTGTCCATCACCAACTCCCAGAGCTTGCTCAAACTCATGTCCATTGAGTCAGTGATGCCATCCAGCCATCTCATCCTCTGTCGGCCCCTTCTCCTCCTGCCTTCAGTCTTTCCCAGCATCAGGGTCTTTTCCAGTGAGTCAGCCCTTTGGCCACATCAGGTGGCCAAAGTATTGGAGCTTCAGCTTCAGCATCAGTCCTTCCAAAGAATATTCAGGAATGATTTCCTTTAGGATTCACTGGCTGGATCTCCTTGCAGTCCAAGGGACTCTCAAGAGTCTTCTCCAACACCACAGTTCATCAATTCTTCGGTGCTCAGCTTTCTTCATGGTCCAACTCTCACATCCATACATGACTACTGGAAAACCATAGCTTTGACTAGATGGACCTTTGTGTGCAAAGTAATATCTCGGCTTTTTAATAGGCTATCTAGGTTTGTCATAGCTTTTCTTCCAAGGAGCAAGCATCTTTTAATTTCATGGCTACAGTCACCATCTGTAGTGATTTTGGAGCCCAAGAAAATAAAGTCTGTCACTGTTTCTATTAAGCTGCCTATTGTATAATACAACACTGCTAGGTTGTGCTTGCTAAGAACTTATCCTTTGCTAAGGATACCAAAATGGATAAATTATAATCCCCCTGTGAGGAGTTAGCAATTAGCAAGGGAGACAGACACATAAGAAATTAACGAAATAGTACAATGAGATAAAGTTCTATAAACAAAGTCTGAAAGGTGACGTAAGAGAAGCCTTTATAGAGAAGGTGGCATTTGTACTGTTCAAAAGAAAGGTAAGCAGGGAATGGTGGATTGAACAGTCTAGGCAGAAGGAACTATATGAAGCTTGCAGGCCTGAAAAATATGACATTGAAGATGTCAATTTAAAAACAGCATAAGGTTCCAGAAGGGAATGTACCTGGAGAAGTAATTTAGATCCAGGTCTGAGAGGCCTAATATGCCAAGTTTTTTTTTGCTCTGTCCTATGTACTCATGGTTAAATTTTGGTATGCATCAAAATCAGAGCTTGTTAAAAAATACTGATGCTCAGTAACGTCCTCCCCAAGACCTTGATTTGGGAGGGGACCCAGGTATCTCTGTTTTTAATAAGTTTCTAACTGAACCTGATGCACACTGAGATTTAAGAACCGTTGTTGCAAACTAGTGAATTTACTTTTTTTTTTGGTCGCACCGCGAGGCATATGGGATCCTAGTTCCCCAACCACGTTCCAGGCATTGGAAGCAAGGAGTCTCAACCACTGGACTGCCAGGGAAGTCCCCAAATAGTGACTCTAACAAAAAGAAGCAGACTCACAGATAAAAAAACAAACTAGTGGTTACCAGTGAGGAGGGAGAAAGGGACAATATAGGGGTGGGGGAATGGGAAATACAAATTACTGTGTGTAAGATACGCTCAAGGATGTACAACATGGGGAATACAGACAATATTCTATAATAACTAAATGGAAAGAAACCTTTAAAAATCATATTAAAATTTTTTAAAAAAGGAATCACTGTTGCTGGAAATAGGACATCTTTTAAAAAAGAAAAAAAACTTGCAGCAACAGTGTGGAAAATAGATACAAGGGGAGAGATGACCAAGAGAGAAGCAAGGTGACTGTCAACTTAGTTGAGAGACAGGGCCAGCACAAGGCAGCATGGAAAGCAATTTGGAAGATACTTGAAAGAAAAGCAGAGGAGCCCTGGTGGCACTGATCTTATTGGGCGGGGTTGCTGACTGTTAACTGTGAAAGATGCCCAGGTTTAGAGACCAGGTGGTTGTCATGTAAAAGATTATTCCAAAGCCACTCTAAGTTGCTTTTCTAATTACAAAACTCACTGTCTAAAAATCTCAACCCCTACATCCTGGAATCTCACCTCGTCCTGCAGGGAGGAGGGGTGGGTCAGAGGGCAGAAATGAGTAAATGAAGGACTTCTCAAGCCGGAAGACTTTCCACTTAAGACTTTCCACTTTATTTACTCGAGTAAAAGGAACCTTAAGTTGTTCCCAAGTGGCCAAACAAAGTCACCGACCCTAGGTCTGATCTCCAGAGAAACTTCCTTAATGACAGATCCCTTGACAGAATAAACTTTTCCATAATAATCTGCAATACAAAACTAAAAGATGCTCAAACACATACCAAGAGCTTCCAGATGGTCAAGCTGGATTTAGAAAAGACAGAGGAACCAGAGATCAAATTGCCAACATCTGCTGGATCATAGAAAAAGCAAGAGAATTCCAGAAGAACATCTACTTCTTGCCTCATTGACTGTGCTAAAGCCTTTGACTGTGTGCATCACCACAAACTGTGGAAAATTTTTCCAGAGATGGGAATACCAGATCACCTTACCTGTCTCCTGAGAAGCCTGTATGTAGGTCAGAAGCAACAGTTAGAACTGGACATGGAACAACAGACTGGTTCCAAATAGGGAAAGGAGTACATCAAGGCTTATATTGTCACTGTGCTTATTTAACTTATATGCTGAGTACTTCATTCGAAATGCTGGGCTGGATGAAACACAAGCTGGAATCAAGATTGCAGGGAGAAATGTCAATAACCCCAGATACGCAAACGACACCACCCTTATAGCAGAAAGCGAAGAGGAACTAAAGAGCCTTTTGATGAAAGTGAAAGAAGAGAGTGAAAAAGCTGGCTTAAAACTCAACATTCAAACAACTAAGATCACGGCATCTGGTCCCATCATTTCATGGCAAATAGATGAGGAAACAATGGAACAGTGACAGACTTTATTTTCTTAGGCTCCAAAACCACTACAGATGGTCACTGCAGCCATGAAATTAAAAGATGCTTGCTCCTTGGAAGAAAAGTTATGACCAACCTAAACAGCATATTAAAAAGCAGAGACATTTGTTTGCCAACAAAGGCTGGTCTAGTCAAAGCTATGGTTTTTCCAGTAGTGAGAGTTGGACTATAAAGAAGGCTGAGTGCAGAAGAATTGGTGCTTTTGAACTGTGGTGTTGGAGAAGACTCTAGAGTCCCTTGGACTGCAAGATCAAGCCAGACAATCCTGAGGGATATCAATCCTGATACTCATCCGAAGGACTGATGCTGAAGCTGAAGCTCCAATACTTTGGCCACCTGATGTGAAGGGCTGACACATTAGAAAAGACCCTGATGCTGGGAAAGACCGAAGGCAGGAGGAGAAGGGGCTGACAGAGGATGAGATGGTTGTATGGCATCACCGACTCAATGGACATGAGTGAGAACGAGCCCCGGAAGACGGTGAAGGACCGGGAAGCCTGGCATGCTGCAGTCCATGGGTTCAAAAAGAGTCATACACGACTGAGCAAGTAAACAACAAACACATACACACGGTAAATAAAAATAAAAACAGCGATCAAAGCATGTTAAGATGTGTTACCTGCAATTAATAATAAGCGTCAGGCTGCCCAACTCATGGGGTAAAAAACCCAATTTCTTTGCCTCTGCACCAGACCTGGCCCTGGCCTGCCTATTGTGGGACACAGGACGGTCACTATACAGTCAAGGAGGCCTCCAGTACAGCCTCGGGAAGATACTTTTATTCACGTATTTGGTTTTTGGCGAGAGGCCATTCATGACTGTTGGCAGAGCAGCCGTGAGCTGAGATCCGACTCTAGGGCAGTGGTACGGGCTGTGTCCTCGCTGTCCTAGCACAGCAACGCCCAAAGCCGCATCCTCGTCCTCGGTGGGAACCTTGAGCCGCCTCTCGGGACTCGGCCTCAGCACTCGGTGGCGAGTCCCAGTGCTTCAGCCGGCAAACGCTTCGGGCATCCACTAGGCGTGGGCTAGCCGCCCCCGGGATCCGGACGGTCACTCGGTGCGCGCGGCGGGCACTGCTCTTAGGCGTCCAACCCCAAACTTCCCGAGGACAGGGGACCGGACTGTCGGCGACTCTTATCCAAATAAAGGTGTTTTTGTCCTCATAGCCAGGTCTCAACTGCAACCCCTCCGGGGGATAAAGGACAGCGTAGCAGCGGCTTCAGCCGGGGGGCGTGGCTCCCTCCAAGCTCCAGGGAAGGAGTTTTCCGCGGGGCTGAGGTCCCTGCGGGCGAAGGCGGAAGGAGTAAGATTGACGTGTCCCGAGCTGCCCTTCCGATTGCCGGGAGGGCCCCGCGCCGGGCGACGCGCTAGCCGAGAGTCGCCGGGTCTCCAGAGGCGGCCCGAGCCTCCACCCGTAGGACGTTCCTCCGGCAGCACTGAGGTGAGCCGAGCGCGACGTTTTGCGGTGCGGCCGCAGCCGCGGTGATCAGGCGCCGCGGCGGCCAGCCCCGGGGAGGTCGGTCGTCAAGTCCTCTCCAGGCCCCCCGCTGGCCCGCCGCTCTGGGGGAGACCCCGGCTGGAGCGCGAGAGCGGCTACGGGGCCGCAGAGGCCTCCTCGGCCAGCTCTTCCCGTGCGGAGAGCACCCCGGGGCTACAGCTGGAAGGTGCTGGATGTGCGGGGCCGCGTGGCGTTGCCATGGAAGTGGGCTGGGGCTCGCGGGGAGGTCCCAGGCAGGCGGGCTGCTGGAGGGGGGACCCCAGGTTCAGAGGACTACAAGGGCAGAGGCGGAACCTAATGTTCGGGCTAGAGAGACTTGGTGTGGTGTGGCGGTGGGGTCGGGGGGTGGTGGCCTTCTGAGGGATGGGAGGAAAGGCCAAGGGAAGGAATTGGAGCCACGGGCTTCAGTTCGAAGAACCTGACCTGGGGCGTCATTTGATCCCTGGTTCCCATAACTGCAGGACTCCCTCAAACAGGTTCCGCTGCCTTAAGGATGACAGTCGTAGGGCACCCTCGAAGGTGGAGCTGCCGGTGGTGGCCGCTCCTGCTGCTGCTGCTGCTCACAGGCCGTGAGCCAGGGGTGGAAGGTGTCACACACTACAAGGCCGGCGACCCCGTCATTCTGTATGTCAACAAAGTGGGACCTTACCATAACCCTCAGGAGACTTACCACTACTATCAGCTTCCAGTCTGCTGCCCTGAGAAGATACGCCACAAAAGCCTTAGCCTGGGCGAAGTGCTGGATGGGGACCGCATGGCAGAGTCTCTGTACGAGATCCGCTTTCGGGAGAATGTGGAGAAGAGAGTTCTGTGCCACATGCAGCTCAGTTCCGCACAGGTCAGCCTCTCCACAGTGACTGGGACTCAGCCCTCCCTCCCAGGACCTTGAGTTTATGGTTTTCAAAGCACCTTTATGGAAATGATCCTATTTGATTCTAACTACAACTTTATGTGACAGGCAGGACAGTTGGTTGATACAGAAACATCCTTGCTCAGAAGTAACTTTTTTCGAGCCTACATAGATGGTGGATTGCAGAGTTGATATGAGAGCCCAGGGCTCCTGACTCGAAGCTTCTCTGTTGGTCATAAGATCCCAACTCCTACGTAGTCATTTTTTTCCATTCCTACCTCTCAGCTCTTTTAACTGGCTCCTTTACACTCTGTTTTGCCTGTCATGCTTTTTTCTTCAGCAGTTCCTATCTTAGGGCATTTTCCCTTGGTCTACTGCAGGCCTTCCTACACCTTCTCCCTCTCCTTCTAGGCCTTCATCCTGACAGATCATACTTGTCCATTTAGGAGAATCACAGCCTACTAAGGTCTAATCCCGTGGCTCTCAGCAGAGGGTTTTTGTCTCTCAAGGGACATTTGGCAATGTCTGGAGATATTTCTGATTGTCAGGATTGGGGGATGCTGCTGACGTTTAGTAAGAAGCCAGGGATGGAGCATCTTACAATGCATAGCCCCCCAACAACAAAGAATCATCTAGCCCAAAATGTTATTAGTGCTGAGGCTGAAATCCTGCTCTAACCCATTGCTTGGGGAGGCCTTGTCTGACTCCTGACTTGCTCTCTGTAGGTGGAACAGCTACGCCAGGCCATTGAGGAACTATATTACTTTGAATTTGTGGTGGACGACTTGCCAATCCGTGGCTTTGTGGGCTACATGGAGGAGAGTGGCTTCCTGCCTCACAGCCACAAGATAGGACTCTGGACCCATTTGGACTTCCATCTAGAATTCCATGGTGATAGAATTATATTTGCCAATGTCTCAGTGCGAGACGTCAAGCCCCACAGTTTAGATGGGCTACGACCTGATGAGTTCCTAGGCCTCACCCACACCTACAGTGTGCGCTGGTCTGAGACGTCAGTTGAGCGTCGGAGTGACAGGCGCCGTGGTGATGATGGTGGTTTCTTTCCCCGAACACTGGAAATCCACTGGTTGTCCATCATCAATTCCATGGTGCTTGTGTTTTTACTGGTGGGTTTTGTGGCTGTTATTCTCATGCGTGTGCTTCGAAATGACCTGGCTCGGTACAACTTGGATGAAGAGACAACCTCTGCAGGTTCTGGTGATGATTTTGACCAAAGTGACAATGGCTGGAAAATTATCCATACAGATGTCTTCCGCTTCCCTCCATACCGTGGTCTGCTCTGTGCTGTACTTGGTGTGGGTGCCCAGTTCCTGGCCCTTGGCACTGGTGAGGTGATAACAATTAATCAGGGATTTCTCTCAAGGGGTAGCACTAAGTAGGTGGTTTTTCAGAAAAAGATCTGCAGATCTTCTTTTCTGTCCAAGGTGAGGGGCAGACCAAAGGGGTGGGATGGCTCTAGCCAGGATGCATATATTCTATTGTGGGTTTTCTGAACAACAGAACTGGGGGATATTGGAAGCCCTGGGTCTGGGAGAAAGGGGGCTGGCTGATCCCTCTGAAGTGAGATCTAACACAGGCTTTCCACTACCACCCTGCAGGCATTATTGTCATGGCGCTGTTGGGCATGTTCAACGTGCACCGTCATGGGGCTATTAATTCAGCAGCCATCTTGTTGTATGCCCTGACTTGCTGCATCTCTGGCTACGTGTCCAGCCACTTCTACCGGCAGATTGGAGGCGAGCGCTGGGTGTGGAACATCATTCTCACCACCAGTCTCTTCTCTGGTATGACTGCCTGCTTCCTGGTGGGCCAATTCAGAAACTTAAAACACATTGTGGAACCTGAGATAGAGTCCAAGTAAGGCTTTAAGGGAATGAAAATAGGCAAAAGAAACACTAAAAAAAACCAAAAGACAAAAATGCATTTTTTTGCATAGTTAAAAATGATTAAGCCCTTAAAATGTTCTAAGCAGCATGATAAGCGCTTGACATGCCTTTATCTCATTTAATCCTCATTACTAACTTTATGAAGTTGGTACTATTGTTCCCATTTTACAGATGAGAAACTTGAGCTTAAGGCTGGTTGGGTAACTTGCCTGAGATTATACTTCTAAAAAGCAGTGAGTCAGGTTTCACAACTAGGCAATCAAATTTTAGAGCCTGTATTCTCAACCATTCCACTGAAATAACATTCTCAAATTTATCTTTTGATACTCCCTTTCTCCCCCCCGCCCCCAAGCTTTTTTGATTTGGAAGCGGGCTACCCCATTCCAGCCTTTTACGCCAGTTTGTCCTTTCAAAGACAGTAATTTGCATTCTGAACCTTTTGTATTTCCAACTCAAGTGTCTGATTTCTGTTCCATCACATTTACATTTGAACCAAGGCTTTCTGAAAACAGGGCCTTAATTCAAAGGAATGTCTCATACTAGGAGTCAACCAGTGCCATGGCAGGACAAATCCTTGGAGGCAGGTGGATTTGTGTCCTCCTTAGATCATTATGTAACGGGCTTGCCTTGATCCTTAATGATAATGGATAGGGGAGGGAGTGTTGGTAAGCCAGGGAACAAAAACAAGACATGAAAGGGTGGAGTCAGCCTGGGAGCAGGATGTTTCCTCACCCCTTTAGGTCCAGTCTGATTGGTGCTCCCAGGGATGTAGCTCCTAGGGCTGACCCTCCCTCTGGGGGCCCATCCCTGCAGTGCCTTTCTTCCTGACGTGGAGTGTGGTGAACTCCGTGCATTGGGCCAATGGTTCAACACAGGCTCTGCCAGCCACTACCATCCTGCTGCTTCTAACGGTTTGGCTGCTGGTGGGCTTTCCCCTCACTGTCATTGGAGGCATCTTCGGGAAGAACAACGCTAGCCCCTTTGATGCACCTTGTCGCACCAAGAACATCGCCCGAGAAATCCCGCCCCAGCCCTGGTACAAGTCTACGCTCGTCCACATGACTGTGGGTGGCTTCCTACCTTTCAGGTATCCTCCCTTTATTCTGTGGCCATCACTCTCAGGATCCTGACCTTAACTTAACTTCCCCTTCCATACTCACCAGTACCCTAACCCAGTGTCAGTGATGGTCCCTGGTTCAGCTGTACCATTAAGAGATCACTAAGTGGTTCCTCCTTTCTCCAAGCAGGAGAATCAGTTCAAATATGAGGGTGTCTGATTTGAAAAGCTCTCCAGAGACATTGCTCCTTTCACTGTCTTCCTAGTCTCTGACCTTAGTGACACCATGTGGGGCTTAAAACCCATTTGATTACTCATTTAATTTGTTGAGTACCTTTTCATGCCAGGCAAACACAGTACAAAACAGAACAGACAAAATCTGTGCTCTTAACCTACCAAAGATGTTCTTGAAATGAGAGCAGCTAGGTTAAAAAGAATCCCCATCAAGCCAGGAACTCCAGGGCAGGAAGTGGAGAGGACCCACTTTCCACAGTGACCCCGTAACACAGAAGGGTGGTGGCTGGATTTTGGCCTGGCCGCTGGGCTGGCAATGCACACAGTCCTTTAAATGCTGTATACCGTCTCTTCTCTTCACAGTGCCATCTCTGTGGAGCTGTACTACATCTTTGCCACAGTATGGGGTCGGGAGCAGTACACTTTGTACGGCATCCTCTTCTTCGTCTTCGCCATCCTGTTGAGTGTGGGGGCTTGCATCTCCATCGCACTCACCTACTTCCAGTTGTCTGGGGAGGACTACCGCTGGTGGTGGCGATCTGTGCTGAGTGTTGGCTCCACTGGGCTCTTCATCTTCCTGTACTCAGTTTTCTACTATGCCCGTCGCTCCAACATGTCAGGGACAGTACAGACAGTAGAGTTCTTTGGCTACTCCTTACTCACTGGATACGTCTTCTTCCTCATGCTGGGCACCATCTCCTTTTTTTCTTCCCTAAAGTTCATCCGTTATATCTATGTTAACCTCAAGATGGACTGAGTTTTGGGTGGCAAAACTATTGCTCTTTCCCTTTCTTCATGCTGCCCCCATTCATTGGTCTCTTGCCAGCATCTCTTGGATTGAGTGACTGACTTGTGTGGTGGTTTTGTTGCCTTCCCTTTTGCCCTTTGGGTCTCTCTTCACCAGAGAGGGCCAGGAAATTATAAGTCTCTATTATTATAAGGAGTATATATTTGAATTTTTTAAGTTGCTTTTAGTTTGGGGCCTGATTTTTCTTTTTACAATACCAAAATAAAATTTATTAAGAAAAAGGTTTGGTCTGGATATAGGAACTCATGCCCTGCCGTTAAGGGCAATGCCCCTTAGGAAGCCGGGTCGGCAGCGAAATGCTTGGAACTGGAATTCTCCGCGGAGCTTGGGAACTGTCCGCGGGGGGAACTCATATTACCAGGGCCCTGTTTCCGCGGCTCAACCGGCGCTCGGCCCAACGGAAGTGGCGGAGCCCGAACTCTGCTGGAAGGGAGTTGAATCACCCTGGTGACGAGGGGGCGCGGAGCAACGCCCTTTCCGCCGGAAGCGGGTTTCAGAGCCTCCACGTGCTGGCCCTCCCCCATCCCGGTCCCGCAGCCGTGGCTCCGCAGCTGCCATGGAGCCCGCCGGCCTGGAACAGATCCTGCGGGAGCTGCTGCTGCCGGACACCGAGCGCATCCGTCGGGTACGGGGCAGGCGGGACCCGGCCAGGGCGAGTAGGGGATTGCGGGAACGCCCCGACTCTGACCCTCAGGCTCTCCCCAGGCCACCGAGCAGCTCCAGACCGCTCTTCGGGACCCCGCCTCCCTGTCCGCGCTCTGCGACCTGCTGGCCTCAGCGGGCGACCCTCAGGTGAAGTTTCTGGCCCTTCCCGCTGGGCTATACGTCACATGTCACGTCTTAGCTTCTGCCCCCGGCCATCCGCTCGGCATCTTCCTGCCCCGGTCCTCACACGCCCGCTTCTTCGACCTTCCCCGGACCCCCAAAGGCCTGTTTCCTCTTCCCAACCTGGTTCCTCATGTATCTGCTTCCTCGTCCCAGATCCGCCAGTTCGCGGCCGTGCTGACCCGCAGACGACTGAGCACCCGCTGGCGTCGGCTGGCGGCTGAGCAACGGGAGAGGTGGGTTGGGCCAGGGGCGGGGCCGGGCCGGGCTGAGGCGGCTCCTGGGTACCAATCTTCTGCCACCTGTGTTCCAGCATCAAGTCCTTGGTCCTGACGGTTCTCCAAAGAGAGACAGAGTAAGTGCCTACCTGCCTCCTTTTGGAGTCCTAACTGACTCCAAGCTGAGACCTTCTCCGAGTTTCTAACTTCTTTTTCAGCTCTAGGCTGGGTCTTAGGGGGCAGGGATTTTGGTTCTAGATCAAGGGTGGAGAAAGAATTTTTCTCAGGATGTATTAAAGACTAAAGTTCTTGAGAGTGGGCTGTGATGGTCTGGCAAACTAGAGTAAGAAGAATGGAGCTGAAATTGAATATGAGGTCAACCCCACCATGCTTCTAGTTTCTCTCTGAACAGCAGTGTCCTCTGTGTCCCAACTTGGTGGAGACCATGTGCGCACACCTGGAGGTTTCTCTCCTGGCCATCCTAGGAAGACAGAGCCATCGTGTGCAGAAGGGGAACTGGAGGGTGATTGAGGGTGGGGAATCTCTCCTGTTTGCAGACATTCTGTGAGTCTTAGCCTGGCCCAGCTCTCAGCTGCCATTTTTCGAAAAGAAGGCCTGGAGGCCTGGCCTCAGCTCCTGCAGCTTCTTCAGCACAGTACACACAGCCCCCACATCCCAGAGAGAGAGGTACTGTCACATGGTTGGTGGGAGGAAGGGACCCAGAGCCTGGATAGACTGTAAGCTTTTCCCTCTCAACCCTTCTTCCTGAGCAGATGGGGCTTTTGCTTCTAAGTGTGGTGGTGACCTCCCGACCCGAGGCCTTCCGACCCCACTACCGGGAGCTTCTTCAACTTCTGAATGAGACCCTTGGTGAGGTGGGCTCGCCTGGGCTCCTCTTCTATTCCCTGCGCACTCTGACCACCATGGCCCCTTACCTCGGCACTGATGATGTGGTGAGATGTGGGCCCTTACCTTCCTTGGCTCCTGTCCTCAGGCTTTCATGTCCTTCCCCTTAGCAGACGCAGATCTAGTTGAGACTCTTTTCCTGGTTTTTGTTTTGCCTAACAGTTGAGAGGGGATCCTGTGGGTGGCTGTGCCTAGAATCCTCCTATGTCCAGACTTTGAGGAAGCTGCCAGTTTCTGGGGCTGGAGATTAGGCTGTGTCATGCTTTCTGTGATTCATCTCATCTTGTGTCCTCCAGCCTCTTGCGCGGATGTTGGTGCCCAAGCTCATCGTGGCCGTGCAAACTCTGATCCCTATAGATGAAGTAAGGACATTTGGGTGGGAGCTCTGTCAGAAGGAGGAAAGTTGCAGAAGTGTTCAGCCTGATCCACTAAAAAAAGAGTGTAGTAAGCTTGTGATTTCTCTGTTGGGTAGGCAAAAGCCTGTGAGGCCATGGAGGCCCTGGATGAATTGCTGGAGTCAGACGTGCCCATCATCACTTCGCACCTTTCAGAGGTCCTCACGTTCTGCCTGGAGGTAAGCCTAGGGTTGGCACTGTCCTTGTTGCTCATTCTGCTGGGAGCTTCCTTGCCTATTTCTGATTTGAGCTGGTCTTTGGGTAGGTGGCTAGAAACGTGGCCCTGGGCGATGCTATACGTGTGCGTATTCTATGCTGCCTGACTTTCTTGGTCAAAGTCAAGAGCAAGGTGAGTTGCCTTCTGACACACATCAACCCACCTCCATCTCCTCCTCTGTCTCACTCTTGGGGTTTGCTGTCCTTTTGGGGATATGTAAAATAGCATAGCTAAGGTGTTCCAGATTTGGTCTGGACTCAGCCCAGTTCTTGGCTTGGGGACTGGGAATCTCCTGCTGGACCCCTTGTAGCCTGGAAGGCTAGAATTTTAAATGTGAGCCCATCTTGGGAGCAGATTCTCAGGGACACCCTTTCATCCTTCCCCTTCAGGCCTTGCTGAAGAATCGCTTCCTGCCACCCTTGCTGCACACCCTTTTTCCCATCATGGCTGCTGAGCCCCCCCTGGGCCAGCTGGATCCTGAGGACCAGGATGTGGAGGAGGAAGAGCTGGATCCTGGGCTGGTGGGGGAGACCCCCAAGCACTTTGCTGTTCAGGTGGGATGGATGTGGAAGGTCCGGTGGCTGGGGTATGAGGTGGTTGGAGAAGGTCGCAGGGCAGAGATGGAGTCCAGCTAGGTTTTCCTGTCCTTTTCCAGGTCGTGGACATGCTGGCACTCCATTTGCCTCCTGAGAAGCTCTGTCCTCTGCTGGTAAGTGTGGCTATGTCCTTCTAGTGCTCCTAAACCCAGGTTTGCCTAGTCCCCCCGAGGCTGAGGATGTTTGGGCTCTGGTAGGTGTGGCAGGCTCTTTCTGGGATCTCAGGAGACTACCATCTGCTCCCCAGATGCCCATGCTGGAAGAGGCCTTGCGGAGCCAGAGCCCATACCAGCGCAAGGCTGGGCTTCTGGTGTTAGCAGTACTCTCCGATGGAGCCGGCGACCACATCAGGCAGAGGTGTTTGTTCCCCTGTCTTGGAGTGAGGGTGGGCCATGGTGAGGAGGACCATACCACCTGTGGCAGTCCTGGGCTGCACTTGGGCTTTAGCCTCATCATTAGTAGCATCTGCCCTTCCTCTCAAATGTCCTGATCTGGCAGATAAATGGCTATACCCCAGCAGCTGGTGCTTACCGTCTGGTGACAGAAAGCTTGGTTACCCCAGGGGAGACAGCAGCCTGGCTCAGCCCAGGGATGTCAGGTCCTGCCCCTCAGACTCCATCCTCTTGTCCTGCCCCATCCAGACTGCTGCCACCACTGCTGCAGATCGTGTGCAAGAGTCTGGAGGATCCATCGCAGGTTGTGCGCAATGCCGCACTCTTTGCCCTGGGCCAGTTCTCAGAGAACCTACAGGTCAGCAAGGCCGCAGCTGGCAGCCACCACTCCAGAGTTCCCACCGCCCGCCCCCGCCCCAACCCCCTGCCCCATCCCAGGGACCAGCCTCCCCTCAGCTCATCCCACTGCATACCTGCTGCACTCAGCACTTAGACGTGTGCCTTGCAGCTAAGCTGACTCAGACCCCCTTTCTCCTCCTCGCAGCCCCACATCAGCAGCTATTCTGGGGAGGTGATGCCGCTGCTCCTTGCCTATCTAAAGTCAGTGCCTCCTGGGCACACAAATCACCTGGCCAAGGCCTGCTATGCCCTCGAGAACTTCGTGGAGAACCTAGGTAGTGAGGGCATTTGTGGGTGTGAGGGAGTAGATGGGGCTGTGGTTTTGGCTGAAAGGGCAGGATGTGCAGCTCCGTGAACCATTGCCTGTGGTGGGGACAGGTGTGGTAGGGCTCCAGGCGCAGTAGGACCCCAAGGCGGATTGGCCTGGAGGCAGGCATGAGAACCTTGGTTGGTTGCTGGAGGGGTGCCCTTTCCCACAGGGCCTAAAGTGCAGCCCTACCTTCCGGAGCTTATGGAGTGTATGTGGCAGCCCCTGAGGACCCCCAGCAGCTCCCGGTCCAAGGAGCTGGCTGTGAGTGCCCTGGGAGCTATTGGTAAGTCGGAGGCAGGAGGTGGGTGCCCGGGGTTCACTCACCGTTCACTCACTCTCGGTGCCTGTGGCAGGTGATCCCAGCTCACCCACTGGCTCTGAGTCTGTCTTTCTATCCGTAGCCACGGCTGCCCAGGCCTCCATGCTGCCCTACTTCCCCACCATCATGGAGCACCTGCGGGAGTTCCTGTTGACGAGCCACGAGGACCTGCAGCCTGTTCGGATCCAGAGCCTGGGTGAGTGAGGGGCTCCTGGCAATCTTCCCGGGGCCTGCTCACCTGATGTTCACAGAGATGGGCTCCGGGGCAGCACAGGTGTCTTCCTTCCCTCGCACGGTACCCAGGGGTGGGAGGAGTTTCTGAATCCCCTCAGCTACCTCCAGTTCCCCAAGCCTTGGCCCTGCACACCTCTAGCCTAGAGCTCCTGGTGCTAACCATGCCCTTGCCTCCGCAGAGACGCTTGGGGTGCTGGTGCGAGCAGTAGGGGAGCCCATGAGGCCCCTGGCTGAGGAATGCTGCCAGCTGGGGCTGGGCCTGTGTGACCAGGTAGACGACCCTGACTTGCGGCGCTGCACGTGAGTGAGCCCTCACCCTGCCCCAACCCAGACCCCAGACCTCCTATTCTGGACCATGGGTTCCCCGGGCTCCCCCATCCAGCATGGCTATAGCAAGCAGGACTATACAGCTTCCACCTGCCTCTCCCAGGTACAGCCTGTTTGCAGCCTTATCGGGGCTAATGGGTGAGAGCCTGGCTCCCCACCTGCCACAGATCACCACACTCATGCTGCTGTCACTGCGTTCCACCGAGGGCATTGTGGTGAGTGGAAGGTCAGGGGGAGGGCGTGGGCCAGTGGGGGAAGGCCACCCCTGGGATGGGAGCTCTCTCCAGAGCCCAGCTGAGCTGAAGTCCCTGCTGGGCCTCCCCATGCAGCCTCAGTATGATGGAAGCCACACATTCCTTCTTTTTGACGATGAGAGCAGTGGTGAGGAAGAGGAGGAGCTCATGGAGGAGGATGACGACGAAGAGGATGCCTCAGAGATCTCAGGGTGAGGGGGCTGCCATTCTGGTCCAGGGAGTCCTGGCTTAGACAGGGGCCCAGGGCCAGCTCTGCTCTTACTGGCACCTGACTGCTGCTGCCTCCCCGCCTTGCTCTAGATACAGTGTGGGAAACGCCTTCTTTGATGAGAAGGAAGACACCTGTGCTGCCCTGGGGGAGATCTCTGTGAATACCAGGTGAGCATCAGCCCTTCCCCAGCACTGGGAACCCCTCTTGGGACCGTCTTTTCCATGGTGGTGTGTCTGTTTGTCTGTCCACAGTGTTGCCTTCCTTCCCTACATGCAGACTGTCTTTGAAGAAGTGTTCAAACTGCTGGAGGTGAGTGGGCCGGTGGGCTGGTGAGCAGGGTCAGAGGGCTCAGGTTTGCCCTGCACACAGCATGCACATCCTGCTCCTCCTCATGCTGCAGTGCCCTCACCTGAACGTGCGGAAGGCAGCCCACGAGGCCCTGGGTCAGTTCTGCTGTGCACTGCACAAAGCCTGTCAAAGCTGCCCCTCGGAATCCAACACTGCTGGTGAGAAGGGGAGGCCAGGGCCCCTGGAAACGGGGTGGGAGGGGAGAGGGACAGGGCCTGACCAGGGCTTCAGCCAATCATGTCCCCAGCTCTGCAGGCCGCTCTGGCCCGGGTGGTGCCATCCTGCCTGCAGGCGGTGAACAGGGAGCGAGAGCGCCAGGTGGTGATGGCTGTGCTGGAGGCCCTAACGGCGGTGTTGCGCAGCTGTGGGGGCCTGGCGCTGCAGCCCCCCGGGCGGCTTGCTGAGCTTTGCCAGGCACTCAAAGCTGTGCTACAAAGGAAGGTGAGAAGGGCAGCAGGCTGCAGGGGGAGGAGGTGGCCCAGCCCCAAGTAGGGCTAGTCAGAGACTTCCCTCTCCTTCCACCCCATGGAGACGGAAAGGGGCTGGAGAACCCAGATCGAGCTGAGCACCCTTTCCCACAGACAGCCTGTCAGGACACAGACGATGCAGAGGAGGAGGAGGATGAGGACCAGGTGAGAGTTTTGGGTGCAAACTAGGACCAGGTCATCTCCATAGGGCAGGGCGGACAGTGTACTTGGCCTTGGCCTGCGGGTACAGGGGCTGCTGAAAAATTGCTAGTGGCTCCAAACAACCAGTCCTGCTCCCACTGAGGCAGTGGAGATTCAAGGAAGGCTTCCTGGCGGTGGGGATTTGAGGCAGGCTTGGGTCAATGGATGGGAATAGAACCAGAAAGGAGGAAAGACTGGGCTGCAAACCAACCCAGCCTGGGAGGGGCCCCCAGTCCTGTCAGTCAAGGGCAGCCCTCAGGAGACCATCAGCAGTTGCGGGGCCCAGGCTCAGAGCTGGCCCTGGCACTCCACCCTGTGACCTGGCCCCGCAGGCTGAATACGATGCCATGTTGCTGGAGCATGCTGGTGAGGCCATCCCTGCCCTGGCGGCTGCGGCCGGGGGGGATGCCTTTGCCCCCTTCTTTGCTGGCTTCCTGCCATTACTGCTCTGCAAGACGGTGAGTGCTCTGTTCTCTTGACTCCCAACCCTGCCTCCTGGGCCCAGTGACCTCCTCCCTACTCTGACCCCGGCCCAGGCTGACTTGCACTCCTCCCCTCACCAGAAGCAGGGCTGCACAGTGGCAGAGAAGTCTTTTGCGGTGGGAACACTGGCGGAGTCCATTCAAGGCCTCGGTGCCGCGTCGGCCCAGTTTGTGTCCCGGCTGCTCCCCGTGCTGTTGAGTGCCGCCCGGGAGGCAGACCCCGAGGTGCGAAGTAATGCCATCTTTGGACTGGGCGTGCTGGCAGAGCATGGGGGTCGCCCTGCCCAGGAGTATCCTGAGTTTGCAGGAGGGGGCCTGGATGCGGTTGGGAGTGTGGCCCTGGGGTTCGGGAGGGGAGTGGTCTGCCCCTGTGCCTGTTCCTTGACTTTGGACGAGACACTTCCCGAAACTGCTGGGGCTCCTGCTGCCCCTCCTGGCACGAGAACGCCATGATCGTGTCCATGACAACATCTGTGGGGCACTTGCCCGCCTGCTGATGGCCAGTCCCATGAGGAAACCGGAGCCCCAGGTAAGGTTGGGGGGCATCAGGCAAGGCCAGGGAGCTGCAAAGTGTGCGGGGCGAGGGGCCAAAGTCTTCTGTGTGTCCAGGTGCTGGCCCCCCTGCTGCACGCCCTGCCACTGAAGGAAGACCTGGAGGAGTGGGTCACCATGGGGCACCTCTTCAGCTTCCTGTACCAGAGCAGCCCTGACCAGGTAACCCCGATACTGGGGCCCTTGCAGAGGGCTTGATGCTCTAGTCTCACTGATGGGCAGAGTTAGCGTCAGTTGAAGCTGCCCTTCTCTGCTTTCTCGTTAGTCTGCCAGGATTGGCAGCTAGGCCTTAAATGTAAGAGAAGGGGCTTCCTCTCACCACGTAGCATTTTTCCTCAGGGAGGCTTCGTTTCCATCCTCTGCTCTGAGCCAGAAATCACAGCTTTCATAAACTGATTTCCTGGACCAGGGCTCTTTCAGACTGTGCTCCGTGAAGCCTAGTTCTGCTGGGCCACCCCACCTCCCATTCTAATCAGAGCAGCCCTGCTTTCTGAATACAACTTGTCTGAACCAAGTGACTAGCTCTGGAACCATGTCCCGGCGCTCCTGTGTCTATCACCTCTCAACTTCAGAGACTGTGTTGGTGGAGCTCCTGAGTGTCTGAGCTCCTTTTGGTCTTGAGGCTATGATTTCCGTTATCTTTGGTCACAATCCCATCCTCCTGCCACCCCTCCTCCTCCTGCAAAATTAACTACTGCCCTGTTTCATGGGTCTTTCTCAGGGTTCATAGTTGTTTGGGATGTCTGTTAATCAGTATCAGGCTCAAACAGCTCAGATGGGAGACTGCCTTTCCGGGGCTCCTACTGCCCACCCCAGTGCTGGGGCCCAGAGGTTCTTCTGCCCCTAAGTTGGCCCATCTTTTCCCAAAGGTTGTAGACGTGGCTCCAGAACTCCTTCGTATTTACAGCCTCATCCTTGCTGAGAACAAGATCCCATCAGGTGAGGATGGCAGTTGTGGGCAGGGCTGGGGAGAGGTGGGGAGCAGCAGGGCTCGGAGGGCCTGGGGCAGCTAGGGTTGGGGGCCAGTCCTCCCCAGACTTCTCCCTCTTCACTCTCCACCCAGACACCAAGGCGGCGCTGCTGCTTCTCCTCACGTTCTTGGCCAAACAGCACACCGACAGCTTCCATTCAGCACTGGACTCCCTGCCTGGCGACAAGGCTCAGGAGCTCCAGGCCATCCTGGGCCTCACCTAGACTGTGGGCTGCAGCTGGGCTGAAGAGAACAGAGCCTGCCCAGGCCCGAGACCAGCTCTCAGCCCAGTTCCAGCTCAAGCCTTACCAAAGATTCTGGGCCTGGGCCTCATACCCATTTGGAGTCCCAGCCCTACTTGCTGCCTTACAGGGGTGTCCCCTAGGGCTGGAGCTGTGGGACAATACAGTCATGACACCATTCTGTAATAAAGGCAGTTTATTTTCTGTTTGAACGGTAGCTCTAGGAGCAGGAAGAACAGAGATACACATTCAGTAGGACACAGTGTAATGCAGTTGGTTGCCTGGCAGCTTTGTAAATTGGCTCTTAACGGTCATGGAATCGGGGCCCTGGCTGGATCAGGATGCGCCCATATGGCTCCTCTTGTTTCACACGAAGGATCTGCTGCGCGGCAAGCACTGGTCGGAGGCGGAGGGGGCTGGTCAGAGGCGTCCCTACCACAGCCTCTGGCCCATGTGTCCGCTCCCCACCCTCCACATGGGCACACACGCTCCTCACTCACCCAGGAGCAGGTAGAAGACCCGGGCAGCCATCCTGCGGGGGCTGAGAGGTGGCACCAGGCTGTTGAAATCGGGCTCCCTGTTGGCCTGCAGCTCCCGCGCCACTGCCCTGTGGTCAAGAACCAAGAACCGTCAGGTGAGGCCACAGCCCTGGCCACCCATGGAGGGACATCCTTCCTGGTACCTATGCACAGCCTCAAGCGAGAGCAGCTCAGGCTCTGGGGGCAGCTCCACAGGCAGCTCCACAGGCACCTCCGGGAGCTCGGGCACCACAGGCAGCGCAGGGGCCTCTGGCTGCTCTGCCTCCTCCCAGGCCCTAGAAGAACACACGAGTTGGGCAGAGCAGGGGAGGAGGCGGTGGTGACAGCCCCATCCTGCTTCCCCTTCCTGGCCAGGGCTGCAGGCAGACCGCTGCTTACAACCGCTCTTCCGGGGTCACAAGGCTGATGCGGGACTTCTCCTCCTCAGCTGCTTCTAGGGAGATCTCTGTCAGGGAAAGGGGAGTGTCCTGAGCAGGTCTCTTTGCATCTGAGCAGTCCGGACTTGGGGTCACTTGGCCCAACTGGGTGCCACAGCAGGCAGTGACTTGTTAACAGCACTTGGTATGAGGGGAACGAAGATAACCAATCTGTGAGTCCTTATGTTAAGTGCACTGACAAGAACTGTCAGCAGTTGGGGCTCTACTTGCCCGGGACAGTGGTTAGAGTGGTGGTCTCCATTGCCCCTTCTCCAGGTACTTACCAGAAGATACCATGAGGGGCCCACTGGGCTCCTGGGCCTCCCTCAGGACCTGGGGATGAGAGAAAGAGAACTAAGGCCCCAAGCATCACACCTGGGGCAGGGGTAAGGCAGGCTTGTTCGCGCATGTGGGCAGAAGGCAGCCTGAGGGAGCTCAGAGCAGACGGGGCTCCAGGAAGGACTGAGGGGGCTGCTACCTCAATTTCGCTCGGAGTCTCAGCCTTTCTCCTTTCCTCCTCAGCTGCTGCTTCCCTCTCAGCCTCTTCTAGCTCCTCAGGCAGCCTTGGCCTTAGTGCCCTTGGAGGTGGCTGGGCACAGTGGGTCCAGAAAGCCAGCAGTTCTGGGGGTAGCCAGCCAACTGAGGAGAAGGGCAGCAGGGAGGGGGTTGAGGTGTGAGGAATAGGGGTGTAGAGGATCCCCTACACCAGCTCCCATCACTCCTCACAGTAAGTTGGGTTTCCGAACAGCTCCGCGGGGCTCCTGATCATCCTCTCAGGAGGCTGCACCATTGGCTGTGTGCAGAGAAGACCAGAAAACCAGTTAGGAAGGAGCTATGGCCCTTTACCTGTAATGCCTCATTCTAGGATCTCTGGCCTTCCAGTTCTTTCAGGCTCATGCACCTGCCTGCTCTGCTCATCGTTAAAATGATTTTCAACTGATGTCCTTGGATGTGCTAGGCAGGGTCACAAAGTGGTGTGTGGGCAGCCCCCCAACACATGTGTTTTGGGGACTGTCCTCAAGATTGCCTGAGTTTAGATGGCCCAGCATGCACCTGCCTCCTTCCATCCCTCCAGAGCCTGGGATGTACTCACACACTCCCTGCAGTGGGCTCTGGTTTGCAGTTGTTCCTGGAATTCCTTCCTGGAGATCTGAGTCTCCTCGTCCCAGAATAATAACTGGCGGCGGCGACGGCGAGCTGGTGGGGCCCTGGGAGGTGGGGAGACTGGGGGCCTCCTCCACTGAATGGGGAGGAGAGGTGGGGGCAAGGCTACCCATTACTGTTTTTCCTGAGGTCCTGGTGGACTGTAAACAGGCCCCACATTCCCATCCCTAGAGGTGCCCTGGCAAAGGGCTTGGGTAGGGACTCAGGGAAGGGGTGCAGCCCCCACTGTATGAGGTTCCCATCTGGGAAGTGCAGGCTGGATAAAACGGAGTGTGGGCCAGGCCACCTTATACAAATTTGCACAAAGGCCTGTGGAAGCCAGCAGGGGCCTTGAGGAAACTGAAAACAGGTGAGGAGCCCTGGCAAAGGAGGCGGTGTGGAGGGGCTATACTCACCTCAGGGCTGACTGGGACGGGTGGCAGACGCAGCTCCGGCGGGGGCGTCACCTCTGCAACAACAGTCTAGTTCCACACCCTTTGCCCTCAAAGCCACCAGGTGAGAAGCTAGAGGGTCCTCCCTTCACCAAGTTGGATTACAGGGCATTGTCTGCAGCAGCTGTGCTAGGACCCCTGAGAAGGGCCCTGGTTTGGTGGGTACTCACCGGGAAGCGGGACCTCTGGCTCCCAGCCTACCAGCTTCAGCTCCTCTGGGGCCAAGACCTCGCTGGGAAGTGGCTCTGCTGCCTCCTCAACCCTGAGGGGAAATGGGCAAGAGGATGAAAACACCCTCCCAGCTCTGACCCCTACCTGGCCTGGGGCTCCTGACCTTACCCTGCAAGAGCTGTAGGTGAGGGCGGGGGTACTGTGATCTCCTCTTCTGGGGCCCAGAGCTCCTCTTTGAATTCTGTGAAGAGAGGATCAAGCTTAGAACACAAAAGATATAAACGCTTCCCAGCCCAGATGGCCAGTGCCCAGGGTCTGATTGTCCAGTGCCAGGTGGGTCCTACCTAGCCGACGTTCCTCTAACAAGATGGCTTCATCCTCCTCAGCAATCAGCAGGTCCAAGTCTCGGCGGCTGACTTCTGGGAGGTCCCGTTCACCCTGTCAAGCGAGGTGACAATTTCATTTCTGTCTGGGAGACATGCCACAGGGCCAGGCCAGGCCAGGCTGAGGAAGTCTGTGGGTACTCAGGCATCAGGGGAAGGAGGCAAGAAGGCAGGACTCTAAGGGCAGGAGTGGGTACAGGGGGCCTGGGCCATCAGAGGCAGGACTCAGGCCTTGGGCTCTATGTGCAGGGGGACAGCTCACCTCGATCCGCAGCATACGTATGGGCTCTGCCTCCAGGATTGTGATGGCTTCGGGGGTGACCCGAATCCTTTCTGGAGGGAGAGCGATGTCACACAAGCCTCTGTTTCTTTTTAAGTCCCCACACCCATGTGTGTAAGGCAAAAACAGACTCTATGGTCAAGCCAGCCTGGGTTCTAGTCAGGCCCTGGCCAGTCACTGGCAGTCTGACCCAGGACACATTGCTTAACCACTATGGGCTTCACTTTCCTCATCTGTAAAATGGGGATAATAATTCCAATCTCGTAAGAATCTTGCAGTGCCCCTCCCAAGGCCTTGCTCCTGAAAGAAGCTCAAAAACAGTTAGTTCTTCAGCCCTTGGGCGTTCCTCTGCCTTTCACCAGAAAGAAGGGTCTCGGCTCACCTGGCTTCGGAGGCTCTGCAGGGACTTCAGGAGGGATCTCTTCAGGAACTCTCTCTGGGGTCACGGCCTCTAAAAGGTGTCGAACCTTTGGGAAGGGATGGGAACAAAAGATCAGATTCAGCTTCAGTGCCCTATTCCCCCACTTTCACAACCTTATTCAGACAATGGACAGTGACACCCCTTTATGCCTAACTCTGTGGCACTAACAGCAGCTTGCAGGGTGAGCCCACTCACCATCCAGCTCCCCTTCCTTCCATTCCTGCCCCCGCCCAATTATCCAGCCTGGGTCACTTTGTGAAAGAAGTACTACATCCTTGGGTCAAGTGTTGTCAGGGACAGAGGAAACAAAAGATCTTTGATCTTGAGTATATTGTCTAGTGGGGAGACAAGTTTGTGTATGACCCCAGCAAAAGCCAGCACAAAGAATGCTGTGCTGCTGAAACGAGCACAATGTTGTAAATCAACTACACTTCAATAAAGCTTGTCTAAGCTGTAGGGGTGTTGGAGTGGATGGACAAGGACGTAGAGAACCCAGTGCCAAGGGACACTGAGGGCCTGGATTGGGGCCGCGGCTCTAGGAATGGTGTGAAGACAAAAGCTGCCTCTAGGTTGGTCCTGAATAGGTGAGTCTGGATAGGTCCACCATGACAGCTGCCCTGCACTGACTCCTGTGAGGCAGAGCTGGAGCAGGCCCCCACCTGCCCCCCACCCCTAGTGTTAGACTGGCACAGAAAGAGCACACCGCTCTGCACTGTCAGCTCATCAGGAGACCTACCTGAGGGATATCAAAGGGACCAGGCAGCATGGGATCCACAGACATCATCCCAAAAAAGGGGTCTGGTGCGTCTTCCAGAGTCTCCATCCTGGCCAGGTGGTCAGGCATCAGCAGGCTGGGTCTGAGGGAGACAGTGGGCTGTCAAAGACTGAGGCCAAGTTCCCTTCCAACGACCGGGTGGTCCCAGCCCCAGGGACGCACTCACAGGTCAGTCTCCACCATGTCGATGCGGATCTGCAGCTGGGCCCGGTGCAGGCGCTCCAGGATGTGCTGGATGTCTTCTGTGGTCAGGGAGGGCAAGCTACAGTGCCCACCCAGGGGAGGACCGCTCTGCACTTCCCTTCATCCGAGCCTTCCAGCCTTACCTACAAGGTACTGGCATTGTTGAGAGTAGACCCGGATGACGCCAATCTGGAGCTGCGCTGAGAGGTAGAGCGAGAAGCGGGGCCGCGGCGCACCTGGCAGCGGGGGCTGAACTCGTACCAGCACATAATTGAGGATTTCCTCGCTGGGGAACAATGCAGCCCATCACTGCTGCGCCAAAGACCTACAGCCTTGCCCAGCCCGATCCATCCCCTAACCCACCCCAGCCCTGGGCCACTCTTTTGTGGGCCTTACCAGGTCTTCACCACATTCACCTTCAGGTATTCACGCTTCACCAACCGGGTGCCCCGCGTCGCTGCCAGCCTGGAAGAATGAGGGGTGTAGATGGAGGGGAAGCCCACAGGCTGGGACCCCTGGGTGCCCCTCCCGGAGCACCTACCCTGGCCGGGCCCGCCCTTACCAGATGGTGGCGAAGCAGCCGGTGTGGCGCTGAAGCACATTGGGATAATAGAACATGGTCTCTCCAGGGTTTCACCCTCGTCTACACCACTTCCGTTCAGATCTCAATCCAAATTCTTCAGGGTACAGAATTTCCCAAACCGTCGGAGAGAAGGATGTGGACTGGTGGCGTGGCAGGTGGACCCAGAATGCCAAATTAAGGAACCAATGAACTATGGGTGGATAAACGATAAAGGGGATAAGTAAAGGAGACGCAGACCGGGTATATGTCAGCCCTGAGCCAGTCTGCACACCGCGTGGGTGCTTCGAACTTAACCGGAGCCTTGCAGGTTGGGTTCTAGGTTGGAGATGCAAAGATTCGCGAAGGAAGAAAGTCTGAGCTACAACCCAGGCTGGGTTCGAGGGAGAACGTGTGTCCTCTGCAGATAGGCCCGGCGGCGGACTGTTGCGCAGCTTCGGCCGCTGCCGTCCCGCTCCTGCAGCCTAGATCCCGCCACGGGGGGCGCGTGCTCTGGTGCTTTGCACTTTGATCCTCATTAGACGGCGCGGTCTCCAGAGCAGCCAATGGGGAACAGGGTCAACTTGGGGGCGCTCGTTCAGGCGCTAAGTAGCCGGTCCGAGGCAACAGGGGGCTCCCGTGGCAGGCAGCGAACCAATGGGAAGAACCCTGCAGGCGGTGGGGGGAGGGAGGAGGGATTGTGAGGTGTCTGGACCAATGGGCTCTCATCCTCGCCGGGCGTAACAGAGGTACCTTGGAGGTGCTTCCCCGTGGACCAATGAGTGAGGAGGGGACTCCGAGCATCGAGCCTAGTAACAAGGGTGCTTCAACTAGCTGAGGAGGTTGCGTCATGCCAAGGGCAATCGCCAGGCCCTGCTGAGGGCGCCTGACTTGCAGTTAGATCTTACCCTTTTTCCAAATCCCACCGAGCAGCAATTGATTGGTCTACTTTTGTGCCCAGCCTAGGGCCTACGGCGAATGGGTGTGAGGTGGCCTTGGAGCCACCACAGGTCAATGGGGAAGAAAGATCTCACAGCAAGCAGTGGGGGACTCGCCAGCCAAGTCGCTTTCTAAACTTGAACATCTTAGGTTGTAGGCATTCCTCTCCTGGCTGTTTCCCAGGTGTGAATGTTCTCCTGGGTGAGACCTTAGTTTTGTTGGATGTAGGGCATATTTATCAGCATAACAAAAGCTGTTTGTCTCAAACAACTGTTTGTGTAGTATAAATTGTATGGTTGTAGTTATAAATATTCCTTTCCCCATGCCTCCTGCCTTTGCACAGTCATTTCTTTGGTCTAGAGTGCACTTTCCAGCCTTGACTCCGGGGCATGCTTCTGTAAGACTCAGCTTTTCACACCATACACAAAAATAAACTCAGAATGGCTTAAAGACTTAAATAAGACATGATACCATAAAACTCCTAGAAGAGAAGAGAGGCAAAACATTGTCAGACATAAATTTGAGCAATATTTTCTTAGATCAATCTTCCAAGGCAAAAGAAATTAAACCCCAAAATAAACAAATGGAACCTAATGGAACTTAGGAGCTTTTGAATAGCAAAGGAAACCATAAACAAAAGGGAAAAAGCCTACAGAATGGGAGAAAATATTTGCAAATGATGTGACCAACACAGGCGTAATTTCCAAAGTGTACAAACAGCTCATACAACTCAGTATCAGAAAACAAACAACCCAATCAAAAAATGGGCAAAAGGGGACTTCTCTGGTGGTCCAGTGGTCAGGGTACATGGGTTCCATGCTTGGTCTGGAAAGATCCCACATGCTGTGGAGCTGCTGAGCCCATGCGCCACCATGCTCCGCAACAAGAGAAGTCACTGCAATGAGAAGCCCATGCACTGCAAAGAGTAGCTCCCCACTCACTGCAAATAGAGAAAGCCTACTCGCAGCAATAAGACCCAGCACAGCCAAAAATAAAAATTTAAAAATATTTTTTAAATGGGCAGAAGATCTAAATAAACATTTCTCTAAAGAAGATATACTGATGGCTAACAGGCACATGAAAATATGCTCAACATTATTAGAGAAATGCAAATCAAAACCACCGTGAAGTATCACCTTACATGGATCAGAATGGCCATAACTGAAAAGTCTGCAAATACTAAGTGCTGGAGAGGGTATAGAGTAAAGGGAACCCTCCTACGCTATTGGTAGGAATGTAAATTGGTGCAGCCATAGTGGAAAACAGTATGGTGATTCCTTAAAAAACTAAAAACAGGGTTCCCATATGATCCAGCAATTCCACTCTTGAGCCTATTTCCAAAAAAGACAAAAAGTCTAATTCGAAAAGACACATACCCCAATGTTCATAGTATTATTTGCAATAGGTGAGACATGGAAGCAATCTAAGTGTCCATCAACAGAAGAAGATGTGGGGTGTTATACACACACACACCCCCACACACAATGAAATATTACTCAGCCGTAAAAAAGAACAAAAATGACTTGCAGCAATATGGATGGACCTAGAAATTATCTAAGTGAAGTCAGACAGGGAAATACAAATATTATATGCTATCACTCATATGTGGAATCTAAAAAAGAATACAAATTAACTTATTTATAAAACAGGAATAGACTCATAGACATGGAAAACAAACTTATGGTTACCAAAGGGGAAAGGGGAGGAAGGGATAAATTAGGATTGTGGGATTAACAGATACAAACCAGTATATATAAAAGAAACAAGGACCTACTGTATAGCAGAGAGAACTATATTCAGTATCTTGTAATAATCTATAATGGAAAGAATTGGGAAAAAATGTATATAACTGAACCACTTTGTTTAGTACTTTTGAAACTAAAACAATAGTTAATCAACTATAGTTCAATTAAAAAAAATCTCAGCTCTTATTAGAGCCAAACTAACTATTTTATTTTGTTCCTTCAATCCAGGAACTCTTAAGATTGGGGTCTTGTTTTTTCCTTTAGTGCCTGAAACTTAGCAAATATTTGTCAAATGAATGTACAATTGCCCTAAATTTACAACCACTGAATATTAAGGCTGAATGGGATTTCAAAATCTAGTCAAAGACTTGTCTTCATGGTGAGAAAACAGAGGCCTATACAGACTGTTTCTGCCAGACCACACAGCTCTGTAGTGGCAGCCTGGTTGGAAACTCTACTCTTTTGAATTCCAGTGTTCTCAATATTTCCATGGTGCTTGGCTAAACTGGTTTCTATATACTTACAAATTGTTTTGATCAGCACGGATGTGATAAAGTTGGGGGCATCTGCCCTTAAGGCACTTATAACCTAGTTTAAGAGATAAGGGATACAGTAATTAGTTCATTCATTTACCAAATATTTATTACATTTATTATATGTCTACCCACTCCTCCAGGCACTGGGGGTGTAGCAATGAACAAAATAAGTCCCTGTTCTCAAGGAATAGGGAAGGAGTGATGATAATCAAATAGACAAATAGAAATGTATGAAGTCATAATCTGTGCTATGAAGAAAAATGAGGCAGTGTAAGAGAATAGTGAGGGTCACTATTTGGGTCAGGTGCTCAGGGAAGCTCTCTGAAGAGAAGGGGGCGAATCAATGTACTTACCTGAAAGAAGAGTGTTCTTGACAAAAAAAAAAAAAAAGCAAGCGCAGAGATCCTGAGGCAGAAATGTGTTTGGAGGGTTCAAGGAGCCTGAGCAAAGTGACTAAGAAGAATGTCGAGGGGTGAGGTTAGAAAGGTGGGTAGGAGTCACATGGCCCTGGAGGCCAAGGAAAGGATCTGGGCTCTTCCCTGAGTGAACAGAAACCTACTGAAGGGCTTTGAGCAGGGAAGTGACATGATGAGATTTATGTGTTAAGAGGATCTCTTCTGTGTTGAGAATGGACTGAAGGTGAACAAGAGTGGGAGCAGAAAAGATGTGGAAGGAAGCAGAAAGAAGAGAGGTGGGAGAGAACAGTGGTCAAACGATCAGTGTCAGTGAGGGAAGCAGAGGCCAGATTCTGGAGAGATTCTGAAAGGGATGCTAGAACCTGCTGAGGGGTTGGAGGTGGGGGATGACGGAGCAGGAAGTAAAGGGCCTGTGCACCTGCGCACTCCGCACCAACTGCCTCACTGCCTCTGCGATACCTGTCTCGGGACAAGGAAGGTCCAAGGAGGCAGGAAGGCTCCAAAGCAGCGCTGACATTTGCCAGTTGAGACAGTAAGTTCCTCAAGAAGCCAGACATCTATCTAGACTTAACCATGTAGCTGAACCACTCAAAGCTTATATAAGTGACATGACAGGAAGGAGCTGGTGTGGGAGGTTCCTTCTCTGCCCATTTGGTGTCCTGTATGGCAAGGGGGGCGGGGAAGCTGGAGACTATGGCTGTTGGGTTAAGTGGTGAACTAGTTTGGTGAAGGTGAATGTCCATCCAGAGAGGTAAGAGGACCAGGCCTTGGGAAGACCTTCCAATTCGGGAGCAAGATAAATACGGGGTAAGGGAGAGAGGTGTTGGTGGATTTGGGCCCCTGGGACCCCCGCAAATAGAGTGCTGCTGACGTGACAGTCTGGGTTAGGTTGTCTGTCACGGGGCTCAGGCAGAGTAAGGAGACCAGCGTGGGAGCGGCTTTCAGTTGGGGTGACAGTGCCCCAGACACTGGGCAAAGAGGCACCAAGACATGGTCTGCCCCGGGCACAGGAGGCCCAGCCCCTCATCCCTTGATGTCCTCCCAGGCTAGGCCCCAGGGCCTCGAGCTCAGGGTTTCAGGTCTGTTCATTGAGACTTCCAGATAGGAGTTCAACCCTGGGCTGAATCAGAGGCCTCTAGCCACGGGCTGTGAACACTGGATTTTCCCATGAGAGAAGCTGGCTCCGTGCCCCTCTTGGTGGCTGACCCCAACCCTCCCTCCAGGCCTGGTTGCCCAGAGGATACAGAGAGCTGGGCCCAGAACCCACAGAGCCTGGACAACTCCCTCGCCAGAACCTATGGGTGGATGAGGGGAGAGGGGCCCGAAGAACCTGGAACCCTGCTCTCAGGTGACATCTCCATCATCTCCCTGTGATCCTGCTGCCTTCTTCTCTCAATGAATCCGATGCGGAGTTCTTTTTAAGTAACATTTTATTTTAAATCCTTAGTGAAGATCTAAGACAAAAATATAAAGTGCTAGGTTTTAGGGTTGGGGGCAGAGGGAAAGGCCCACTGAGTTCACACCATTTGGACTTGCCCTGTTCAGTTCCTCAGAGATGAAAGAGGGTATATCTCAAAATTGAAAAAAAAGAAAAAAGTCATCCTTGAGTTCCCCACCAATCGGTGTCCATGAGGAGTTGAGGGACAAAGTCATCACAGACCACCAGTAAATACGGTCACTGTGGGAGGCAGGCCGACAGCATGGAGGCTGAGGCTGTCTCCAAGAAGACCGGCGGGGTAGAGAGGAGAGGAGGCAGCGGGTCCTGCAGGCTCTGCAGCAGAGACAGGGCGGCCGCCTGCTCCTCTGGGGTCTCCTCCAGCATGCGTCGGGCAAAGGCCTGCTCCATCTGTGCAGAGAGGTGGGAGAGGGGTCTGTGAGCACCGCTGGGCCGGACGCTATATACCCTGGGGCATCTTCCCCAGGACGCTCTTCTCTGGAACACACCTCCCCCATGCAGGCAGGCTCTGCTGACTCACCTGCACTGCAATCAGACTCGGTGAGGTGTGGCTGGGGTCAGGCTTCTCCTCCCAGAAATTCAGTGTCACCTGAAACTTGGGTGGGGGCCCCTGGCCCTGGAAGTACCTGTCCAAGTCTGAGAGAGAAAAGGCCAGGAGTTGGAAGAAAGAGAAGACAGAAGGCCCCAGGCAGGGAGGGAGGAAGGAGGAACCCAAGACGGGTGGCAATGGGGCCACTCGGAGACCAAGGCCAGAGCAGGAGCCGGGGACGGTGAGACTGGTGTCTTGTGCTAGGAACTAAAGTGCTGCCCACCTGAGGACAAACAGGGAAAGGGGCCCCCTGTAGGGGTAGCCCATCGTCACATGCCCTGAAACCTCTCTGCTGGGGGAGCTCAGAGTCCGCTCGGCAGCGGCCCTAGCTGCAAACACAGCCATGCCACACCTTGGTTGCCTGTTCACTCCCTTCCACACTCACGCTCTGCGTCCCCTATATTCCTGGCCCCAGTCCCAAGGTCCAGTTGAGAGCTGAATGGAGGCAGGAAGTGGAATTCTCGGCATGGATGGGAGAGGGGGACCCCAAGGGCAGCCCAAGCAGTGGATCAGAACACGTGACACGCGCAGCTCTCACAAGCGTGTGGACGGTCGCTGTGCGAGTGTGTCTGGCGGGAGAGGGGGTGTGTGTTACCAAGCGCACATTCTTATAATTACGGCATGCTTCCATGTGGTGGTGCTCCTGAGAGGCGCTATTATGGTGCTGGGCTCCATCTGGGCCTCATCTTCTGTGGCCTTGGCCCAGAAGGGGTGCTGCCAGGGCTGAGCTCTGGGAAGGGCACCACACAAGTGCAGGGGCCAGGCCTGGACTGTGCTGGGGGACTGGCTGGAGGGAGCGCAGGGTGATGGCCTGCCCAGAGGCGGGGAGTTGAGGTGGGGGAAATGGTTCGGGTGCTTGGCTGGAGCAGCCTCACCTCTGCAGAAGTGGCTGGTTCTGAAGAGCTCCACGCACTCGTTGCTGGGCAGCAGGTGTGGGCCCAGGCCAGGTGGCATCTGGGGCGCGTCCCAGGAGATGGGAATGGGGCAGAGGCGCTGCACAAAGAGGCCCCGGGAGTTGCTGGCCAGCAGGATCCCTCTCTGGACCTGGCTCAGCAGGCGCTGGGCGGGCTCTCGTGGGCCGGGTTTGGGAAATAACACCTGCTCTATGCTGCACTGGGAGCTTGAGGGCTCAGCCACAAGGCGGCAGTCGGGGCTCTGCACCTGGGCCTCACCCACCACACGGCCGTTGTAGAGGAAGGTGAGCAGCAGTGAGTAGTCTGTAGACAGAGAAAGGCCAGCTGTGCCAGTGCCCTCCCAGAGGCCCACTGGCTGGCAGGAAGTCCTGGAGAAATGAAGAGGGATGCCTTGCAAATCCAACATCCTCATTTTGCTGGCGAGGAACGTGGGGCTCACAGAGAGAGACCAAATGAGGCCTGCTGAGCACCAGGCAGGCTGCGAGGTGGGGGAAGCAGCTGTACCTTCTAAGGACAGAGAAGACCCTTGCCTTTCCTGTCCTCATCCCCCAACCCTCAGCAGCCGGGGGTTCTTCCACTCATGCTTTCCCAGCTCTTATGTGTGTGCGTGCTCAGTTGTGTCTGACTCTTCGCGACCCCATGGACGGTAGCCTTCCAGGCTCCTCTGTCCATGGGATTTTCCAGGCAAGAGTACTGGAGTGGGTTGCCATTTTCTTCTCCAGGGCATCTTTCCGATCCAGGGAGCAAACTCAGGTCTCCTGCGTTACAGGCAGATTCTTTACCACTACACCACAGGAATTCCTGAGGCATGAATGCCCAGGGGCTTACAGTTTACAAGAGCGTCCCAGAGATTGGGCCTCTACTTAATCCACAGAATCAACATCTCAAAGTGGATTTCCAGGGAAGAGAATGTGTACGGGGTATTTTTGAGAAATGAGCTGTGTGGAGTCTGAAATCTGGCAGGCATGCTGCCTAGAAACCAGTGCCTCTGGGTCAGGAGGCCTGCTGCAAGCCCTGACGGACTAGACAACACATGGATGGCCTCAGGACGATGAAGGGGAACAGGGGCAGGGGTGAGTCAGAAACGCCAAGTACCTGTATCTGGAGGGGGCAGATGCTCCAGGGACAGCAGTTCTCCCTGGAAAAGAGCCTCAGCTGTGTCCCTACCTGGAAAGGAGACAGAGGGACTGGTCATTCATAGTGGACCAGGGAGTTCAAGGGCCAGAGGGTACGGTGTGGAGCATGACACAGGAGGCAGGGCACTCGGTACCTTCCTGAGGCTCAGGGCTGCTGCTGCTGCTGCTGCTGCTGCTGCTGCTGCTGCTGCTGCTCCCAAAGTCTGAACGGCCAGCTCCCCCATTGGTCTCCACCATCTCCTGCAGACATAGTTCCTGTGGTTGGCCCACCTCGCCCCCAGTCACTGCTCTGCCCTCAGACCCATCCGGTTCCCTCCCCAGCTCTCACATTCTGAGGGGGCTTCTGGAGCAAGGAGGGGCTGAGTATGCAGTTCTTTGCGGTCACCTCTTCCTCTTTCTTCTCAGAGGATGCAGAACTGTGAGGTCGCTTTGATGGTAATTTCTGGGTCCCTAATTGAGCTGTGGAACGTTGAGAGGGAGGCAAACGTCAGAGCCTTAAGTGGGCACAGAAGGAAGGGGAAAGACAGGAGGCAGTGAAAGGATGGGCAGGACTGGGCAGGGAACCTCCTTCCCAAGGACAGGGCAGATCTCTGAGCGAGGGGCCTGGAGGGAGGCCCACCACCCTCCCTGGAGGCGCAGAACTCCATCCTTACCCCTACACTCTACCCCTGGCAGTGGTGGGGCAGAGGGACACCCACCGGGGGCAGTTCCTGGTGGCAGCAGCCGGTACACCTTGTAGGGCTCAGCGCCATCCCTATGGCCAATCTCGGGAACCTCCTCAAATTCACAACTTTTGTTGAGAGCACAGCGCAAACGAGTCTTCCAGATGGCAGGGCCTTCCGAGCTCCCCTCCCTGTACTTCCCCTTGTATATCGCCCAGGCCTAGAAGACAGCAGCAGTAAAGAAGAGATCACTGGTAATGGACTTCATGGATGGCTTCCTGGATGTACAGCCTGAGCACCCACAGAGAAGGGCTTGTGCTAGGTTTACGCTCAGCTGTTGCCACCACAAGATCCATGCTGAGTTTTGCCTTTTCATCTTACATAGGGCTGGTCCTACCCTCCAATCTCCCCTTTAACTGTCGCCCTACAGAGTGACACCACCAGCCTGTGCTCCATCCCTCCCTCCGAGAGGCCAGTTTCCAGGCCTTTCACCTTGAAGAAGGCAGCATCCTGGTCCTCCCGGAAGTCCTGCTTGCCTGCGTGCTTCCAGGGGATCCGGAACATAGTCTTGGCCGCATCCTCCCAGCACACTCCTGGGAACTGCCCGCTCTCCACTTGCTCCACCACCCAGTTCCGGAGCTTTCGGGTGCAGCGCGTCCTGCCTGATGCCATCCTGGGGATGAGAGCCACAGAAGTGTCAGGGGAACTGACACTTTGGGAAGAGTGAGACCCTGGCCCTTGGGGTTGGCTTCTGGCCAGGGCCCCCAGAGATCCCATTTATCTTTTGTCTCCAGACGGATCTCAAAATTCTGAGGTTGAATTGTTTCATTTCTGCCATCACTAGCAAGTACCAAAAATACTTTCTTTTTAACATTCCAAGCTGTGATGTCTGGAGGGAAATCATAGGCATTGGTCTTGATATTTTTCAGGAATCTACTGTTTAGGAGAGAATTCCCCTGATGTCCTGCTCCACGTGAGATGTCTTGTCTAGATCCCCAGTGTTTACAATAGCTGCTTCTGAGATGTCTCATCAACCCTCTTCACCCACCACCCTCACAACTCTTTTGATGTTCCCCCAAACTTCCTCTGTGCTCGTCCCAGGAGCAGGTGGGGCAGGGAGGTGGGGGCTGGGGCACAGCTGTGGTGGAAGTGGGCAGGGCCAGAAGGCAAGAAAACCATCAGGAGATGGGGCAATCTTCTTCCCCAACAGCCCCATAGTAGGTCCTCCTGTCCTTGGCCTGTAGAGCTTGGGACACTGGCCCCTGATCAGTCTTTCACTCGGGCCAAACTTCTAGCTCCCTAGCTCACAGGCCTTCTGTCTATCCCTCAGTCTAGCAGAGGGGTCCCCAGAAGCCCCTACCCACCACCTCCAGTCTGGCCGGGCTTTCCAAACTTAGGCCCAAGCTGATACCCGTTTTTGGTTAATCTTACCTGAGCTGCTGTGCAGGCAGTCCCAGGGCTCAGCCCACCTCCGCTCGGCTCGGCTCGGCTCAGCTCAGCTCCCAGCTGGGCAGCTTCAGTATCTCTCCGCCCCTTCCTACAGTCCCCACCCTAAGTTTCAGTTCTCCTCCAGAGGGCCTTTTCCCTGAAATCACGTGGTCTCCGAGTTGCAGAGCAACTGGTTACCACCAGGGGGAAGCAGCACCTGAGAACCTTATCTTTGGAATCCTGCTGTCAGAAAGTGGAGGGCCTCTCCGGCTTCAGGCTCCTCCCCTTTCTTCCCTCAAGATTCCTCTTGCTTGTATCTGAGGTCTCTAAGACACTGCTGCTTCCCCTGGGAGGCTCCAGCGTCCTGGAGTCTGGCCTGGGGCCTCTGGATAGCTCTGTACCACTTGCCCATCTATATTTCCCCCAAGGTGCCTGCTTGGTACCTACTAGGTGATCCCAGATATCAGCTGAATTCAATGAAAGAAAGAAAGGAGGCAGGGAAGGAAGAAGCCCAGGCCAGGTGGCTGGATGGGGAGAGTTGCCCTTGGCTACCCACAAGTTTTAACAAAGCTCTGTTCACCCCATTCCCCTTTTCCCGGGGCCCCCAGATGGCTGGGTCAGGAAGGAAGAAAGACTACCAAGAAGCCTGGGCAAGGAAATGCCTCTTTATTGGTGCTGGAGTTGTTCCTGCGGGAGTCGAACCACAGGCCCCTCTTTGGGACCCTCGCCCTCAGCTACTTCCTCCTGCGGGGGATACTCTGTCCCAAGGGCACCTCTTCTATCAGCTTCTGCAGAAAGAGAGAGAAGACGATGATGCTGGAAGCCTGGGACTCAGACACAGGCTGGACAGGGGACTCCTAGAGAGTGGGGTCAGAGGCAAGGCTGGCGCGGAGGCTTTACCTGTAACAGGCGGGCGTGGTAGGTGGGGGCGTCCTCCCCAGGCAGTGCCTGGGGGCGCACGTGCAGGTAGCGCTCGGCAGCTGTCTCCAGTTCCTCCACTTCATACAGGGTGGCTGGGTCCAGTGAATGGGCATTGATGAGGCTCACAAGATACTCTTTGTAGTGCGCCCTGGGGAGATGAGAGGATGGAGTATTTGTTGTGTTCGGCTGATTTTAGCTGAGTGCACCAAGTGCCGCGCTGGGCACTAGCGTACTCGGAAGAACCAGATGGATGCCCCTCGCCTGTTGCTCTTGTAGGCACTCGCCAACCTGTGCGTGTTGCCTGCTGTGCCCTTGCCTGGAGGTCTCCTTCCCTTCCACTACTCCCAGAGACCCACTTCTCTGCCCAGGCACACCCCCACTTCTCCTGTCCCCCACAACATCAAGCTCCACGCCCCGCCTGGCACTCACTGGCAGAGGCCAGCATAACCAGCAGGAGTCTCCTTGCCACAGGCTTCGTCCCGGAACCCGTTGGGAACTTCCTTCTGCTCCATCACTCGACAGCCACCTAGGGGTAAGCGAAGGAAGGGACCCTTTGTCTGGAGGAGGCCACTGACCACAAAGGCCCAGGAGAATGTGGGAGGTGGCCTCTAGGAAGAGGACTGAGGACAGGAGTCCCTGCTCTACCAGGGGGAGGGGGGGCTGGGAAACAGATGCCACTACGCAGACCACTTGTGATACAGAAGCAGGGACCCAGCTGTCCTTGCGTTTAGCTGAGCTCTTATAAGGTTAGCTCCTTCTGTGAAGGTCTTACTCTGTATAGATGGTAAGAAGCGGGATAGATTAGAATCACATGCAACATCTTTTCTGTTGTCCTCACAGAACCTAAACCAGTGCAACTAGTAAGTCTCATTAAATAGCCATTGAGTTAATTAATGAATTACTATCCTTTGGGAATGGGAGAATAAAATGAGCATCAAGGTACCAGCTGCTTGAACGTGGCCTTACATAAAACAGCAGGGCTGTAAGCAGACACGACCCCCGCTTCACAGAGGAAGAAACAAACCCGGGGAGGCTGACTCACCAAAGGGCACAACAAGCAGGCACAGGAAGGGCTCTGCATCCTGGATCAACCCCAGACCCAAGCCTCCCCTTCAGCCATCACACCGCGGGAGCCCAGCCCCTCCTCTGGCCCCCTCGCAGGCCTGTCCCGACACTCACCTCCGGGCACTGCCCGGGCCCCCGCTGGGGGTTCGGTGTTGAACATGACATTATTGTCCTGAAGGCAGAAGGATGAGAGTTAGCTTCCCTGGATGCCAGCCTGCCGATTTCTCTGCATCCGACCTTTCCCTTCCTGCCACCCTACACCCTACCTCCTCTCCTGGGCAACTGGCAAACCAGCCAAGCTGGCCACCTGACCTGAAGCAGCTTTTGGAGCCGGAGAGGAGACCAGTCCCGCAGGTAGAAGAGGCAGTCTCGGGGGTGGTGGCCATGCAGGGACTTCTTCACCCTGCAGTTAGGGTCTGGACATTTCTGGTGGAAACCCAGATGAGAGAAGGGCAGTTGGAAACTGTTGGGGGGTCCTGGCCTCACAGGAACCCCTGCATGAGGGGTATAGGGGTGGGGGAGATGGAGACATTGGAGGGTCTGGAGCAAGCAGAAGGGGGGAGGGGACAGAGAAAGGCGCTTTACCCCACCGGTCCCCTCTTCCCCTGGGCTGTTCCTCCACAGCCTCCCCCTCTCACTCCTCATGGGAGCCCCCACTCTGCCGCCCCTTCCACCCCAGTCCTGGGGGCTCACATTCTTGGCATAAAAGGCACTGTAGCAGCCACTGCAGAACTGGTGGCGGCACTGGGTGCAGTGGAAGTGCATGCAGCCTCCTCGGGCCAGCGCGTACGAGAACTTGCACTTGGGGCAGTCTGCAAGGGTCAGCAGGTCAGGGTTGGGGCTGCTCCCCAGCCCCCAAGAAGAGAGTGTCGTTCTTCGCAAGGAGAGATCCCTGGGCAAACGGGCCACCTTACCTATGCCGTTTTCCTGAAGGTACATCGCCAAGCCCTGGGCTTGGTATTCTGGGTCATTGGTGCGTTTCCAGTTCTGGAAATCTTCACAGCTCCGGCCTCGGTGCTGCTCCTCCCACTGCCAGAAGGAAGCAAGCTTCCCATGAAAGCTCCATTCCAGGCCCTTCTTGCTGGCCACCCCACTCAGATCCAGAGGGCCCTGACTCAGTGTACAGCACCGCCATCCACCATGTGCTCCAACACCAAACTGAAGGGCCAGCCTTGGTTCTCTCATCTCTTCACACCTGACACATCCACCAGCAAGTCTCGTTTCTGTCACTCCAGCCCAGCTCCCCTTTTCTTTATCCCTACTCTGACCACCTTTACTCCAGGCCAGGTCAGGTCTCGCCTTGATTACTTGCCTTGATGACCAGTCTCTCTGCCTCCACTCCTGCTCCCCTGTGGTTCAGCCTCCACCCGGCAGCCAGTGTGCCTTTGAATGCATAAATCAGGCAGCTTCAACTGCACTGGGAGTGTTCTAGCTTGGAAGTTTAGAGGTAGGATGGCAGGTGTTCACTTTATTATTGTGTTTCATAAAACGGATGCAAATTTTCGGGATTAAATATTTAACTTTTTTTTATGAAGTTAATACTGGCAACCTACTCCAGTATTCTTGCCTGGAAAATCCCATGGACGGAGAAGCCTAGTGGGCTACAGTCCATGGGGTCGCAAAGAGTCGGACACAACTGAATGACTTCACACTTTCTATGAAGAATAAACTGTCAATTTTATTGGGCTCCCTCAGACTACAAATCCATTCAAATATTCAACAATTTAAAGGTAAATGAGAGCACATAACCCCTTGTTCAGTCTTAGAATGAAAGGACCTGAGACTTCCCTGGTAGTCCAGCGCTTAAGACTCCATACTTCCACTACAGAGGGCGCAGGTTCGATCCCTAACTAGGGAACTAAGATCTTACATGACCCATGCTGCTGCTAAATCACTTCAGTCGTGTCCGTCTCTGTGCGACCCCGTAGACAGCAGCCCACCAGGCTCCCCCGTCCCTGGGATTCTCCAGGCAACATGACCCATGGCACAGCCAAAACAGAGCATGAAAGGCCAATCCCCTCCTCGCTCGGCCTCTTCATGACCTCTCCTGATCTGGCAGCCAGCTCCTCTTGGACCACCTGCAGCTCTTGCTCTTGAGGCTCCAGCCATACAACACTTTTTTGAACTTTGGCCTTTCCGTGTTTTGTTCTTTCTCTCTCAAATACTTTTTGCATAGTTGACCTTTTAATTGTCAGGCCTGAGTTTAAATTAAGCCATTTCATTTATTTCTAAATATTTGTTTATTTTTGGCTTTGATGGGTCTTAGTTGTGGCAAGCTGCGGGGGCTCTAATTCTGGTGCATAGGCTCAGATGCCTCAGAGCATGTGGGATCCTAGTCCCCCGACCAGGGATTGAACCCCTGATTGCAGGGCAGATTCTTAACCACTGGACCACCAGGGAAGTTCCTAAATCAAGCCATTTTAGAGAAGACTTATCTAACCTCTCAATCCCATGTACCAGGTAGGTCCACTCTGTTATTCCTGACCTCAGATTCCTATTTGTTTTCTTCATAGAACACGTAGTGACGTATATACTTCTGTTTTCTCTCCCTTCCTCAACCTCGCCCCCTCCCTCCCTTGCTAGTCTGTAAGCTCTTTGAGACCAGAGAGCTTGTCTGTTCTGTTCTGCAGGAAACCCCGAGTCTAACACAGCACCTGCAGTGGCTCAGCAGGCATTCCAGAAGGTCAGACGTGCCTCACCTGGCGCTTACAGCGCACACAGAAGGTCTGGTGACACTGGGGACATGTTGCTTCCAGCTGCTCACGCTCGTATATGAAGCCAAAGGAGCACTGTGGGAGCAAGAGCATAGAGCTGGCTGAGGCCTGACCGCGTGCTACTCCCCACCCCTGCTTCCAGTCAGCAACTCTGGGCAGCCCGCTGACCTGGGCACACCACAAGAACTTGGGGTCCCGCATGAGCACGCCCTCAGTCAGCTTCTTGTGGAACAGTGCATAGGCATCTGGCTCTAGGCTCTCTCGAAGCTGGGGACAGGATGCGAAAGTGGCGGGTGGGCAAGGCCCCTGTTCAAAGCCCCGGGCGCCCTGAGTCCGAGGGACTGCCCTACCTGGATGTCGAGGGTGGAGAAGTAGCTGAGCAGCTGTGTGTCATCGGTGAGGTCGGGGCGGCCACAGGCAGGGCACACCATGTCTGTGATGTGCTTCTCCTTCAGGGCGATGGTGAAGTGCTGGCGGAAGCAGTCAGGGCAGATGGTGCACTCACAGGAGGTCAGGGCCTGCATCTGGTGGAGGGGAGAGGATGGGAGGGGAGCGGTCAGAAGCTACAGCTGCCAGCCGGTGGAAGGGGCAGTGGCCTGGTGTCCGCTACAGCTGGGCAGGCCACCTAAATGTCTGAAGACCTTCAGATGGAAGAAAAACAGACAATGGTGAGACCTAATGTAAAGGGAAGAAGACCCTCTAAAGGCATCCTCAGTCAATTAAAAGCAAACACATGATGACTGAATCAGTTTTCTGTACTGTACACCTGAAACTAGCACGACATTGTAAAACAACTATACTCCAATAGAAAATAAAAAGTAAAACAAAAAACATTAGCTGAAAAAGAAAAAAAGGGAGGGGGTATTCCCTGGTAGTCCAGTGGTTAGGATTCTGCACTTTAACTGCTAGCACCTGGGTTCAATTCCTGGTTGGGGAACTGAGATCCTGTTAGCCATGTGGTGTGGCCACAAAAAGCAAACACACAAACATCCTTGAAATGATAAAACTATAGCAATGGAGAACAGACTAGTGGTTGCTATATGACAAGAGGAGGGGAAGAAGGTTATAACTATAAAGCTGTAGCACAAGGGAGTTCTTTTGTGATATCTTGATTGTACTGGTGGTGAAGTGAATCTACATGTGAGATAAAATTGCACACAAGTACACACATAAACCAGGAGAAATACCAACAACCTCAGATATGCAGATGATACCTCTTTAATGGCAGAAAGTGAAGAGGAACTAGGGAGCCTTTCCATAAGTGAAAGAGGGGAGTGAAAAAGCCAGCTTAAAACTCAGTATTAAAAAAAACTAAGATCATGGCATCTGGTCCCATCCCTTCATGGCAAATAGAAGGGGAAAAGGTGGAAGCAGTGACAGATTTCCTCTTCTTGGGTTCTAAAACCACTGTGGATGGTAACTGCAGCCATGAAATTAGAAGATGATTGCTTCTCTGTCTATGACAAACCTAGAAAGCAAAGACATCACTTTGCCAACAAAGGTCTGTATAGTCAAAGCTATAGTCTTTCTAGTAGTTGTGTACAGATATAAGAGCTGGACAGTAAAGAAGGCTGAGTGCCAAAGAATTGATGTTTTCCAGCTGTGGTGCTAGAGAAGACTCTTGAGAGATCCTTGGACATCAAGAAGATCAAAGAAGTCAACCTTAAAGGAAATTAACCCTAAATACTAATTGGAAGAACTGATGCTAAAGCTGAAGCTCCAACACTTTGACCACCTGATGTGAACAGCACACTCATTGGAAAAGACCCTGATGCTGGGAAAGATTGAAGGCAGCAGAAGAGGGTGACAGAGGATGAGATGGTTGGACAGCATCACTGATTCAACAGACATGAACTTGGGCAAACTCTGGGAGATGAGTGAGGGACAGGGAGGCATGGTGTGCTGTAGTCCATGGGGCTGCAAAGAGTTGGACATGACTTGGTGATTGAACAACAAATATACCCATCCACGCACAAAATGAAGAAGGTCTGCAGTCTAGCTAACATCTTGGTCCTGACACTACACTACAATTATATAAAATGTCACCATTGGGAGGTGGGTACAGCACTCAAGACTATACTATTTTTACAACTTTCTGTGTATCTACAATTATTTTAAAATAAAAAGTAAATACAAACAAAAACACAAAGCCAGCCTAACTAACCTGGGCTGCATTTGGCCAAAGAACTGCCACTTCTGACCTAGAGTTAAGTTAGAAGGGGTTCAGGAGATAAGAGGGGCCTATCCCTACCAAATGGGTATTCGATGATGACATTAACTTTTTTTGATGTGCCAGTGGCATCTGTGCCTGTATTTTCTAAGAGTTTTATCTTTTATAGATAGATATGGGAATATTACAGGTGAACTATTTGATGTCTGAGATTTGCTTCAAAATAATCCTGTGCAGATTAAGTAAAGACTGGCCATACATTAATAATGGTTGACGCTTGATGACGCATACATAGTGGAGGCAGGAAGGCAGAATTTCTTACACAATTTTCTCTACTATTGCATACTTGAAATTTCCCGTAATAGAACATTTAAAAGAGAGAGAGAAGTGGCCTATTCCTGCTCTCCCCTTCCCAGAAGCCTTCAGGGGCACAGAGACAGGACCCCGTGTAGAGTGGAGGTCCAAAGGGAACAGAGCGACGCTAAGGCCGGAGGCAGTGGAGACTCACCCGGTTGCGGGGCAGGGCCCAGCTGCACACGGCACACTCCTGGGCAAGCAAGCGGCGCAGGAAGGCCCGGTCCTGGCTCTGCCTCACAGCCTCCACCACGTCCCCCAGCTCATAGTTCCTAGGTGTTTCCTGCAGCAGCGCCAGCGCCAGCTCTGCCCGGCCCCAGCTGGGGAGCGCGTGGACTGCCAAAAGCCGTCTGACCAGGCTCTGCAAGGCGATTCAGGTGGAGAGGGAAGATGCGGCTGTCAGACCCCGGGAGCCTAGCCTTCAGCCTGCCCGCAGCCCTAGCAAGTGGGCTCTTCACCTCCTTCCAGCACCTGCTTATCTGGCCCATCCCAGGAGGGGGCGGGCCCAGGGCCACTGTCCCAGAGGCGCTGATGGAAGGGCTCTAGGCGCTGGCGCTGCAGCTCAGTCAGGGCTCGTGCCACATCACCCCCATGTTGGAACAAGGCTTGAAGAGACCCTTCTTCAGGCCCAAAGCCCAGGGACTGGAGCTCCTGCACCTGTGAGGTGGGAGGGGCAAGAAGGAGTGAATCAGAGAGAGGCTCTTCAGATCCACAGCCCTCAACCCTGCCCCACCTCCAGCACGGCTGCTATACCTTCCTCCGCCGGGTCCTCACACACTCTTCCACAGCTTCATCCAGGTTGCCATGACGATCCAGCCAGGCCTTCCGGGCCTCCTGGCAGGAAAAGGCGCCCAGCCCCGGGTCCCGCTGTCCAGCCAGCTCAGCCACCATCTCCAGCACGTACGGCAGCTCTGAGCGCAGCCACTGCAGGGGCACCTCGGTGCCCGAGTACTGCAGAGCCGAGAAGACTTCCTCTGGACAGGCACCTCCAGCTTCCCCTTCCTAAGAAACAGCCCCGCTCAGAGAGCCCATCAGGAAGGGCACACTCCATCCCTCCCTTAGCCTGAACCAAAATGCTGACAGTGCTTGAGACCATGGATCATTTGAGCAGTGCACAGTCTGATACCTGCCTTGGGGGAAGGGTTCAGGCAGCTGCTGCTGACAATGACAGGTTTTGAGAACTCCCATCAATCAACTGCAGCCTCTCCCTTCCCTGACAAGCTCACTCCAGGCCCAAGTCCTCACCCGGATCTTGATCACCAGCTGGAGTCCTTCCTCCCTCATCTTGTCTTGGCGCTGCTTCTCAAGGTCCCCGCAGGAACTGGTCACGGGGGCGCTGAGGCGTCGTGGCGGCCCTGGTTCAGGGTGTCGCTCTTCCAAAGAGCTGGCATGGGGCTGGGGGGTCTGCTGTACCGGGATGGGACTGCTGGTCCGGTTGCACATAGCACACACCCAGCCAGGGCCTGAGTTGCAGAAGGTACAGTGAATACAGTACCACGCTGGAGTCTGGACAGAGGAAAGCACAGTATCCCCCTGCTGGAAAGGCAGAAAGAATTATCCTATCGAAGACTGGCTAAGGCTCAAAATGGAAACATAGGAAGCTTGGGGGAAGATACTGGGGAACTGAGGGAAAACAGGGGATGAAGAAGGAGAGAATGGCCTGTGGTAACACATGCAAATAGAGAGATGAGAAGGCCAGGAACAAGATACCTGAAGAGGCTTCGGGCAAATGCCAGAATCCTGAGAATCCACCACCAAGCTGGGAGGCTGAGCCAGCCGAGGTCGCTCACATATGGCACACAGCACGGCTGCAGCCTCGTTCTCAAAGGTGCAGCTCTGGCAGGCCCAGTGACCCCGGGAAAGCTCAGGTTCTAGGTCCCCAGTTCCTTGGGGACCCTCAATTCCTAGACCCAACCCCTTACAGCCTCGGGGCCTATCACAAGCCACACAGAGTACTGCCCAAGGTTCATTTAACATGGCACAGGCAGAACAGGGCCAGAGCAGACGGGCACTTGCAGGATCGGGGGGAGAAAAAGAGCTGTCTCCCAGGGTCTGCACGGAGGCTGGCTGAGGCTGTGGTGGAGCTGAGGCAGGTAGGCTGTAATGGAAAAATAGATATGGCCTGCTGAGGGGGTGCCTAGGCCTCTTACCCATGGGCCCGCCTCACACCCTGCAGGACAGCACATGGCTCTGGCCTTAGCACATGTTATACTGTGCTGGAATACTCGCACACTCATAGCCTATTCAGCACTGAAATGACAGCTTGAAGTTCAGGTCTGGCTGGTAAATATCTCAGCCTCACCCCTGTTAAATGCTTACAATACTGCCAACTGATTAAGCTGATCCTTCTGACTAGGGAGCATCCTCCCACTACCTATTCGCACACTGTGACAATCTATTTGCTAGGACTGGTATGTAGATCTTGCTTGGTATGTATGTCTCCTGAAGGGCAGGAGCCAGCTGCTTGGCATCTATGAAACAGTCTTTAGCACAAAATCCATAGTAGTCTCAAGGAATATTAAGTTTTCTCAATTTTGCTCCCACTCAGAAAAGATCTCGCACCTGGGGTGGACGGCCTGAGGGGCCCCATGCAGGGTCTGGCGATGGTGATGTGCACGGTCTCGGTGTCCATGGAAGAGGCGATCACAAGTTAGACACAAGGCCTGGTTACAGGTTGAGCAGTGCAGCGTGCCGGGGGCAGAACCACAGAGGAAGCAGGGACCAGGAGTGGAGCCTGGAGAACGGGAGAGAAAGAAGAACAGAATATCTTTCTAAAAAAAGACCAGGTTACATTTGAATCAGCAGTGGAGGGAAACAAATCACAGACTACTTTTCAACATACCTTTCTACCCAAAGAGACAATCTTAATCTCTTTTTTAAAAGAAAGGGAGATAATCAAGAAGAAAGAGGAAATCTCTATCAGGGTGATCTACTAGCACTCCTTCCCCCTAATACAGAACAATAGTACCTGAAGCAGAAGGCATGGTGAGGGGGCTGGGAGCAATCTCTTTCAGTAAGGGGGCAAACTCTGAGAGCTGCAGTAGCTGAGGAAAAAGGACAGAGAATGAGTAAGGGCTTGGGGGCACAGGGCCACAACAGGTTTCCTTTGTTCACTAAGCCCCAGAGCCCCACTCCTGCCTTCCTTACATCATCTTCAACCTTGTCTTTCAGCAGCTGCTCCAGTGCTTGTGGTTTTGGATGAGTATTCTGCAAACAAGATGAGAAGAGTTCCCACCTATAGCCTTAGAACAAGACCTTCCCTCAAAGCCCTGGTCCCCCAACGTTCACAGAGTGAAAAGTACAGAGAGATCCCAATTACTGTGGGGACTATGCCTGTGATTCAGCAGTATGAGAGTCCCCAGACTGGCTTTGTTGTTAGGCTAGGTTCCGCATCCCTGCTGCTTAAGTCCTCAGGACTAGAGATAACCTCACCTGTAACAGGAGATTGAGCTCTGTCCGAAGCAGCAGTACTTCCAGTGTGACTGTAGCAACTTGCCGCTCATCCGGCTCCTCCTGCCTCTCAGGGAAGCTCAACCCATCTGGCTGCTCCTCTGTGTAGCCATACAATCGCAGAACATCCCGGCCCCCCTGCCACACAGGCAAACCAGTCACCGCCCAGCAGGCCCCCTTCCCAACAGGACTGGGACTCAACCCATTCAGCACAGCCTCAGGCTTTTTCTAGCCAACCCCCAGCCCAGGCTAAGTTCCCTACTCCCATTAGGGACCCAGGGGCTTCACCTGCACAGCATCCACCGTAGAACGAAAGACAGGGTTATTAAACTTGACCCCGCGCCAGTACCGAGGCCTCTGAGGGCTTAGGAGGTTGCGGCCATATTTCTCCAGGATGTTCAGGGCCGTGGAGAGGGTGTTGAGGTAGTTTCGGGGCTGGGAGCAGTCAGAGAGCAGAGAGCTGTGAGCCCCGGCCCAGCCTCAGGTCCTCTGTCCTCCTCCCGAGCCGGGGCGGGCCTCACCTCCCCATGAGCGTTGCAGCGGACCAGGCGTGCAGCATCCAGCTGCAGGTAACGGGCTTCTGGAGGCAGCGAGGTGCCCAGTAGCGGCCAGAGCTGCTCCTGCGTAAAGGCCTGCCCGGAATCCCTCCTCAGGGCGCTCGCCAGCTCCTCGCGGGCCTCCAGGAAGGCCCGCTTCTCCTCCTCCCCCGGCATCCTGAGACAGGAGTCAGCCCCGGCCCGCTGCCAAACTGGACCAGGCGCAGGCTGTGCACGGCCCGAGCACCGCCCGGAGCGTCTGGGGTCTGGCTTCCCGGCCCGACCCTGGTCGGTGCGGACGCCCCGGGTCACTCAGACCACGGTCACTCTTGGGCCCTGGGCCCCATGCCAGGGTTAGCAGGAACAGGAAGTACTAGGAAAGAGGGCGGGATTGAGACCCAAATTCAGGGGAACGGGAGGGGTTTAAACTTAAGAGGGGGTGGGGCCAGGAAGTCAGGGGCGTGACCATGAAGGCCCAGCCAATTATAATGGTAAATAGTCCCTGGCTCCTCCCCCAGAGAGTCTAGGCAGTAAACCTTGTTCTAGCTCGCTTCCTCTCTTTGGTCCAGGCTGGTTCCACCCTTATCCCGGTACCCGCGGTGCGGGGTTACTTTATTCCCTTCAAAGTCCTCGTCTCTATTCGCAGCCCACTGGGGAAATCCCACTCAGCTGGGGACTCAACTCTGGCCAGCCTGAGCCCGTCAAGCCCCTTCTGTCAGTCTTGAAGATAGAGCGCCCTTCAGGGGGAAGCCCCCTCGCCTTCTCCCATATCCTCTATCTCTTCTCCCTCCTGCTACTTCTCCCACTCACTCTGATCCCTCTCTGGCCCTTCCCCGCAGTCGAGCCTTCCTGGGGGAGCCACACCACTGAGCACCCCTTTCCCACTCTCCCACCCTTCTCATCCCTACCCCAACCCTGACTATTCTTGAGCGGTCCTTTCCCTTCCCTCTAAGCTTCTCCCCTTCGAGAGACAGCCCCTGTTCAATCTCCGCCTGTTCCACTTGTCCTAGCTCCTCCCCCGGGCAGCCCCTGGGCTTGTGACCAGCCAGTACCGCCTCTCCTACTCGCACAGGCTGAGAATGGCAGAGGGGCTCCCTACGGTTTGCAGCCTTCCAGGGGGAGGGGGAAAAGAAGGAAAGGGGCGGGGCTGAAGGGGGCGGGCCTGGACGTCGGGAGTGAAAGCGAAAGCCCAGGCGGCGAACTGGGGGACCGGAGATCTAGCAGCAACTGGAGCAGCATGGCCAAGCCTTGTGGGGTGCGCCTGAGCGGGGAAGCCCGCAAACAGGTAACAGGGGACCGGAAGGCCAGGAAGGAAGAGGCCGGGGAGCCCCTCTGAATGGAGGCCAAACTGGGTGCTCCGGGGAACCGAGGCCGTGCCAGAGAAATCTCCCAACCTCTTTAAGTGCTTTCACTTCTGTCCCGGGGGAATTACAGATACCTGCTCTCTGGACTATCTCTGTACTGAGCATAGGCTTCCAGGGAAATCTGGCTTGTGGTGCGAAAGGACTGAGCCAAGTTGGAGGGCATCCCATTGAGGGTGGGATCTTACTCTGGACAATTGAGACCCTTAACCGACATCCGGGTACTGCTCTCTGTGCAGGTGGATGTCTTCAGGCAAAATCTTTTCCAGGAGGTAAGTAAGTCTTCAAGATTCAAGCGATTTAACCCAGAATCTAAGGCCAATACTTGAGGGTTGCAACTTCTCAGACTGATCCCCAAACCCACCCTCGCCCCGTGCCCTACTTTATCAAACCTTCACCCAAGATAAGCTCTTAATTATTGATCTTTGCTTTTACTTTGACCTCTCTTAAAACCTTCCTCAGTTCCGTCACTTCCTCTCCCGTCTTTTGGTGTGGAGGGAAAAGCCATGGCCCCAGAGTAGGAATGAATACCACAATTCTAACCTTGGTTCTGCTGCATCCCAACTTGGGCAAGTCCCTTCACTTTTCAGGGCTTCAGTTCCTTCATTTGTAAGTGTTAGAGCCAATGATTTCCAAGGGCCCTTCCAGTCCCACTTCTCAGACATCTCACTGAATGTCTTCTGTGATTCTGACCCTTGCAATATAACCCACAGGCTGAGGAATTCCTCTACAGATTTTTGCCTCAGAAAATCATATACCTTAATCAGCTCTTGCAAGTAAGTAGTTTGTGTGAACTCCTCCTGCCCTATCTCATGGCCTCTCTTCTCTTCATCCACCCTCTCTAGCTAAAACTGCATTCTGAATGCAGAATACAATTGTAAGTGGTAGACTGGAAACATTAGAGTAACATGAAGCCTGAGCCTGGGTTCTGAGGCAGAGGGCGGGTGTGATGTGTTAAGGCTGTGACCCAAGCCGAGGGGCAAGAGGCTGGGCAACCCCTGACAGTGAGCTCTGTGCAGGAGGACTCCTTCAATGTGACTGACCTGAATTCTCTCCGGGCCCCACTGGACATCCCTATTCCAGACCCCCCACCCAAGGATGATGAGGTGAGGCACTCAGGGTGTAGGGCTCTGGCTATAAACGCAGTATAAATGATGGCCCTCCAACCTCCATGACTTTTCTAAAGCTACTTTCCCCCTTTTTTCCCTTAGATGGAAACAGATAAGCAGGAGAAGAAAGAAGGTAAGAGAGGAAGAGGTGGCTAGGGAAAGGGAAATGGCACATTGACTGTTGGATGAGAAAGGGTCTAAATCTCCTCTTTCTCACAGTCCCTAAGTGTGGCTTTCTCCCTGGGAATGAGAAGGTTCTGGCCTTGCTTGCCCTGGTTAAGCCAGAAGTCTGGACTCTCAAAGAAAAATGCATTCTGGTAAGCCTGGGAAGTAGGGGACATAGAGAAGACGAGCAAGGCCAGGCCCTAGAGATTCAAGTCCTTCATTCAGGAACCTATTCCGAAGATAGGAAACTTCCTTCTGTGCCTTGTGTTTAGATACCTTTTGTTGTGGAGGGAAAGCCATGGCCCCAAAGTAGGAATGAATACCACAATTCTAACCTTGGTTCTGCTGCGTCCCAACTTTATCACAATGGTGATCACATCCCCAAATCAGATGGTGCTGTATCCACCTCCATAACCTCTGAACCTACTGCTGTACCAGGTATGCAGCACAGGTGCTAAGATATAGTGAGCTGGGTTAAGAACTTAGGCCTAGAGGGAGACTGCCTTGGTTCAAATCCTGACTCTATCACTTACCTAACTGGTTACTTTAAGTAAGTCACTTAGACATCCTGTGACTCGGTTTTCTTCATCTGTTGAGTGGGTACAATGAGAATATTTACCTTGAAAGTTTGTTGTAAAGATTAAATGAGATATATAATGCATAGCACAGTGCCTGGCATATAATTAGTACTCAGTTAAATGTAGGTTTATTAGGAAGTATCAGTAATAAGAACAGAGTTTGTTGAATGATTCCCACATGATATCTTTTAATATAGGTGATCACATGGATCCAGCACCTGATCCCCAAAATTGAGGATGGAAATGACTTTGGGGTGGCAATCCAGGTAAGAAAGGGTATGTCAGGATGCTGAGAGCAGGGAGAGACTTGGAGAGTAAGGGACAGGAGTTGGACATGAATTGGGAGGAGGTGGGAGATAATGAGAGAAGGAGGGAGGAGATGAAGTGTTTTCTTTGCTTCCCATCTCTTTTGTCACCACAGGAGAAGGTGTTGGAGAGGGTAAATGCAGTCAAGACCAAAGTGGAAGCCTTCCAGACAACTATTTCCAAGTGAGAACAATTGGAGGGCTAGTATGGGGGTCTGCAGGGACATTTATTTGGCACTCCCAAAGCTGAGCATGCCCTTTGGGATGAAAGGGGGCTTTGGAAGGGTCTAAGGAAGTCTCTCTCTCTTTCTCTGAATAGTCATTCCCGTGATTATTCCTTTTGCTTCTGGCAGGTACTTCTCAGAACGTGGGGATGCTGTGGCCAAGGCCTCTAAGGAGACCCATGTAGTAAGTACATAGTCTACCAGCCTTTTAGCTGAAGCTGGCTAGGGTGGGGGCGGGTGAGGAAGTGGGGATAGAGGTCCTCTTTGTCTTCTTTATGACCTTTCTAATGCAAAGTATATTAAGCCCAGGAAAACTGATTTGGGCTTCACAAACCTTGAGCCCTTTCTCTGATCCTGTGGGATCCCATTTCTTGGCTGAGAAGGGGCTCATTCCTCAAGTTACCTATTCCCTATATGAGGAAACCAGACTAATGTCCCACTCTCCTATGGGGCTGACTCAGCTTTGTTTCCCACATCTCAGATGGATTACCGGGCCCTCGTGCATGAACGAGATGAGGCAGTCTATGGGGAGCTCAGGGCCATGGTGCTGGACCTGAGGGCCTTCTATGTGAGTCTGGAGTAAGCCTTTAAGGGAGGTGGATGAGGGAGGCAGGGGAAAGGCCAAGAAACTGACTGTTGTCCTCTGGCCTTCTTCTAGGCTGAGCTTTACCATATTATCAGCAGCAACCTGGAGAAAATTGTCAACCCAAAGGGTGAAGAGAAGCCATCTATGTACTGAGCCCAGGGTTAGAAGGGAAATAAATGACCTATACTTTGTGTAGATAACCTCTGGTGTGTGTCATTCATTCAAAAAGCATGTACTGTCACCTGGGCTTCTCTTGTGGCTCAGATGGTAAAGAGTCTGCCTGCAATGCAGGAGACCCAGGTTTGATTCCTGGGTCAGTAAGATCCCCTGGAGAAGGAAATGACAATCCACTCCAGTATTCTTACAGTAGCCTCAAGACTTCATCCATACAGCACCAATGATAAAACATCTAGGTTAATGGTGAAAAGATTCTCCACAGTGAGGGACACCCAGAGAGGTTCACAGAGTTACATGGAGAAGAGAAGAGGGAGGAGGGAGATAGAGGTGACCAGGAGGATAAAAGGGGGAACCAAAAGGGGGAGAGAGCAATTTAGCCAGTAATCAATTCCCTATTTGCTCTCCACAGTCTGGAACACTCAGAGAGGTTCCTGGAGTTACACAGAGAAGAGAAGAGGGAGAAAGGAGATAGAGGTGACCAGGAGGAGAGGAGGGGGAGTCAAAAGGAGAGAGACCAATCTAGCCAGTAATCAGTTCCCTAAGTGTTCTCCACAGCCCGGAACACCCAAAGAGATTCACAGAGTTAAGTAGAGAAGAGAAGGGGGAGGGAGGAGATAGAGGTGACCTGGTGGGAGAAAAAGGAGAGTCAAAAGGGGAGAGAGCAGTCAAGCCAGTAATCACACTCCTAAATAAAAATGGGTACTGAAGATTGGATTCTTAAAGGTACAAAATTGATGACAAATACCAAAAAGCAAAGATTAAAAATCTAGAGAAGAGGTTAAACTCAAAAATACAATAGTGAAAAAAAACAAAACAAAATCTCAAAAATTATAAAAAAAAAAATATATATATATATATGAAATTTACTTTAAAAACAGGGGCTTTTTTGGGCAAGGTAATAGTAGGTTTTAACGGAGAAAGCACCGGCACCCCACTCCAGTACTCTTGCCTGGAAAATCCCATGGACAGAGGAGCCTGGTGTGCTGCCGTCTGTGGGGTTGCACAGAGTCAGACACAACTGAAGCGACTTACAGCAGCAGCAGTAGGTTTTAAAAATGAAAATTAAATGAGTAATACAGAACTTAAAAGAATTTTTTTAATTAAAAAATGATAATGGTAAAATATATCTAGGAATTTCTCTGGAGCTGTTGAAGGCAGTGTGGGGTCAGTTCAGTTTCAGATAGTTCCTTGTTCCAGCTTATACTTCTCAAAGTCTATAGGCCCCTTCCAATGTAGTCAATGCTAACTACCGGCTTTTACTCTATTGCACCTGTCACTTCCAAAGCGATTCCCTCTTCGTTTATCTTGGCTTCCTGTTTGCAAGTCTCTTCAGTGTCTAATTTCCGCCCTGACGCAAGGGGGTGAAGTTGGTCATTATTTAGGCTCACTTGTTCAATAGTGCTGTGGGGAGGGAGGAACGCTGCAAACAAATATCACTGGCGTGTGTGTGTGTGTGTGTGTGTGTGTGTGTGGAGGGAGGAACGCTGCAAACAAATACCACTGGCGTGCGTGTGTGCGTGCATGTATGTGTGTGGTTTGCTCGCAGTGTCTGGGCCACACTGGGTTTGCCCCTGGTCACTGAGTGTGTGCTTTCCTGGTCTACACTGCTCAGGCTCCAGGTTGCTCTGCAGGGGAACAGTCTAAAGCGAGCCCTGGGTTGCATGCACTTCCCAGGTCTAAGCCGCTCAGGTTTAGGTTCTCAGATACTCCACAAAGGCACAGACTCAGTTGGGCCTGCCTCTGTGCCCTTCCCGGATCCGAGCAGCTCAAGTGACCAGGTGCTTGCCGAGCGCGACACTCCAGTATTCTTTCCTAGAGAATTCCATAGACAGAGGAGACTGGTGGGCTACAGTCCATGGGGTCACAGAGAGTCGGACATGACTGAGTGATTACACTTTTACTTTCAAGTGTCACCTGTGTCCAGACAGTAAATGTGAATGTGGTGATAGGAAAAGGAGGGGGGGTGCCAGGAAGACAAAGATGAATTAGAGATCCATCCTCTTCTTAGGAAGTCATCCTAAAGAACAGGGTGGGGGCCATGACAGCCATGAAGATAATCTGTATTGGGGGCTTTGGTGAGATTATTTCCATCTGGAGGTCTCTTGAGTGCTTGCTGGGAGAGGTGGCATTTGGGCAGCCCTTATAGGAATAATCAGGCTTTGGAAGGCTCTGCAGCTGAGGTCAGGGAATGAAGAAAGGTACAAACCTTGTGATCAGCTCAGGGCAAGCCCCTGGGGAGAATGAGGTTTTACTGGGAGAATTATGGGTAGATAGTTGGGCTTCTTCTCAAGGGTTGGGAGGGTAAAAGACACTCCCAAGGCATTAAGGCGAAGGAAATTATACTACAGGACATTATGGGAAGGATAGGTCAGTAAAATTCTTTCTGACCTTTATCCTCCTCCTTTCTGCAATTACTTCCCTGAGGAAACCAAGGGCCAGATAACCTGAACTGCGAAAGTAACACGGCTTAGTAAGTGGCAGAACCACTCTAGAGTACAGACCCACTAATTCCACGTAGGAACCAGGCTGTCCGCTATGTCCTCACGTTCGAGACTCCAAGCCTCGGGTAGACTCCCGACTTGGGTGCGGGCTCCACCCAGAGGGCTCAACAGGGCCTGCAGGGAAGGGAAGCAGATGTAAAAGACGAAGCCATCTTGCAATCAAGAGCCCAGTGGAAGAGCCTAGCCAATCAGCAACTCTAGTCAAAGCCGCCAGTCAAAGGCGGGGCAAGGTCGGATACTGGCGGTGATTGGGCAAAACGAGAGCCTCTAAGCCTATCAAAGAGTCCCATGTGGGCGTGACTCCAGAAGCGGCTCGGACTCGGAGCCCGGGTTTTGCGTGTGGGAGGCTAGCGCGGCTCTGCTGTAGCCGCTTGGAGGCGGAGCTCGATGCTGCAACATGCAGTTTCGGCCGCCTGCATTCCGGGCCACGTTGGGGCCGGGCGCCGGGCAGAGGTCGGCCTGAGCTGACGGGCTGCCTTTGAGTCGAGTCAGCGTCACCGTCGAACCTAAGTGAGGGGGCACGGGGAAGGGCCCAAGGGGGCTCTGGGGCTCTGGAGGGGGCTTCGCGGACGCGAGCTGGGGCTCCGCTTGCCATGGGGGAGGTGGAGATCTCGGCCCGGGCCTACGTGAAGATGAGCCTGCACGCCGCCCGGTATCCGCATGCCGCTGTCAACGGGCTGTTGCTGGCGCCGGCGCCGCGGTCTGGAGAATGCCTGTGCCTCACCGACTGTGTGCCTCTGTTCCACAGCCACCTGGCCCTGTCTGTCATGCTGGAGGTCGCACTCAACCAGGTGCCGCCGCCGGACGCCCACCGACCACCGCGAAATCCCCTAACACCCTTAGCCCAAGCCCATCCCTGGTCTCTTGGCAGTAGTGTGCACCCACAGGGCGGGCAGCACGATTTAGTTACTGATGGCCCCTTTCCCATGGCAGGTGGATGTGTGGGGCGCGCAGGCCGGGCTGGTAGTGGCAGGGTACTACCATGCCAATGCAGCTTTGGACGACCAGAGGTGAGTGGGGTAGCCAGAGGCAGAAGGCTAAGGGTTATGGGGTGGGGGGGGGTGTCAAGAGAAACTCTCTTGGTCATTCCTTCCATCTTCCCTTCATCCAAGGCTTAGGCACTGTGAAGCAGGCACTAGGCTGCGTACGCAGTGAGGAAATATAAAGAAACGTGTTTTTCTGGAGGAGCTAGGTGGGGGTGGGTAGGGCAATATCAGGCTGACACCTGCTGTCACTGAGATGCCCCCACTCCCCAACAAGTGCTGAAAACACAAAGGAAGGTCAACTGGAAACTTTTTTTTTTTTTAAAAGGAAGTTCTTTTTATGTATATAGTTCACCATTTAATGACACAGGCTTGAACTACCTAGGGCCACAAACAGGCAAAAATTTTTCGCTGAATAAGTACTGCAATATTACAGGACCCAAGGTTGGTTGAATTCCAAGGTGGAATCTAGACTAGGGAAGGCCCACTGTAAAGTTATCTGCAGATTTTCAGCTGGTGGAGGCTCTGTGCCTCTAACCCCATAGTTGTTCAAGGGTCAACTATATATAGAAAAAGCTATCTAGTTATAATCAAGTATTTGGATCAAACTATACTGTTTTGTAATTTGATTTTCCCTCCTTAATAAATATCTGACATCTTTCCATCTCTACATTAATAGCTACCTTACCCTAACAGCTATATAGTACAAATATGGGTGTACCATAATTTATTTAATGCTTTACATTAAACATTGAGGTTGTTTCCATTTTTTTATTAAGACACTGTCCTATTAATAGAGTAAACTGTTTATAAGTAGAATTTCTGGGTCAGCATATGTATAGTATACAATAGAAGTTTGGATGGTTATGCCAAATAACTCTCCAAGAAGACCATCTTAGATTTCCACTCTCACCAGCAGTGTCTGAGCACCTGTTTCCCACAGCACTCAAGCATCAGGCAGTCATGCGTGAAGCATCAAGTAGGCCTGACGCCTCCAGGCCAGATACAGGGAAAGGCCATCACTGCATCCATGTCTTTGAGACCTGGGAGGCCCAGCTCAGATGGATGCTGTCTGCCCACAGTATGCTCCTCACACCTCTGATCTTCCCTCTACACAGCCCTGGGCCCCTGGCCTTGAAAATCGCTGGGCGGATTGCTGAGTTCTTCCCTGACGCAGTACTTATTATGGTGAGGCTTGGGTTTTGGAGTGGGGAGTTGGAAAGAAAGTAGGAAGGGGGAACCCTTGAAACCCTCACCAGGCCTTCCTTGTCCACACAGTTGGATAATCAGAAACTGGTACCCCAGCCTCACGTGCCCCCAGTTATCGTCCTGGAGAACCATGGTCTCCGCTGGGTCCCCAAGGACAAGAACTTGTGAGTGCCCCACTCCTTCCACCTCTTCTTGGAAGCCCACAGCTCCTGAGCCTCCTCTGTTGTTGGTTCTGTCCCAAGGGTCCTTCTCTAGACCCTAACCTGGCCCCACTGCCTGCTGAGTTTGACGGCCGTGGGGGTTACTATTTCAGAGTGATGTGGAGGGACTGGGAAGAGTCGCGGCGGATGGTGGGAGCATTACTAGAGGGCCGCGCCCACCAGCACCTGGTGGACTTTGACTGCCACCTTGACGACATCCGAGAGGACTGGACCAACCAGCAGCTCAACGCCCAAATCACCCAGTGGGTTGGTCCCACAAATGGAAATACCTGAGCCAGGGCCAGAGGGGAGGCTCAGGATCCAATAAAGAGACTTGGGCTGTTGGGCAATGGTATGACTATATTTATTGTGCCTGGGAGGCAAGGTGAGGGAGAAACCAACAAGCAAAAGGTGGGGAAAGTCTGGAGTCCCCTGTAAAAGTCAGAAGGTCTCTGCTGGAGCCATCACAGAATGAGAGGAGGGTCTCAATAGATCATTCCCTTTGTTTCTCCCCTGGGCTTCTTGAGCTTCTCGAAGTTCTTCAGGATGATGTCATATAACACAGCCTATGGGGCCAGGGAGGAGTGGGAGTCAGCCACCAGCTCCCAGTAGCTCTGTATCCCGTTTCTAGCCTTGTGGAGAGGTCGAACTTTGTAACCCTTCATCCCCAGCCTGCAGGGTCAGGGAGTGGGTGGCTTGGGAAAGCTGCCTCGGCCCACCCCCGTCCTCGCCTCCTCACATAAGCATTGCGGATCTCCATGACCATCAGCCGGATATCCCGGTACTCTGCCTCATCCAGTTCGTGCACCAGTTGCCGATAATCACCCTGCGGGAGACTCGGATCAGGCCTGACTTCAAGGGTCTCCCTCCTCCCTTGCACCCAGACCGAGGCCTCACCTACCACATGGGGCTGCTTGGCTGCTTTGGTTACAGCATCACCGCGCTCAGAGAAATACCTGTGGGAAGTAGAAGGGTATGGAGCAGGAGGAGGAGGGAGCAGAGGCCTCAGTATCCGCCAGAGGCAGAGCAGTGGGCAGTGACTCACTTCGAAATTTGAGTGTGGAAGCCTTCCAGCTTGGTGTGAAGGGCAGTCATCAGCTCAAACACCTTCTCCTGGGGAAAGAAAGCAGGAGGGAAAGTGGAAAGTAGCAAGGACTGGAGAGAGAAGGATGGCAGAGGAGTGGGGCAGTGCTCTCACCTGGACAGCCACTCCAAAGTTATTCCCATCCTCAATCCGAGGTATTTGCAGCTGCAACCAGGTGGTGACCTGGGAGGAGGGAATGGCAATGAAGCCCCAAACCCAATTCCCAGTTTCCTGTCCTTTGTTTCCTTGCCCACAGTGAATGGGAATGTGTCAGGTCTGTCCTGAATGCCATGGCCTGGAATTCTAGCTTTACTTGCTGTGCCCTCTCCTGCTAAGACCTAGCAGGTGCCATGCCTAACTAGTAGGGACAAAAGAGGACAAAGGGTTTGACCTGAAGTGTGTGGATGGAAGTGGGGAGGCCTCACCAGGTTGAGCTTCTCAATGACATCCTTGATCTCAGGCTTTACGCGCTGCAGGAGGACCACAATCTTCTCATTGCAGCTCACTGGGCCACATGGAGGACCTAGGAGGTAGGCACTGGGTCAGTCACATGACTGGGACTGTGCCAGGCAAGGAAAAGGCATCCTTAGGGAGGAGCTCCTGGGAAGTGAGACACAGGTCCCTTCCACCATAGCAATACCTTTTTCTTCATCTTCCCCTTTCTTCTTTTCATCCTTGTCTTCTTTCTGCAGGAAAAGGGGGGCTATTGGGAATCAGGCCTGAGGCTGATTTTTACCCAGGTTGGGTCCCTCTTCCCAGGTCTTCCCAGCTTGCCTCCTGCTGTTTCCTCCGCTCCTCCTTCTCTTTCTCCTTGACTGGATCAGGCACTGGGATGTCCAATGGGGCCTTCAGATTGCTCAGGTTGGCTTCATTGAGAGCTGGTTCCTGGTGCAGGGTGGGAGAAGGGCTGGAGGCAGGGGCGAGCTCTCACCTCCTCACTCTCACAGCCCCTGAAGCTCTCCCTTTGGCCTCTACTCCCTGCCCAGCCCCAGTACCTTTAAAAATGCATCCAACTCAGAAATCTTCTTGGGAAAATAGCTCCCGAGCAGGTTCTCTGTCTGTGTGTAGGGTAACAGTAAGGGAGGATGGAGGTCAGAATCAAATTCCCTTCCTAGGCAGTGAAGGAAGGGCTGCAGCTGCCTAGCAAAGGAGGGCTGAGCAGCGGGGATTGGGGAGGGGTGGGGTGATGACCACGCAGGTCTTACCTTAGTACATAGGTCTTCACGGAACACATCCACCTGTGGGGCACAGGGCAGCCTTTCAGACATCTGGCTTCATGGCCAGTTTATTCGAGAACCCTTAGGGTTGCATGGGGTCTGACGGGTGGGGCGGGATTTGGGGAACAACATTCCTGGAGAGCGAAGGGATCAAGTGGGAACAGATCCCTCGGTGGGCAGTGGGAGGAGGGATGTAAGAGCTGCTGCGACTGGGGCAGGGTCGGATTCCACAGGGCTGTGGAATGGGAGCGGGGCCTCCCATGGTGGCAGGGCAGGGCCCGAACCCCGCCTGTGTGTGGGCCCGGGACCCGGGCCAGCAGATTTCCCCTCCACGCCAGGGCTCCGCTTCACCTCACCCCGCTGAACCTCGGCCGCCTTGCCTCTCCTCCCGCAGGCAGACCTGGCGGGGCTCCCCGGGCTCAGGTGCTCTGGGCACGGGGCCCACGAGTGTTCGGATGACTGACCCCTACTCGAGGGGCTGGAGGGCGGGTCACGGACTCTTTCAACCTCTTAAGACACACGCCTCCCTTGATGGGCCCTTTCTCGAAGCCGCAGCGCTCACCTTGGCTTGGGCTTCGGGCAGGACCCTGAGCGTGGCCATGGCTGGGGTAGGGGCCTAGCGCCGCACGCGGAGCGAGGAGTGGGCACCGGGAAGGGAAAGTGAAAGCAGCCCTCGCTCCCCGCAAGGCCTTCCTGGGTAGTGGGAGTGAAGGTACTAGAGGAGGCGGGGACAGACCAGAGAGAGACGAGGAGCGGAGGAGTGCCGGGAGGCAGCCCAGCCGGGGCTCCCCCTAGAGTCGGAGAGGCGCCTTTCCGCCTCCCCGCTTCCCCATCTCTGCGAGTCTTTCGATTCCCCGCCCACGACTCCGCCCACCCGCCCCACCCGCCCCGCCCTGCCCCTGACGCCTCGCCTCCCCGGCCCGGAGGCCGGGGCCTGCCTCTGGGCTCCCCGCCCCTCCCGCCCCCTGCCCCAGACCTTGGGCTCTCTTCCCAGCTCCGCCTGGGACAGTGATTAGCCTTACCTGCCTCTCTTCTTTTCTGGGTGGTGAAGCAAGACTTGGCCTCCCTTCCTTTGCCCTGCCAACGTGGACCCCTGGCTCCACGGGCATCGTCTGGCCCACGCAGTGACTTTGGCATTATCCCATCACAGGACCCGGTCAGCTCTCTTAAGACCCTTGTGGACTCCATTCCTCTGTAACCCACTCACCACTCAGGGGCAGGATTCCACCTTGCTCTTGCTTAAAACTTTCTCAACTTCCTGTTGACCTTAGAATCCAAAGGACTTTCCTGGTCCAAAAGGCCTGTCTGGCACCGGTTCCCCTTCAACTTTGCTTTCCACTGTTTTCTCCCTATTTTCAGTTATAATACATGGACTTTACAGTTGTTTCTCAAGCCTGCCAGCGTCATGTTCATTCCTGCCTCAAGGCCTTTGCTCTTGCTAATTCCTTTGCCTGACACAACCTACCCTGCCCTGTTCTCAGCTTAGATATCACTTCTTCAGAAAGAACTCTGCCTATAAAGTAACTCCCTCCAAGTCTATTAGAAAGCAGCCTGTTTTAGTACCTTCATAGAGCTATCTCTATGAAGTTAGTTTCTTTTTTGAGGATAGTGTGGTTTAGAGCAGCGGTGGCAAACTTTTTCTGTCGAAGACCATATAGTAAATATTTTAGGCTTTGTAGTACCTGTAGCAAGTACTCAACTCTGCCATTGTAGCAGGAAACCAGCTATATACTTAAATGAATTAGTGTGGCTAGTTATCCTAAAATTTTATTTACGGACAGTGGCATTTCAATTTCATACAATTTTCACCTGTCATGAAATATTCTTGATTTTTTTTCAACCATTAAAAAAATGTAAAATCATTTCTTAGCTCTCAGGTCATATAAACACTGGCCACAGGAGGATTGTTGCTTGCTGATCTCTGTTTTAGAGCACAAACAAAGGATCCATACTGCCTGGGTTAATAATTCTAGCTCCAATATTAGTTGTGAAAAACTTAACTCTGCACCTCCATTTTCACAAATGTACAGTGGGAACACTCCTACCTCAGGGTGTTGTTGTGAGGGCTAAATATGTGAATTTATATAAAGAATTTATAGACACTTAGAATGGTGCCTGACACGGAGTAAGCACAATAATATTATTATTTGTGAATTTATCATCAGGTAGTAACCCATGGGCCCCCAACCAGCAAAAACTTTGTCTTTCTTATTCACGTGGCAAAGAATTATGCTTGGCTCATTAAGAAAATGAGCACATATAGACCCTCTTTGGAAAGACAGGGTAGAAAGGGTAGCTGAGTAGGGTGCCCAGATAGAAAGGCCCCTGAGGATGGTGAGGGGGGATTCAGTGCTGGAGGCAGGAAAAACAAATCAATCAAGCTGGAGATGGAGCATCTGCTTAGTGGGAATGCTGCCCATCCCTGAGGACACTGTTACCTGCCCTGGCAGTGCAGGTCTTTGACATCAGAGCCTCAGATAGCGTGATGTCTGCAGAGCCCAGGAGACTGAAAGGACAATGGGAGGGATAGAGCAAGCATAAGGACATTCAAGGTCAGTGACAGCAAGGAATGACTGGGGAACCCTGGCGACTATTATACTCTCTTCTTACTTTACCCACCCTTTACAGGTCTGCCAACCCAGTGATGAGCAGAGCCGAAGCTAGGTCTGATGTGACTTTATTCCTTTCAGTTATGCTTGTGGCTGGAGTGGGGGCGAGGGAAGAGCCCATGGCCGGGGCTCCCTGGAGACCAGGGCTGATGATACCAGCTGCCATAGGTGAGGTACCAGGCAAAGGTACCCACCGCGGCCCCTACCACCTTGTGGGTATACTGGTGGAAATAGATGACAGTGCAGAGCAGCAAGAAGTTCCAGAGGCCCAGCAGCAGCACGTTGAGCAGGAAGACAAGGCGCAGGGGTGCGCCGGCAGGCAGCCCATGGGCCAGATACTTGGCGAACACTGCTGCTTCCTCGGCCATGAGCAGGCAGCAGAAGGTGAGCAGGAAGGTATGGGAGGAGACCGTGTAGCCCCGCCACTGGTGGCCGGCCGCGAGGCAGCTGCGGCGATCTGGCAACTCGTGGAGCAGCAGGCCCTGGGGCAGAGGCTCGAAGCAGGAGCCGGTCAGGTCCTCAATGAGCAGGAAAGCCCGGCCGGCCCCCCGCCACACGGCTGCCCCCACCACCAGCCGGCTCAGGTGCCGGGCAGTCACTGCCACACGCCGTGTAGCCAGGAAGACCACCAGCAGCACAAAGCCCCCCAGGAAGGTGCAAGTCCAGCCCCACGCTGAATTCACAAACTTTCTGTGGGCAGAAAAGAGGAAAGGCTATTGAGACCCCTCAGCCCCATTGCTCCCTCTCTGTGTGCACCCATCCTGGCTCTGTCTCCATCACACCTATCATCCCCCTGTTGTTTGCTGTGCCCTCTACCCCTCTTTTCCCACAGCCACTTGAACTTGGCCATCCCCTTGGAGGTCCACTCGGTCTTCTAGGGTCCACGTTTCCTCTGCGGCCCTGCTCCTGTACCCCCACGGCTCTGTTCCCCTCCCCCCTCTGACTTTCTCCTCAACCTCCTAGTCTATTTTTAGTGTCCCACACTGGCAGGAGGACAGAAACCTGGAGGAGGGAGCCGGGATCCCAGAGCCCAGGGAGCCAGCGCCCCCAGCCTTGAATGGACTCACATGTTGAAGAAGTTGCCGTGGCTGGCGAAGATGGTCCGAGGGTTGACATGGAACTGCAGAAGGGGCCCGAAGATGACCGCTGCCGCCAACCAGGCATGGTAGAGGCGCCGTAAGCAGGGGCTGCCCAGGAGGCGGGCAGCCTGTTCGCTTCCAAAGTACAGCAAGGCGGAGGCCACCCAGAGCAGCACCCTGACCAGGCTGCCCAGCAGGGCCCGGATCCGGGCCCCGGCCCCCCGCCCTGCCCCCACCACCGGCCCCCGCTCCATGTTCCCTCCCCTCCCCGCTAACCGCTTGCTCTGCTGAGCAGCTGAGGAGGGGCTGATGGGGCCCCCCCTGAACAAGGACAGGCAGTGACAGGTGTGGCAGACACAAGGCAGAGCCCTGTTGGCAGCTGGCAGGCGGGGGAGAGGGGCGGGGGGCAGTGAGGGGCCAGGGCTGAGGGTTGCCACGTCAGCAGGGTTCTCACTTTGGGTGTGTTTCCTGACAACGGCCCTGTGCCTTCCCTGTTAGTCCTGTGTCCCTTAACTTTAGGTCCTATGTCTCTAGCTCGAACCATGTTCATGTTTCAGGGCCACTCCTGTGGTTCAGGGTTGTTTTTGTCCACAGCTTGCTTGGGTCTGTTTGTCCCTATTTGGTCGCCAAAGTCACCCCCACCCCACACAGGTTGGGCTACAAAAGATCAAGTTCACTCCCACGTGATAGGGGGTGGAGAAGACCCTAGGAGGAAAATTCCCAGTCTGGAGTCCATCAAATCCTTGGGGATGTGCCCCTCAATTCCCTTGGGGCTTGGCCACACATAGAATGTGGCCTCCGAGCCTGACCACTGAGGCTGGAGCCATAGGGTGGTGAGCAACTTACCCAAGGGAAGACCCTTGGTAACCGTTTTGAGATCCCTATTTGTTTTCTCATTTCTCAAAATGAGATTTGAGAAATGGGATTTCAGAGGCTACCTTTGTGGAGACTCATGAAGTAGTGAAAGGAATGAGCAAGAAAGGGTACGTGGGTTCTTGCCCAACTCTGTGACTTTGAGATAATGAACTAACCCTGCTTGGTCCTCAGTGCCATCATCTGCAAACTGAGCAAAATGGATCAACCAATCAGGATCCTTCCAGATTCCACTGCCCATACCTTGACCCAGCACGTGCTTGGGGACTCTATACCTGAAGACCTCCAGAAGCACTCATACATTTTTTAAGCTGGCACAGAATTTTTCACTGTAATTTTAAATAGTTGCAAAGGACAAAACATCTAGTGTATTATATATACTTACTTTTCAAAAATAAAGCTATCTATATAACTCTTTCCTTGGTGGCTCAGACGGTAAAGAATCTGCCTACAACGAAGACCAGGGTTTGATCCCTGGGTCGGGAAGATCCCCTGGAGAAGGAAATGGCTACCCACTCAGTGTTCTTGCCTGGAGAACCCCATGGACAGAGGAGCCTGGTGGCGTACAGTCCATGGTGTTGCAGAGAGTTGGACATGACCACACGACCAACACTTTCACAACACTAGTGATTATATACCTCACCATTTTTCATTTTAAAAATGTGACAAGATCTTAACAGTCAGAAATTATATTTCCATTCTATTCTCCCTACAGAATTTATCCTAATATGTTTTTATGCCTGAAAAATCTTTCATTGATCATACGTAAGTCTGCAAAAAAAAAGAGTAGATGATTTGAAACAATTTTTACACATTTCCTATGATCATAAGTTGAATTTTTCTTCTGTATTGAATTTCCATATAAATTAGTACAAATTTCAAAATTGTTAGTAGCACAAAATATATTATTTGTACAACAAACCTTTCACACAGTTTGATGATAATACAATAAGATTGTATTGGAAATGCCCCTCTTAATGAGAATAGATGGCCCTTGGGGCCTTGATTAAATGAGGATTTGAGGACACTGATCATTTTAGTTGGCGTCTCCTTCTAGCATCCTGGAGGTAAAACAGTTCTGGGTGAGATGGGTGGCATCTCTGGGTGTTAGGGGGTAGAGATAGGTATCATTTGTTAACTAAGCTTTGCAACAGGGAGTCCCTCCTGGGCAAAGAGGCAGAGAGGGGATGAAAGGAGCCAGTAGGGAAGAAGATCTATGTGATGGTTTCATGCAGGCAGGTTAACTGGAGGAAAGAGATCACCTGTAGGCCAAGCATCTGGACAATTTATTCTTTTAAAAGTGTTTTGCTATTGAACAGGTACATCTCTTAACCCCTTGCTGTGTCTCTAAGACCCCTTGGAGGTGTGCATTCCAGTTCCAGAACTGCCTTGGAGATAATGGGGAAGGTCAGGCCAAGCTGCTCCGCTATTGTCCACACCATGGGTCTGCCCTGAGGCATGGTGGCTGACCTCTGCATGCCTCCATTTCCTCACCTGGAAAAAAGGGTGCTGTGAGAATGGGTGAGGTCCTGAGTGTGAAGTGCCCAGATGGGGCCTGCCATCAGTGCCCACCAGGCAATCTCTGGCTCCAGGCTACTTCTTTCCATAGATTGGACCAGCTCCAGGGCAGAGCTGATGTGGGTGTTCCAGGTTCTCATCTAAAATGTGTTTACTTCCTATTATCTCAATTTCCATTTGCTGAGAAGTTTCTGAGGTCAGTGAGGGACTCCCTGTTGCAAAGCTGAGTTAACAAATGATTTTGGTATTCCCCTTCATCTTCGGGCATCAAAGCAGTGATTTCTCTAACGGAGGAGCATATCTGAAAGCTTGGTTGAAACCATTTTCTTAAAGCGAGAGGATAAAAGATCTGCAACAGGATAAAGAGAAAAACAGACAGATGCTGAGCCAGCTTCCCAGAGAGTTTATTGAGGGAGCCAAAGCCAGCGAGAGGACAAAGGAGTCCAACTTCAACATCCCTCCTTGAAGCTGCTGGCCTCTGGCATGATGGAACATTCTGGGAGGGGAGGACCTGCCCTGTGTGGGGCCACACAGACCCTCTCACACCATAGCCTGCCCACCCCAAAGACCCAGAGGCATGAGAGAGAAGACATAATTCCCACCATGGGAGGGTGCTTATTCAACCCCCTCTCCCTGAGGGGCTAGAGCTCTAGCCATTAGGACCTCTGGAACAAAGGCCAGCACTCCTGGCCCTCTGACTGACCAGTCTAATCCTCAGTGTGAAGGCTTGGGGAATGGGCCTTGCTGATGGCACAGTTCAGACCTGGCCCCAGGCATCTACTCTAGGAGCTAACACTTAACATCCAAACATGATTAAAAACACTCAGGACAGTTCTCCTGCTGATCAGATAATGGCAGTCCTGCCAGACCCCGGCCAGAGACAGAGGTCCAAGATGATTGGGTGTGAGCATGTGAGAGGACCACACTGCCCCAAGGGGAGGATCTCCCAGGGGTCGGCTAGTGGCCCAAAGCCTGGGCTTCTGTTTCTCCCCAGCCAGTGCCAATGAGTCCCCAAAGATCCCCCACAGGGGAGAAAGGGAGGAGAAGGTGGAGAGCTGGTGAAGAGGCTCACTCATGACTGGGCCTGGAGGTCAGATCTACTGGGGTGACGAAAAGGCTGTAGAAGGGTGGGACATTGGGGCAGGGGTGCTGGGGTGCTCCTCCGACTCTGGCATGTCATCCTGGAAGTACTCAGCCTGGCGGTACTGCCACAGACGTAGATTCCCGTCCCACTGCAGGGTAGAAGGTGGCAAGCAGTCAGGGGACGCTGCCCTCACCTGGTCCCAGACACACACTGGCCTCCCTCACTCTAGCATCCTCACCGAACTGCTGACAATCTTCTCCTCAAAGGGGTGCCAGCTGACGTCACGCACACAGGCCTTGTGGTTCGTCAGCTTCTTCACGATGTGACCACTGAGGAGGTCGTACACTGTCCAGGGAAGGCCAGAGTGGAGAAGGGCAGCCAGAAGACCTCCCAGCCATCCCTCATCTCTCCCTGCCTCTCAGGCAACTTCCTACCTTCCCAGAGGAGCAAAGCCCACATCTGGGGATGCTGTTAGTTTCTTTTCCCTCCCTCAGGTTGAGAGTATGATCTAGCAGAGCTTAGCTCATAAGGGCCAGGGTATCTCTGGCCCTTAGCTAAATGTTACAGGGTATACAGTTAAGAAAATGAATTGTGGCTTTAAAGCAGCAATTTTCTTGAAAGCTCACAATATATAGGAGATACCACAAAGGTGAACCTGGGGCAGTCTCCATAGACTTGTGAACCCGCTGCTCCTCTTCTGGACTCAGGTGCACCTTTCTTTCCCTGGAAGGGCCTTCATCTCAGCCCCTCCCTAGGTCTATCTTAGGCTCTGTCTTAGGCTCTTTCCATCTGTGCCTATGTTTCTTTTCATGCATTCCTCCCGCTTCAGTGGCAGTACATCTTTTACGACTTGCTGCTTTTTGTGTCATTCTTTCTGTCTCTGTTCCCTCCTACCTTTCATCTGTAATCTCTTCCCTGATTAAAAAACAGAACCGTGTATATTTTTGGTGATCTAGTATATTTACTGACTAGAATTCTGTGTTCCTTTCTTAATTTAAAATGCTAATGAATAGAATGTTTTCTCTTTCTCTGTTTAGGCCGCCCTACTTCAGGCTAAATGAAATTTCATTATAGTTCTCACTGGATTTCTTAAGGTGCTCACTGATGGTTACAAGTAGAATGCCAGGGGAACATTCCTGCCCTTCCTGAGACCCCCTGGTCTGACACAGTCCTTACCGACCACTTTGCCAGTGGAGCAGCCACTGTAGATGAACTGCTGGCCGGTGCTGTGGGTGGGGGAGAATCGACAACGGATGAGGGTGTGCAGCACCCCGTGGCCCCGGTAGGTCATCAGGGAGCTGTCCCCTGGGAGCTTCAGCTTCCGCCATGCTGGGGAGGGATGCAGGGCAAACCCTGGGTTAGGGAGTCTGGATTCTCCTGTATCACCGGTCCTCAGCAAACGCTGATGCTCACAGACAGTTATTTTTCCAATCCCCAACTGGTGTCTCTTTCCCCACCAAACAGTCAGCTGATATACGCCAGTATGGCTCTGCTAACTGTCAAGATGCTGTAGTACTATGGTATCCATTGGCTGGAGTGAGTGATCCCCAGTTCCCACATTGGTAACCCCTGACTTTCCCATGGTTTGGCAAACAAAGAGTTAATGCCTGGCAAGGGGGAGTCAGGAGAGGGGTCCCAGCTCCATCCATCATGCCCATGCTGGGCGTTACCACAGGTTAAGTATTTTAACTACCACTCCTGACTCTTCACTCTCTAGATCTCAGGTTCTACTTTTGCTCTCACCTTTTTTGGGCACCTGCTGCCAGCGGTAGTCCCAGTTTTGCTGTGTGGCAGCCTGGCGAGAGGCTTCCATGCCTTCCCGGCTAGAAAAACGTCGGATATCCCAGAGCTTGATGGTCTGGTCTTTGGAGTTGGAGATGAGATATCGGGCATCACCCTGTGAATCCCAGGATGGATAAGGAGGATCAGAGCTCCCCTCTCTCAGTTGAGGGGTATGAACACAGGCTGCTCTTTGGTTGCCTCTTTCTTCACCCAGGTGGGCCTCACCATTTCCTACCATGGGCCACACACCCTGGCTAGGTTTCCCCTTCTTTGTCCAGCACACTGGCTGGCTCCTGTTCTACCTTGGATCAGATTGTCTTCTACTTTTCTTGTACAGAAAGCCCTGCTCCTTGTGGAATGGTGCCGATCTTGCAAACCGCGGCTAAAGGAGGAGCTTGGCAAGTTGCCACACCCGTTTGCTTTGATACCGCAACTCAGTCGCCTGGCTGTGCGGTCCTAACTCCGCACCCACCTTACTGTCAATGAAAGTGATGCCGTCCTGGTGTCCGGCGAGTGCGCCCACAGGCTTGGGGTCATCCTCCCTCATGGTGCGTCGATCCCACACTTTGCAGATGGCATCATCACCCCCGGAGAACAGGATTTGGGAGCTGACGTCAGCAAAGGCCACCGCATTCACATCATCCTCATGGGACTCAATCTAGGGGAGAAAGGGGCCAGGATGTTTACAACCTCTTACTAGGACTTCCAACAAGCCAAGGACCAGGAGGCAGAGGCTTGAAATCTCGGGAGCAATACCTGAAGGGTCCGCTGGTTCTGTTCTCGATCAAAGACGTACAGGCAGCCATCATTGGCCCTGAAGGGGAGGGGATAAAGAGGGCTCTGGAGGCAGGACCCATGCTATGTGTGCTCTGGAGATACTGTGTCTCGAAGTCCCGCTAAGAGGCAAGCCCTGTGTCTTCTCATACAGGAGGTGGGAGAAGAGTTAGCTGTGACCTCCCATCTCGTGCTGGGGAAATGGTGCTTGAGAAGTGAAGTCACTCATATATCTTGGCCCTGCAGAAGCCCTGGTTGTTCTCCACGGCTGCCTGGGTATCTGCTGTAGTCTCTGTAATGGTAGAGCCCGTTTCTGGGAGAATTTCTATCTCATTAAGTTCTGGAGGCATCCCCACACTCACCCTCCTAGCACTTCTCGTCCATCTGAGGAGACAGCGATGGAGAACACAGCGAAGCGACGTTCATCTGGCCTGAAAAGAGACAAGGAGGAGCTGTAGTACGTGAACTTCCCTTTAGCCCTGGTTAATCTGCAGAGAATGTGACGAGGGCCATGAGGCACACTGCTGAGGGGAAAAGAAATCCCGCCAGCACACATGCCAGAATGTGGGGTGCCTCAGTGAGGAACCGAGAAGAATCCTGCAGCCATCTATTTCATCCTGGTCCTCTGGCTGACAGGCTGGGTGGTTCCCTCCCAGGAGTTCACACAGAGAAACTTGCAACCAGTGCACTTTCCCCTCTAAGCAGGAGTTCCAGTTCAAGAGGTGTGCTCCTAGAGAGCCTTTGTTGAGTAGTTTCTGATGAGTCTGACCAGGAAGGGAAGCCAGTACCTTAGATCCAGGGCAGTGTGTGTGTCTCCCTCCCCGTAGATGTTGCAGATATGAACTAAGAGAAGCAAAAGAAACAAGAATCTCTCAGGGCTGAGGTAAGGAAGGTAGAGCCAGGGAAGAGATGGAACAACTGGGAAGGAAGTTGGACTTGGGGAGTAATTTGTCCAGGAAAAGGCATGGAGTCATGGCACGGAGGAGATGGGTGTTTGGAGACCTCAGGTCCCCAGCTGGAGAGACCATGGAGGTCTGGGGCACACTCACTGTAATCAGACCAGCTGGAGTAAAGGAAATGGTTCCCATCGGGGGTGAAGGCCACATCCAAGACGCTCCAGCCAACATCCCGGGCTTTGATGCTCTTGAATTTACGAAAGCGGCCATACCGGCAATCATATAGTCGGATTGTCTGGTCTGTGTGAGTGGTGATCAGGCAGAATTAGAAAGCAGCCTCCTGGAATCCTCCCTAGATCAGACCTCTCTCACTCACCGCTGGTCTGTGGAATCGTCCCTTGATCATGGGACAAAACATGTGTTCTAGCTAAGCATCCTTAAGCCAAGGTCTGAGCTCCCAGATCTGGGGCTTTCTAGCATCAGTAAGAGGGAACATCTCTTGCTCTAAGGCAGTTGGTAGGACTAGGGTATGGTACCTTGACAGGCAGACATGAAGATTTGACCATCTTTGCTGTAGATGCCACAGAAAGCCTTCTGAGAATAGGTATCAGTGAAGCCCAGATCATTGGGCAAGAAGCTGAGGAAGCAGAAAGAAAGTGAGGATAAGAGGAGCTCAGGATGGCTCCTGTCCCAGTTAGCAGCATCCTAACAGAGCTGGATGTGAGTACAAGGGCATTCTTCCTGGCTTTGGGTATAAGCCTTTGTCTTTGATTCATTCTATCATCCTCTCAATTGCTATACTTTTCCACTTGACTCACTCTCAAAGCCTCAACCCCATATAATCTAACTTTAATATCCCTGTGAATTCTTTAACATTCATCCCTTCAAAGTTTAAGAAAGTTTAGACTTATCTGGCCCTTGGAATCTCTCCACCAAGCCCCATACTCACTGAGACATCACTCGAGACCGTTCTCCAAGGGAGAAGCTTCCCTGGTGGCAGAGGCCCCGTTCTCTCTAAAGGAAGGGATTGGGGAATATTGCTAGCAGAAACAGAGGGCCACCTCAGCCACACCAAGCCCCCTCCTCCAAAAATATTGCTCTTGCTACAGGAACGAACCCAGTACACAGTTAATATGTCCCACCAAATGCCCACTCAGGCTGGTTGAGAGCTCTCCAGCTCCAGCACTTGAGGCTTCCTTGGAAAGCTTACTTCCCTTTTCTCTGGGATTGTGGCTTCTGGCTGCACTGACAGGCCTGCTGCCAGACTGGCTGGATGAGGAGAGGCCTACCTGGTACAGCATTTGAGGAAAGCTGAGCTCCCGGGCTGCCCGCCTAAGCCCCAGCCGCCCCGTGGCCAATTCCACTTGTGTCTTGATCTCACTGCATTCCAGCTCCCGGGTGTCAGGGGTTGCATCCACTGTGAGCACCAAAGAGAAGTTTCATCCTAGGTCTTTTCTAGCCCCAGCGGACAGTTAGCAAGGCTGTGCTCAGCCTTCCCAATGTGGCTGAATATACTGGGGCTGCAAAGACTCCCTCATTCCCTGAATTATCTCATCTTTTTCTTTCAATTTTTGCCAAAATTAATTGTTTTTAAAGTTTTGCAGTGGAAATCCTTTGATGTTAGGGTCTCTGTCTGCCTTTCCTCTTACCCGGTGGGTTGTAGCGGTCTCCAAGACGACCATCCCAGGCACTGTCATGCTCTTCCTCTGAGTCTGAGAGGGCCTGAATAAGCTGCAAATTTGCTGCACCTCCTCCCTGCACCAACCTCACTTGGCCTCTGTGGAGAGAACCGCCCCCCCCCCCCATGATAAAGGGGAGGATCCTTTCCCCAGACCAACCAAATTCAGAGTCAATGGTTATGCAGTTCATAGACCACCTTGTCCTCAAACCCTTGTACTGTCCCCATGTTGAGATTTGAGGCTGACTAGACGCTGGCTGTTATTTTGTCTCCTGTAAGACACACCAGGAAGCTAATTTTCACTCTTACAGGAGGAGTAGAAAACCCCAGCATTGCATGGATATTGACTGATCTACTGAGTTGACTTCCCAGAGAGTTAAAAATTCTGAGAGCATTCCCTTTTGAGTCTCTGCCCAAGGAATCTAGCATAGGACATGGTTTTCTGAAGGGATTCCAAGCCTGTCTTCTCCCTCAAGGAGCCATAGCTAAGGACCAAAGCCAGTTGCACCCCCTTTCTAGTCAATTCCTGGTGGTCATTTCCCTCAAAGCATTCTTTCTTCAGAAACAGGATTAGAGTTAGGTTAATTTAAACTTGTTTTTCAAGTAAATCCACGTGGTCTCATATCATGTGTCAATGACTTCACTTAAATTCAACACTCACTTCCCCAACTCTTTTCTTCACCCCTCAAAGCACTTCCTTCCCACCATGGCACCCCTCCCTTTTTTTTTTTTACTTACTTGGAAAATAGGTTACATGTGTGTAGTCATAGCTAGACTCCCTTGAATAGTCCCCTCAACACAAGAGCAAATCATCCTGTTGATCTTGCCTAGGGGAGTGCTGCCAGTGTCCAGCAGGGAAGGCTGTTCTGCTCAAACAGAACAGCTGTCCAGGGCTGATCCCATTCCCTATTCTCTGTAACTTCCCTGACTGGAGCTGGTATCAAGGGACTGTGGTGGCGCCTGGTGGGGACACACCAAGGGGTAAGTTACCTGCGTAGGAGATAGGCCAGTACCTGGGCCAGATCCACATCTTCATCTTCCTCTTCCTCCTCTTCACTCCTACGCAGGCCAGCCCCTCTTCGGGGCAAGCCCTCGGAGGGGTCTCCGGACCCAGTTCCTGCGCTGCTACTGTTCCGTGATCCCATCTTCTGGTCACAGCATCCTTAAGTCCTGTGTGGGGACTCCTCCTGTCACCTCCTTGGGTTTGGTGAAAGCAAAGCCTGCTCTAGAAACACCAGAGTTTCCTGAGATCGATAGTAGCTATCTCTAGGAGGGCGACCCTTCCTAGGTATTGAGATCCCTTCTCCTCAGCCTGTAACAACTCCCAAGGCTTCGGGAACACAAACCTTTCCCAATCCTGTGAAGCAAAATAAGCAGAATGAAACCTAGGGCGTGACCCTAGCTCACTAGTGAAAATCCTTTGAACAGGAATTTCTCAGTTTTCCACCTCAAACTCACCTATCAAAGTCCCTGGGGTGGGGGTGGATTCCCAGGTAACCTCTCTGGCGAACCAATCAAAACCCCTCGCGGAAGGAAAGGCGCCTCATTAGCTTACCCCATCTAGCCAATCAGAAGCCTTAGAACTCAGAGACCCCCTCGACGCCCCCCTTACCGGCCAATTAGAGCACTCCCTTGCGAAAGCCGGTGGCAGCAACAACCAATGAGGTTAAAATTCGGCCCAACACCCCCCCCTTCCCTGCCTCACGCCCACGTGGTCTTCCGGGGGTGTGTACGCTAAGCGGGGGCAGGCAGGGAGGAAGTCGAGAAGCACTTCCCACATAGCTTGCGGTTACCGCCACGCGCGAGACCACCCACCAGCGAGAAGCAGTCGCAGGACCAGCGGCGGCGCGAGGCCTTGTTTACACGGACTGCCGCCGCGGCGTCGGCTAACCGCTTCTCCGTCACGCGCCGCCTTCGTCACGCATCTCCCCGCTCTGCGACCGGCGGATTACGGACGTCACGCGACACCCCTGACGGCCCAGCCCTCTTGGCCAGCTTACTGGACAGCTGAGCGCGGTGATTGACAGACGGGCGGGAGAAAGTGCGCGAGGGGTTTGAAGGGAGGAGGAAGCGCGCGACCCAGTGGGGGCGACCGCTCCTGGTGGGAGGAGTACGTAGGGAGCCGGCTGCTTCCTGACTGGGAGACGACGGAACTAGACTAGATGGGCGACGGGCGGGGCTTACGAAAGACGTTGGCGCGCTTCCGTGAGGTGTCTTAGCAAGGGATACAATTTGCTGTCGGTCCCTTGGGTTAATTTGGCTTCGCACTTTTCAGACGACCTCTAAGGACCTACTCTTTCCTCCCCTTCTGCCCTTTCGGCTCTAGCCTTTCTCTCTCCGCCGACTGCAGCTACTGCCGTCCCTGCCCTAGGGGGTGCCCGGCGCCTTTGGGACGTGTTCGCGTCATGGGCCCTCACTCACACCCTCCCTTCCGGGCTTAGCTTCCGGAAGCTTTGTTCTCGTAGGGTTTGCCGTTGCTAGACCTCCTGTTAGCAGCTTTGGCAACTTTTTAGGTGACCCCTGGCGGTCTTTGCTGACGTTGCCTAACACAGTCGCGGGTCTCCTTTGGCCTTTACTCTTTGTCAGTTCCCCTCAGCCGCCCCCCGGGCCCTCAGGGGTTTGCGGACTTTCCTTAGACCTTCTGTCCTTCGAGTGCCTCTCCGCCCCAGGCCGGTCCTGGCGCGCGGCGCCTCCTACCCCCTCCTCCGGGTTTATGAGTAATTCGGTTAAGTCCAAGGCCGCGACTTGTGTACTTTGGGATCCTTGCCCTTGCTGGGGTGGGGTCTGTGGGGGGAGTGTTGATTGTCCGTGCCGGGCGCGTAGATCCGGGGTCCGAGAGAGCGACCCCAGACAGCACTCTCTGAGAAGTGTTGTCATCTGTCCCCCTCCCAGTGCCGCCTCAGGGCAGGTAGGGGAGCGAGGACCCTTAGTTTCCCTGAACTCATTCTCCCTGGGAGAGCGAGGGTGTGGCTAGTCCTTTGGGCGAGGCCGCCTGGTTTCTAGGTCGCCAGATCGGTGCTTATCACCTGATCACCAGGGTCGGCTTCTTGGGCCCACACTTGGTTTAATATTCTGCTATCACCCTTTGAAATGCTGAAAACATTTTTGAACAAGTGCCCCACAATTTTCTTGCTCTGGGATCTACTAATTAAGTAGCCTGTTCTGCCAGTCAGCCATCTCCTATTGCCAGGTTACTAACTATCTGTCCTAAAGTGTTGATTGTCTCAATAAATCTTACATATATATTTATAAATAAATAAATTCTAAAATAATATAAGCGAAAGTGTTAGTCTCTCAGTTGTGTACTACCCTCTGTAACCCCATGGACTGTAGCCTGCCAGGCTCCTCCGTCCATGAAATGCCATTCCCTTCTTCACCATCTTGAGTCACCATCAGAGAATCTTAGGATTCTGTGGTTTCTGGGTTGTCCAGCCTGGAAAATTTGGAATCCTTTTCCAAAATGACCTTTCCCTTCTCTTTGGCCTTTAAATTCAATTTCAAGTCCTGTGGATTCTTAACTCATTAGTTGAGGTGGTTTTCAGAGTCATCACCCAACACCAAATTTTCATTGTTTCACACCTCTCTGGATTAGTTGATCTCTGGAAGTATTCTTCTCTAATAGCCTTTAGTTGTTAAGAACCTACAACTGGTTCATTAGTGTTTGTTTCAAATACAAACTTCCAAGCCTGCTTGGCTCTCTTTTTACTCTTAGAAGTGCTGCGATCTGTCCCCTTCTTGTCATTTTTTTGTTACTTCTGCCAGGCAAATATGGCCATAAAGTCCTTACTTGTTTCTCTTCTCTGCACCTTCCCAGAATTTCTTGTTTGAGGGAAACTTTGTCTCTACCAATCAGACTCCCTTTCTCATGACCCAGTAGTGTCACTTCTAGGAAACTAGCCCTAATCTATATGCCAAGTCTAGCATAAATGTTTATGTTCAGCAGAGCAATTATGGATTGTAAAACACTGGAAACAAAATAGATCCAAGCACACTGCTACAGGATAGGATGGGTTAAAGAAATTATGGTTCCTATGATAGACACAGAAATGGCCAGGTAGCCATTAAAATGATGTAGTCTTCTATTATTATGCTGTGGGAAATTGTGCAAGTTACATTTTTAGGTTTCAAAAAAGTGGTAGTTCTTCTGGTGACATGTGGTGGATGCAAAAACAATATGTTTAAATTCTGCATTTAAAAAGTATAAAAACACCCAGATTATTAGACAAATAGTAGAGGAAGCCTTGCATGAACTAATATGACAAAGATACAGTATGAACAAAGCATTATGGTTAACACGGACCACCTGAGGTCCACAGAAAAAAACTTACGTTAAACTCATCTTAACTCATTTAAAAATTACCTCTTTCCTCTTTTCCTCCTTAGCTTGCAAATCTGTTTAATTTACAAATGCAGTTTAAAGCTGAACAAAATCTATACTCAGATCTTTGAAAGATGTAATTTGTGTGTTATTGAATAAGAAATAGTAAATGTTCAAGTCATAGTAAATGTTAAAAAGAAAAATCTGAGGTTTTATGGCCAAAATGAGTCTTAACAGCAAATGCTAAAGAGTATAAGATTTCATCTCTTGATCCGTTGGTTGATTTTTGTATGTAAAAGATTTTTAAGCCTATGAACTTGATTAGATTAGTTGTGACAATAATTTTAAAATGTATATGAGCATTTATATGTTAGGATATACTGTTTCATTGAAAGAAAATGGTGTTTCTTTAAAAAATAAATTTAATTAAGTCATTTTGATAAACTATTGGCCCTTCCTCTCATGAATTTGAAATTTGCACGTTGCTTGGTGACAGTTTATAAGTGCTTTTCATTTGGGCAGTCTCCACTCTCCCCACCTACACTTAAAGCAACAGAGACTCTACTTTTCTAGTTAGCACCCATTTTAGGACTGGTTCTAGTGATTGCTCTGTAAATGTCAGCTGGTTGACTTCCTGTCTGACCTGCTTTGGGCATTTCCTGCTCATTAGCATGTCCACCAGGGGGCGGGCTGGGCTTAAGAGGAGAGAAGGAAAGCAAATTTTTCTCTAGCTACCTTTGTCCTCCCTTTCCCCAGTCCCAGTCTGGTGATTGGCACAGAGCTCCTGGAATATGTGTCCAGCTACCAAGGAACATGTGGGCAACACAAAGGAACGTTTTGTCTTCTGAAGTGATGGATGACGTGTGTTTATACATTATCTTCTTATAGCATGCTCAATGTAGAAGGAAAGGGGGAAGTATGCTGGTTTACCCAGGACTTAAAAGTGTGTTGACTATAAAGCAATTGAGTAATTACAGAGTTTCTAATACTTTTGTGTCCTGTGTCCTTGGGAACCAGAATTTTTTGCGTGGTGGGTAGGAGGTACAAATGTGATATGGAAGTTAAAAACCCTTTAGTATTCTGAGTTTGAATAGGAACTATCAGTTTGAACTCAAGAGGTGTTTTATTTTCCTATCCCTATCCACTGAAAAGACCTAGAAACAATCTAGTAGCAATAAACACTTCTACCACCTAAATCTTAAAATACCATTTCCCATGAAGGAAACCAGAGCTTGGAGTAGGTCTGGGGTGCATGTGTGTGTGCTCAGTCCTGTCTGACTCTTTGCAGCCTTATGGAATGTAGCCTGCCAGGCTCCTCTGTCCTTGGGCTTCTACAGGCAAGAATATTGGAGTGGGTTGCCATGTCCTCCTCCAGGGAATCTTCCCAGTCCAGGGATCAAACCTGAGTCTCTTATGTGTCCTGCATTGGCAGGTGCATTCTTTACCACTAGTCCCAGGTCTGGGGTAGGAGATGTACAAGGAAAGCATGGAACTTACCGTACCAGATAGTAAAGAAGCCAGTAAACATTATCAGGGTAAAGTCAAAAGGACTCAGGAGCCAAGCCTATGGCCAAAGATGGGATAATTTGAGCATTATAAGGATAATTTAATAAACATTAAGTATGTTTAAATCCTTGAGTGTGTGTGTGTGTGTGTGTGTGTGTGTGTAACTAATTGGTCACAAAAAAAATCCGACCTGGTCACCTTTTGGAAGGATGACATGAAACCAAATCATTATTTTTTAAAATAATTAAAACGTTTATTTGACTGTGCCAGGTTCTAGTTGTGGACCACGGGGTCTTTGGTTGAGGCGTGGGGGATCTAGCCCCTTGACCAGGGGTCGGGACTGCTGCATTGGGAGCTCAAGAGTGTTAGCCACTCACTCACTGGGCCACCAGAAGAGTCCCCAAAGCATTATACTGAAGATGGTAAATTAAGGAAAAGAATCAAGCAATTATCTTGCTGTACCTATATAAACTGTGCCTCAGGGTAATGAAAACAGAAAATAAAAGGAGTATCCCTTTGTAAAGGAATTCCAAAGATTATGACAGAGTTTGAGGAGAGCTTTGCTGAAATCCCTAACAAGGGAATGAATCTACGCCTGGATTCTTCAACAGTTAAACTGAAGAAAAGAGTAGAGGGGTAACCTGTAGATTAAGAGATGTAAAAAGTATACAGTTTTTTTTTTTTAAAGGACAAGGTTAGGCTATAATGTCTAGGGTTCTGGATTTAGGTAATACAGGAAAAAAAAAAAAGCAAGGGTGTGATAATCATGAATCGTGGTGTCAATTTACACCAGGAAGGGGGGCTGTGAAGATGAGGAGCATGGTGGTGGTGGTGGGTGCTTTTAGTGTTTGGCAAAGTTCTGTTTTCCTGGGTGATGACTTCAAGGTTTGATGTAGTTTATTAAGCTATATTTTTATTTTGTACTGTTTTCTGTATCTGTGTTTTAGTTTAAAATAAAAAGTTTAATAAAATATGTTAATATATTTTATCATTTATCTAGAGCTGCAGGGCATGCAGTTTTATTCTAATTGGCAAAATCTTTTTTTTTCCTAAATGGTTTGTCCAGGCTTTTTATTTTTTAAAATTTAAAAAATTGAGGTATAGTTGTATTAGTTTCAGGTGTACAGCAGTGATTCAGATACATATATGTATGTGTGTATATGTATTCTTTTTCAGATTAGTTTCTTTTATAGGTTATTGCAAAATATTTATAGTTCCTTGTGCTATACAGTAGGTCCTTATTTGTTATCTATATTTTATATATAGTAGTGTGTATATGTTAATTCCATTCTCCTAATTTATCCCTTCCTCCTACCTTCTGCTATGGTAACTATAAGTTTGTTTTCTCTGTCTGGGTTTATTTCTGTTTTGTAAATAAGCTCACTTGTACCTTTTAAGATTCCATATGTAAGTGATATATATTTGACTTCTCTGTCTGGCTTACTTCACTTAGTAATGATAATCTCCAAGTTCATCTGTGTTTCTGCAAGTGGCATTATTTTATTCTTTTCTATGGTTAATATTCCATTATATATATATATATATATATACCACATCTTTATCCATTCATCTGATGGACTTTTCTTTCCCAATGGACATTTATGTTCCTTCCAGGTTTTGGCTATTGTAAATAATGCTGCAGTGAACACTGGGGTGTGTGTATCTTCAAATTCTAGTTTTCTCTGGATATATGCCCAGGAGTAGGATTCCTGGATCATATGGTAACTCTGATTTTGATTTTTTAAGAACTTCCATGGTGTTCTCCATAGTGGCTGCACCAGTTTACATTCTCACCAACAGTGTAGAAGGGTTCCCTTTTCTCTACACCCTCTCCAGCATTTATTTATAGACTTTGATGATGGCCATTCTGACCAGTATGAGGTGCTATCTCATTGCATTTCTCTGATAATTAGTGAAGTTGAGATTTTTTCATGTTCCTGTTGGCCAGCTGTATGTCTTCTTTGGAGAAACAAAAAAAATTTTTGGCTTTGCCACACAGCATGTGGGATCTTAGTTCTCTGACAACCACTGGACTTCCAGGGAAATCAGAATCATTTTTAAGGCTAACACCTTCCTATTCCTGTGCATTTAGGTATGGTATCAGAGAGGTACCTGGAATCCCAGTTCCCTGCCTCTTTCTATTTCCAACCTATTTTCTTTCTCCTCTAAATTGTATTTACATTGTTCATGTTCCTCTTAAACTGTCAAGTCAGCAGTGTGGAACATGCCTATAGGGCCCACTCTAATCCATATAGAGTGAAAAGGTGAGGACAGCCAACATATAGTCATTGGTTATTCCTTGTCAGGCATAGTTATGAGTGCCTGGCTTCACTGACTCTTAATCCAAACAACACTCAGATGTAGGCACATCCCCATTTTATAGCTGAAGAAACTGAGAGGCACCCCTGGCCTGAGTCTACTATGTGCCTAACATCTATACTATGCTACCTCTGATCATATTGTTTCAGTTATCACATGCTATTTATGAAGTTTTAATATCTGTTAGTGCAGTTTAAAATCTGTTTTAGTGCCGTGGACTCCATTGCTGTGTTTTAGCCTGTAATGCACTCTGACTTCGGATTCCTTTTTGCTCTTTACACATTGTAACTTGTTATTGGCTGTTTTCTATAAAAACATTCGGTGTTTCCTCCTCCAAGGTTTTCTTTTGAGGAATTTTCAGTTATTTTGTGAATATTTGTCCTCATTTTGTGGGTAAAAACTTCCATCATACCCATCTCAGTTTATACATTCACTCAGGCGGATCCAGATCACGGGTAAAGTTTCTCTCAGCCGTCACCCCTGAACAGTGCCTATCACACAGAAGGTAGTATGGAAGTGTTAGCTGCCTCAGTATTGAATCAGCTCTCATGAATACTTTGTGAGTCAAAACTTTAGGGTAATGCAGGAGGAAGAACAGGTTTGAGAACTGACAATGGAGCCCCTTCACTGGAGTGGGGTTATAGAGGCTTCTGCTTCTCTGATGGGAGACTGGGAATTATAGGCCTGGAGGCTATACTGAGCAGCTCACAAAGGTCCCTCCTTTTTAATTTCTCAGGACACCAGTAGATACTGTCTTCTCCCAGCAATTTCTACTTATCTGACTCAGTGGCTGAGTTGCCTGTGAGAGAGATCCCTATACCACTGGGCCATGCCAGGGCAGGCTGCACTGGGACACCAGCTGCTTGGAAGAAGATTGTGAAATTGGTGTTAAAGGGAAGCCTGTGAAGACAAGCAGGAAATGAAAACAGCACAAATGTTATATAAATGAGCATCTCATTATTAGGCAGCATGTGGGGAAAGGTCTGGGGCCTGATCTCCAGCACCCAGAGGAAGAGAGTGTTGTTAAGTTGCTCATGGTTTCTGCAAGCCTTGGTGGCTTACTTATTCCAGGGGAACTGAAGGTAGGGGTGGGGGTTGCTGTGCCCTCTTGCTAGCCAAAGGCTCAGGTCACATTCTGCGCACACGTCCCTCCAGGGCCTCCAGCTCAGCCAGCACTTCTTTGGGCAGATCTTGGTTGACCTGCTCTGTCAGATAGCTCCGAATATCATGAACCTCCTGTTGCCAAAAGTCCTTGGGGAGGGAGAACAGCTGGGTGGTGTCTATGGCTCCCAGGCTGCTGAGATCCAAGGCGCCTTCCTTAGGTACCAGCCCGATGGGTGTCTCTTGGGCACTGTCCTCCCCGTCGAGCCGTCGGCAGATCCAGTCTAGCACCCGGGCATTCTCTCCAAAGCCTGGCCACAGGAAGTGGCCTGCCTCGTCGCGCCGGAACCAGTTAACATGGAAGATGCGAGGCAGCCGGGCCCCCTTGCGCCCCTCCATGCTTAGCCAATGTTCAAGGTAGCGCCCAAAGTTGTAGCCGAAAAATGGCCGCATGGCAAATGGGTCATGCATGATGACCTTCCCTGCAGGGGACGCAGGATGGGTAAGGAATTTCCTTTTTTACTGGAGAAGGGTATCCTGTCTCCAGCTGGAGGAAGCAGTGAAATGGTGGTCCTGGAATATCCTTAAGGCAGGGTTAGGGGAAGGGAATGGGGAAAAGATACACCTGGGAAGGGGAGGGCAGGAGGAAGGTCTGGCTCAGGGAGGGAGAGAAGAGGCAAGGTGGGCACAGGAGCAAAGCAGGGAGGGCACTCACCTTTGTGTTCAGCTGCTGCAGTGGCCTCTGAGCGCATGGCACTGCCCACAAAGACCCCGTGGCGCCAGTTGAAGGCCTCATATACCAGGGGGACTCCTGGGACACCAGGGCACACAGTCAAAGGCAGCCCTTATCTTTGCACCAACACTCTCTCCGTTCTGGTGATCTCGACTCCTACTCTCTCCTAGGATCTCCACTGTGGATTTTCAAACCCCATGCTGTCCCCCTCCACCTTGGTTCTCCAGGTGGGGGGCGCTCTACAGGCACACAGCTGTAGTTAGCAATCTAGGCTGAGGCCCTCTGAGCTTTAAATACAAGAGGGAGGTGTGCCCTGATAGACAGCCTGACCCTTAACCCAGAAGGCACGGAGCCTGCATGATGTTTACCTTTGGGTCTGCGGCCTCCAAAGATGATGGCGTCAATGGGGACTCCCTCTGGGGCCTCCCAGGCGGGGTCTATGATAGGGCACTGGCGAGCCGGGGCACAAAAGCGAGAGTTGGGATGCGCACAGGGCTCCTTGTCACCTGGCAGAGCATACAAATACTATCACCTCCAAGGGCATGTCCATTCCCAACACACATACCTTTGCAGGCACTCTTGCACAATTTCTTTTTGCTTCATCAGCTCCCTGCAACCTTGAGCTGGAGGTTGGTAGGGAGAAGGGAGCCAGGACATCTCCCCTGAAGATCAAATTATTTATCCATAACGGTGCTGCAAACTGAGTTATGGGAGAAAAGAATGGGAGAGGAGCTAGGGTTTAGCAGGATATTAATGTTTATGCTAAGTTACAGAACTTGACCAGTGCTCAAGGGAATGGGGTTTAAATACTGTCATAGAGTTATAATAGAAATTTTGCCCCAGAAACTCTTCTCTTAATTTATGAGCTTATTATTTAAATAAATACTCAAACCTAAAGCAAAAACTGAGACTGTCAGGTCAGTATTTCAGATAACTGACTTTCCATCAGCAAATGGCGGAAGACAGAATTTCCTGAGTTATCAAAATGCAAACAGGAACTAATTTTAAAGTTAGCAGTATTTTGGTAATTTCCCTGGGTCTGCTTAGACCCTGCTGGAGTGACAGGGCTTGAAGAACTCAGTTGAGGACATAACCTGGACAGTTGTAACCTGAGGAGGTCATTTTAGGCCCCTTCAGATGCCCAGAGAGGAGCTGGGACCTAGTCAGTGGCATATGTATAAAGCACCATCATGGGGGCCCTGAATGGACGCAGTGCTTTCTCTGCTAGAAGTTGTTGCTCAGACCTGGGGGGCAAGGGAGTCACAGAGCCAGTGTACCCTGCCCTGCTCCAGCCCCGGCTCCTGCCTCCACTCTCATATAAGAACCATCCCTTACCAACCTTCTCTCTGGCACTTTCATCCCCAGTTCAGGACCTAGCTCAGGGTATTATTCTGAGAACTGAAGCTCTGTACAACACGCCCTAGTAATACCCCTGAATCCAGAGATGATGAAAGGGTTGGGCAACTAGCCTGTAGGGAAATATGAAAGTTTCTTGGATTTCTCAGTTGGGTGGGGAGGCTGAGGAGGGCTTAATGATGGTGTTAGAGAAAATGAAGGATGATTAGATGAAGAGGGTGACTGCTAAGCCAGCCTTGAAAACTTGAATGTAGGCTTCAGTGACCACAGGCCACCCTCCCCTGCTAAGCTCTTTGCTCCCAACCCTAGATCTCGGCTGTCTAAATGCCGAAGGCCACTAAAAGCTGAAGGTCCAGAGTTCAGGGCTGGGGGATGGGGAGGGCTGCAGAGCACTGGAGAGTAATAACAGGGTTGAGAAAGTAGCTTCCAGGAGGGGCTAAAGAGCTGGCCTAACTTCGTTTGAGAGGACTGGGGTGGATATGTTGGAAGAGCAGGGGAAAGGTAATAATACTGACCTTTAGCCAATGGTTATTTTAGGGGGGTGGCGGTGGGGACCCCGTGGAGGGGAGGGGTAGGCTTCCTCCTTCCTAATTGGTCCAACTTTATGGATTGTGCTTTGAGTCCAGTTCTTTCTGTAATAATTTTCAAGACAGCCCTCCCCCTTTAAAAACATTTCAGCTTATATTAATTGAGAATTTACTATGTATTTGGCACTATGTTGAACCTTTTACATGCATTATTTAATTTAATCCTCCAACACCTTATGAGATAGGTACTGTAATAACTACACCCATTCAAGCGATGGGCACCCTGAAGCTCAGGAGGTTTTAGCAACTCAGTTAGGCTACAGAGCCAATACTTGGTGGAGCTGGGATGTGAATTTAGATCTTGCTTAGGCTTAGAAAACTGAGAACATTAATAACACCCTGTGCCTCCCAGAGGTCCTGGGAGGTGGCTGTAGGTTGAGGAAAACTCCTTTACATCAACAAGGTGCTGAGCCCCGGGTCTGACAAGCCCCTCATACCAGGTTTCCAGGGTTTGCCCAGCCAGGAGGTCACGGTGACGCCAGGTGGAAGAGGCTGATCAATGCCCTCCCAGTACACGCCGCCATCGCTGGTCTCAGCCACATTGGTGAAAATGGTGTTACTCTGGATTGTGGCCATAGCATTGGGATTGGTGGTGGCAGAGGTGCCAGGGGCCACCCCAAAGAAGCCATTCTCAGGGTTGATGGCCCGGAGTCGACCTGTCGGGAGAAGAAGTGAAAAAAAGGAAGGACTAACCAGGAAGAGCTGAGAGGCTCAGTCTAGGAAGGTCTTGCTCAGCTCCTCCCTGCCCTGAGGTAGACCCTAGATCTCAGGGGAAAGGCTCTGCATCTCCAGGGTGGGGGGCTGCCAGGAGGCAGGGGGGTGGGGCGGTTATTCAGGAAAAGGTTCTCACTGACAAAGTTCACCCTGAGCAGTGAGGGGAGAGTCGAACCAGCACCCAGAGTACGATCCGAGGGCTTCTCACCATCACTGTCAAACCTCATCCAGGCGATGTCATCCCCTACACACTCCACTTTCCAGCCTGGCAGTGCTGGCCGCATCATGGCCAGGTTTGTCTTGCCACAAGCACTGGGGAAGGCGGCTGCCACATAGTGCTTCTTCCCCGCGGGATTGGTGATACCCAGGATCTGCGAGATGGGGAGAGAAAGGACAAGGAAGAGAGCACCAGACAGAGGTCAGGAGTGGTCTGCTTGGAAAGGATGCTAGGGGTCGACAGGGAGGACCAAGGTTTATTCATTAATTGGGTGCACCGCCTTGCCATGGGGCCTGGGGTGGCAGCAAGGGGAAGCCCCCAACAGCCAGCAGCCTGAGGCCAAAGCTGAGTCCCTGGCCTCCAGCGTGGCAGTGGAGAGGCAAGGCTGAGGCTGGCTGGTCAGGCCCCGCCCCTGGCCTGCCCCACTGAGGCCCTCACCAGCATGTGCTCCGCCAGCCAGCCCTCATCCCGGGCCAGCCGAGAGGCGATGCGAAGGGCAAAGCACTTCTTGCCCAGCAGGGAGTTGCCACCATAGCCGCTGCCGAAGGAGATGATCTCCTGCTGGTCAGGCACGTGGCCAATCAGGGTTTTCTCTGGATTGCATGGCCACTGGCTCACCGGCTCCCCTGGGGACAATGGATTCATGAGGCTGCTGGCAGGGGCATCAGGCATCAGGGTGTCAGGGGCTGGAGGGATCAGGGTTGGCAGGAAAGACATTGGGAGCAGTGGTGGGGTCAAGGGGTGGCTAAAACCTCCTACCTCATGACACCTGTCAGCTCCCGTGCCCCTATTCTTGGATAATTCTTCTCAATCTTGTGCAAACTACGTTGTCCACAGAGCCTCACCCCCAGCCCACTCCTGCTCTAGAACATGGGACTTCACTATCTCCTTAATCAGAATGGCGAGGATGTGGGGTTCCCTCTGAGTACAAGTGGGCCTCTGTGTCCACCCCTGGGCAGAGCAGGTGCTCACCTTGCCCGGTCAAGGGCTGGCCCACGGAGTGAAGACACTTGACAAAGTCACCATCTCCCAGGGCCTGAAGCACAGGCGTCCCCAGCCGGGTCATGATCCGCATGCTTGCCACCACGTAGGCAGAGTCCGTAAGCTGCACTCCGATGCGGGACAGCGGGGAGCCCACGGGACCCATGCTGAACGGAAGCACATACATGGTTCGGCCTACGGAGGAAAATGCCACCTGGATGAAGGGTTCCAACCTGTTGATACCTTCAGAGCCCCTGCCTCTGTGTCCCTGCCCTGATTACCCTGCATGCAGCCTGGAAACCTCTCATCCACAGCTTGCTGGAACTCAGCTGGGGACATCCAGTTGCCCAGCTGCCCACGGGCCCCACCAGCCGGGAGGGGCACCGTGTCCCGTTGAGAAGGAGTTACAATCACCGTCTTGCTCTCTACTCGTGCCACATCCTTGGGGTCTGTGCGGGCCAGCCAGCTGGGGGAGAGCGGATATCAAGAAGATAGTGGCCAGCAGACCGCCCTCACCCCAGACCCACTCTTTCATGTCCAGCTTTGTCTCCAAGTCTTCTGTTGGCCGTATTTTTTCCCCATCCATTGGTATCTCAGTTCTTCCCCCAGGTTTTTTTTTTTTTTTTTAATTTTTGGGTCTTAGCTGCGGCATGCCAAGCACATGGGCTCAGTAGTTGCAGTGTGTGGGCTTAGTTGCTCTGCACCATGCGGGATCTTAGGTCCTGGACCAGGGATCAAACTCGCATCCTCTGCATTGCAAGGCAGATTCTTAACCACTGGACCACCAGGGAAGTTCCCTCCCCCAGATTTCGTCCCAATCTAAGGGGTAGTTCCCTTGGCCCCCAGCCTTCTAATGGCCTCTGCCCTGGCAAAAACTCCCTGAATTTGTAAGTAAAAAAAAAAAAAGTAAAGGCTTTTATTTGTATCAACTTAACATAAAAGTATAGACCAACCGCAATAATTTCTGATGGTTTCCCTCAAAGCTCCCATTCTGCTTATTCCATTGGCATGGTCTATTTAAGTTGGATTTTGTCTCGGTAGACCCAAAGTGGCCTCGGTCCATGCAGCTGCCCGCTTCTCGCAGGTTGGTGGGCTCAGGGCTTACCAATTGTTGTACTTCGGGAGTTTTCGGATGAGTCCCTGCTGTTCCAGCAGGGCCAGTGTGGCAGTGTTCTCTGCCTCAGTCCCATCACAGATGTGGATGCCCTCTGGTTGGCACAGGCGGGCACTGTGCTCCACAAAGTCTCGAACCTTAGCAGGCAGTTGGCCCAGATCTCCGCTGAGGACTCGCAGCGTCTGGATGCTGCACCGTGACGACCAGCCCCAGGGGCTCAGCCTGTGCCAGTTAAGCCTGCAAGAGAAGAAACAGAGAGGTAATGGGCCATGTGTTCTCAAGGAAGATGGGCAAGTCAAGGGTACAGAGGGCTGGGCTTCTAAGGATGAGCTAAAGTCCGTCTGGGTACAGGCACCACAGAGAGGTCAGACTAGGTGAAGGAGATGGGTTCAGGCCATGTGTATTTGGTGGCCTTTATGAGGCTTAGTGAGGGTGTCTAGTGATTAGCAAGGGACAGGAATCACCAAATGAGCATAAAGGCACATGTCTGGCAATATGGAAGTGTATGTTTAGGCACGCTGATGTTATTGTAGGCTTGGCTCAAGCCCATGGTTTACTATGTCTGGTCAATGTCTGGAAATAAGCAGCTGTCCTGTGGCCCAAATGTCAATAAATTGTGCCCAGGTGACAGCTTCATGTGTCTGGTATTCTTTTCATTCTCAAATATAGTTTTGCATGCTGTAAGACTGTGAAAGCTTCAAACAGAGGAATAGGTCTGGGACATGGGTTTTCTCGATTTGGGTCCTTGCCCAAAGAGTGGGTGATCGGATGTCAGGGTTCCAAGCATTGGATCTGTGGCTGCCCAGTGGCCCAACAAGGATTGCATAAAGTGTTGCCACTGGGTAGGTAGGTATTTTCAAATTGTGTGGAAAGCTGACTGTCAGGGAATATCACTGGCTAGGCTGAATGCCCCAATTCTTAGAACAGATTCCCTGGAATCTGTCCCTTCATACCCCGAGGACAGGGAAAAGTAGGGTCTGCTCTGACTGGCCTGGACCCAAGGTGGAGTGACCCAGAGAGAGCAAAGGCCAAGAGAGGGAAGTTAACCTCCTCCTATGCCAGGGCCTTGCCCACCAGAAACTGTGCCCCACATGCCCAGCACTGCATGACCCTGTCCCTCCCCTGGCTCTCCTTCCTAGAGAACAAATGCCTAGAGCTTTGGCGGTGGGGTGGAACACTAGACTGTAGGGTGCCCAGATTCACAGGGAAGAAGCCTGGGGAAGAGAGGACACTCAGGCCATGACTGGGAGCTGGCGGGACTGAGAGCTGGGTGGCTTCACTGAGCAGGGCAGGGTGGAGACCTAGTGTGGCCCTAGAGGCAGAAGAGGAAGCCTCCTGAGACCTGTTCTGTTCTGCTTCTGAGAGTTTTCCCCAAGCATTAATTTTAAAGGCATTCAGCCTCGGGGAGAACCTCTCTCTGTGGGGAGGCTGCCTCAGGGAGCCTCCTGTGAGGCTCCCCCTGCTCTTCTCCAGTCTCTGGAGTGGGACCTTCTCCTTTTCCTCTGCTCCAGAGACCACCCACAAGGGCTAGCCTAGTGGAACCAGCTGTGGGAGAGACAGGCGGTCGGCTCAGACTCTGAGACAAAAGCTGAGAAGGGAGACTACAGAGGGAAGACAGGAAGCTGTGAAAAAGGGGGTGAAGATAGACAGGCAGGGCCTGGGGGTTCCCGTCCTGGACAGGGGATGACGCCAGCCAGATAAGAATGAAGGCAACTTGGTCCCTACCTCTACCATGCTTCCCTCCCTCTTGGGACCCCAGACTCCTCTGGCTGTGCCCGGCTCCCCGCCAGGTTCCCATCGGGGGAGGCCAGGGAATGGCTGTTTACCTTCTACCTTCTTTAGGGAGCTCTGAGCTCAGTCCCCAGGGGTTCCTGCACCCTTGACCCCAGGGCCCTACTGCCCCTCAGTGCAACCTGTGGAACCACTTACATCGGTACAGCAAAGGAGGAGATATGGAGACTGGGCCCCGCGAGGGCGAGCGAGGAGGGGAAAGGAAGTTCTGAGAGTGGCAGATACAGACGGTGTGGTCAGGGACCAGCAAAGCAGGGAGAGGGAGGAGGGGACGGAAACCGAGAGACCCGGAGCGCCTGAGGCCGCCCCGATCTCCGGCGTGACGCACGACCCGAGAGGCCGCGATCCAGACACTCTCGCCACCTGCCCGCCTCCTCTCGGATGCAAAACCACGCCGAGGGGGCGAGCAGGACAACGCAGCCCTGAGGGGGCGAGCGCGGCGGAAAGTGAGGGTCGGCCCCGGTCTGGGGGTCACTCACCGCAGGCCGGGGCGGTACATAGCGGCCATGGCACCTGCGCTGGGGCTGCGGGGTGGCCGCGAGAACCGAGCGGAGCCGGGGAGATAAGGAAGGCGGGGAACGAGGGAGCAGCGCCGAGAGCGGGAGCTCAGGCTGGGCGGGAGGCGCTTAAAAGGGAGGCGGGCCGGCGCAGGGGCGGGACCCAGCTGGGCCGGCGAGACCCTGTCTCCGCCCCCGGGCCACCCGCGGGTCCGCCCAGCCGCGGCCCCACTCGCTGTATCCTAGCCCCCAAACCCGTGTCTCCCATTGGAGGCTGGCTCCTCTCCTCGGCTCCCCTCCCCGAAGCCCCGCCCCACCCCTCCGCCTCGCCCCCTGCACATGATGTAATTTTGAGGACTCTTGCTCCTGGAATATAGCGACTGGCAGGCCCTGGGTGGCAAACAAGCCAAGAACTAGGGGCGAGGCCAGGGGCCAGAACCCACGGGAAGCTGGAGGTTTAGAGGCCGGGGGCTGGGCATTGCCCTTCTCTTTCCTTGGGCACTCTGAGCCCAGGCTCTTCTGTTGTCTGGGACTCTAATACCATGGTTCCCTCAGTCCCCAGCTCCCAAATCCCTGTTTCTTCTCCTGGAGATGAGGATTCTTCTCTGCCCTACCATGGTGGTAATGTCTCTCCACCCCAGAATCTCTTCTTTGAGGCTCTGGACTGATCATTCCCTCCACATTCCCCTGAAGAAGGCATCTGCCCCAACCAACCGCACAGTTCTCTGGTAATTTCTCAAGTTATGTCTCCATCCAGACATCTGTCTTCAGCTTGAGGCCCTGGGTATTTCCCCAAATGCCATAGCACCTCAAACTCAACATGGCTATGGTAAGCCAGCATCCATTCCCTATTTCTGTTAATAGCACCCTGATGTTCCTTTGGGGGAACCACCTCCACAAACTGTGTGGTCCTGTGGGCCTCCTCGGGGTGGGCTCTGGTCTTGGCCAAATTGTGTGTTCTTTACTCTGGCCATAGCCAGTGGAAATGTTCAGGAATGGGGGTGATATCTCTCTCTCTCAGGCTTTTTCTATCAGCTTTCAAAATGGGCTCCCTATCTGCTGGGATTGCTGGGCTGGGAGAACCTAAGCCTGATGCTGCTGGGTGTCAGCTTGGCCCTGCAAAGGAGGAACCTGCCTGAGATGAAAACCAGCCTAGAGGAAGTAGGCCGAGGGATGGAGAGCAACAGATTCTTGATTCGAGGGTTAAGAATCAACAAATGTTTTCTCTTGCTCAAGCTAATCGTAAGAGGATTTCTGCTATTTGTAACAGAAACAATCCTGATTCTCAGATTTCTAGGAGTTCTGTGCTGGAATATCATGGGACACTGGGAGCTGGTCTTCAGCCTCGGGCTTGCTACTGACCCTCATCTCTTCCACCCAGGCTCCATCCTGGACTCAACCTCATGTGTATGTATTTGGGACAATTTCTTCTAGTCCCTACATCCAAACTCTGTCTATTGCCAGTCCACTGCAAGCAGCTGCCTCTTTGTGCCTGCTCTCTGGGCCTTAAGATGTGCACACTAGTGGCATCACAGCCAACCTTTCAAAGTGATGCTGAAAGCCCAGCTTGTCTGTACACTGGTGCCGATTCTAATCTTGGAGACAGAGTTTTGGGTGAAGTAGAAAAGAATAACTTTATTACTTTGCCAGGCAAAGGGGGCTACAGTGGGTTAATGCCCTCAAAACTGTGTGTCCCAACTTGTAGAAGATAGTGAGAGATTTTATAATAATTGTATGAAGAGTGCATGATCAACTTGTGGACGTTCTACTGATGGGTTGGTGGTGAGGTAAGTAGGAGTCAGCATCATCAACCTTCAGGTCCAACTGGTACATGCTTGTGGATAGTATACCATTGTTTGATAACTTCTCCCACCTGGAAAAGGTTTCAGAATTTTCAAAATAACTCAAGGATATTATTATGTATATCAGTTGCTAGGGAAACAGGACCTTGCCCCATGGTTGCTCTTAACTCTGTCTCCCTGGTCTTGCATCCCTTTCCTTCCCTAGTTAACAACTGCTTGAATCTGTCCATTGGAACTCAGGGAAGGTCATGGAGGCTGAATGAGGGCTGTTTCCTATAATCAAAGAAATGGGGGACACAGAAAGTCTTTGCACCTAGGAGCCGCACGGAGCCTAGCTTGATATCAATAGGTCATCATCTCTTCTGCTGTCATGGTTCCCTATCAGCAAATGGAACCACTGTCTAACCAGTTGCCCCAGAGGAACCTGAATCAGTCTGGACTCTTCCTCCCTTATCTTCCACAGCCAATCAGACACCAGGACCTTTGGATTTATACTTCACAATTAGCTCTCAAATCAGTGTCTGTCCACTTGACCCTTGCCTTAGTTCAAGGTTTATCTCTCACTTGGCTTCAGACAATAGCTTCCAAGCACCTGCTTGGCCTCCCACATCTCCAACTGCCACTCCCTCTCCTTCCCACTAAGTTCTTCTCCAAACTCTGCACAGAAGTTCACTTTGGAAAGTTAAGAGAGAAGGATAATGTTTATTGTATGGCCGTGAGGTGCCGGGCTCCGAACCAGCAGTTTTACATGCATGTGCGTGCGTGCTCAGTCGTGTCTGACTCTGCGACCCCAGGGACTGTAGCCCGCCAGGCTCCTGTGTCCATGGGATTTCCCAGGCAAGAATACTGGAGTGGGTTGCCATTTCCTCCTCCAGGGGATCTTCCTGGCTCAGGGATGGAACCTGCATCTCCTGGGTCTCCCGCACTGGCAGGCAGATTCTTTACCACTGAACCATTGAGGAAGTTCTTTACATGCATAGTCTCATTTCATTTCACAACAGCTCTGTTTTGTCGATGTGGCCAACGAGGCTTAGAGTTTAAGTCATTTTTTCAAAGTCACACAGCTGATCAGCAGGAGAAACAGAATCTGAATCCAAGTTTTTCTGACTCTAATTACCAAGTTGGTTTTTTTCCCCTGCAATTCTATATTGTCTCTGATTTATCATTAAGGAAAAAAATGACATCATAGCATTCTTAGGCTTAAAATTCCTTGAAAGCTTCCTACCATATGACAACTGATGTCTTTCATAATCTGGCTTCTGTTTATCCAGTGGTATCACCTCCCCCTCCTTACTTGCTGCCTTTTCTCCTATACATCAAACTCTGCAGTTTCCAGAGCAGGGCTGGGAATCTTTTCTGCCCTTCAGGTTTAAATTAAACATCACCTCCTATGTGAAGGTCAGTGTGCCTCTTAGAATTAACATCTCTTCCATCTGTGTTGGCATTATACTGTGTGCATACCTATGTCTTTGAATTAATTATACTTTATTATAGTTGTTTTTGTGTCTCTATAATCCCTGGCCCTTCTTTTAGCCTGACCCACCAGGTGGTCCAGTATCAGCGGAACACCACCAGGGGGCAGGGCAAGCCTTGACTTGGTCTGCATTTTCTGCTCCCCAGGGCCCTCTGGTTCACCCCATAGATGTCTCACAGAACCTCTGCAGTAGATGCTAGGAGTGTGGCCCAGATCCTCACTTTAGAATCACGGCACTAATTGAAACTGAGTGGACCCTGTGGGACCCTCCCAGGTACAAATCCTTTTTGTGTCCCCAGTTTCTTATTTGGAGGAAAAAGGCTTCAGCCTCCTAGACCTTTCCTGAGTACCAAAGGGCAGATTCAAACAGTTACTAATCAGGGAGGAGAGATGATGCAGAAACAAGAGGAGGAGCAGTCCAGAAAGGATAGTGTGGCTATAAAGCAGGGTCCTGGTTCAGTTCAGTTCAGTTCCTCAGTTGTGTCCGACTCTTCGACTCCATGGACTACAGCATGCCAGGCCTCCCTGTCTATCACCAACTCCCGGAGTTTACTCAAACTCATGTCCACTGAGTCAGTGATGCCGTTCAACCATCTCATTCTTTGTCATCCCCTTCTCCTCCTGCCTTCAATCTTTCCCAGCATCTGGGTCTTTTCCAATGAGTCAGTTCTTTGCATCAGGTGGCCAAAGTATTAGAGTTTCAGCTTCAGCATCAGTCCTTCCAATGAATATTCAGGACTGATTTCCTTAAGGATGGACTGGTGGGATCTCCTTGCAGTCCAAGGGATTCTCAGGAGTCTTTTCCAACACCACAGTTCAAAACCATCAATTCTTCTGCATTCAGCCTTCTTTATAGTCCAACTCTCACATGCATACATGACTACTGGAAAAATCATAGCTTTGACTAGATGGACCTTTGTTGGCAAAGTGATGTCTCTGCTTTTTAATATGCTGTCTAGGTTGGTCATAACTTTTCTTCCAAGGAGCAAGCATCTTTTAATTTCATTGCTGCAATCACTATCTGCAGTGATTTTGGAGCCCGCTAAAATAAAGTCTCTCACTGTTTCCACTGTTTCCCCATCTATTTCCCATGAAGTGATGGAACCAGATGCAATGATCTTAGTTTTCTGAATGTTGAGTTTTAAGCCAACTTTTTCACTCTTGTCTTTCACTTTCATCAAGAGGCTTTTTAGTTCTTTGCTTTCTGCCATAAGGGTGGTATCATCTGCATATCTGAAGTTATTGATATTTCTTCCTGCAATCTTGATTCCAGCTTGTGCGTCATCCAGCCCAGCGTTTCTCATGATGTACTCTACATTTAAGTTCAATAAGCAGGGTAACAATATACAGCCTTGATGTACTCCTTTCCCAATTTGGAACCAGTCTGTTGTTCCATGTCCAGTTCTAACTGTTGCTTCCTGACCTGCATACAGATTTCTCAAGAGGCAGGTCAGGTAGTCTGGTATTCCCATCTCTTTAAGAATTTTCCAGTTTGTTGAGATCCACACAGTCAAAGGCTTTGGCTTAATCAACTCAAAAACACTAGCAAACAACCTCAAGGAATATACATAAAAATATCTTTGAGTTCTTCTGCAGCAACTGAGGCCCCCACCCAGGTTGTTGTTCACTTGCTAAGGCGTGTCAACTCTGCAATTCCATAAACTACAGCAGGCAGGCTTCTCTATCCTTCATTATCTCCCTAAGTCTGGCCACCCAGGTGGAGAAGGGTAAGTTCAGGCTGAGCACAAGGTCCCTGGAACACAGTCCTGTTACCTCACCAGCAAGCAGTCAGAAGAAAAAATTCACACACCCTGAAGCCCCTGCAGCGGCTGCACTTTGCTGGAGCAACCGTGAAGAGGTATCCCACGTCAGAGGTAGGAGAAACCCAAGCAAGAGGGTAAGTGTTGCAAAAGGGCATCAGAGGGCAGACATACTAGAACCATACTAGCCAATCTGATCACACAGACCACAGCCTCGTCTAACCCAGTGAAACTAAGCCATGCCGTGTGGGGGCCACCCAAGACGGAAGGGTCATGGTGGAGAGGTCTGACAGAATGTGGTCCACTGTGCAAGGGAATGGCAAACCACTTCAGTATTCTTGCCTTGAGAACCCCATGAACAGTATGAAAAGGCAAAAAGATAGGATACTAAAAGATGAACTCCTCAGGTCGGTAGGTGCCCAATATGCTACTGGAGATCAGTGGAGAAATAATTCCAGAAAGAATGAAGAGATGGAGCTAAAGCAAAAATCGATGCCCAGTTGTGGATGTGACTGGTGATAGAACCAAGGTCCGATGTAAAGAGCAATATTGCATAGGAACCTGGACTGTTAGGTCCATGAATCAAGGCAAATTGGAAGTGGTCAAACAGGAGATGGCAAGAGTGAACATCGACATTCTAGGAATCAGTGAACTAAGATGGACTGGAATGAGTGAATTTAACTCAGATGACCGTTATATCTACTACTGTGGGCAGGAATCCCTTAGAAGAAATGGAGTAGCCATCATGGTCAAGAAAAGAGTCCAAAATGCAGTACTTGGATGCAATCTCAAAAATGACAGAATGATCTCTGTTCATTTCCAAGGCAAATCATTCAATATCACGGGAATCCAAGCCTATGCCCCAACCAGTAATGCTGAAGAAGCTGAAGTTGAATGGTTCTGTGAAAACCTACAAGATCTTTTAGAACTAACACCCAAAAGAGATGTCCTTTTCATTATAGGGGACTGGAATGCAAAAGTAGGAAGTCAGGAAACACCTGGAGTAACAGGCAAATTTGGCCTTGGAATACAGAATGCAGCAGGGCAAAGGCTAATAGAATTTTGCCAAGAGAATGCACTAGCCATAGCAAACACCCTCTTCCAACAACACAAGAGAAGACTCTACACAGGGACATCACCAGATGGTCAACACCAAAATCAGATTGATTATATTCTTTGCAGCCAAAGATGGAGAAGCTCTATATACTCAGCATAAACAAGACCGGGAGCTGACTGTGGCTCAGATCATGAACTCCTTATTGCCAAATTCAGACTGAAATTGAAGAAAGTAAGGAAAACCATTAGACCATTCAGGTATGACCTAAATCAAATCCCTTGTAATTATACAGTGGAAGTGAGAAATAGATTTAAGGGCCTAGATCTGACAGACAGAGTGCCTGATGAACTATGGACGGAGGTTCGTGACATTGTACAGGAGACAGGGATTAAGACCATCCCCAAGAAAAAGAAATACAAAAAAGCAAAGTGCCTGTCTGAGGAGGCCTTAACAAATAGCTGTGAAAAGAAGAGAAGTGAAAAACAAAGGAGAAAAGGAAAGATATTCCCATCTGAATGCAGAATTCCAAAGAATAGCAAGGAGAGATAAGAAAGCCTTCCTTAGTGATCAATGCAAAGAAATAGAGGAAAACAACAGAATGGGAAAGACTAGAGATCTCTTCAAGAAAATTAGAGATACCAAGGGAACACTTAATGCCAAGATGGGCTCGATAAAGGACAGAAATGGTATGGACCTAACAGAAGCAGAAGATATTAAGAAGAGGTGGCAAGAATATACAGAAGAACTTTACAAAAAAAATCTTCACGACCCAGATAATCATGATGGTGTGATCACTCACACTCAGCTAGAGCCAGACATCCTGGAAGGTGAAGTCAAGTGGGTCTTAGACAGCATCACTATGAACAAAGCTAGTGGAGGTGATGGAATTCCAGTTGAGCTATTTCATATCCTAAAAGATGATGCTGTGAAAGTGCTGCACTCAATATGCCAGCAAATTTGGAAAACTCAGCAATGGCCACAGGACTGGAAAATGTCAGTTTACATTTCTATCCCAAAGAAAGGCAATGCCAAAGAATGCTCAAACTACCACACAATTGCACTCATTTCACATGCCAGTAAAGTAATGCTCAAAATTCTCCAAGCCAGGCTTCAGCAATACATGAACTGTTCAAGCTGGTTTTAGAAAAGGCAGAGGAACTGGAGATCAAATTGCCAACATCTGCTGGACTATCGAAAAAGCAAGAGAGTTCCAGAAAAACATCTATTTCTGCTTATTGACTATGCCAAAGCCTTTGACTGTGTGGATCACAATAAACTGTGGAAAATTCTGAAAGAGATGGGAATACCAGACCATCTGACCTGTCTCTTTAGAAACCTGTATGCAGGACAGGAAGCAACAGTTAGAACTGGACATGGAACAACAGACTGGTTCCAAATAGGAAAAGGAGTACGTCAAGGCTGTATATTGTCACCCTGCTTATTTAACTTATATGCAGAGTACATCATGAGAAATGCTGGGCTGGAAGAAGCACAAGCTGGAATCAAGATTGCCAGGAGAAATATCAATAACCTCAGATATGCAGACGACACCACCTTTATGGCAGAAAGTGAAGAGGAACTAAAAAGCCTCTTGATGAAAGTAAAAGAGGAGAGTTAAAAAGTTGGCTTCAGGCTCAACATTAAGAAAACTAAGATCATGGCATCTGGTTCCATCACTTCATGGGAAATAGATGGAGAAACAGTGGAAAAGGTGTTAGACTTTATTTTTGGGGCTCCAAAATCACTGCAGATGGTGACTGCAGCCATGAAATCAAAAGACGCCTACTCCTTGGAAGGAAAGTTATGGCCAACCTGGATAGCATATTGAAAAGCAGAGACATTACTTTGACAACAAAAGTTCGTCTAGTCAAGGCTATGGTTTTTCCAGTAGTCATGTATGCATGTGAGAATTGGACAGTGAAAAAGACTAAGCGCCGAAGAATTGATGGTTTTGAACTGTGGTGTTGGAGAAGACTCTTGAGAATCCCTTGGACTGCAAGGACATCCAACCAGTCCATCCTAAAGGAGGTCAGTCCTGGGTGTTCATTGGAAGGACTGATGCTGAAGCTGAAACTCCAATACTTTGGCCACCTCATGCAAAGAGTTGACTCATTGGAAAAGACCCTGATGCTGGGAAGGATTGGGGACAGGAGGAGAAGGGGAAGACAGAGGATGAGATGGCTGGATGGCATCACCGACTCAATGGACATGGGTTTGGGTGGACTCTGGGAGTTGGTGATGGACAGGGAGGCTTGGAGTGCTGTGGTTCATGGGGTTGCAAAGAGTCAGACACGACTGAGCAACTGAACTGAACTGAACTGAACTGAAGCCCCTACCCCAGATTTTGTCTATAAAAACTTCTTCCAGAAACCCTCTGGGGTTTCTGAGCATGAGCCACACTTTCTCCTTGCTTGGCCCTGTAGTAAACCCTTCTCTGCTCCAAACCTCCACATTTCAATTGGGCCTCACTGTGCTTCATGGGGGTATGCAAACTTGCATTTAGTAACAGGTGCAGGGTGTGACCAGCCTCGTCTTACTCTACATTTTCTGCTCCCCAGGGCCCTCTGGGTCGTCCCTTGGATGTCTCACAGATCCCCTGTGGTGGGTGCCGTGGCATTCTGCCCAGATCCTTCAGGATCCCATCCCAGCTGCTGAGTGTTGGCTACTGATAGTAAAGAGCTGAGCACTTCCTTGGGTACCACCTATGGCTGAAGGGAGCTGTCTTGCCAAATGTGCATGCCTCTTTCCTGGGGCAGCCTGTGTCCAATGATTGATTGGTTCAGGGGTCCAGAGTCCCAGCCCCTTTCTCTCAGTTGAGGACACTGAAGTTTCATCCTAGCTCCAGAGCTCCTATAGGGTCAGCTGAAGCCTCTGTTTCAGCTGTAATGCTCTTCAACTCTTCTCTCTATCGAGTGCTGCTTTCCTCACAGACTCTGAAAATCCTCCCATCAAACCACCTGTACACAGGTTTCCATCTGGGAGTTATTTTTTTCAGCTTAAGATATCCCCCCAACTTAACTTGGTAGGTTAGGGGGTACTGCGTTAACCCCCTAATCTGACTCTTTTTTTTTTTTAAACATTTTTTTTTATTAGTTTTGCCAAACAATGACATGATATCACCATGGGTTTACATATGCTCCCCCTCCAGAACCCCCCTCCCTCCTCCCTCCCCCCCGGAAATCTCGTTGCACCAGTCCCAAGCATCAATCCTGGGCCAGCTATTGCTTAGACATATGATAATTAACATGTTTCAATGCCATTCTCCCATATTAATCTGACTCTTGATTTCATTTAGGCCATCCTTCACAGTAGATCTGAAGTGATCTTTTCAAACACAACCTGATCATTCCACATCCTTGCTGAAAATCCTTTAGTAGCTTTTCATTGTTCTTAAGGGCTTCCTCAGTGACTCAGAGGTAAAGAATCCACCTGCAACGCAGGAGCCACAGGAGACGTGGGTTCGATCCCTGGGTTGGGATGATCTCCTGGAGGAGGAAATGGCAACCCACTACAGTGTTCTCACCTGGAGAATCCCATGAACAGAGGAACCTGGTGGGCTACAGTTCACAGGGTCGCGAAAAGTCGGACACGACTGAAGCAACTCAGCACGTTCTTTTTAAAGTCCGTGTTCTTAAGTTGGCCTACAAGTCTCTGCATGATCCAGCCCCACCCTCACCTATCACCATTCTTCCCACTTTGCTTGGTTTTTGCTTTTTGGCTACACTGTTTTTGTTTTTCAGTTTCAAGAATTTTTTTTTTTTTTCAATTTCATGCATGTGTCTACCTCTTTCCCTGCCCAGAGACCTTGCATAGATTATTCCTGTGACTTGGAATCCCCATCTTATCCACCCCTCCAGACACAGTCCCTTTTTACTCCCTTGACTAGTCTCAGTTTAATGTGACTTCCTTAGGCTAGTTGTTGCTGTAATGCCACTGCTTCCCCTGCCCCCACATTAGATTAGGTTCCCATGAAATAAAGTCTCACAGGTCCCTGCCCTTCTCTTGCATAGCGCCCATATTCAGATAATGAATTATTTTTACATAGGCCCATCCCTAACTAGAGGCTCTAAATATTTGAAATGTATGACTTAAACAAGCTAACAACTATTAAACAAAATATATTCTATTCTTCTACCTTAACAAATACACACACAATGGTCTGGAATTTGGTTCAAATTTGGATTTTGTTTGGAATTCTCAGGATTCCACAGCAGAATGTGGTATTGTGGGGGGAGGCATCTCTTTGGATCCACTTCTTTTCCCACGTCTGACACCATCTTCTACCCCAAGGGGACTCCTTTGCATGCATGTGGACATTCCTGTCTACACAGCCCAGTTCTGTCCACAGTCTCCTGCCAACAGCCACTCCTTGGCCACCCCCTGGGTGTAGGGATATGTATGTGAGTAGTGTGATCTACCCTTGGGAGGGCAAATCCAGGAAAGAGGTCCATGTGGGCCTTGAAGTGGGCTTGGGACCCTTTGCACAGAGAATTCCTAAGTATGTGGAGTATAGTCCGGAAGGGGTTTGGGGTATGGGCAGGGGAGGCCTGGACTCCTCACTGCAAGGGACACAGCCAGAGAGGGCCAGAGAAAAGCCTTCCAAAACACAGGGCCTGGGGCAGGGGCTATTCCTACCTGGGCCCAAGGGAAATAAATTGACGTTTCTCTGGTTCATCAGTCTATAAGCTCCACAAAGATGAGGCTGGGGATGGTCTGATTTACTGAGGGCTCCCTAGTGCCCAGCACATTGTCTGGTGCAGAGTAGGTGTTTAATCAATATTTGTCAAATGAATGAATGTACTAGAGGTAAACCAGGAAGAGGTCTGAGGATTTGGATCCATTACTGATGATCTAGTTTCCATAAGCCAGACTTAGGAAGGAGAACAGGTTGTACAGGACTGCAAAAATAGGGGTGCAGGACAGAGGAGATGGGATGGGAACCCCAGATCACTGGCTCTGTCTCCCTTCCTCTTTGTTCCCTACCCTACTTCTCCAGGTCCTTTGCCTGCCTGCCTCCCTCCACATGGTCTAGCATCCCTCTGTCTGTATCCTTTTACCTTTTGTTCCTTTGTCCACTGCTCTTTTTCTGTGGCCTGACCATCTATTTGTCTGTTATATATTTGTTTCTAGTTCTTGGTTGCCAGTCTTGCCTTCCTCTCTCCCTTTTCCTGCCACTTTTACTCTTGTAGCCCCTTGTCCCCATCACCTCTTACTCCCTCTTGATCCCTTCTTGGAAACGTTCTTTTCTCTTTTAGTTCCCCATGGCCCTTCACCCATCTCTTCTTTGTGCCCATGTTCCTCTGTCTCCTTCAATCCAGATTGCTGGGGAGCCCCTGACTTGTTCTGTCCTCTCGCCCTGGTCTATACTTATTGCCTCCTTAGCTAAGTCTTACTGCTTCTCTTCCTCTCTTTTGTCCTTCCCAGTGTCCACCTGGTTTCATCTTTCTCATCCCTGTCCCTGCTTGTCCTTGAGCCAGACAGTCTCAGCATGTGTCCCCCTCCTGCCGAGAAAACCCATGAAGCACCTTGTGGGTCCTCACTGGCTACTGTAGGCTCTTCTCTGCCCTTAGTCCTTTCCCTGGCCCAGCCCTCACCCCCCAGACTCCTTTCCCTGGTCTGTGGCGCCTGGTCTGAGCCCCGAGCGGCTCAACTTGCCTGAGCTTGTTTAGTCTGACTCCTTTAGCCCGTTAGAGGCTTAGCCCTCCCACCTCTCCTCTGAGCGCTCCAGTAAACAAGAGGATCAGTGAAGACCTGACAGCTGCTGGGGGGCAAGTGTCTGGCTAGACCAGACCAGGCCTGTGAAAGGGGCTGCAGTCAACACTTGCTATTTCTTCTTCACCAGGGAAATTCTGAGGCCTCTTTCCTGTGGATTTACCTTAGAGCCACATTCCATGGGCATATGTATGGGGTCCCTAGTCTCCACGGTTCCCATTCCCATTTTGTGGCCTTGTTCCCAGGCCTTGGCTTTTGTTTGTTTTTCTTTTGCAAAAATAACCTTAGATCCAGGCCATCACAACACTTGAATGATGACAATGGCTTATGCTCCATAAAATGGAGGCCAAGTGTGGAAAGACAGGTGTCCTCTGATGGAGGCCTTTTTATATATGCGTAGAGGAATGACAGGAGAGACCACACACCCCCACATACACACATGCCCCAAAGAGAGCTGAGTTGACTATAGGTATTCTGTAGACCAGGAGTTCTACTTCAGTGTTCATTAAAATAACCTGGAGGACTTATAAAAACAGATTTTTGGGGTCCCATCCCCAAAGTGTCTGATTTAGTAAGTTTGAGGTGATTCCAGAGAACTTGCATTTTTTAACAAGTTCCCAGATGGTGTTCCTGATCTGGGGACGCCAGTATGAGAACCGCTGTCTTAGATCATCCAGATCCACCAGCTCTTCACCTAACTCCAAAGGCTGGGACCCTTTTAATTTTTATAATTGATTATCCTTGGAGCTGATGGACACCCAGGTGTCTCTTTGGGTGGGGAAAGAGACCTGTTAACCCTATGGGAGTGTTTGGATGTCCTTAGGAAGTAGGGACTAGCCTTTAACTCCTGGAGTTCTATTCTAGTACAGACTCTATTTAAACAGCTTCAGACAGGTTTAAACATCTCCTTGGCTAATACCTAGTATCCCTGTTCCAACTTCTACTCGGGGATGATAGCTCTAAGAGGTGTTAGGGGATTAGGCTGAAAATGTAGGTCACCCCCTAGCCATCTGGGAACCAGGAGGAGTGAGAGAGGAAGAGAGAGGTTCAGAGACACACACAAGGAAAAGGTGAGGGGAAGCAGAGGGTAAATGAGGGCAGTTTCAAAAGTGCCTTGGATGGATTGGTGGTGATTGGATTTCAGTGTCCCGAGGTGGCCTGGAAGGAAAGAAGGAATAGGGTCCTCATTCCCCTTCTGCTCCTGCTCCCAAGCTGGCCTGCCTGTCCTGGAGTTGGGTCCACAGGAATGAGAGAGGCTGAGACTAGATTAGGCAAGTCCTGGAGGGTTGTTTATCTTTCTGATGCCACAATTGTGAGGGGCATGAGGTGGGAGTGAGGTAGGCGGCAGAAATGTAAGGATTCCTGAAAACAGGAAACAGATTCAACAGGCCAGGTGAGAGTGGGCTTGGGAGAATTCGTACTCCCCTAAAACACCCAGAAGGCATGGCAGAGCCTTGGAGGCTAAGGGTGCTGAAGCTTGTCTGGCCCTCTTTTCTAGTCCCTGGCTTTCAGACACCGGGGGTTGAGGGTTGTGTCTGCATGAGGGTGCCGATGGGGGCCAACGTGGCACTCTGTACTGGGGAGGGGAACAGTGAGTTGGACCATCTGTGATATGTTTTGTTGGCGTAGATGCCCCCTTCCCTTCCTTGAGACCAGGCAGACTCGTCCTCTCATTTCCCGCAACCCCCCAGGTCAATGAGATATGCAAATGATCCCCTCACCTCATTGGCTGGAGGCCTGAGAACCATGGATGACCTAAGAGAGCTGGCCCTTTAAGAGTGCCCACAGCCCCTTGTTCTGAGCACAGAGGTGCCAGGCCCTACTCAATGGGGCCTCCATTCTCTGGGGAAGCTGTGCCTGCCTGGCTTTGACATTTCACCAATCATCTCTGGACCCCTAAAGTGAGTATGTCTGAGGCCTCCCTGAGTGCCTGGCCTCTCACCTAGAGCCCCCTCCTCCAACACCTGCTATTGGCTTTTTGTTGGGCTTTTTGTTGTCTATTTTCAGGAATCTTCACATTTCTGTCCCCTGCTCTACTCTCACCTCAACTGGCTTTAGGTCCCTCACTGCTATCACATCAGAAAGAAAAACAGCCCTCCTCACTTATCTTTTCATCCAACTCTGTCTGGACACCTCTTTCTGTGTCTCACTTTCTCGCTGCCAAAGATCAATTCCTTCAATGTGTGTTTTTGTTCCCATCCCCTCTACTCTCAAGGGTGAGGAGCTCAATAGATATGGTAACACCTGGGACAGGAAGAGAAAGAGGCCTTGTCCTTCCTCCTGCCTCTCTGGGCAGAACCTGGGGGCCTGAGATGTGGTTGGAAAGCAGCTACCTAGGTTTGAAGCATGAAGATGGAGCCAAACTCTAAACCCTGGGGCTAAGTGTGTGTGTTAGTTGCTCAGTCGTGTCTGACTCTTTGCAACCCCATGGACTGTAGCCCGCCAGGCTTCTCTGTCCATGAAATTCTCCAGGCAAGAATATTGGAGTGGATTGCCATTCCCTTCTCCAGAGGATCTTCCTGACCCAGGGATTGAACCCAGGTCTCCTGCACTGCAGGCAGATTCTTTATTGTTTGAGGTATAAGGAAGTCCCGGCCTTGTCCCTCCTGGGGCTTTTGGAACTGGGAGTTGGGCTCAAGCTTGGGAACTTCCAGGCTGGGAAGTCTCTCCAAAGTCACCTAGCCAGAGGTGCCTCAGGTGGACACATGCTCTGTGGTTGATTACAGAGAGGAGGGTTCCTGGGTGACACAAATTTGGGGTTCAACTCTTGAAATTGAGCAGATGGCTTACTGAAGGACTTCTCAGATTACTATGTTGCTGTGCTCTGTGAACCTGCAAGAGGTGGGGATTGGAGGTAGCATTTCTTAAAATGACCTGAGCATAGACCCCCTCCTTGGCTATATCTCAGACTTGATGTTTTGTAGAACACTCTTTGAGAATTGTTAAAGTCTAACTACCTTCCTTGAACAGAAGGGGAAACTGGGGTCAGAAGGGGAATGTGACCTGCTCAAGTTCATATGTCTTAGGTCCTGGATGGAAGAAGGAAAACTAATCTTGGTTGGTTTTCCTTGGAGAGATTGGCCTTGAGGAAAGATGGTCACCACTCTGTCCTGATCTATTTAGAACTGATTTTGGGACCTTTCTTTTTTCCTTGAAGAGTCTCTTGCTCCTTGATTAGTCCATAGAATGAATGCTCATTGAGGGTCTTTTACGTGGAAGGCGTTGGCTTGGGTGTTCTGAGAGAGAGAGGTATTATAGCATGTGATCCAGCTATATTAAAATCCACAGCATATGTGCCTTGCCATTGCCCTAAAATATACACATTCTTTGTCACAGTTAATTAAGCAACATTTTTTTAATTGCTTGGAAATGAAGTGATGCCTCTTGAGATGTCAGAGACATTCAGCATGTCCCAGCACTAGAGTTTGGAGTGCTGCCATATTCTTGCTTTTCATAGATCCCAGAGGCACCAGTAGGCTGGAGGCTGTGCTATCCCTTTTCTCATTCAGGCTTTAAGCGGCTTGCCCCCTGGTCAGGAGCCCCTGCCACCTAAGAAGTTGTTTCTCAGCCTAGAGGCGACTATGCAGGGAACAGACTGTGCCATCATCCCAGGCTTCCAGAATTCTGGGGGAGGAGACTGGCAGGAAGTCTCCAGGTGCTCCAAACCTGTCCTCTTCTTTGCAGGTGCACCCCTACTAATCCAGCCCCAGAATGGCACTGCCTCCCAGTCCCCTGGCCATGGAATATGTCAATGACTTTGACTTGATGAAGTTTGAGGTAAAGCGGGAACCCTCAGAGGGGCGATCTGGCCCCCCGACAGCCTCACTGGGCTCCACACCCTACAGCTCAGTGCCTCCTTCACCCACCTTCAGTGAGCCAGGCATGGCGGGGGCCACCGAGGGCACCCGGCCAGGCCTGGAGGAGCTGTACTGGCTGGCCACCCTGCAGCAGCAGCTGGGGGCTGGGGAGGCACTGGGGCTAAGTCCTGAGGAAGCTGTGGAGCTGCTGCAGGGTCAGAGCCCAGTCCCTGTTGAAGGGCCCCATGCCTACTACCCAGGGAGCCCAGAGGAGACAGGAGCCCAGCATGCCCAGGTGAGTGGTCAGTGAGAGTCAGAGGAGGGGACAGGGTAAGAGGGGAGGAAGAGAGGAAGGAGAGTCCCTGGAGAGGCTTACCAGTTTGGGAAAGGAGCAAAGGACAGGAGGAGGGAAGTACCTTCAGAAGATATCAGATAAAGAAAACTTGTTCTGCGCCCACCCCCACCCCCCAATAGAGAGAAATGAGTAGTCTCAACTAGGAGGAAGAGGGAGAAGACAAGGTTAGAAGAGGACCAGCTAAAAGAGAGTTGAGAGTTAAAGGGCATCAGGAATGATTGATTACAGGCAGGTATATAGATACTGCGTTTGTGGAAACCAGGAAAGGGTTGTGCGTGGAATGGAGTGGAGTTGAGACTGGAGGAACCGGACTGAAGCTGGCCTTTTTAAGACTTCGTGCTTCCCCAGCCCCCAACCTTCAGAAAGGATTGGGACTCATCCTATTAATCATAGACAGATGGGGGCGTTGAGGGCATTAAGATATAATCTAAATCCTTTGAGGGTCACAGGGTTGAGGAGCGAGGTGTGTTGGAGGGGCAGGGTTTGTCTTCCCCTGGACACTCATAGGCCAGGAGCCCCGCTAAGGTGGCGTGGGGTTCAGGGGCGCGATTGGCTTGCCTGAAGGTTGGGTGGGAAACGCGGGGACCACCCAAAGGGGTCGAGGACCCTTGGTGATGGTGGAGGGCAGGGAGGGTGTGTTGAGACCTGGAACAGGATCTAGGCTGCAGGATAGATTCAGGGGAAGACGCATGTCCAGGTAAAGGTGGGAGCCGGGGGCGGGGCCACCGCGCTGACCGGCGCCCCGCCGGTTCTCTCTGCAGCTGGCCGAGCGGTTTTCCGACGCGGCGCTGGTGTCGATGTCTGTGCGGGAGCTAAACCGACAGCTGCGGGGCTGCGGGCGCGACGAGGCGCTGCGGCTGAAGCAGAGGCGCCGCACGCTGAAGAACCGCGGGTACGCGCAGGCCTGTCGCTCCAAACGACTGCAACAGCGGCGGGGGCTGGAGGCGGAGCGCGCCCGCCTGGCCACTCAGCTGGACGCGTTGCGGGCCGAAGTGGCCCGCCTGGCTAGGGAACGCGACCTCTACAAGGCTCGCTGTGAACTGCTGGCCCCGAGCGGCCTGGGGCCAGAGGCCACGCCCACCTCTTCCTCTGAGCCCTTGGCCACCGAGTGGTGGAGTCGGTGGGCCGGCGGTGCGCACCACCCCGGAGGCGGCTGTACCATTCACTAGATGGTCACTGAGCGCCTTCTGGTGCCAGACACTCCTTTGGATGACCACACAAGTATCCCCAAACTTCCTGGACCCTCAAGGCATGCTCTGAGGTTAGATGCCGGTCATTTCCTGGGGGACGGGTCCCCTTCACCTTCTGCCCCATTCTATAGGATCAGGTCACTGAAATCTGCCGGGGTCAGTGCCAGGCACTGTGTAGGGGGCGGGCCACAGGGAGGTGTGGATGAGGCACAGTGAATGGAGGTGAGGGAGTCCTGCTGCTCCCAGATCAGTTTAGATTTTAATTCAAGGCTTTCAACCTGTAGCACACCAAGGTGGTAATTAGCAATGAGGCTATGTTTTCATTCCAGGGCTTGTAACCTCCCCGTTGTAGGACAACTGCATTTTCAAGATTTCAATTCCCATTATCAAGACAGACCAGAAACTTGATTCAAGAGGCTTTCATCCTAGCCAACCCCATGGCCTCCAAGCTCTAGAGCAGCAAAGGCCGGAGGAGCTCCAGGGGTGGTAGATGTGGGCTGGGCGAGGACCCTGAGCAGAAGTCTGGGTGCTAGTCTCAGCTCTGCCACAGGATCACTCTGGCACCTTGAGCAAATCACTGGCTCCCTGGGTTTTGACGACCTCATCTAATGCTCACTTGGATTGGATGACTTCTGACACCTTTCCAGTTCTGGCCTCTCTGTAGTGTGGAAGCTCCAGGGGTCTCCCCGAGAATCCCTCAACTCAGCCTCATTAAAGGGACTTCCTGCCCTGTTCCAGCTTCCTGACTGCAGCCTAGGCCCTGGATGAGACCACGCACTCGTTCCGGGTTGCTCCCTCCACGCTGCCTTGGCCTCCAGACCTGCATAGTGCCCCTGCTCCCTTCTGCCTCTCTGAGGGCTGACGTGAGACTTTCCCCAGCCTGACAAGGAGCTGAGAGAATGCAGCTTTTGTGAATTAAACTTGAAGTCTAGGCACAACTGTGTGCTATTGGCTAGATGTTCTTGCAATTTAAGAAGTGTTTATTCTATATCCTTGCTCCAGGCCTATGTAAGTGTGTGTGTGTGTGTGTGTGTATGTGTGTGTGTGTGAGAGAGAGAGGGAATGAGAGAGAGAGATACAAAGTGTGATGTGGGGGAAGAAATTGGATAGCCCCCACCTGGGCTGAGTGGAGCATCACAATTCTAAGGCCCAGCGGAAATGGGGGTGGAGGGCGGGGATTGGGCCAGATGGAACCTCCCGCTCGCATCTCCACTGCATAGAAGCCCAAGAACAGTAGTGACCCAGCCAGGCCTGCCTGTGGCTATCCTGATGGCTCATAGTTGCCATGGTAACCCTGCCCTCGGGTTCAGCAGCCTACAGAGGGTGGGCAGGGCTCTGGGCAGAGCAGAGGCATTGGGCTGGGAGCAGTTACCTTAGCAGCCGCAGTGGTAGGTCCTCTAAGGGACATATAATAAATGGAGAGAAGCAGTTGGGTGTGGGGGAAGAAGCTCCCATATGTCTCTCTTCCTTTCTGCCCCCTCTACTCGCCCCCTCCCCAGCTGTCTCTTGTTCCCTCCTCCCGTCCTCTGGTTCTAGCCCAACTCATCCCTCCTCCACTCAGGAGCCTGAGATGAGAGTCCTCTCCTCCATCTCCACCAGAATTTTCTTTCTCTTCTCATTTCACACCACTGGTCACCCTCTTGGGCTCTGTTTCCTCTATGAGTGGCTCATGGCACCTTGAGCCCCTCCTCCTCCATCCGCTTCCACTGGCATCCTTGAAGGGAGAGGCTGGGGCAGGGAAGGTCCTTCTAGGAGCTCAGCTCTTCTCCCGTCACTCTGGCTATCCCCCAGATCCTCCTGTGTTCTATACAGCTGTGATCTAGACCCACCACCATTCTTGCCCGCCTTCTTTAACTGGCTGAGGCCCTGCACGACATACATAAGGGCAGAGATGCCCATCCATAGGCATCTACTCCCATACACATAACTGGGCCATGTTTACACACACTTGGGTCACAAGTGAGTCACATGGGTACACCGCAAATGGAAGTTACACATTTATGATAAAGTGTGGACCCTTTATTCATATGGGCCCAGACTCAAGTTCTAAGCCTGTTAGTTCTTTTTTGACCATAGGTAAGCTTCAGTCAAGCCTCATTTGCTTTGTCAGGAAAATGGGGAAGATAATGGCAACTACCTAGTGAGAATGAACACATTTAAAACACTAAACACAAAGCTTCACATGTGCTAAATGGCAATGTTCGTTGTCCATATTATAGAATACACAGGGAATTCCCTGGCGGTTCAGTGGTTAGGGCTCAGCGCTTTCACTGTGGAGGTCTGGGTTCAATCTCTGAAACTAAGATCCCACAAATCTCAAGGCACAACAACAACAAAAAATGTAAACAGCTGGACTTCTGAACCACTAAAGGTCTATGCAGTTCATGAACACACACACACATTCATGCACCAGGAAAATCAGGCTGCACAGACCTTAGATACCCACTCTGTATTCATAATTCACTAGCAGACCTGCTGCCCTCCTTCAGTCCCCTACTCCTGCCTTCTCAGCTCGCCCCACAGCTGTGAGGGGGCTGGAATTCAGCCCCTGGGGGGCTCAGCTAAGATTCTCCAGAGACAGCTTAAGAGGGCATCAACTTGCCCCTTGACAGCCCATTATTTCCCTTCCATGTCTGGTAATTAACCACCAGGGAGCCTAGGCTACCCCCCATCTAAAACCTGCCCCAAGGTTGGGAGGTGCAGGTAGGGACTCCTCAGATCTCATTGACATGTAGTTGGGGTGAAACTGCAGATACCAGAATGCCTGGGGATCTCTGGCTAAGAGTTCAAAAGGTGCTGGTCTCCATTTCTTAATGGTGTGTGTGAGGTGATATGGACGGCCCAATGGGCATCTGAGACATGATGGGTAGAGGCCGAGGTGCTAGGAGTGCTTCCCTTTATTAATGTCCAGAAAGTCAGGATCACTGAATAAAGTCATTGAGGGGACATGAGGCTGAGGGGTCTGGGGCCTGGAGAGATGGGGTGGGGCTCACCACTCACTTCCGGGACCCAGAGGGCACAGCTGGTCTAAAAGGGAGAGGCATGGTCTCTTGAGTCACAAGGGTCGGAACAGGCACCTGGGGGAGAGTGGGATAGTCATAAGCACCCTCTTCTACACCACACACCCAGCCCAGATGGACTCCACCAAGCCCCACCCTCTAGTGTCCCAGGACTCACTGAGAGACTGAGGGAGTGTCTGTCAGGTTGTCGGCAGTCATGGGCTAGGGCTGGGGGTCGTGGCTGGCGTGCAGGGCCTGGGAGCCCCGGGGCTGATGCCCTGGCTGGCGTAGTACTCCACCACCTGCCGGGGCACCTCGGCCAGGACACACTTTGCTAGCGCAGAGGGTGAGGCCTGGGTCGGGGTTGGGGTGGGGAAGTGGTTAGGGGAGGTAGAGTGAGGCAAGGCAGGGCTCAGGTGAGGGGTGGAGCTTCGGGTGGACAGCTGGATTCCCGAGGCTTTTGTGGGACATCAATCAGGTGGGAGAGATGGGTCAGATCTGGAGGGCAGGAGGAGCTGAGGAGCCCTTCAGCCGGGAGGGGGCTCCGGGCACTCACATCCTTGAAGTCCCGGAAGGGCACGAACTGGACGATGTCGCGAGCTGCGGGCACCCCTCGGGGGCAGCGCAAGGTACCATCGTCGCCATCCAGCAGCCTCATGTCAGAGAAATCGGCATTGCCCACGCCCACAATGATGATGGACATAGGCAGGCGGGAGGCTCGCACGATGGCGGTGCGGGTCTCAGCCATGTCGCTCACCACACCGTCCGTGAGCACCAGTAGCACCGAGTACTTCTGAGGACAGACAGAGTGGGGGAAGGGTCAGCTCTGAGGCCTTGGCCCGCCCCGCCCCCGCCCCGCTCCACCCGCTCCACCCCCAGGACGCCTAACCGTGGCTTGGCCAGTGCTCTGCTCCCGCTGAGCTGGCCCCGCCACGCGGTTGATGATGGGGGCCACGTTGGTGGGGCCATAGAGCTGGATCTGGGGCAGGCAACGGCGGTAGGAGGCAATGACCCCTGAGATCTCTGTGGGCAAAGAGGTGAGAGGGCAGAGATTAGCAGGGAGCTCTTCCAGACTCCCTAAAGTAAGGAGGCATTTCCTTGTCTCAGGACTGCCCTGCCACCATGTTCCTCACTAAACAGGAGAGTTGGATGGTTCAGGTGCTGGTAGAGTTGGGTGGGCAGATACCCGGTCAGGGGCTGAAAGTCTTACCAAATGCAGGCAGACACTGGAAGCATGAAGGGGCAGGGAGCTGGACCCATGGGAATGGAGTCTGTGCTCCGTCATGGGGTGTGCAGGAGTGGGCAGCAAGCTGAATGAAGGGAGGCAGGGCTGGTGGGAATCTCCTCTCTTACCTTCACATTCAGGATTTTCTGGGTCAAAGTTGATAGCAAAGTCATGGGACACCTGTGAGGGGAAGGTGAGGCCAGCAGTGGATGTTTGTCCTTCCTGTCTGAGTCTCCCAGCATTTCCTCTCCTACCCTTGTCCAGCCTACCTCGAAGTTGGGTGGGATTCGAGCTCCAAAGCCAAACGCTGGGAACCGCTTGTCACTGGGGAGAAGAAAAGGCTATGGGGGCCCATCGGGCAAGGCATCCCTGCCCATCCCCCAACCGACCTCCAGCTACCTGTCATAGTCCTGGCAGATGCCTCCCACTGCACGCAAGGCCTGCAGGTAGTGGTTGGGCTGGCGGGGGCTCAGGCAGTGCAGGGACTGGCTGCTCCTTGGGTCCCCATTGGAGGCTGTGAAGTCGATTGCCACCTGGTGGAGATGGGGAGAGGATATGCTGCATCCATGAGAGCCACCAGGGAGGCTAGGCCAGAGCTGGGGTCTGTAGGGAGGACTAAGCTGAGTCTGAACCAGCCCCCAGGTAGCCTCATCTTGGAGTTGGGCAAGGGGAGCAAGCTGACCGTGCTAAGGCTCGTTAGAGGTCCACGTAAGGCCAATGTGGATTCTGGGCTCCTCTGTTCACTAGGGCCTGGCCCCTCCCCCTTGGCTACATCTCCAACCCCAGACCTTTACCGTGAAGCTGATCTGGCAGCCCCCCATGATGTAATCCAGGAAGGTGTGCACCTTCTCCACCTGGTGGGAAGAGGGGAGATAAGGTGGAACGCTGGTCCCTTGAGGAGGGAGCTGGGTGGGGCTTCTTCAGGGGAAATGGAGGGGCCAGAGTTTTTGAGGTTGAAGTTGGTGGTGGATAGGACGAGGGTTCTCAGTTCCCAGGAGCAGGGAAAGGAGGGCAAGGTTGAATCTGAGGTTGCCATGGGGGTTGTGGGGGGTGGGAAAAGGCTTGGGATGGGACTTACCGTGCACTGGGCCAGCACTACAGTCCCCGAGCTCTTGTAATTCTTCTTCTTGTCCCGGTACTTGGGGTTGATACAGTCCCACTGCATCTAGACCCCACATACCCCACAAGCCCAGGGTCTCATCATGTGACCTTTCCTCCCCCTGGCAGTGGAGCCTCCCAGAGCAGGACCCTCATGGCTCAGTCCTTGGGCTGAGCCCTGAGTTTCCCACCCTCTCCACTTCCTATTGCATGTGAGGGGCTCTTCAGCATCTCCCTCAGGATTTTCCCAGGGATCTTGGTGGGATTCTTGGGGAGGGGGGGTCTTTGCAGTACCTCCTGCCCAGGGTTTGCTGTTCCTTCCTGCATCTCCTGGAAGGTGCTGGTGAACTCGCCAATGAAGTCGTGCTTCCCACTGGAGTCATAGTCATACACAAGGAACTGACAAGGCAAGGGGAAACAGGGGTGGGGGGTCAGGATCAAAGAGCCTTTGCAGTGGTTCCGTGGGGGCAGGAGGAGGGACTCAGGGAAGTAGGGCCCTAACAGTCACTGATGCCCTCAACTTGTCCAGAGAAGCCACTTGTTGAACTTCATCCTTTGGCTTGGTCTGGTTGGGACTTGGCCTCTGACAGAAGGAACATTGATACAGTAACATTGCGCTGTGACTGGTTCTTTATCCCACAGTGGGAAACGGGGAGAGGGAGGTGCCTGCACCCTTAGGTGGACAGTCTCGGGCAGTGGCTGGATGCTCTACCAGGCTGCCCTTAATCGTGGGGCCTCACCTTGAGAGGCCGGTGGACATCACAGCTGCACAGGGAGTGCAGGGACAGACGGAACGGCTCCCAGCTGGGGTTCAGATTGTTCTTCACCACCTTGGAGGGGCACAGAGAGCTGGTCACCCCTGATCTGGGTTCACCTATTCTGCCCTTCCTCCTGCCTTCCCCACAGCCTCAGGCACCCACCTCCGTCCTCCAGACGAGCTGGTCGCTCTGGTCCCCATTGGTCTTATAGATCTCCATGAAAGGGTCAGACTTGCTGAACAGGTCCTGGAGACACAGAGGAAAGGGCCCCTGAGCCTGGTGAGGTCTGAAGGGGAGGTGGTTAACCGTGAGGGCTAGGCTTTCTAACAGTGGAAATGGGGGCTAAACTCTGGGGTTCCAACCTTGTTGTCCAGCTTGTGGGCTCTGAAGGTGAGCTGCACGTAGTCATTGGTGCCGGATACCTCTTCAGCCACAATCTGCAAGGGGGACACAAGTGACAGGATTCCCCCACGCCACCCCTGCAAAGCCCTTTCCCTTATGTGGGGCCAGCCCTGGGGGCAGGATGTCACGGTGGTTGTCCCTGCAGGGGTGTTGAATGCCCTGCCCAAGGGTGAGTACTGGTGACCTTGCCTACCGTGATGGTGGACTTGCCCGCATTCTTCCCATTCTTCAGTAGCAGAGGCTTAGTGACTTTGGTTTGTGACACGATCTGGGGATGGAGGTGGAGGGAGACCCAGCTGTGACACCCCTACTTGCTTTGGCCAGGGCACAAGGGACAGGGTAATAAGTGCCCTTTGATCACTCACAAGGGCTGTGCTTGGGCTAGAATTGGACTTAATTTCCATAGCAACCTTAAGAGATTGGCACTGTGACCCCCCATTGTTTAGATAAGGAAACTAAGACTCAGAGAGATTAGGTATCTAGCCCAAGGCTGCACAGCAGGTGAATGGTGGAGATGGGATCCAACCCCCTGACTGAACTAACTCCACAGCTTATTCTGTCTTCTTTTGGCTTCTGGAGGCAGACCCGTGGGGTGGGCTGAGGTGGAAATGCGGACCTGCCCCAAGGTGCACTCGGTGGAGCCGAGGAAGGTGTCGTTGCGGGGACTGGTGGATCCGTCCTCGGCGTCAAACACGTGGAACTGCAGGGGCTGCTTCTCCTCGAAGAAGTACTCCAGGGCCAGCACCCGGGAGAAGACAGGGCTGGAGCAGGAGCGCAGCACCTCTGTGCGCTCCACCTGTGGCAGGAGGGGAGCCCACCTCTGGGAACCCAGGCTGCTTTGCTCTGTCCTGGACCGTTCCGGTCTTGCCAGCTTTCCTCAGTTCTCTTACCCCAGAGACTGGCTCCTCCCTCCCTGGGCTGAACCCTGAGCTTAGGGTGCTGCCCTAGGGCCGTTAACCCTCTGGGGCTCTCATATTTGGAAGCGGTGCCACTGCCTTTGGGGGCCATCTCAGGACCCCATAGGACCCCATGAGCTTTGGTCCCTGTGAAATGCTTTGGGTGTGTAACAATGGCACCCACATCTCTAGGGTTACCCACACAGACTGGAAGAGGCCCCTGAGAGTCCTGATCATCCCCCATAGCTGCCCCCACCCAACCTCCTCCCTCTGTCCATCCGTGAAGGAGAGGCCAGCCACTCTCACCTCCACCCACTGCTCATCCGAGTGGAGCTTGAGCAGCACACAGGGGTGGGGCTTGGTGAGTGTGTCTCGGTCGAGGAGGCCGTGGCAGGACACCCGCAGCTCCACTCTCGAGGCCCCCAGCGTCATGGCTGGGGGCTCAGGCACCCAGGCCATCTCTGGGTTGGACATGTCTCTGTGGGGACAGAGCAGACACTGGCCACTGGAAGGGGGACACCCGCCAGAGGAGGGGTCTGTCTCTGGGAGCCCGGGCCCCACCCCCTTGCCCTGCTTCCTGAGGCCCTAGCATCTCCTGGCTCTTCTTCCCCCTGACCTCGCTTGGCTTCCCCTGAGCTCTGAGCCTCTCACTCCTGCACAGCCCAGTGAGTGCTCTTGTCACCCCTGCTGGCTTTGTATGCGTGGGTGGGGCTGGAGAGGGCTTGGGGGTTCCTGGCAGCCTTGGTTCCTAGGCAATCGATTGATCCACACTTTCTGCTACATCAGCACCTTCTGCTATTTTCCGACTGGTGTTTGAGCCAGCGCTGCACTCAGTCTTGGCTTGAGGAAGCTGAACTGGGGCAAGGGGGTGGGGAGGGGAGTGGAGGGGCCCCAGCAAGTCTGAAGAGGATGGTCAGGAATGGAGGCTGCAGTGGGTAGGAGGAGACAGGTTGGAAGGTGCCCTGCAGGGCTGTCCCCTCCACCTCCCCCGACTCACCTTCTGGTTGGCTGATGCAAAGGGAGGGTGGTGGGCTTGCAGAGTGAGAAGCAGAGCTCAGCCCCTGCTGAAATCTTCTTTAGGTTCCCAGCAGTGGCTCCACTATGACAACACCGGCTTTCCTCCCCACCTCCCTTGTTCTCACACTTCTTGGCAGCACTGGTGCTGTCTCTTAGCGACAGGATTTTTGGGGAGCCTCGGCCCCCTCCATGCTGCCCATGGGTTGCACGCACGCCACCCTCCCCCAACAGTGGCACCAAGCTTCGGGCAGCAGCAGGCAGGGGTACGCTAGCCCGAGTTCATGGCCGGTCCATCCATCTCTCTGTGTCTGTCCACTTCTCAGGGTGAGGCTGTCTGATCTCATGTCGTGCTTCCCCGGCAAGTGTACGTTGGTGTGTCTGAATGCCCCCGCCCCGTGTCTATCCCCTAGTCGGGTGTCTGTCTTCAGGAGGTTGTGACAGTTCCTGTACCTCGCTCAGAACTGGGACCCTGCCCTGGCTGGGTGCCCCCTCCCCGCAGTGTGTGCCTTTCTGGATACGTGAGGGAGGGTCTGGGTTGGGGGGGGTGGGCTCTGCCTTCTAGCCACAAGTCTCCCAGTTCTCACAGATCCCCCAAGTCGGGTAGCAGCATGCGATGGTGAGGGTATTGGGCAGGACTGGAGACCTCTCTGGAGGCTGGGGGCATGTTGTTATGGAGATTGGGCCAGGCTTGGGCTGGGCTGGGGCTGGGCGAGGGATGAAGGGTAGGCTCACCTGGACTCTAGTCGGGGGCTCCTCTCTCCGGCTCTCTGGCCCTGGCCCTGACTCCCTTGCTGCTCCAGCCGCTGGCTCCGGCTCCGGCTCCGGCTCTGCTGCTATTTATGGGGCCTGGATGGGGAGGGGTGGGGGGGCCGCAGCACCAGCTCCCCCCCCCCTGCACAGACCGGTTGGGAGGGAAAAGGGGGGCAGGGCCACTGCTTGGCGGGGAGCCATGGAGCCAGGGGAGGAGGGCGGGCTGAGGGTGGTTCAGAGGCAGGACCCCCGCAGACACAGTGACACACATCTTCCCCTCCTGCCACACCCACACCCAGCATCACAGGGAGGCGCACATCGTGGTGGTGCATGCACACACACACATTCAAGCCGGGAAGCGATGGAGACATATGCACCCACGACTCACAGGCTCACACACAATCTTGACACGAACAGGTGCCAGCACATAAACTCACCACGACACCATGACAGTTTCAGCCTTGGGGATGCACACAGGGAGACACACCCGCTCTCACGTTGCTCTTCATATCACATTTGTTAAGGACATTCGCAGTCACATACAGAAGAACACAGGGCTATGCTTGTCACACACACACATACCCTCATTCATGCCCACCAACCTGAATACAACAGAATGGAGATCTTCACGTGTCCCTTAAAGACCATTACATATCATGCTGAGCCTCATAGCTTTTAGAATTCAAAGTTCCACCTTTTAACAGGGAGACAAGGAAACAGACACAATTGCTTAATAGCACACAGTGTCACATCCCTGTCACGAAGCCCCCTGAAGACAGGGGCTTCCCAGTGTGGAGATGTGCTGGACTGATTCCGGAGGTATCTTCCTGGTGCCCGTAACTCACCCCCAACCCCTAGATTCAGCCCATATGGCCACATCCTGTGGGAGGGGCCATGCCATGCACAGATCTTGAGCAAATAAGACATTAGTCATTCCCTAGTGAGGCCAGGGGAAAGGAGCAATTGCCTGGGAAGCTGCACGCTGCACTTGGAGACATTTGGGAACATGGTGGTCTGGATGAGTACGACAGAAAGGTCACCCAGGCACTTCACTTTCCATCCCCAAAGCCGCTCGTGTATTAAGGTAGCAACAATTTATTGAGCATCTCTGGGGTGCCAGGCACTGTGCCAGGGGTTGGGGCTACACTGGGGACTAAGACATTGCTCCTGCCCCTCGGGGAGGTGTGTGCATATAGAACAAAAATCCCACAGAGGTGATCAGAACAAATGCATTGAGATATGACAGGCAAAAAGTATGGATCTATTGAGGAGGCAATGGGCCACAAGAGGAAGGGCTCAATTTGGATGAGTCAGGGGAAGGCATCAGGAAGGGCTTCACAGAGGAAGAGGCTCTTGAGCAGCGTCTTGGATGCCAAGCTAGCATTTGTTGGTACACTGATGGGAAATGATTAATTTTAATCATTGATCTTCTCTCGCTACAGGCACTTCTGCTCACCTGAAGGCCACTCTACTATTGAGATTTCTGACTACTGATGGTGCCCCCGGGATGCCACATCACCATTAGTGAGCCTGCCTGTACAGAAACACACACGCACACACACACACACAGCATACTGCTCCCAATCTCCTCCTGGGACACCAGGGCCTCCCCAATCCCACTGTACCTCCCCAAAGCCCAGCACACACAGATGCTGGTTTCTGCCACCTTGGCTCCTTCTGCAGCCAGCTCTCAGCCCAGACCCTGCAAATAACAACCCCCTTCCTGGGGGCTTCCGAGTCCCCTCCCATCCAGCATCTCTCCAGTCTTTCCCACCTCTTCCCTTAGAGCTCTAGCCCCATCTCTGGGGGGATGGTCCCCACTTTTCCCTATTGTGGGGGGGGAGGGGAGCAGCTGGTGGGGAATGGGAGCAGAGAACAGAGGAAGACAACAGAGACTCAGGCAGGCAGTGATTTTGTTTTTTTATTCTATACAAGTGGAGAGAGAGCCCCTGGGGATAGAAGGATAGATCCGCCCTCCCAGGAGAGGAGACACCCCCCCACCCCTAAGATCTGCAGAGCAAGCAGAGCCTCCCTCTCTCCAGGCTGCTCTCCTACTTCTGGTTCCCCCATGCCTCACCCTGCGCCCCTGGGACAGGGGCTGGCAGAGGGGCTTGGAGGTGTGGGGGCGGGTGGGGGTTGGAGTCCTTGTGAGGCACATGTCGAGAGGGGGGCTGGGGAGGCTGCCGTAGCGGCTGTCAGTCTGTTCCCGGCTCACTGGTTCCTGCTGGGAAAATCCAGGGAACCCTGTCTCCCAGGCAAGGAGAGCCAGCCGCCCCGTGCCGGGGCAATGCATCAGATGGATGGGTGGGCAGGGGGACCACCCTCTCACCGCCCCTCTGGCACCTGTGGGGTCAGGGGGCCGTCTTCTGTCAGGTTCCAGCTTGTCACAGGACTGCGCCCGCCGTGTCCGCTTAGGCTTCAATGGGGCAGTCCGGCGGCCTGGATCTGGGGCCCCTGCAATGACAGTCAAGGCAGTCCTGGCACATGAGTGGGGCTCCCAGGCTGGGTGCTCACCCAGGCTGTGGCTGCTGGCTATTTGCCACTTATTCTGTGCCCAGGAAGGCACCTGGGGGGGTGCAGCAAGGCCCCAGGGGTGCCCCACAGCCCCTCTAGCCAGGTGGCACACCTTGGATCTCAGGCTCCTCTTGGTCTTGCTGTGAGCCCAGCCTCAGCCGGGGTTTGTTCATTCCTGGGGCTGCACCCCCAGTCTCGACCTCCTCCCTGTCCCCTGGCTCCTGTGGGGGCCGGCGGCCCCTGGGCACAGCCACAGGCTTGGGGGGCTTCAGAGCTAATGGAGGGTCCTGCAGCTGGCAAAGAAGGAGGAGGCTGGGTCAGTTTGTCCTTTTGCTTCATCAAAGGTCCCTCCCCACCGCCTTGCTGGCTCTTACCTTAGCATTCCTGGTGGGTACCGTCCTCTCTGGGAAGACAGCCCCCTCCTTTTCCTCCTCCCCATCTTGGGAGGCTGGGCTGGGGCTCTGGCAGCCATGGTTGGGGGCACTCTCCTCAGCTGGGGGATGGGAAGAGAGGAGAAACTGCAGGAAAAGACATTCTTGCATAGCCCTCCCAGTCCCCTGCCCCTGTAAAGCCCTGGAGGCCAGGACTTTCCCCTCCAAGCCCCTCTGCTCCTATGTCTCTGCCTTGGATGTCCCCTTTTGCTCTCTGGTTTCCTTAGCCCTTGGTCCCCAGGATCCTCCTGAGCCTGTCACCACTTCAGGGAGCTCTGGCTGACCCTCTTGAAGAGCAGGGACAGAGTCAGGGTCTGGGCCTGCTGGGTCCACAGGCATGATTGCCCATCCAGGGCTGCAGTGCCCCGGGGCCCTGCCAAGGCTGCAGCCTGGCCTTCCTAGGACTCTGCCAGTCTGATTTAGGTGGTGAATCTGGAGGAGAGGTGCCTGGCATTCTCGCTGCACCCGAGCCCCGCCTTGTGGCTTTATACATTCTGAGCCCGAGGATATGTCACGTGGATGGGATTGTCTGTGTGTGTATCTGTGAGGTGCAGGTAAGGAAACCTGGAGGACGCTGGTAGTAGGTGTGTGTGTGGGGAGGGGAGCACCCAATAGCCGTGGTCTCCTAAATGAAAGCTGGAGCCCTTCTTTGGGCGTCTTAACTAGTCACCTAGTGTGAGAGGGGATCATCAGGGAAGATGTCCCAGGTGATGTGTTGGCCTTGGAGGATGGGGCAGGTGCCCAGGCACTGCCAAGCCTCAGGCCAGCCTAGCTCTGTAGGGCACCCTAATGCCCTAGCCCTGGGGTGAGAGTGGAGGAGGAAAGGGAGTGTCAATCTCTCCAGGGAGATTTGTCCCTGTCAGTGTTGTTAGAGGGTCACATTCCAGGCCTGTGGGAACTGAGAATGATTCCAGGCTGACTGGTTTTCCATTAGCAGCTCCCTAAATGAAAGGTGCTCTGAACCTAGCAAAAGGGAGGTGTCATATTATGATCCTCTACCCTTTATTCTGGAAGGTAAATAATTTGTTTGAGGTTAACACTATGGGTGGTGGCTGAGCCCAATCTAACACCCATGGTGTCTGACCTCCAAGGCAGGGGGCTCTTGCCCCTTCTGTGTGGCACTTTCCTGTGTGGGCAGAGGATGGTCTGGTGAGCTATTTGTGGAGGAGACTGGAATGTTTGAGGTGGACCTGGTTGGTACTGCCCACCATTTCCCCAGCTGAGGAACAGAGAGAGGCCTTCTTTATGGAGGGTACCATTCTGCTGATGGCCCTTGCTCTAGAGAATTTCCTGGAACCATCCACAAAGTTTTGTTCCTGTTGGCTCGGCCTGGCAAAGCACTTTCGTTCTGTGGGGCCTTTCTTTGGACCGGGTGGTTTGTTTTTTTTTGGATGTAGTTCTGTAAATACCCGTCTTCACAGTGTTGACATTGTACTGCCCCACCTTGATTGGCTTCTGTCTCTTTGGACACACTCCGGCCTTCAGAGCTGCTGCCAGAAAAGAGGCTTTCCATACCTATGTGCCACGTGGCCTCTGCTCGGCGCATGGCGCTGAAGCTCGGCTTGGTGCTTTGCGGGGGCGGGGGGGGGCTTCCAGGCTCCAGGCCCTGGAGTGGAAGTAGAGGGTGGGAAAGGGGGAGGGAGGAAATGCCTATTAGGTGAGGCTCTGAGAGAGGGGTCAAAGGAAGGACGCGTGGGCGACCATTCTCACCTGCATCATCTGAAGAACGCCGTTTCTGCCAAGCCTGGATGCTGCCCTCCAGGTCTGGGCCTGTACCCTGAAAGGACAGCTGAGTCAGGTCATAAAAGAAGTCTCTTCTGTGTGGGGACTGCGGTTAGCAAGGGGCTTCTGCTCTAGCATCTCATGTCATTGGTCTCTAGACACTCAGACTCTTTTCCTCAAAGAATGATACCCATACCACCCCTAGGGGACATAAGAAATGGTTTACATGAATGAATATACTGTTATTTTAATATGTGTTTATTTTATGTGTCATAGAAGAAAACATGACTAGTACAAGCCTGTGATTTTAAAAGATGATAATGCTTAGATCCAGACTGAGTTTAAAAGGGTGAGTTGATTTCAATAAAAATATCATGTAAATAATGCCATGGTATGTGGATAAGGTAAAAGGAGTCATAAAGCTGGTGATCAAGTCACCAAAATGTGGGAAGCCGCTCTAGAAGTTAAATATTTTGGGGGCCACACACTTTACAAGGAAACAGAGGCTCCGGAAGGTTAAATGACTTGTTCAGGCTTCTGTACCAAGTGTAGGGGCAGAACCACAGCACACACTTTCCTCTCCAAAGCACTGCTCTCTCCACTGACCTACCAATCACAGGCCCATGGGGAGGGGAGGGTGGTAAGCAGGGACCTGCAGGACCCCCACTTTGCTGCCCTGGGCTCCCCTCACCTCTCGTTTCCCATCGAAGCTCCAACCCTTGGCTCTTCCCAACCCAGGAAGGACGACACCGTGGACCCTTGGCTGCTGTGCTGTCCCAGGGGCCTGGCCTCCCTCCCCAGGCTCTGTCCCCTCGGTGCCCTGGAACAAAGTTACAGGTTTAGAAGCGGTTTCTTATGGAGAAGGGGCTCCACACCCCTCCAAGCCCAATGTCTGGAAGCCCTACCCAGACCCTCTGAGGAGTCCTTCCACTGCCCTCATCTGCATGCTGCGAGTCTGGGTCACCAGGCTTAGCCCAAGAAGCCAAGGAGTGGAGACCTGGGATAGCAAAGTTCTCCTGATCCCTGAATTCTAGCATCCTGCCATTAATTGCCTAGGGTGGATGGGCTATGTGGGGGGCAGCAAACCAGGACTCAGAGCCCCTGCCTCACTTACCGTCTTCCTGCGGAAGGAAGGCCCCCGGCTCCCGCCAAATGTGGGGAGGAGGCTGCTTTCCTCCTCGGGGCTCCAGCAGGGGGAGGAGTTATTGCCAAGGCTGGGGGGATCCGGGCTGGGGGGGCTCTCCTGAGTCGGAGGTGGGGGTGGGGGAGGAGGGAGGAGGAGCCCAGTGGTGGGGGAGCCTGGCCCCCTGTCCCCCTTGAAGCTCCGGGGCCGGCGAAAATGAAACAGGCCTCGGCGCCTTTTCTTCTGGAGTGGAGGCAGTGGCGGTTCGGAGAGGCCTGGACGCAGGGTCCTCAGAGTCCGGGGGTAGCTGGGCAGGGCCGGGGTGAGTTAGTGACAAAGTCATGGGGAGATCCCAATGCCAGATGCTGAGGTCATTCAGGGCCCAGGGTGGCACTGGCATTAGCCCGTTGTGGTTCTCAGAATCCCCCACTCTCCTCTCTCATCTAGCATTCCCTGCTGCTCCCTAACTCTGTCTCCATATTCCCAGGGGATGTCCTCACCTTTCCTGTCGTAACCCTCCAACAGTCTCTTCCCTCCCAGGGACCCCTTCCCCCGCCTCCTCTCAGCCTCTCCAAGTGACCCAGTCCCTTCTGGAGAGATGCTGGGGCATCTGTGCAGGACAGTGACGGCACACCCCCCAGGCCTAGTACCACCGTCACCCCATTCCAGGGCCTGCTAGCCAAGCCCTAACTCCTGCGATCCCACTCTGGTGGCCCATTCCAGCCCCATTCCTTCCAGCTGTCCTGAGGAGATTCAGAAAACATGGGAACTAAGGGCTGGATGGGTAAGAAAGAGAATGTGGGGGGAAATGTCCCAGGGAGACTGCCACTGGAGAAACCTCCCTGGGAGGTGGGTGGACACAGGAGCTTTTCTAGGGGCCTGCTGAAATTGGGGGTGCGCCTCGATGCTACACCTGGAGCTTTCATCCATGACCCTTCTGCTGAAGAAGTCCTCCAGCCCCTCATCCAGGCGGGTAGCCATCCCGTTCTCCTGACGGGTCCCAGGTACTGGCGCCTGCTGGGAGGAAAGTCCTGTAGGATATATTATCTGAGTGAGGAAGCCCTTCTCCCCTCTGTTCAAGGCCAGCCCCCTGGGACTTGACCTTGCCTCCTCCTGACCCCATGCAAACATAGACTTCAGGCTACATGGGTATCTCGAGCTTGGCGGCTCTTGACTCTCACCAAAATGAGAACTGTCACTGTCCAGCAGACAAATTTCCTATCTGTGACCAGGTCTAGCTCCATCCAATCTGGATACTCCCTCTTCTGTTCCATGGCCTGCCTGGGCCCCCGCCCGATCCTGCAAGGCTAGGACCTCTGGCATTGGTGCCCTAGAGCTAAAGGCCCTGGCTCTGGCATTGCTAAGTGAAGTTGGTCCTCTGGTGAGGCCTTAGGACTCACACTGGGCCGACCAGGTCCTGGAGGGGTGGTCCTGGGGGGCCGGGGCCTCCCTTGTGTTTGATGCTTCAGTTTATAGCCATGAGTGGGCAGCTCGGATAGACCTTCCCAGGAACCACTAGCTTCGGGCTCGCTGCTCCCGAGTCCTGAGAACCAGCCAGCGGGGATTCCCAGGCTCCCCAGCTGACTTTCCATGTCCTGAGGGCTCCCACCTGTGGGGACAGCAGCATTAGAGGGACTAGCAGGAAGGATGGGGAGAGAGCAGGCTGGAGAGACGGAGATAAGAGAAACAGAATCAGGGCCATTAGCACAGAGGCTGGAAGACTCACTAATGAAGGCAGACACTGGCCGGATCTTGCGGCAGCGTTTCTGCTTCTTGATGGCCATGGTGTCCTGCAGAGAGGGAGGCGAATGAAAGGCCAGGTGGCAAGTCCTGGGAGGCTCACCTGGAGCCTCCCATTCCTCATGAAGTCTTCTCCTTAGAGTCCATCCTGCCTCCCTGTCCTCAGGCAGCTGAGGCAATGGGATGAGGGAAAGAGGCTGGGTGGGATTGGGGTGAGGGGATGAAGTGTGGGGCAGAGGGTAGAGTTCAGGGACGTAGAAAGGTACAGTTGGTTTGCAGGTTCGGGGGCAGGACCAAGGTTAAGGGGGGGAGTGGGGGTGCTCACGATGTTGGTTCCAAGTTCATCATCTGTGGTCTCCTCGTGGTCATGGTTCCGGCCTCGGCCTCGGGAGGACAGATCCTGCCCTTGGCCCGGGCCGCCTGGTGGATCTGACAATGTTCTTAGCTGGGCCAGGTGTCGGGCCTAGAGAAGGACAGGTGTGAACAAGGAAGATCAAGATCCCAAGGAGGTTGCCCGCCTCCCAGGATCTTGATGGGGAAGGTTGTGGGGGCAGGTGGGCTTATGTGGGATGGGGTAGAGGGCCTCCCTGGGCCTGATGGAGGCTCAGAAGTCTTACCAGGCTCTTGTGGGAGTGGTATAGCTCCTGCAGGATCTCGTCTACTATGGAGTTGGTCAAGTAGGTGACGACTGAGAGCTTCACTTCACTGTGGGCACAGGGGGAGCTACTCAGCTCCCCACTCCCCACCTTGGGGTCTCTGCCTCAGCCTTTCCCAGATGCCTGACACAGCTGCTGTACAAGGTACCCTGGGTGTACCACTCAGCTCCACCCACAGCCCTTTCAGCCTAGGGGTGTGTGGATGAGGAGGGTGGACAAAAAGGAACTGAGGGGAAGGAGGAGCACGGGGGCTCTGGGTCAGGCCCCTGGAGCTCCAGGGCAACAGACAGAGGTAAGTTGAGTTGCTGACTGAATTCTGCTGGCCTCAGCTGGCATCACTGACTCAATGAACACGAGTGTGAGCAAACTCCAGGAGATAGTGAAGGACAGGGATGCTTGGAGTGCTACAGTCCGCGGGGTCGCAGAGAGTTGGACACAACTGGGTGACTGAACAACAACAAAGACCGCTGTAAGAGCAGGAACCAGTGCTTCTTAAGCTTGCCTATTTCATGGATTTCTGTTATAATTCCCCTTCATTTCCTTGTCTTGAGAGGTGGTACCCAGACTGGAATGAAAGAGTGCCCTAGGGGCCACGAAAACTCGGGGGGATAGGCAATGCAGTCCAGGTACCCGTATTCTTTGTCCCTACCTCTGAGGAGGCTGTGCTGTTTCTAGAGGTCAATTCCTGGGGTCTGTGTGCGGCTGTGTGTATGTGTACACCTGTGTGCACTGTCTGGACTCCTAAACCCCAACTCAGCATTTACACTTCTAGGGCAAAGACCAGTCAGACCCTAAATAGCAAGGTTGCAGTTGGTTAAAGATTCATCTCTTATAATGGAGATTGTCATTCATTATTCATTGCTGATAGCTGGGCCCCAGAGTCCCTAAGTGCTCAAGGCCAAGTCCAGCCCATCCCAGCCCCGCCCCTGCCTCTCACTCCAGCTTGTTCTGAATGTCCTGTCCCGCCTGCTCCAGTAGCGCCCCGCGGATGAAGTTCCGGGGCACGGTGACACGCTCGGCCACGTTGCTCAGCATCTTGTTGTGCCCTTCGGCCACCCGCATGGCCACGGGGCATAATTCCTGCGTCAGGCTGACCATGGACTCCAGGATCACCTAGTGTGGGAAGAAAGGAGGCCAGAGCCCCAAGAAGGTCAGGGCTGGCCCCACAGTGGAAGAGACTCCAGGGTGTCTAGCTCATCAAGGTCACAGGGCAGGTTAGCAGCAGAGCCTTGGACACTCAGGCCTCCCCAGATCCTGGTCAGTGTTCCTGCCATCCTACCACTTGGACACATGGACAGGGGAGAGTCAGTCTAAGGATCAGAGTCCAGAAGGAGAGACCAGAGTTCAGGGGCTAAGGCTGAAAGGAGCAGCAAACATCCAAGCCCAGTTTTCTGGCAATGCCTTGGCGCAGCGGGCGTGTAGGTAGTCTTCTGCATTTCCTTCTTGCCCACAGTGATCCCCCTGTGCTGACCTCTGCTCTAGGCTAAGGGCCTTGGTCAGCACTGGGCTCCTTCCCCAGGACTTGCCTGTAGCTCCTTGTCCACAGCCTTGGACACCTCACTGGCCACTGACTCCAGCCTCTGCCGCACAGGCCCGTCATTGGCCAGCATGTGGCCCAGCTCGTAGAGGCTGGGAAACAGCTGGAGAAGAAACAGGGTCCTGATCAGAAAGCCAGAATTGGGCCTCGCTGGGTCCCTGGGGGCCCTGGGCTAGGAGGGTAGATGCACGGGGCAGGGGCTGGATGCTCCTGGGTTGGCACATGGCCTTCCTGTGCTCTCCAGACTGTCGGGGAGGGCGGGGCTGCAGAATGCTCACCGCCCGGGAGTTCTTGGCATCCTTGATGAGATCCCGGGCATAGAGCAGCTCGTCCTGCACAGGCTCCAGGGGGCACAGCCTCAGGGCCCGGACCTCCTCCTGCACCCGTCCGCAGAGCCGCTGCAGCATCTGCATAACAGTGGCAGGAGTGTCATGGGGGACCCCCCGCCTCTTCACCTTCCCAGGTGGGCCCCAGGTGCCCCATTTCTGGGCACCCTTGGACCATGTCACCGGTTCCGGCACAGACGGGGCAAGGGTGACATCTGCCGATGGCCTGTCCCCTCCTCTTCTTGGGAGGCCTTTCTTGAACGCTCAGCAGAGCTCCCACAGTCCTGGGACCACTTGTCCGAGACCCCTGCTGTTTGCCTACATGTTCTCTCTTGTTTGGGGCCCATGTTCTGCAGATCCTTTCTGTGTGCTCTCCCACACACTCAGTCCAGCTCTAGGCACCTCAGGATGTCTCTCTCCTGACCCCTCCCCACCCTGCCCTGCACTCCAACACATCACCCCTGTGTTCCCCGCGTGCCCATGTGCGTGCCCGTGTCCCTGAGGGAAACGTTTACTTGCTCGGCGCTGCTGGTCACCAGGCCCTGCTGCAGCCTGAAGGCCTGCTCCTGGGGGCATGTCTGGGAGTGATTGTTCCTCACCAGGCACCACTGGATCTAGAGATGATGGGTGGGTGGGGTCAGGACCAGGGCAGGCGGGCTGGCCCCTGCCCCTGGGGATCCACCCTGCTCAGGCCATCACCTTCTGCCAGACATCCTCGGTGCGCTCAGGGGCGCTGCGGTAGGCTTGGGAGATGTCGCTCACTGGGAAGGACATGAAGCGCAGTGTGTGGTTGCTGTGGGACAGAGCGGCACAGCTGGGTGGGGAGGAGGTGCAGGGCAGGCTCCTGCCACCCACACCCTCCTCTTGCTGACCATGTCCCTCCATGGTCCTCCTTAACATTTTTATGCAATTAGGTCAGGTGGGCTGGATTGGGGCTTGTGAAGTTCAGGCTGGATCCAGGTACAGGGAGGCTGGGGGCTTGGTTAGGGCAGGGCCCTAGCCCACTTACCTCTCCAGGGCCCTCGCAATGTCCAGAAAGCCCAGGGCAGATGTATTGTTCCGATCCCAGAGGATAGTTCTGGGGAAAGGGTGGGCATCAGCTTGTTACTCCTCCTACTGGGCCTCTCTTAGGGAGCAGGGACACCCCCGCCGGGAACCCTCCCACCTTTCCTGGTTAATGAGGCTCACTCAGAGATAGTCCTGGGACTAAGGGTCTCCTGAAAACTGGGGGATAAGCAGTGAGACAGCAGGGAGGGCAGGTATATGTGTTTGGGGGAGGGCTGGGCTCCAGGTGAGAAGGTCCAGGCGCGGGCCCCACCTGAGGGAGGAGTTTATCTGCAGGGCCTTAGACAGCATCTTGGCCCCGATGTCCTCCATGCCATTGCCGCTCAAATCCACCTTTGCCAGGCAGGTGTTGCTGCCCAGGGCATTGATGAGGATGCTGGTGCGAAGCTTCAGCCGGGAGTCTGCCACTGACAGTGACTGCAGGGACTGTGTGGGCAAGTGGGGGGTTGGACCCAGTCCCTGCAGCCCCTGTCACTGCAGGTCCCCCCCCAGACCCTGGCACTCACACAGTCCTCTTCCTGGATCAGCTGTACCAGCTTGTGGAGGATCTCCTCCAGGGTCCTGTGGGGAGTTGGGACTCAGAGTAGGAGGGGAGGGGGCTGGGGTCCTGCTACTGGAGCAGCAGAAAGGTGGTCAGGGTGATACAGTGAGCCAAAAGGAAAGGCCGATGATGGAGCGAGGGTCTGTGGGTAGAGGGAGGGGGGGCCTCACTTGGCCTTGACGTTGAAGTTCTTGCCCAGGAACAGGTGCTTGAGAGACTTGTTCTTCCCAAGTGCAGGCACCAGTGTCAGGAGGTCTGAGTCGAACCCTGGCCAGCAGATGAAGAGGCCTGGACTTGAGGCCGGAGGCTCACTGGAGTCACCTGAGGGTTTCTCCCCCAGGCTCTACGCCGCTGTCCCCCAGGAAGGGAAGGGCCTCCACTCACCATTGTCTGACAGATCCAGGCTGCCCACACAAGTGACAGCCCCCAGCTGCTCCTGCAAAGCCTGGGCTCCAGCTGAGCGGAGCTGTAGGGACACAGTCGGGGTGAGGCAGGAGGCAGGGGTTGGGCGGAAGATAGGGCTCCTCTAATGCTCAGAGATAAGAGGAGTCAGGCCAGGATTCAAGGTCAAATCAGGTCTTGGGTGTGAAATCAGGAGGCCCCTTCTTTACACCAGATCCTCAGGGCTCTCTCCCCTTCCTTCAGCCAGAAAAATCTCTGGTCTGCTGCTCTGGAGACAGCCTGCTCCTGCCATCTGCTGGAAAAGCCTGGTATTTCCCATCCCCAAGCCGCAGGGAGGGGATACCGGAGACGGAAAATGACCTCTAGAAAGAGTGGAGGTGTGGTCAGGTTGCAGGGCTGCAGAGGTATAGTGCAGAGGCAACACAGAGTCAGAGCTTGACTTACGTCAGAGAGATGGATGGAGGGGGAAGAAGGGCTCACCTCACAGCCGCTGAGGTCCAGGTGCAGGTCGCTGAGGTGACTGTTGAGGGACAGGCCCTGGAGCAGCGCCCTGTGGGAGGAAAGTCAGCGGGCCCCCCTTTACCCTTCGCCCCTTCTCCCAGGGCTCCCCCTCGGACGCCCCCAACCCTGCACCCACCCGACCTGAGGGCCTCCAGGGGCAGCCTCGTGGCCGACAGGTTGACGTGGCTCAGAGTGTAGGCGCTGCTGAAGAACTGCTTGAAGGCCGGGGGTGCCTCCCGGCCCTTCCTGCGGAGATGTCTAGGGTCAGCAAGGGAGGGGGTGCCCACAGCTTGCCCCTCCCCTTCCCACACCCTTGTGCTCCCACCTGTGGGAGCAGCTGTTTCGCGCCAGGTTGAGGTAGGTGAGGTGGGAGCAGCAGCCGTGGAGCAGGGCACCCAGAAGCTGTGGGGGGAGACAGGGCGCATCTCACGGAGCTGGGAGGGCTGCTGGGCGGGGCAGCGAGGACTCCCTCCTCCAACCCCACCAAGGTCCTGGCGCTTCACCCTCTGTGGTCAATTTGTGCAAATCCTGCTGTGCCTGCCCATTTAGCCTCTTCAAGCCTCAGTTTCCCCTCTGTGGAAAGTGGGTCTTCTCTCACCTGCCTGGCCCCAGGGGTGTGAGAGGCTCATAGGCAGGGGATGTGTTAAAGCCAGGGCCACCACAGGCTTATAAGGTGGCTGGCTCAAGTTAGGGAAGGAGTCCTTTCCCCCAGGGGAACTCAGCCCTGCTCTGGGGCACACGGCCAGGGGATGGATCCAGGCTGGCTTTCAGGCACAGCCAGCACAACGTTGGGCAGCACACGGACAAAGTGCCACGCAGGGGTGAGCTTTGGGGTCGCTTTGGAATTTTGCTGAACCTGAAGCCATCCTGCCAGCTCTGCCCACTTCTGTACTCAAAGAGAATACAGAGACCAGAGAGTACAAGGTAAGGCGGAGACCACCCTGGCCGCCCCAGTCCCTGCAGGCTGGCTCCCCCCATCACCAACCCCTCACCGAGTCGATGGTGCAGTCGGTCCCTGCCAGGTCCAGGTGTACCAGGGCATTGGGCTGGGCCAGGAAACTGTAGAGGGCCTGGGAAGGAAGGACAGAGGGGGCTGCAGGGGGAGAGGTGATAGAGCCCCTCTCCTCCCCAGGGCTAAAGGGCAGAGACTCCAGGCCCTGAGTGTATTTCTGCAGGGACTTGAGGCTCCATTCATGGACTCACATTGGCCTCATCGGTGGCGAGCAGCCCAGGGTTCTTGCTCAGGTCCAGGTACCGGAGGGAGCTGGCAAAGGCCGGGTTGGCCCCAAAGGTCTGGCCCAGCGCCTGGAGCCCTGAGCACAGCGGGCACTGGGCTGGGTTGGCCCCCACCCCCACCTCTCCCCCTTGCACACAACTCTTCCCCACTCCCCAGCTGTGCTCCTGTCCCCTCTGTGATCCCTGGGATGCTGTGTGCATGGGTGGGGCCTCTGGGACTTGATACCCAGGTAGTACCAGGGCGGGGGGGGGTGTCAGGATCAGAGGTCAGGGGTCCCGGGGCAAGTACCTCGAGGGGAGATGGCAGTCTTGGCCAGGCACAGTTTGGTGAGGCCAGTGGGGAAGCAGAGGAGCTGCTGGCTCAGACTGAGGAAACCTGGGGAGTGGAGAGAACAGGGCCTCTCTGAGAGATAGGCAGCAGGGGCAGGCGGTACAGAGTCAGACAGAGGGCTTGAGTGGAATGTGGGCCTGGGGTCTAGGATGGAGGTACTGGGATAGGGGCTGGCATCAGGTCGGAGAGTCCCTGTTCAGCCCTGGGTTGGGCTCTGGGCTGGGTTGGGGGGGTGGGGTCTGTATTGCGGTGGAGGGCAGGATTCACGGCCGGGGCTCACCCTTGTCCTCGATGGGGTTGTGGGACAGAGTGAGGGCATGCAGCACACAGCTCCCGTTCTCCCCAAACACCCCGGCCAGCTTCTGGACAAAGTCCCTTCAGGGAAGGGGAGGAAGGATGTGTTTTTGTCCCAAGCTCTGGGCTTCCCCTCCTCCTTCATCTGCCTGCCTGGCTGGGCCTGTGATGATCAGAGGTCCCCACAGGTGGGGAATAGCTCAGGGCCTGCAGGGAACCTGCTGTCACTCAGGAGTACCTGGGAAGTGGTGCTGAGTCAAAGCCCAGCTGTGGGTCCTCGAGGTCGGAGCAGAGTAGTCTGCTCTGTGGCTGATGGCAGAAGGGGATGGGGCTCGGAGATACTGGGGAAGGCCGTGGAGTTGGGGGTCAGGAGGCTTAGGTAGGACTTGCTGTGTGCCCTCTTTGGGCTTCAGTCTCCTCTTCTGTAAAGTGAGGAGCTGGATGAGATGGTTCTACATCACGAGGCCTACATCATGCTCTGCGGTTCTGGGACCCTAAGACTACATCAAGGGGCACCACTGCCCAAGGAGGAGGCTGGCCTCACGTCTTAAGCCCAGCGTTGTCCAGCACCAGCTCTTCAAGGCTCCCCGACTTGCTCAGGGTGTGTAGCACCTGTTCTAGCACTTCAGAGCCCTGGGGACAGAGAGGGTCGTGTGGTCAGGAGTCAGAGAGGGCACTACTCTCCCGTCCCTCATTCCTCCTAGATCCTACCAGCCGCAGGTCTTTACAGTAGAGTTTGGTGAACCATTGGTTGTAGGCCAGGGCTGCCACCATTAGGGCCAAGTCTCTGTGGGAAGATTGATGGGGGCAGGAAAGTGGTGAGCAGGTGACTGGGGCAGGAAAGAAGAGACTAAGGATGGGGTGGTTGGAAGCCTAGACAGGTGGAGGGCAGTGGGTGTGGGGGCTGGGAGACAGAGCCCAGGCTGGGTGGAACCAGAAGGGAGAGGCTAGAAGGGCCAGGGCTGGGCTGAGGCTGGAATGCGGGGTTAAGTCTCTATCCCATCTACTTACCGGCTCTCCAAGTGGCTGAAATCCAAAAGATTGAACTCTCGGTTATCCTCGGCATGATAGATGGTGTCCACATCCTTGGAGAGGTGGAACTGGCTCGCATCTGCCCCCTCCTCCTTGGCCCCCTCCCTCCAGGTCCCACCTGCCCGCCTGCCAGGTCCCTGCCCAAACGCACCCATTGCACCTCTTCACGGCAGTGCAGCCCATTGTAGTCACACAGGGCAGCATAGGTCTCGGAGAAGCCACCTGTGGGGCAGGAGATGGGCTGGCTCCTTAAAGACTAAGGGGGTGGGGAAGAGACTTGGAGTTCAAGGTAAGGTCAAGGTCATTTTATGTGCCAGTGTCTTGGGTTCCTGCAGCATCATGAACCTCTGAGGTCTGGGAGCTGTGGAGTCTCAGGGCAGGCAAAGTACTATACACACAGAGGACTTTGAGCAAGGGGCAGGGTGGGGTAGGCCCCCCTTCCCTCGAGTCTGCCCCTGCTCACCACAGACACTGTGGGTGGTGGATGTGGAAGTCTCAGAATTGGGGGATGTATCTCGGGGCCCGTCCGGGGTGTCTGCATTTCCACGCCGGATTAGACTCCTGGAAAAACAACAAATCCATCCCAAGAGGGGTGGAAAGAGGCTCTCAATTCTTCCTGTTTCAGCTTCTGGATCCCCAGGAAAAGCAAGACTGGGGACATACAGGAGAGATCTTCTCCTTGGTGTCACAGGGTCCCAGGACCAGGGGAAGGAGGGAGGGGAGGGGGTTTCTTTATTGTCTGATCCCTGAGAGACTCCTCCTTTGCCACTCACCCAGGGCCAGGGCAGACCTTGGAGAGGGCAGAGCTCACATGTCGTGTCACCTGGTCCACGCTCTCAGCCGATGGCAGCCGCATGCTCACCATGCCACGCTCTGTCTCCACTAGGATCTGGGGCAGAGGGAGCAGCAGGGCCTCAGACATGGGTTCCCTCTTCCTGCTGGCCCAGGAGTGGGGCCCAAGTTCCAGTGCTCACCTGGTTCTGACTGAGCGTGTTGAAGGCGCGGATCTCTAGAACATTGAAGGAGCTCTCCACCTAAGGGGTTGGGGCATAGGAATGTGCAGCTCCTGGTCAGGGCCTGGCTGCTGGGCTCAGAGGAGAGCACCCTGGGTGTTCTCCCACTCATCAGCCCAACTCACCTTGGCTGGGACTTTAAGGGGGAAGAGGTGGAGACGCCAGGAGGTCAGGGCCTTCAGAGAGCGAAAAATAGTGTCAGCAGCAAATGGTAGTTTCCTGGGCTCTAGTCCCCCTGCCCTCTGCCAGTCCCCTCAGCCCTTGTGTACCACCTGCCAGCTGGCCTTCTGCTCTGGAAGTCTCTCCTTCTCTCTTATGCCCAGCCCCAGATTCCAGAACATCCAGCTAGTCCAGCCTCCCCCTCCCACAGGCTATGTTTTCTCAGCACTCCTCCACCTCTGTCTCCTTTGCCCCCCAAGTTCCTTGCCCTTACCAGCCCAGGTGCCCTTGATTTCTCCTCCCCTCCCCCAGTCCAGTGCCCTCACCAGTACTCGGTCCTCGAACTTCTTGGGCTTTGTCTCCAGCTTCACGCGATGTTGTTGGAGCACAGCCCCTTGGCTCAGGCACCTCCGGATGCTGTCTGCAGGTGGGTGGTAAGCTGCTCAGGGCCCCCCTTACCCTAGCCGCCCCCACATACCCAAGGCCCTCCAGGGGCAGGGTCAGAGAGGAGGAGAGAGAATCGGAGAGAGACGAAGGAGGACAGGAACTGAGACCTTTCCTTCTTAGGTGACTTTTTCTATTAGAAAGGTAGGGGTGCCACGGAGAAAACTCTGGCTTCTGACGTCCCTGAGTTGAGGGACAGTAGTTGGGTGGCACTCTGGGAGAGTGTGAAGGATTTTCCCAACCCATGTACTCCAGCAGCTGTCAACCCATACAGAGTGAGTCAGTGTGTAGGGGCGTGGGGATGTCCCACTACATGCTTGATGGTCTGGGTGTGGTGTCTGCCTTTTACTATGTGTGTAAAGAAGATGCCAGGGAGCTTGTGTTGGGGATGGGTAAGTGTGAATGAGTATGCTGTACTTGCAGTTGTGAAAGGGGCACAGAGCCAGCCAGTTCTCCTGTGGGTGGGGGGTAGGGAGGTAGGAAGGAGTTAGTGTTTAAATGAGTCCCATATCCATCTGCTGGAGAAACATCCAGATATCCCAGTGTGCGTGCCTGCCTATGTGTGTGTGTGTGTGTGTGTGTGTGTGTGTGTGTGCAGTTTCTGTAAAGACGTGTGTACACACATCTCCCAATTGTGCTTGTGTGTCTCTGGAGGTGTGGGAAATCGGCATGGTGTAGCATGCCTCTAAGTATCCTTGAGAGTCCTGGTCTCTGCGTGGGCTAGCCTGTGCTCCCACCTCTGGGGGTCAGGGTTGTGGCTGGGCTGGGGGGGGTCGGTCTTGGTTTGGAACCGTCTGAGAACCAGGCAAACAGGAGAGGCCTTGAGGTGTGGGTGTGGGGTAGAGAGCAGGGGGGCAGGCTGGTACGGGGTTGTTGTAGGTGAGCTGCAGAGACCCTGCTCCCGGTTTTAGCTCCAATCCAAGCCCTCTTCCCTGACTCCCGTCTTTGCCCCCACTGGCCTGGGCACAGCCCGGCTTCTTGAGGGGCCCTTTGGAGCCAGTTCCGGGGCGGGGCCGGGAGGAGGGAGGGTGTTGAGCCCAGAGGCGGTCAGGACCTGGGGCAGCTCCCATCACCCGGCGGGGCGGGCCTGGCCCCGCCCGGAGGGGGAAAGGGGACACTCCGGCGGGGAGACTGGATGCTTCGCCTAGGGATGGGCCAAGATAGCTGAGAGTCAGCCCCAGGGAGCGTGAAGGGACTGCACCTGTCACTGAAGATCGGGACTGGCGGCTCTGGGACAGGTAGGTCCTGACGGGTGAGGCGAGGGGGCAGCGGAGGATGCTCTGGGGACAGCGATGCCCCGAGCTGGGGTGCAGGGGCAGGGGGCTGCCCTGGAACCGGGATGCATGAGGGGAAGAGGGACCGGGGTGTACGCGGGGAGGAACGCACTAGGGCTGGGAGGCTCCCGGACGGAGCGTCCCAGAGACCACCGCAGCCTCGTACCTTGCAGCTCGCGGGTGAGCTCCGCGCTGGACTTGGCCATGGCGGCCGCTGCCGCCGCTGTTGCTGCAGAGGAGCCGCCGTCGCCGCCGCCGGGGAGCCGCGGCACATGCTAGACCCGGCTCCGGCAGGGCCCGGGCGCTGAGCGCTGCAGCAGCCGCGGAGCCCGCTCCTATCAGGGGCGGCTGCGCGAGCGCTCCTCCCCCCGCCTCGGAGCGCCGGGTCTCCCGCCCCGCCCGGAGAGGTGCCGGATTGAGCATGCGCGCCGCGCCTCCGGGCCGCGTGAGACCCTGCGCGCGCTCGCGCCCACCCCTCCCGCCGGTCCCGCGTGCGACGCCCTGTGCGTGTCGCCTCGGAGCCCGGGCTGTCTCCCGGGCGGGGGGACAGCGCCCTCACTTTCCGTGTCATCCACCCCTCGGGCACCGTCAGCAGAACCTATTTCTTTTGTCTGTGGGCTTGAGTACCCCTCGCGGGGTCATCCTTGCCAGGCTCCTCCTTTTTCACTGCTTGTTCGGGACGCGTCTAGCTCGTCCTCGCTGACCCTCGAAGGAAGGAACTTGCGGCCAAGGGCGATGCTAGGAGAGGACCTGGCCACATCTGGGGAAGTTCGACCTTCCTTTCCCGCTTGCCCAGCCTCAGTGATCCCTGCGATGTTCTTGGCACCATCCCCGCGGGTGTGAGCCGAGAGTAGCACCTGGGAATTCCCGTGCCACCTCCTCCCAGCTGGCAACTCTGCAAACACCTCCACCCCCAGCATTACGCTCAGGTCCTGGAGACAAGGAGGAGGGTTAGGAGGATCCAGACTTAGCATCTAGGAAGATACTAGGGGATCCAGTCCACTCAGACTTGTGCTCTGCCCAGCTATCGCACCTATGCACCCTGCATTGAAAAATGAGAACATTGACTCAAAGCATTGTGATCATCTGCGTTTTATTTTCACCTCATTTGCGAGTAGTTAATTTCCAACTCAGTTCCTTCCACTCCAAGTTTATTCTGTTCCATCTCCCTCAAATTTCCCTGATGCCCAGAAAAAAATATTAGGTGGTCTTTACCCCAGTAGACTAAGCCCTCTCAGCAGGCCTGCCCTGTTCTCTCAAGGGACGTCTTTGTCCAAGGCTACAGCAACAGCAGGAATCCTCCTAAGACCACACCTTGATAGCAGAGAATGCTGGAGCTTTTCACAGGGCAGAATTGATTTGTGTGTGTGTGTTGAGGGGGAGAGAGCAGGGGTGTAACCTTATGGTGTAAGGTTAGCAGTATGCTAGGCAGAGGTGAGAAAGGCCAGTTGATGGATTCGGGAACAGGACTCTGGAGTTGGAGCCCAATCTCTGCCCTGGTGGATGCTCTCCACATCCTTAGAGGTGGGATGGGGTCCCTCCAGCCACCACCACTGTTTCCCCACTGATGTAGCTGGCATCTTCAGAGCACAGGAAAGACACGATACCCGCACAATCCTCTGGCTTGCCTATTCTGGGAAGCAGGGAAAAAGGAAGAGAGTAAAAATCAAACAGCGAATGGAATTTGCTGAAGTATCAGGCGATTTTTCAGGACCAGTTCATTGTCCGTAAAATAGGGCTACCATATTATAAGCTGTTATAATTCAACAAAAGCATTAATACTGTACGCTGCAAAAACCACTACACATTATATTCATATAATATAGAGATACTTTGTTTTTTAGAGAACTCAGGATACCAAAATCCAAAGTTATATAGATAAACTGGCTATTTCATTCTTCAAAGAATTTGTTTCACATGTGTGCATACTACTCAAATGTCAGAGAGTCTGTGAGACAGTAAATGATTTGTTTAAAATGATTCCATTTGTACGGCTTCAATTCACAGACAACTTTTTCAGGAATCTATTTTTGTCTCAAAGTCATTTTGTGAGATTGTGCTAATTCTCAGTATTTGTATCAGTGATTGCATAGTTAGGGAACACTTTAATCTAACTGCCATAGAATGCTTTAGAGGTGGGTGGAGTGGGTACTTCAGACCTAGAAGGACTGGATTAGTGGTTCTCCATCCTAGCTACACACTGCGGTCATCTGAGAGGCTCAACTTCTCCCTCCCTCCTCTTCCCCCACTAAAGATGCCTAGGTCCTGCCTTGGACCAATTAACAAAGAATCTCTGGGAGTGAGGCTTTAGCATCTGTGGTTTTAAGACTACTCAGCTGATTCTAACATGCATCCAAGACTGAAAAGTACGGGGCCAGATCATTCACTGTGGCTCAAGGATGACAATGCCCTGACTAATTAATGAGTTGTGGACTAGGCCTGCAGGTCATGCCTGACATGAGAATGGCTTTGGGAGCACTTGAGAGCATCTTCCTCCTCAAGTAGGCTATTGCTGGTACATGTCCTTGAGGGGACAAGGTGGAGGAGCTAAAGACAAGAGAGCTCCCGGAAGCCAGAGACTGGAAAGAGGCAGAGAACTTAGAGGACAGGGAGCCAGATGAAGGTGCCTGACCTTTTGGGGGAAGAGGCTAGTTTTCCTAGGCAAGGGAAATTTGGAGACTTTTATTTGAATTGTAGGATCCTTTTATTTGAATTGTAGGATTATCAACCTGAACTTTGGAAACATGACTCTTTTTATTCAAGGGAAACTAAAAAAGCATGGTTTGATTTTGGTTTTGGTCCCTGATCCTTAGGGACACCCAGAGGTGGAGGCAAACACCCAGGTGGAGAAAGGAGTCAGGGCCTCTCCCAGGGCTCTGCTCGGCTAAACGTGGATGCCTCTGTGTTTGGTTTTTGCAAGGAGGCAGACTCCCTGCACACATCACTGTAGTGATGCTCTGTTCACAAACTTGTGAAGTCTGTGTGTTTGAAGCAAGGAAAGGATGGCTGTGTTGTCTGCAGGACCAAGTGACGGCAAGCTATGGGCTTCGAGGGACCAGACCTTTCCATCTTTATCTCTCCTCACCCTCCCCTGTGACAGCCTTACCTTTTGATCTGCATGATTGCTTTTATGCTCTCCTGTGTTGCCCGATCCTCCCACAACTGCAGGAAAAAGGAAAATCTCTTCCTGTGAGGGACAGTGAAAGGACAAACCGCCCACCCTCACATCTATTGAGAGGAAGGATGGAGAGGTGCCCCCTTCATTTCCTAGTCCTTCCCAGCTCCCAGTCACCACCCACTGCCCTCTTCTGCTTCATTCTCTTCAGGTCCTAAGGAGGCATTTTGGTGGGTTGCTCCAGGTCTCATCCATTTAAGGAAATATGAAATGGCCCGAGTGGAATCTGAATTCCTCAGTCTCACTGTGCACCTTAGGAAAGGATAGTGTGGGGATCTGGTCTGGACACATGGCTGGTATGGAGGAGGAGTGTGGAAAAGCCCAGGGCATGGGATGGAAGTGGCTGGGAGCTCAGGACTCAGGAGCTGTGCTTCTCCATTGAGAAGATGCTCTTTAGAGTCCCAGCGGGAAGCAGGACTCCCCTTCCTCACCAAACGGCTGAAGCTAGTCTTGATGAGTCCAGGCGCCAGGCAGTTCACCCGAATATTCCACTCTGCCAGTTCGATGGCCAGGTTCTTAGTGAGGCCCAGCAAGGCTGTTTTAGAAACATTGTAAGGTCCCAGGTTCTGGGGAGAGGAGAGAATGGGTTAGTCTCTTCAACTCCAGCTCATTCTTGGTTCTTAGCACAAGATAGAATGGGCAACTGGTAATAGGGCATCTCTTGTTAAAGAGGGTTCCAGTTAGAAAACTGGAGGCAAGGCCTCTGTTTCGTTGGAAGGTGCTGTGATTGCAAAAGGGGACACACATTTCCTAGAGTGACTGGAGGAATGGAAGGTACAAGATGGATGAAAGGATAAAAGTAGCAGAGAAGGGGGTTCTTACAGGAAACGGCTTGTACGCTGCGACTGAGGACACGATCACGATTGAGCCGCCTCTGAAAAAGGAACAGAATGGCCCTGCTCCCGTGGACACCCCGCCCTCAGCCTGCATGGGGCCCATCAACCCCAGACCCCCCTCCTTCCCTGTACCCTCGTTTCGCCATCTCTGGTACCACTGCCTTTGTCAGCAGGGCTGTGGCCTTCACATTAATGTCCAGAATCTGCAATAGAAAGAAGAGGGGCAACAGCATGAGGGTCTGCAGAAGGCTGCAGAAGGCAGGGAGAGCTAGAGTGGGCTCCCCAGGATCTGTCTGTTAGGGTTGGCAGAGGTCCCAGAGATGATTTACCCAGAGCTTACAAGTGAGACATCATGGCCCAGAGAGAGGGAGCTTTCTCCAGCTTATTCAGCTAGAGAATGACACATTTTGGGGTTTGGGTGAGAAAGAATGGAGCCTGGTTCGTCTTGTTTCCTAAGTATGATCTGACCCAGAGTGGATCTGAACTCTCAAGGCTGTCTTGGACTTGAGCTGGACTGTCTTCCAACTAGCGAGAGCCTGGGAATTGGGCTGCCTTCCTGGATCTGCCCCAGAGTGAGCCGTGATTCTCAGGGAAAATGTGGCCTGACCTCAGGCACTTGGGGTTGTTCCAACATTTTTCTGGCTTCTGAGTTAGGGAGGGAGATGCTCTCGGCCCTCCAGGATCGACCGTCTGGCTGGATGCTTATTGGCAAATGGGATCATGAGGAGGCACTATTGGGGGAGCTGGGACATAGTCTAAAATCAAAACTGTACATCTGTAATTTAAAACAAATGCATGAGCCTTGTTTACATTGTTCCAGGCACTGCTGGGATTGTCCCCTCCCAATCCCCCCATGCAACTGGTTATTTTGAAAAATTTCACTCTTACAGATAAGTTGAAATAGAGGGACAATAAATATCTGGATATTCTTTAACTACATTCATCAGTTGTTCACATTTTTGTGCCATTAGCCCTAACTATGTGCTTATGTAGCTTTTTCCTAACCCTTGGAAGGTAAGTCGCAGACATTATAATACTGCAGCCCTAAATGCTTTAGCATTCAGTTCAGTTCAGTAACTCAGTCATGTCCAATTCTTTGTGACCCCAAGAACCTCAGCACGCCAGGCCTCCCTGTCCATCACCAACTACTGGAGTCCACCCAAACCCATGTCCATTGAGTCGGTGATGCCATCCAACCATCTGATTCTCTGTCATCCCCTTCTCCTCCTGCCCTCAGTCTTTCTCAGCATCAGGGTCTTTTCAAATGAGTCAACTCTTCACATCAGGTGGCCAAAGTATTGGAGTTTCAGCTTCAACATCAGTCCTTCCAATGAACACCCAGGACTGATCTCTTTTATGATGGATTGGTTAGATCTCCTTGCAGTCCAAGGGACTCTCAAGAGTCTTCTCCAACACCACAGTTCAAAAGCATCAATTCTTCTGCACTCAGCTTTCTTTATAGTCCAACTCTCACATCCATACATGACTACTGGAAAGATCATAGCCTTGACTAGATGGATCTTTGTTGAAAAAATAATGTCTCTGCTTTTCAATATGCTGTCTAGGTTGGTCATAACTTTCCTACCAAGGAGTAAGTGTCTTTTAATTTCATGGCCGCAATCACCATCTGCAGTGATTTTGGAGCCCAGAAAAATAAAGTCAGCCACTGTTTCCCCATCTATTTCCAAATAGTAAGGATGTTCTTACACACCACCATTCATTATCACACCCAAGAAATTCAACATTGATAATCATGATTTTACTTAATATACTGTCCATAAAAAACCTTCCCCGATTGTCCCCCAAATGTCCTTATTTTTAAAGTCCAGGGCTCAATTAAGGATCAACCACTTCATTTAGATTTGATGTATTATGATATTTTAAAAAAAGCCAACTAGAAAGAAAAATTACTCAGTTTATAACTGATTTTCATGTGGTCCCTATTCAGACTGCTCATGAAAGATGTTTCTTTGCTTTAAAGAATATCAATCAGGAACTGACTCACTGAAGACCATTTTGGCACTTTGCTCTCTATGTCTGTGGGACGCTGATAAACTAGAATATTTTAGTATCCTTAAATTTCAGTGTTGAGAAATTATTGATGACATCAGGGTAAAAAGCAAAACCATGGGAGATCATAAAAAATTTAGCATTTCCAAATCATGTGGGAGTATTAACCTTAGTAAACAAAGACAAATCTTTCAATTAAGACTTTATAATTAAAGAATGTAGGTGTGTGATATACATTATAAATATAATGTAATTATACACCCTCACATGAAAACCAACATTCTGTTCCTTGAATTTAGACATCTGGATCTCAGATGTTCTTGACATTGGAGTTAAAACAGAAAGAGTGCAAGTCTTTTTCAAAGGCTGTCTGTCATTAAGTGGCAACTTAGTTCATTTCACTAGAATTGATATTTCACTTAACTAGCAGCTATTAAAGTTTTCCAACTAATGAAGAATCATTCGTTTTTGGCAGCTGAGAGGGGGAAGGGTGGTGTGTAAGTCTGAGTGTATTAGTTATTGGCATATTAGCTGCCATGCCTGCTGGAAATAAACCAGGAAGAAGAGCTTGGATAAGTCCACGGTGGTAGAGGGGAGGGAGCTGGGGGAGGGAAGCAGAAGACAGCAAGGAGGCAATGAAAACAAAGTTGCAGAGAAGCAGAAATGAAAGAGAAAGACAGGGACAAAGGAAGCCCCCCACCTCCATTTGCCCTTTACCAGGTGTACTGCAGGTGTGTGGCAAATTGCAAGGATTCCTCACATTTACACTGTACTTGACAAGTGCATTCTAAAAGCAGACTGAGTGTGTGCCATCTTCTGAGGCGCACCCCCTGCTGCTCTCAATCCTTCTTACCTTGTCCCACACCTCCTCGGTGACATCCATCAAATTTCCAAAGAAAGGGTTGACGGCAGCATTGGAGATCAGGATGTCCACACCGCCATGAAGCTTCAGAGCCTAGAGAGGAGGAAGATCTGAAGTAGTGCTACAGGACAGTAAGTTCAGTTCGGTTCGGTTCAGTCGCTCAGTCGTGTCCGACTCTTTGCAATTCCATGAACCTCAGCGCACCAGGCCTCCCTGTCCATCACCAACTCCCGGAGTTTACCCAGACTCATGTCCATTGAGTCGATGATGCCATCTAACCATCTCATCCTCTGTTGTCCCCTTCTCCTGCCTTTAATCTTTCCCAACTCCAGGTTCCTATGCAATATTGCTTTTTACAGCATCGGACCTTGCTTCTATCACCAGTCACATCCACAACTGGGTGTTGTTTTTGCTTTGGCTCCATCCCTTCATTCTTTCTGGAATTATTTCTCCACTGATCTCCAGTAGCATATTGTGCACCTACCGACCTGGAGAGTTCACCTTTCAGTGTCCTATCTTTTTGCCTTTTCATACAGGACAGTAAGGAAGGTGCATTTATAAATATTGGTAAAGAGTTCCTTCTTAGGGACAGTTATCAAAATGAACTCTTTTCCTTAAAACATTTTCTCTTCAAAAGCACCCCAAGCTCTGCTGTTGTTGTTCAGTCACTAAATAGTGTCCAACTCTTACAATCCTGAGGGCTGTAACCTGCCAGGCTCCTCTGTCGGTGGGATTTCCCAGGTAAGAATACTGGAATGGGTTGCCATTTCCTTCTCCAGGGGATCGAACCTGCATCTCTTGCTTTGTCAGATGGATTCTCTACCACTGAGTCACCAGGGAAGCCCCAAGCTGTACTGCTAAAACATTTAAGGTTGTCTCATTTCTTTTGCAATCTCTTCTTCCTGCTCTCACTTCTTCTAAGGCTGTCACTGACGCTTTCTCTCTTGACTTTCCCTTTGGGAACTCCTTTATTTTCATGGCCTCAGCTTTCACCTCAAAATCCATTTCTAGACCCTCCCTCTTTTATCCTAGCCCCATTTCTCAAAATGCTTACTGTCCAGTTCCCCTTGAATGAGTTACCATTACTCAAACTCAGCCTGTCCACATGTACCTGAATGGAAAAATGAGTTTAAATAGAAAGTTGCCACTGGGAGGGGCCTTTGAGATCATCTTGCCCAGTGTCCTCATGGTGGAGGTGATAAAACTGAGGTTCAGGGAAGTTAATTTCTCAAGGTCACATAGCTCAGTAATGACATATCAGGACCAGCTAAGAACAGGAGTTCTGCTCTTTGAGTCTTTGGGGAGGTAATATGCCCAGGGCACAAGGCTAGTTAGTGGTGGCAGAATTGACTCTCTGACCCAGAGCTAATTCATAAGGGTCCTCCAAAACTGAGTTGGGGGTCACTATGAAACTGGCTATCCAGGAGGGCCATGATGGAGGAGATGCCGGTCTGGGCTTAAAGCAGTTCCATGCTCAGTTATGATGCCTTTTTCTCCCCTCCCCCACCTCCTGCTTTTATTTTTTTGGCCTGGAGGCATGGAAGATTCAAGGCAGACACTGGGAAAACCAAGAGAGCCAACATCTAACCTCCTTAATAAACTGTAAGTAGGTGGTGAAGGCATGCGCTGGAGTAACAAATAGCCAAACAGTCTCTCTGCCAGCATTCTGCCACTGGGCAAATAAACTTCATGTTTGCCCAGACCTGGCAATTTTGATGCCTTGGGCAAGCAGCAATAAATGGGCCCTCAATCAACTTTGTGCTTCCCGTTGGCACACAGAGGGGTGTTATTAACAATGTGTACCATCTGCTAACTCCCGTTTTTAACTAATTATTCTTGCTAACTAGGTGCTAAGCTCAGTTGCTTCCACACTGCTGAGGGGGATGCCTGGGCTGTCAACACGTAAATTTAACACATTTTAAGATCACATAATCTTTGCAAAACCTGTATCAGTACTCTCTTGCACTGTCTAAATTATGGCATCCAGGTCACCTGCCTCGGCTCTGTGTAAGTCTTAAGGAAAACGCAGGATGCGTCAGAAAGGGATGCGTGTTGGGCCAAGCGCACATGTGTTAGGGGTGGGGAGCCAGCAGACTGCTGCAGAATCGCCTGGAGCGCTCTTCCAGTTGGTCTTTGCATCCTGTCCCCTTCTCCTTCTAGGCCTATCAGCATGGAGACGAGAGCAGGCTGGCTTTTGACTGAACAGAGACAGAGAACCGTGGAAGATTAATGGCAAATTTGCTATGACCACCCAGGTGTCTTCTAAGGCTTGCTCTAAATTGTGTGATTGCTACCCTAAAGTGGTTAAGAGTTGCTTGCTCTGTGTTCTGACAGGTGTATATATATATATATATATATTTTTTTTTTTTTTAAGTAGAATCAAGTGGAGAAGTGGCTGATCTGATTTTGGCTCATGCCGCCTTTGAGAAGCTTCAAGGTGCAGCTTAGGAGGCCACTGGGGAATAACCATGCTCAGGGCAGCAGCTTCCCTCATCACAGGCTAGTGGCTGGCCATAGGCAGGACATATCTCAAGCTGCCAACAAGTATTCTATCATTCTCCACTCGACACTGGTCTTTCAACTACTTGAGAGTCAATTTTGATTCATCCCTCCTGGTCCCATTTCTTGACACCAGCCAGGGGGAAAAAAATTTGATTGGTTCCCACTAAACATCTCTCAAGTACATCTGTTCTGGTCTTACTGCCACTGCTCTAGACCCAAGTGACAGTGTCAGCTTCCTCACCAATGTCCTTGGCCCAGAGTCTTCTTTTCTCCAATATATCCTTCCTACCAGTGCCAGATTATTGTTTTTTAGTAATTATTTCCACCTTGGTCAAAATCTCACGTGGCTTCTTATTTCCTCCAAGAATGTCTAAACTCCTTTGGGAGGCCATGGAGGTCCATGTCCCCCATCCTTCCCACCTTACCCATTTCCTACCAGGGCTCCTGAGCCTGTGCTCTCACACTGTGGGTTCACAGAGCACACCACCCACCCTTCCTTGGCTATCTGCTCATTTTGCCGGATCATTTGGAATCCTGGCCCTGTGCTATCTGCCTAGTCCCACCCACTCCTCAAAGTCTAGCTCAAACCCCACTTCTGGGTCAGAGCTGCAGGATGGGCAAGGAGGACCTGGTGAGGGTCCAGACGTCACATTCGCAGCAGGATTTTGACATTAAGTGGCCACGTCTATTTCACATGGCCACTAGTTGGCCCAGGATCCCAGGTGGCTCCCACCCTGAGGATCAAGGTCTCAGGCTCTGTCTAGCAGAGATGGCAGAGGTGGCCAGGCATGGTGGCTTTCTTGGACCCACAACTGACTCTCTCCAATGCACATTTGAGCATCTGCCAAATGACTCCTGACAAATGGAATAACCTATGCTTTCTACTAAACCACTGTCTACAATCGTTTCATGCCCTCCTTGTCTAAGATTACCCAAATTATTTCCACCGCTTTTCATTCTGTCAGCACAGTATCTTCCTTCCCATCCTTGGGTAGATTCTTCCTGTCACTCTAAGAAATAAAGGGTGTGCCCTGAGCCTAGGAAAGAGTGGCCTCCTTTGTAAGATCTTCACCTGCAAGACTGGTGCCAACCAACTCTCGACACTGGCTTAGCCACTTTCTTTGAGACTAAAGTCCAAGAGGGCACCTAAGGCCTGACCTGGTAGGGAAATGCTTGGTAGTCTGTAGGTAGCTTGGCTTCCTTGGTGGCTGAGACGTTAAAGAATCTGCCTGCAATGCAGGAGTCCTGGGTTAGATCTCTGGGTCGGAAAAATCTCCTGGAGAAGGGAATGGCTAGGCACTCCAGTATTCTTGCCAGGAGAATTCCATGGATGGAGCAGTCTGGTGGGCTACAGTCCATGGGATCACAAAAGTTGGACATGACTGAGTGACTAACACAAACACACAGGTTGCTGTTAAGTCTGGGTTGGCTCACACCTCTTCCCTTACTAGTTGTGGGACCTTGAGGTGTTGCTCCAGCTTTCTGAACCATTCTTAAACAGGGAGCATAGTCCTGCCCTTGCTTGGGTTGTTGTTTGGAGATAACCTGTGAAAGGCTTGAGACAAAAGTGAACAGCACACAGTAGGTGGTTGAAACTTAATGGGTTGCCTCCTGTAGGTTCCTGGGCACTTGACTTTATAAACTGAAAAACAGGGGATTGATTGTTTCTTAGCTCGTGGTGGGAATGCCTGTTTACCCTTCTCATCTGCCCAATTAGACTGGAAGCTACTGGAGAGCCAGGACCAGCTGGAGTTTTGTGTGTGCCCCAAGGCACAATGCAGTAGAGTGTTTTTTGGTTCTCTGACTGAATTGGGATGATTCTCGGAGACAGAACAGAAAGGCATACATAAAAATGTGCTGGTGGACTGGGGTGGGTATGCAGAATGCACTGTTTTAGTTAACAGTGCTAGTTTGGATTACACCAGCTCAGGCTGCCTCCCTTCTGCTATCTCAGGGCTCTGGACCCGTATCCTTGCTGCTTACCGTGGCCACCAGCCGCTCCCGGTCCTCAGCCTTCCCTACATGGCACACGGTGCCTGTCACGCTCAGCCCCTCCCCTTGCAGCGTCGCCACTGCCTGGTCCACATTCTTCTGCTTCCGGCTGCTGACCACCACATGGGCCCCGTCCTGGGCCAGACGCCGGGCGATGGCAAAACCGATCCTATGGGCAGAGAGAGATAAGGACTTTTAAGCCTGGTACAGGAAGAGGGTGAGAGCATGGGCTCTTAAGTCAGGCTGCCTGGGCTTTGAATTCGAGCTCTTTCTGTAGGACCTCCAAGTGTTAGGATTAATGGCACAGCCATTACCATACAGATGGACATGCTTAGCAACTTTTTGGCACGAGTTTACTATTTTTATTATGGTTTTGGCCCTCAGTCTAGGTTCCCAGGAAGTGATAATACTTTCCACAGGTTTTATTCACCATGGGTCATAGGCTCCATATCCTATAGGGACTGAGGGGAGAGAGAAATGAATTAGGGGTATAGCAAGCAGCAGTGATTTCCATGACTGGAGAGTCTCTCTCAGAAAAGCCTTTACCCCTAAATACTTTCTTTAGTACAGTAATCTACATCATCTCAATATTCTATTGTTAGTTATGTTTTGGGGTACATATGAAACTAGGGGTCTCTGGTTCAGTCAGTTCAGTCGCTCAGCCGTGTCCGACTCTTTGTGACCCCATGGACTGCAGCATGCCAGGCCTCCCTGTCCATCACCAACTCCCGGAGTTTACTCAAACTCATGCCCATTGAGTCGGTGATGCCATCCAACCATCTCATCCTCTGTCTTCCCCTTCTCCAACCTTCAGTCTTTCTCAGCATCAGAAGTGAACTGAGTTATGTTTTGGGGTACACATGAAACTGGGGGTCTCTGGTTACAAACATAAATTTTTTACGTTCATAGGAGAAAGGGTTACACATTAAAAAAAAATTATCTATCTGGCTATATGGGTCTTGGTTGGTCCCTGTGGGGTCTAGTTCCCTGACCAGGGATTGAACCTGGGCCTCTTGCATTGAGAGCATGGAGTCTTAGGCACTGGACCTCCAGGGAAGCCCCCAGGGTTACACATTTAGCACTTGTTAGCCATTAGGTTTCCCCATTAATATGTATTCTAGCTTTGTGAAGAGCTGGCATCTAGCAGGGGTATGTGGGAATGAGAAACAGGGTAGGTAACAGTGGTTGGTAAGAAACAGGCTGGGCAAGGGAGGGCACAATATACTGAACTAAGCAAGAATCTGGACACATGACTTGTGCCCCTTTAGGGAAGGGGCAAAATTCTGTGAGACTCCCGGGGGTGCCACAGTGGGGTGTCTGGAACATTTCCATAGTTGGTGTAGACAGTGGATAGGGTGTTTGGAATCTGGACTGCCTTGAACTTCTGGCCTCCGGTCTTCCCAGACTCTAGGTGGAGCCAGTTGACTGGGGCGGCCCAGAACCGCGGGAGACGGCGTGAGGGGCAGCACCAAGGCAGCGGACTCGAGCCAGAGGCAGCAGTGACAAGAGAGTTAGCGACTGCAAAGGCTGGGGGGGCCGGATCCGAAGAGGGCTGCAGGCCAACCTCGTGGTGCGTTTCCTCCTGGGCCGACTCTGGCCACGCGGGAGGACTGAGGAGAGGGCTCGGGAGGCCAAGGACAAGGGGTAGTACCTGTCTGCAGACAACGGGGGACTCCGAGACCCGGGCTCGGCACTCACCCGTCAGTGGAGGCCGTAACGAGGGCCACCTTATTCTCCAGCGGGCTCCGGCGCGCCATCCCGCCGCTGGCCATCCGGACCGACTTCCACGACCGTGCACGGGCAGCCAGTGGCAGTCCCACCTTCAGCATGGCGCCGGCCGGTTCAGGGTTCTGCACCGCCCAGGGGAGGTGACGGTGGGGCAGGGCGAAGGGTGATTCGCCTCCTGCTCGGCGGCCCGCTCCCCTCCCGGCTCCCCGCGCCTCTTAAGCCCTAGATCGGGACATTCCGCCCCGCCCCTGCCGTTTGTGGCCGCCACGCCCCTAGATCCCCCTCTCGCCCGGGCCGCCCGGGCTTGGGACGGTGCGGTCGGTTCGGTTCCCTGTAGGGCCCTCCCCACCTCGGGGAGCTCGTAGACTTCCTTGTCCTCGGGCTCCTCCTCCCACATCTGCTTGCCCACGTCAGTTCTTGGGGCAGAGGGGATTTTAACTGTTTGCTTTTGCTTCCTAGAACTTCAAGCCTGAGTCCACGTTTGTGACAGCCCACAGGAGCCCAGATGTTTTGAGATTGCTCATGGGGGTGAGGCCCTTGGTCCCCAGGGAGCTCACCTCCTGAGGGTCTCAGAGGAGCCTGGAGGAGCCTAGGAGAGACTCCTGATGGAGAGGAGCAAGGCTAGGCCCGCACTGCCCTTCACTCTGGCTCAAGTTCTCCATTGCCGTAGGCCTGGAGGGCAGACTCTGGTTTCCAGGGGTAACCAGTGTGCAGAATTAAAGATCCTGACCTGGCAGGATCTCTTCTATCCTCTGCTCTAGAGGACTTCTCTAGGCCTTAGTGGTAGCAAGGAGGCTAGAGGTTCCCCTAACCAGTGGTGGAAATTCAGAGCACTCAGGAGCACTCAAGTTCTCCATTATCACTGTGTCCCCAGGTCTTAGCCTCCATCCTAGTTCAATAAATATTTGTTGAATGTAAAAGCATTTTATAAACTTTGAACTACTAAACACATAGTAATTATTGCCACCATAGAGTAATTATTATTGCTGCTACAGGCCAAGCTCTCTATTTGTAAGCTGAGGGTGCTGTGGTAGATGATAGATAAGGTCCTCTCCAGCTATAAATCCTGTGTCTAAGACTTCAGCCTCCACTTCTGCCAAGTGGGCTGAAATGATCTCCCTCCTGGGTTTCTGGGAGAATAAATAAATCTGGATGGCTTATGATACCCTGAAGAAAGGCCCTGACAGACCCAGTGTCAGCATCTGAATTGGTTTAACCCCATGGCCTCCAAATGCCAGCCTGAGAAGTTGTGCAGATCCAAGGCAAAGTTTTCACTAGTTCAAACAACAAAATAAAAAGTAAATACAGTATTTCATAAAGCTAAGCTTATTTAATTTAACAGTTGTTTATTCTGTGATGTGCTTTTGCTCTTTTTTTTTTTTTGGTGTTAGTCTTTTTGTTAAGAGAAGATAATGAAAGCAGATGGGTAGGTTGAGAAAAGGGTTGTTAGTTGGTGAAATCACCAGTCTGGCAACCTGATGTCAATCCCTACAATTAGAGGAGAGAGAATCCCAGACTGTGAAATTTAGTTACAGGGATTGCTGTTTAACAGAATTCATACTTGCTATAGGTTCAGGTAGTATATGTGTAGGTCAGCTAAGCAGCCAAAAAGATTTCAGCATTTAAAAGTGTATGAGTAGTGAACCAAATAACAAGCATGCACTGGATTTATAGTTTATTCCTCAATCGAGATGTTATATAGCTGTGATACTCAGCACATCCTGATGAGATAAGAGAGATTGAGTCTAATTCTCCCCATGTGCGGGGAAAACTGACTCTGACTGGTGCCCCTCAGTCTGAACTTCATGAATTATTGACAATAGAGGCTGGATAGCATGACACTCCTCTTCCTCCTGACCTGTTCAGAGCTAATGCACTGTGGGAACCCTTCCCAGGACTTGCCATCTGCCTGTGGGGCTGGGGGAGGGGATTTAGGACTGAAGCAGAGCCTCTAAAGGTTTTGGCTCAAAGGGACAGGCCTCCAGAGAATGCCAGAGATATGAGGGGGGAAATCTGTGAACAGAAAAATGTAGAAGGAAAGCAAGAAGGGTGGGAGTCTTCAGTTTCTACTACTCATCAAGCGATTTGTTCAAGAAGAGGGTAGGAAATTTGGGGGGGGGTGGAAATACATATGTGTGTAGGAGTTTCTTTTAAGTGGGAATTTTAATAGGTAATGGGGTTGTTCTTATATGGAGGTGGGACCATCTGCAGATCTTGAGGAGATGCCTCTGTGATTGAGGACTGCACTCTCACCTTCCTCAAAGGCTGACTGTAGTCTGGAAGGAAGTTCACCTGGGGTGGAATTCAAGTCCTGCATCTTGCTATAGCTATTCCATGATGGTCATTGACTCATCATCCCTGACACAAGTCAGGCTTGTGTGGTGTGGGAGGACTGTGTGATTAACAGTGACTTTTATTGAACACTTACTAAGCGCTGGCAACTGTTGGGTGCTTTTTATAAATTTTATTGAATATGTCTAATCCAGTGAAATAGGCAGTTTTATTTCCATATGTGAAATCAAAATGAGTCATGACAACCTGACCTGCTGTCAGTGTTCAATAGCTACTCTTAATTTTTTTGACGTTGTTAGAGAATGACAGTTTTCTTGGAAATTAATTTTCTCTAAATTGGAATTTTATTTTCTGCATCAATGCATTTTTGTTCTAATCATTGAAATATCTATTTTTTAAGTTACAAAAATAACACATGTTCACAATTTTTAAAAGAGACACAAGATTATAGAGTGAAAAGTAAAAAAGAAATTCTTCCCTATGCTTCTTTTACCTGTTCTCCCTATAACTCTTGGTCTTGTATATCCTTCTAGAAGTTTCCTAGGCATTTACATGCATATTTTCCCTTAAACTTTTCCCATGAATGGAATGGCACTACACATAATGTCTTTCAAATTGCTTGTTTCTCTTCTTTCTTCTTTCCCCCCACTTCTCTCTTTCATTTCTTAAAATACATTCTTGGCGATTGTTCTGAGTAGTTCACAATAGTCCCCTTTATTCTGTCTCTCTCTTTTAAAAATAGCTATAAGATATTCCATTGTGTGGATATTCCATAATTTATTTAGCCAGTCTCCCACCGATGAACATTTAAATAGCTTCCAGTGTTTTGCCATTTCAGACAGTGTTACAATGAACAACCTTGGATGTATATATATATATATATATATATATATATATTTTTTATATTTGGTGCAAATATGTATATTTTATCCTGGGTCAAATGTTTTCAATTGATGACTATGGTCAAATGACCTTAAAAGAGATTTAACCGGTTCTGATGAAACTGTTTTTTCTAAACTGGTTTTACCTGCTGCTCTGTCCTCTTATACATTCTGTGTAGAATGGTTTAAACTGTGGTTGATGGTGTGAGCTTAGGGTGATAAGAGGCAGCACACCTTGGTCTCAGTGCCTGGGAACCCATGGGATCGGTGGCTCCCCCTGACCTGCTGCTTGCAGACCTGGGGTGCACTTAGTTTCCCTCATGTTTGTAATTGACAAGGCCAATCCAGGATTGACAAATTTTAGGAACTGGAAACAGAAGTAGAAATCTGGGTTTTAATATGAAGTATTTGATTTAAAAAATATGTATTTATTTATTTGGCTGCACCAGGTCTTAGCGGCAGCACAGGGGATCTTCGATCTTCAGTTACGGCATGTGGAATCAGTTTCCTGACTAGAAACTGAACCCGGGATCCTTGCACTGGGAGCACAGAGTTTTAGCCACTGGATCACCAGCGAAATCCAGAAATGTTTGATTTTTACATGTTGGCAGTAAATTTACTAAAAAACAACAGCAACCCCAAACCAATCAACTAATCACTCAACCGAGACAACAGAACAAAACAAAAACAGTGAATATGTCTGTAGGTGCCAGAGACTGACACAATCTTTGCCTATTTATAAGCAATGGATTATTGATTTTGTGAGATATCACTCCATCTAGAATCTCATGACTCTAATGTATAGCTTATTCAACTTCTTGTTTTTCAAAATTTCCCCCCATTGCCCTGTATTTAGGCAGTTGTTTGTAAACACCATATAGAAATCATCCACCCAGTGTTTGTTCAGGTTCTTTTCAGGAACTCTGTACAGCAGCATGCAGAGGTTTTTACAAGACAGACATTGGGGACTTCCCTTGGTGGTCCAGTGACTAAGACTGTGCTCCCAATGCAGGGTGCCTGGGTTTGATCCTGGTCAGGGGAACTAGATACCTCAGGCTGCATGAAGAGTTTGAATGCCACAACTAAAGATCCTGTGGGCTGCAACTAAGACCTGGAGCAGCCAGATAAATAAATAAGTATATGCAAAATAAATAAATATATGCAAGTATGCTTGTATGCTAAGTCTTTTCAGTCATGTACGACTCTTTTCAACCCCATGGACTATGTAGCCTGCCAGGCTCCTCTGTCCATAGGGATTCGCCAGGCAAGAATATTTGAGTGGGTTGCTATGCCCTCCTCCAGAGGATCTTATAAATATATTTTATATATATATGAAAGACAGGCCTCGGCTTCTTTTCCCTCACGCCCAGGATTGCTTTCTTCTGCTGTATTTAGGAAGAGGTGGCAATATCCTTGCTTATGTCTCCTGCATTGGCAGGCTGGTTCTTTATCACTACCACCACCCAGGGGATACAATACAGGGGGGCGACCCCCAAATAGGATGCCTAATATGACTTTACATTGAGTGCTTTATGAGCACAACCAAATTCTTAGCCCTGTTCTCAAAATTGTGATTTCCCCCTTTTCCTCTTTCAGAGACAGTCCCTGGGGCAGGCGTGGAGATGCAGATGCTGTTCAGATCCTTAATCTAGAAAGGATTCGCTTTTGCTGTGGGGAGTATGATTAGCAGTCATGAGCTGGTAGTTAACTCCTTCCAAGCATGGCTTCAGCCAGTGACCAGGCAGGACGGTGGTACAAAGACCTTGCCGCTTCTGTGCCTAACATGGGGGTTCTCTAACGGGCTCTCTTTGCTTTGGAGCTCCCTGTAGGTCTGATGTTTGTCAGATCTGCATCTCAGGGTCTCACAGTTCCTCCTTCTTGATCCTGCTTCCTTCCCTTTTCTTTCACAGATGTTACTCTGACTAAATCCTCTGGACTCCTAATTCCATCCAGGTATCTGCTTTGTTGGGGACTCACTGTTTCTTTCTTTCATAATCTCTGCAGTGCAAGACCCACAGCCAACACACAGAGAGAGGTGTTCTTTCAGAGAATCTGTCCTTCCCCCACCATCTGAGCATCAGGGCACTCTGAAGCAAGAATCCTCTGTAACTGTGGTTTCTGCCAGTTTGAATTTTTCTATGAGGGACTGAGGAGAAAATAGCAGGGTGGGCTTTGGCTATCTCAGGTCAGCACAAGAGTTCAAGGCCAGCCCTGGAGCTCCATGTGTTTCCCTGAGATCTCTCTGCTGGTATGAGATGAAGAAATGTTCTCTGGCCTCTTCTGAAATATTTCATGTTCCTGTAAATTTCTGGATCAATCGAACACAGGTGCACACACACACATCTTTCATGAACCGACAGCAGTTCCTAGGGACAATGCAGCTGAATCCACAAAAGAAAGTGAACCATTTCCCTAGAGGTGCAAACCTGCCCTCTCTGGAGATAACATTTGCCATTATTATGCAAAGCAGTTTCAGTTACCCTGTCCTGCTTTTAGAGCATTGAAAGAGGCCTCTAGTATGGAATGAATAAGGCCCATCACAAACCTTGCTAAAATGACAGAGCAGTCTACTTCTGAGGGCTTTCTCTTTGTTGGGCCAGATCAAATTCTTGAGCAGCATGTACTCTTTAATCTCTGCAGAGAAAGTAGGGGTACTTTAAGATTAATTTATTATGCTTCTACTGAAAGCAAACCCTCAGGAGCGAAGGGAGTGGGTGGGATTGTCCTCTATTTACATAAGCTTTCCTCACTCATCTTGAATTTAATGACAAAGGGATTGTTCTTACATTTTGAAACTTTGTATAATCATACACTGCACACTTTCTCCACCTTGTTTTTTTTTAACTTTTGATTTTGAAGTAATTACAATTTCATGGTAATTATAAACTCAAAAGTAATATATAGAGTTGCCCTGTACTCTTCGCCCAACTTCCCCCAGGGTGACTTCTTGACATCTGTCGTACAATGTCAAGACCAGGACACTGGCATTGGTTTAATACTGTTAAGTAGACGATAGACCTTATTTTGTATCCATCTTTTTTTATGTGTCCTTATTTGTGTGTGTCAATGCATGCATGCTCCCTAGCTTGTTTGACACGTGTTGGAGATCTTTGACCAGCGGATCATACTTAATCCTTATTCCTTGTTTCATTATCTGGATGATTTATCAGTTACCTATTGAGAGCTTGCCTGGTGGCTCAGATGGTAAAGCATTTGCCTACAATGCCCCGGTTCAGTCCCTGGGTTGGGAAAATCTCCTGGAGAAGGAAATGGCAACCCACTCCAGTACTCTTGCCTGGGAAACCCCATGGATGGAGGAACCTGGTAGGCTAAAGTCCCTGGGGTCACAAAGAGTCAGACACGATTGAGCAACTTCACACTACTGAAGTCCACTTCAGTTATATATGGCTTTAATATGTTGCAATAGCATGTTTGTTCACTTGGCTAGGAGAGCTTCTTTATGCTGGGCGCAAATAAACAGTTGAAGCCACAGGGCAAAGATTATGTCTTTGACATTTTGAGAAAAATTGCCAATTGACCTCCAGAAAAGCTGTGACCTTTTCCAGCCTCAGGGTCTCTTCCTGAGAAGGCAATTCTGTGTGATAGTGTCCATTTCATTACACCCTCATAGCACTCAGTTTCACCAAACATTTTAATTTTTGGCAATCGAGGTGAAAAAGCTCTTTTTGATTTATATTTCTTTATTAAAGGTTATTTTTTCATATGTTTATAGATATTGGTGTTTCTTGTTTCGTAAACTGCTTGTTCATGTCCTTTGTCCACTTTTATTGGGTTATTTGTTTTTTCCTAAAATGTCGATGTTCACTCTTGCCATCTCCTGTTCACATGCCACAGGTCTTTCCTGTTCACACAGGAACAGGAGATGGTAAGAGTGAATATCGACATTTTAGGAATCAGTGAGCTAAAATGGCCTGGAATGGGCGAATTTAATTCAGATGACCATTATATCTACTACTGTGGGCAGGAATCCCTTAGAAGAAATGGAGTAGCCATCATAGTCAACAAAAGAGTCCGAAGTGCAGTACTTGGATGCAATCTCAGAAATGACAGAATGATCTCTGTTCGTTTCCAAGGCAAGCCATTCACTATCACAGTAATTCAAGTCTATGGCCCGACCAGTAATGCCGAAGAAGCTGAAGCTGAACAGTTCTATGAAGACCTACAAGACCTTCTAGAACTAACACCCAAAAAAGATGTCCTTTTTATTATAGGGGACTGGAATGCAAAAGTATGAAGTCAAGAAACACCTGGAGTAACAGGCAAATATGGCCGTGGAGTACAGAATGAAGCAGGGCAAAGGCTTATAGAGTTTGGTCAAGAGAATGCACTGGTCATAGCAAACACCCTCTTCCAACAACACAAGAGAAGACTCTACACATGGACATCGCCAGATGGTCAGCACCAAAACCAGACTGATTATATTCTTTGCAGCCAAAGATGGAGAAGCTCTATATAGTCAGCAAAAACAAGACTGGGAGCTGATTGTGGCTCAGATCATGAACTCTTCATTGCCAAATTCAGACTGAAATTGAAGAAAATGGAGAAAACCACTAGACCATTCAGGTATGACCTAAATCAAATCCTTTATGACTATATAGTGAAAGTGAGAAATAGATTTAAAGGAGTAGATCTGAGAGACAGAATGCCTGATGAACTATGGATGGAGGTTTGTGACATTGTACAGGAGACAGTGATCAATACCATCTCCAAGAAAAAGAAATGCAAAAAAGCAAAATGGCTATCTGAGGAGGCCTTACAAATAGCTGTGAAAAGACGGGAAGTGAAAAGCAAAGGAGAAAAGGAAAGATATTCCCATTTGAATGCAGAGTTCCAAATAATAGCAAGAAGATATAAAAAAGCCATCCTCAGAGATCAGTGGAAAGAAATAGAGGAAAACAATAGAACAAGAAAGATTAGAGATCTCTTCAAGAAAATTAGAGATACCAGGGAATATTTCATGCAAAGATGGGCACAATAAAGGACAGAAATGGTATGGACCTAACAGAAGCAGAAGATATTAAGAAGAAGTGGCAAGAATACACAGAAGAACTATACAAAAAAGATCTTCATGACCCAGATAACCACAATGGTGTTATCACTCACCTAGAGCCAGACATCCTGGAAAGCAAAGTCATATGGGCCTTAGTGAAGGAGGAAACAGACAGAACAGGGTCCATCTTGAAAGCAGGACTCCATCTTGGGCCAGACTGTGGCCTTTGAGCTATATGCCCAGTATCTATGGAAACAGTACATCAACTGGAAAACCAGACTCCCGTAGATGGAAGAGCCCCAGAGCTCGTACCTAGACTCTCCATCACCTAAAAGAATACCCTAATTATCTGTGTAACCAAATAGAATCATAAATTCTATTATACTTATTGGGGTATGACCACGGGCCTATTGATAATTGTTCACTGTTAACTACCTAGGCTTAAGGCATATGAATCACTGGTTAAGTTTGATTGTAGCTTTCTTTTCCTTTGTTCAGACTAGTTTCAGGGAATTTGGGGAGGTGGGTTTGGGCACATACACTTAGGGTATATAAGGTTTTCACAAAAACTGGTCGGGGGTCCTTGGCTAAGAGGAGACTCTGCACTCCACTATCAGCATTGTGCTTCTGAGTGAGTTTGTTTCCGGAACACGTGGCTACAACATTTGGTGCCTTAGCCAGGAAACTTGTCACTTTGAGGAGACAAGTCCCATTTGGGACTACTCTGAGACCTTGTGGCTTGAAACTTCTAGAGGAGGGAAGGTGCTCACCCTTCTGGAAGGATTCTGCTTCTCAACACCCAGACCTTTCATGTTAGCAGGGAGTGGACGGTAGCAGGGGAACTGAGCCCCCAGGTAGGGAGGAACCCCCCTGGCCGGGTGGAAGAAGGGGCCTGATCACCCCCCTGGGAGGGACTAGAAGGAGCAGGAACCCAAGGAGCCTGGAATAGGCAGGTGGTGGCGATTGCTTGGTCCACAGGTTGACAAGCATGTTAAGGCTTAGGAAGGAAATTTGTGAAGGTCATTTAAGAGGTGGTGTCCATGCTGTCTTGGGGAAAATTATTACCAAGCAATCGCCAGGGGATTGTTAGGAGGAGAAACTTGGTCTTTGTGTGCTTGCATTCTGCCCTCCCCAAGGAGGTGTCCCATCTGCTGTGAAATTCTTGACCCCCTTGGAATTGTCAGGCTAGAAGGAGGGGGATATGTAAGTGAGTACGAATTGGATTTTCCGGAGATGGCCTGGGACGTGGGATATTTAACCCATGTGTATTTTCATCTGTACCTGATCAAGCCCACCAAGGCAGAATGGACTTTAAAAGCTAAGTGAGAAACAGTCTTGAACCATGTGGTGTTCCGATTTGGCCATGCTGACAGGCAGGTGAAGACACGCTGATTCCCCTTCTCCCTCTGGGATCTGGCAAATAAGCTCTTCTAACCCCAGTTAGGAAGGAGGTGGAATGGCAATATAAGTGTTTCATTGAGTGGAAATATCAGAGGTACATAGGGTACCAAGAACTTCGTAGACAGAATGAAAAGGAAGAGTAGAGGATCCAAGAAGGTAAGCAAGATGGGAGGAAATGAACCTAAGGCAACTGTATAGGACTGCATGATTAAAAATTTAAAGATGGGATTTGGAGGAGACTATGGGGTAAAGATGACACCCAACCGCCTCCATATATTCTGTGAGGTTAAATGGCCCCCTATGGGAGTAGGATGGCCACCAGAGAACACCATGAATTTAAAAATAGTGAAAGCGGTGTATACAGTAGTCACAGGAGAGCTGGGACACCTGGATCAATATCTATATACTGACTCATGGCTAGGGTTAGCTCAAGACCCTCCTTGGATGAGGTTCTGTATTCAGAAGGGAAAGGGAAAAATATTAATGGCACAAAAATTGACTGATGATAAAAAAGAAATTCTACAGGAATTAGATGGGGATATCCTGCTCCCTCTCCCATACTGAATGACATACCCGCCACCCAGTGCTCCACCAGGACTGGAGGCTGCCTTGATGCCCGATCCGGGGCCAGGTGAAGCTCCTGCAGAAGCTGCTGCTCCCCCGCCGGCTCTCCCACAGATCGTAAAGCCACCATTCTGGCAGGCTCCAATCCCAGCGATGGAGACCTCTGGTCAACGCCCCAAGGATTCCACCGCAGCCGGATCTCCTAGGTTGTATCCACCTCTCCTTGTGAGTACTGATGGAAAGGGGGAAGAAAACACAGGAATTAGACAGAGGCTACGTTCCGCCAAGGAACAGGGGGAAAGAACCCCACTACGGATGCCCCTCAGAGGGCTAAACAACAGCCTCTGGCTCAGGAAGCATGTGGGCACTACCATCTGCCCCTGTAGCCTATTATTACCAGCCATTTTCCTCTATGGATACATTAAACTGGCGGAGACACACTCCACTGTACTCAGGGGAGCCACAAGCCATGATTAGGCTAATGGAGACTAGTTTTCGAACCTACTGCCCTCCATGGGATGACATAATCCAACTACTAGTCTCCCTTTTCAGTCCTGAGGAAAGACACAGGATCCTAACTGAGGCCAGAAAATGGTGAAGAGAAATGGCACCTGAGGGTACTGCAAACCTGCAGCGGTGGGCAGAGCTAGCCACCCCCCGACGAGGGGCCCAACTGGGACTGTAACACAGGGGAAGGAAGGGGCCACCTGGAGAGATACGGGGTGGCTACTTTACAAGGTCTCAAGAGGGGGGCCCGAAAACCTTTAAGTATGGCAAAATCCTCCGAAGTGGTTCAAAGGAAAAGCGAATCTCCCTCTGAGTCCTACAAAAGACTGTGCGAGGCCTATAGACTTTATATGCCGATAGATCCAGAGGCTGCGGGGTCTCAGATGGTGATAAATGCAGCCTCTGTGTCTCAAGCCTACCCTGAAAATGTCAGATGGGGGGATACCAAGTGACTCAGGAATTTTTATACATCCTGGATGCCCAGGATTGTTGGGAAGAGACTTGCTATCTAAATTAGGGGCACGAGTGACCTTTACCCCCCACTAAAGACCCACTCTTTGAGTGGGCTCAACCACCTGTTTACTCTCCCTCTCGGTAATGCCTCAAGATGAATGGAGGTTGCATGATCTTCCAGAAGGGTAACCGGACAGTCTAAACAGTTGAGGGAGAGAGTTAATGCAACAATTCCCTGAGGTCTGGGCAGAAGACAACCCCTGCAGGCTTACAAAACAAGTCCCACTGGTAATAGAACTCAAACCCAGTACAATTACCTCAGCATCCGCCTTGGGCCTGCCAGACCTTGCTAAGCTGTTTACTTTTTGCAGGACTGAAAAGGACAAGGTGGCTATGGGAGTGTTGTCCCAGACTGTGCGGACATGGGACAGACCCTTGGCTTATCTCCTGAAATGGCTAGACAAAGTTGCCCCTAGGTGACTTGGATGCTTACGGGCAGTTGCTGTGTTTGCCTTACTGTTCTGGGAGGCAACCAAGCTGACTTTGGGCCAAAATTTGATCGTAAAAGCCCTGCATGCGGTCAACATTCTTCTGTGAGGGGACCCCCGTAAATGGCTGTCGACATCCCGAATTACTCAATACCAGGGACAGTTATGTGGGAACCCCCATGTTACTATTGAGCCTTGTCAGGCCCTGGAGCCAGCCACTCTCCGTCCTGTGGGAGAAGGTGTGCCCTCACATGACTGCAAGGAAGTATGCCAGCAGACCTGACTTGAGAGACCAGCCAATCCTGGACCCAGATTGAGTCCTGTACACCACTGGCACCAGCCTGGTGAAACCAGAACGACTGTCGTGACATGCAGTAGTCATGGAAGAAACCATCGTTGAGGCTAGCTCTCTGCCATCACACTGGTCTGCTCAATGGGCCGAAGCATATGCTCTAATCCGGGCCCTCCAGCTGTCAAAAGGTAAGAAGACAAACATTTACACAGACTCCAGGTATGCTTTTGCCACACTACATGTACACAGGCTTCTGTATAAGGAGAGAGGCCTTTTGATAGCTAGTGAAAAAGAGAGTAAAAATAAGGAAGAAGCTAAGACCCTATTAGATGTTGCCTGGGAACCAGAAAGGGCTGCCTTCATACATTGCCGAGGACATCAAAGAGAGGTAAACAAGCAGCCGAGGGCTTCGGAGTGACAAGTGAAGCCCCTATTAAAGCTCGTATTGGCAGAGCTGCCTGAGCTAACGCTGGACTCCTCAAAATACTCTGAAGGCCAGAACCAACTAGCCAAAGGGGAAGGGGCCATCAAGACTGAAAAGGGATGGTGGGAATTGCCAAGTGGTACTGGAGGAGCTGGAACCCACTCTGGTAAGCCAGACACACGCCATGATAAACTGGAAGAGCTAATTTGAAAATATTTCTTGGTTCCTCGCCTCTCTTCCCTATGCAGGACAGAATCTCAGAACTGCACTGCCTGCTCATAGGTCAATGCTGCCTGTTGGCCCAGACAGAAACTTCCGGGGATTCAGCTAAAAGACACGCTGCCCTTTGAACACCTGGAAATGGACTTCACTGAGATAAAACCTCACCGACTCTACCATTACCTGCTGGTCATGGTATGTACGTTCTCAGGATGGGTAGAAGCTTTTCCTACCCGGACTGAAAGAGCATCAGAAGTAGCCTGGTGCCTGCTTAGGGAGATAGTTTCCAGATTTGGATTTCCTACCAGCATTGGATTGGACAATGGCCCGGCTTTTGTAGCTGATTTAGTACAACAAGTAAGTAAAACTTTAAACATCAAGAGGAAATTACATACTGCGTATAGACCCCAGAGTTCTGGGATCATGGAAAGAACCAACGGGACACTTAAAAGACACTCTCCAGTGGATGACAGAGACTGAGTGCTCCTGGGTGGACTTGCTTCCGACGGCTCTGATCAGACTCAGGATGGCCCCTCGGTCCCATGGCTATTCTCTCATGCAATTGGGTATGGGAGGCCCCTCCCATAATAAAACACGTGTCAACAACTTTGCCTCAGGTAAGGGGAGATGAGATTTCACAGCAGATGGTACAACTGGGTGAGGTAATAAATCAGGTAACTAAGTTTGTACAAGAAAGGATGCTATTCCCCCTTGGTGAACAGATTTATGAATTTGTGCCTGGAGATCAGGTGTGGGTCAAGGACTGGAAACATGACTCCTCGGGCCCACACTGGAAGGGTTTATCTACTGTTGTTCTAACCACCCCTACGGCAGTTAAAGTTGCAGGTGTCACTCCCTGGATCATGAGGATGAAGAGAACATACCACACAGACCCAGAAAACGCTGAGTGGACTGTACAGGGGGACCCCACTGACCCTCGAGAGACTAAGATCATCTTTAAGAAGAAGGAAAAGAAGATTCCGGATGAGCCCCTTCAGGATGAAGCTGCATAAACTCCGGCTGCTTGGCCTCATCAACATGATTTTGAATTTAACTTCCGTTTCAACTCAGGACATTTTCATCTCATGGACACACTCCTACGAGGACTTCCACAACACCTCCAACTGCTGCATATGTGGGGCTATGCCTCTGTCTGTGACGGATGGACTTCCTTGGTAGGTGTCACTGCTCTGCCAAGGAGATTTTAAACCACTCTGCTCTTTTCTGGGATGACAAAAAGAGACTTTCCTTTCTCTTGTCAATCATAATCTCTCCCTGCTCTCCTGGTGTAAGCCAGACCTACAGTCAATAGACTTGGGTCATGGGGTTACATTTGATGTAAACACCAGTTTCATAGAAGTAACTAAAGGCTATACCTCATATTTAAAGAACAAAAAGGAAAAAAGCTCCCTGACCAACAAGGGAGGACAGGCCTCTAGGTATGTTGAACAATTCTACCAAGTCTGGGATGAATATTTCTGGATGACTCCAGAAAAGGGTCAATTAATTACTCCCACTGCTATATGCTGGGAACAAAAGGATCAAAGGGTAGGGTTTCGTGACCATCCATTAGACCCAAAAGAACTAAAATATATGGGTTATCTATCCCCCAAACAATGTAAACGAACATTCGAGGTACATACCATCCCAACCAGTCCATCCATTGGCCAGGCTCTGATTGGAAATATAATAACCCTGGAATCTGCTGGGTGGCACCCAATGGAACCCAATGGCTTTGTGGGCCTAACCTTTGGCTTTGGTTACCAATTGGCTGGGTACGTCGTTGCATACAGGGATTCGCTTCTGCCCATGGCAGCTTAAAGCCTAACCTACAACAAGCCCCGGTAAATCTATCTACCTTATTTACATGTTGGGTGGACAAAGTCTGTGTTTCAATGGTATGAGTATACTGCTGCCTTATTCATACCTTCTATAGGGACAACAGATATTATGATTCAAGTAGAAGCCCTGACAAATTTCACAAAACAGGCCCTCCTAGATAGTGCTAAAGCCATCCAAGCCTTAAATGAAGAACAAATCCAAATGAAAAAAGCATTAATTCAAAATAGAATGGCTTTGTACATGCTCACAGCTGCTCAAGGAGGGACCTGTGCTATAATTAAGGTTGAGTGTTGTGTATATATTCTTGATTTATCTGGCAATGCATCAGCTGCTTTAGATGACATGAAAAACCAGGTAAAAGCAATGTCAAATGAAAACATTCCTTTCTGGACTTTGGTCCTATCTTGGATGAAGGGTGATTGGTGGAAAACTGTATTTACCATTGTTATAGTTGCCTTGATAGTTCTGCTTTGTGGACCCTGCCTTTTATGATATATTATGAACTTTGTAACCCAAAGGTTGGTGTCATTCTCCCAAACTGGCAGTCAGAAAGCTAGGGTACAATATATCCCTATGAGTGATGCTCATACTCTGAGTTAAGAGCATCAAGAGGAGCAAATGAAGGCTCTATCTTGAGCCAGACTGTGGCCTTCTAGCATCTATGGAAATGACATATCAACTTAAAAACCAGACCCCCTAGATGGAAGAGCCCTAGGGCTTGTACCTAGACTCTCCATCACCTAAAAGAATACCCTAATTATCTGTGTAACCAAATAGAATCATAAATTCTATTATGCTTATTGGGGTATGACCACAGGCCTATTGATAATTGTTCACTGTTAACTACCTAGGCTTAAGGCATATGAATCACTGGTTAAGTTTGATTGTATCTTTCTTTTCCTTTGTTCAGACTAGTTTCAGGGAATTTGGGGAGGTGGGTTTGGGCACATACACTTAGGGTATATAAGGTTTTCACAAAAAAGTCAGAGTCCTTGGCTAAGAGGAGACTCTGCCTTAGGCCCGCTGGTGTAATCAATTGCACTCCACTATTTGCATTGTCTTTTTGAGTGAGTTTGTTTCCCAGAATGCATGGCTACAACATTATGAAGCATCACTACGAACAAAGCTAGTAAGGGTGATGGTATTCCAGTTGAGCTATTTCAAATCCTAAAAGATGATGCTGTGAAAATGCTGCACTCCATATGCCAGCAAATTTGGAAACCTCAGCAGTGGCCACAGGACTGGAAAAAGTCAGTTTTCATTCCAATCTCAAAGAAGGCAATGCCAAAGAATGTTCAAACTACCACACAATTGCACTCATCTCACATGCTAACAAAGTAATGCTCAAAATTCTCCAAGCCAGACTTCAATAGTACATGAACCGTGAACTCCCAGATATTCAAGCTGGATTTAGAAAAGGCAGAGGAACTAGAGACCAAATTGCCAACATCTGTTGGATCATAGAAAAAGCAAGAGAATTCCAGAAAAATATCTACTTCTGCTTTATTGATTACACCAAAGCCTTTGACTGTGTGGATCACAACAAACTGTGGAAAATTCTTAAAGAGATGAGAATACCAGACTACCTTACCTGCCTACTGAGAAATATGTGCACAGGTCAAGAAGCAACAGTTAGAACTGGACATGAAACAACAGACTGGTTCCAAATTGGGAAAGCAGTACATCAAGTCTGTATATTGTCACCATGCTTATTTAACTTATATGCAGAGTACATCTTTCAAAATGCTGGGATGGATGAAGCACAAGCTGGAATCAAGATTGCCAGGAGAAATATCAATAACCTCAGATATGCAGATGACACCACCCTTAGGGCAGAAAGTGAAGAGGAACTAAAGAGCCTCTTGATGAAAGTGAAAGAGGAGAGTGAAAAAGTTGGCTTAAAACTCAACTCTGAACAAACTAAAATCACAGCATCCGGCTCCATCACTTCATGGCAAATAGATGGGGAAATAATGGAAACAGTGACAGACTTTATTTTCTTGGGTTCCAAAATCACTGCAGATGGTGACTGCAGCCATGAAATTGAAAGACTCTTGCTCCTTGGAAGAAAAGCTATGATCAACCTAGACAGCATATTGAAAAGCAGAGACATTACTTTGCCGACAAAGGTCTGTCTAGTCAAAGCTATGGTTTTTCCAGTAGTCATGTATGTATGTGAGAGTTGGACTATAAAGCAAGCTGAGCACCAAAGAATTGATGCTTTTGAACTGCAGTGTTGGAGAAGGCTCTTGAGAGTCCCTTGGACCGCAAGGAGATCCAACCAGTCCATCCGAAAGGAAATCAGTCCTGAATATTCATTGGAAGAACTGATGTTGAAGCTGAAACTCTAATACTTTGGCCGCCTGATGCGAAGAACCAATTCTTTGAAAAAGATCCTGATGCTTGGCAAAACTGAAGGTGCGAGGAGAAGGGGACGACATGGTTGGATGGCATCACCAACTTGATGGACATGAGTTTGAGCAAACTCTGGGAGTTGGTGATGGACAGGGAAGCCTGGCATGCTGCAGTCCATGGGGTAGCAAAGAATTGGACACAACTGAGTAACTGAACTGATTTGTTTCTTCATTTTTTCTCATAAATGCTTCATGAAAGGAAATTAACCATTTGACTGCCATGTGTGGCAAATATTTTTCCCAGTTTGACATTTGAGTTTATGTTTTTTAATTTTAGGTAGATGCTTTAAATTTTTATGGAATCAAATTTATTCATATTTTCTTTTATGGCTTCTGAGTTTTAGATCATGTTTAGAAAGACATTGCTTACTCCAAAAACATAAAAAATTTACTCATGTTTTTGTGTAGCTATTGAATATGGTTTTTTTTGTGTGTGTCTGTTACACTCATTGGGCCATCTGATATTTGCTCTTATATGGGAAGTGACATAAAGATCCATTTTAATTTTTTTCCCAAATGGTTAAATCAGTTATCTCAGCTCTGCATTATCCCTCTACGCCTTTATTATTTTTATTATTCCCATATGTATTGGAGTCTACTTCTGGATTCTGTTTCATTCTATTGATTTCTTTATCTGTTCCCATACCAGGATTTTAATAGATGCTGCAAAGAGGTAAAAGGAAAGTGGAAAAAGTTTCATAAGTTAATTTCAACAGAATGGTCATCATAAAAAAAACAAACTACAAACAATAAATACTGGAGAAGATGTAGAGAAAAGGGAAACTGCCTGCACTGTTGGTGGCAATTTAATTGGTATAGCTACAGTGGAGAACAGTGTGGAGGTTCCTTAGAAAACTAAACATAGAACTACCATATGACCCAGCAATCCCACTGCTAGGCATACACCCTGAGAAAACCATAACTCAAAAAGACACATGTACTCCAATGTTCATGACAATAGCCAGGACATGGAAGAACCTAAATGTCCATCAACAGAGAAATTGATAAAAAAAGATTTATTACACATATACAATGGAATATTTGTTGTTGTTGTTGGTTAGTCGCTAAGTCGCGTCTGTCTCTCTTGTGACCCCATGGACCCCCTGCCAGGCTTCTCTGTCCATGGGATTTCTCAGGCAAGAATACTGGTGTGGGCTGCCATTTGCTTCTCCACGTCTCCTGCATTGGCAGGCGGATTCTTTACCACTGAGCCATCAGGGAAGCCCAGTGGAATATTACTCAGCCATAAAAAGGAGCAGAATTGAGTCAGTTGAAGAGATGTGGATGAGCCTAGAGTCTGTAATATAGAGTGAAGTAAGTCAGAAAAAAAAACAATTATCATATATTAATGTATATATATGGAATCTGGAAAAATGATACTGATGAACCTGTTTGCAGAGGAGCAATAGAAGCATAGACATAGAGAATGGACTTGCAGATACAGGAGGGAAAGAGAGGGTAGCATTGACATATATATACCACCATGTGTAAAATAGGTAGCTAATGGGCAGCTGCCATATAGCACAGGGAGCCCAGCTTGGTGCTCTGTGTGACCTAGGTGGGTGGAATGGTGGCTGGAAGGGAGGCTCAAGAGGGAGGGGATACATGCATACATATGGCTGATACATGTTGTTGTACACCAGAAACCAATACAACATTGTAAACCAATTATACTCCAATAAAAGAAATAATTTCAAATAGAACAGCATGACAATTCAGAGGAAGGAGAGTTTTCAGTTGCAGTGGTCTGGAAAAGCTTCATGAAAGAGGAATTTGTAAGACATACTTGAACAATGAGCAGCATTAGTCAAAGGGAATAAAGTGCTAAGGCATGGAGGCAGGAGAGGGTGAAGATCTGTGTAGATGCCTGTCATATCTCTGCCAAGGAGCAAACCTGTGTTTTTATGCATGCCTGCCTTGCATATGGTCAAGAGCATACTGATGTTTTGTATTACTTTCCCCAGGAACTTTGAGGATACATTTATTTATTTTTTTAAAAATTTCAGTCATGTCGTGTGACTTTCAGGATCTTATTTCCCTGACCAGGGATTGAACTCAAGTCTTCTGAAGTGGAAGGTCAGAGTCCTACTCACTGTACCACCAGGGAAGAGGGAAGTCCCCTTCAGGATACATTTATGAATCATAATAGCTCTAAGTGGAGCACCTATTATTTGCTAGGGATATCTATATTGATTCCTATTTTCATCACAGTAAGCTAGAGTTGATATTGTTATTTGCATTTTAGAAATGAGGAAAAACTTCAAACAGGTTAAACAGTGGCTCATAAGTGGCTGCCCTGAGATTCGAATCCATAGCCAAAAAGTTAAAGAACAAAACAAAACCAAACCAGAATAGAAAACATCACAGATGATCATTCATGGTTAGGGTGTTTGGAGCAGGTCCTGTTCCTTCTCTGCCCATGCCACCTGGGATCATTCTTACCTATTTTTTTTCTTTAAACTTTTTTAGAGTTTGATCTAGGAGAGAATCCTTTTTTTTTTTTTTTCCTGGCCAAATTGAGAGGCTTGCAGGATCTTAGTTCCCCACCCAGGGACTGAACCCAGGCCCCCTGCAGTGGAAGCCGAGTCCTAACCACTAGACCACCAGGGAATTTCCAGAGAGAATCTTTAAAAAACCTTTTGATAGAAATGTAGTTGATTTACAATATCATGTTGGTGTCAGTCCCTTTACCCTCTCTGTGTGCGCCAACTGAATTCCAATGTGAGTGGCTCTTGGCTAATAATAATGCTGGGCACTGGGATGTACACAGCTCTATTGCTCTATCATTGGGATGATTTTGAGGTTTGATCACAGTGTTCCCTGAAGTCCCCTGAGGGAATGAGTCAAAATTACCCTCTGTGTGGCTTGGCTTGATATAGCACCCTTACTTGGCCCCTTCCTGGTCCAGCTTCCTCATTCCTTTAACTCTTCCCCCTGGAAACATTTCCTAGTAAATTACTTTCAGACACATCTTCCTCTAAGGCAGTATTGCTTCAAGAACTTACATGTATTTATTTGACTGCACCAGGTCTTAGTTGGGGCATGTGAGATCTTTAGTTGTGGCATGAAGGAACTTTTTTTTTTTTTAGTTGTGGCATGCTAATTCTTGAGCTTCTGGGTGGCTCAGATGGTAAAGAATCCACCTGCAATACAGGAGACCCAGGTTCAATCCCTGGGTGGGTAAGATTCCCTGGAGAGGGGAATGGCAACCAACTCCAATGTTCTTGCCTGAAGAATTTCATGGACAGAGGAAACTTCCAACCTATATCCATGGGGTCACATAGAGTCAGACATGATTGAGTGACTAACACTTTTTCATGCTATTTCTTAGGTGTTAAAGAGTTGAACTCTTCCCTGAATCACCAAGGAAGTCCCTCAAGAAACTTTTGTTTCACTTATATGGAAGTGTGTGTGTGTGTCCATCTATCTGTGTTGCCATTTAACATGCATCACTTACTATGGAGCTAGAAAGTGCAAAAGTCACTGTACTTTACTAGATTATACTATCTCTCTCTATTTCTGTGTGGCTCACTGAGCTGGCAAGTTTCCTGGACACCCCAGGATTGGAACTGCAGATCAGATTCCAGATCTTATTGTCTGTTTGAGTACAGCAACTTAACATGCACTGAATAAAAAATGCTTTAGTCATGGGTCTAGAGAATGCCACGAACTATGAAACAGTTGGCTAGGCTGTTCTTTGAACGTCTCTGGGCAATCAAGCTTGCCAAAAAGATTTCAAAGTCTATTTCCCTTTGCTAAGGTTAATAAATGTAATATAAAGGTCATGATGATTGATTATTAATTTTTGCGGACTGGGAGAAGCAGGAAGAACATGTTTGTCTTGTAGCAGGGCAAATGGTGTGCCTGGACATGTGTGTGGCGTGGTGGCCACCCCCCATCCCCAGAACTCTGGTTCTAGGCTTGGCTTGGATGGGGAAAGAGGGGTGTTCAGAATTGCTCTACATTTACCCCCAAAGTCAGTGCAGCCAAAGGAAAGGCAGAGAACTCACAACATGCTCGGTAACAACGAATGAGACCTAGCCAAGTGGTCAGGCAAGGCTGCTGGTCAAATCTGCAGGAATCTGGAGCAAGCCTGGCTCCCAGAATTCACTGGAGGCCATGAATGGGAGGCAGAGAGCCCCAGTCCTCAAAATACGGTGGCGATGAATTCTGGAAGGCAATGCAGAGGTGAGAGCAAAACACCCATCTTCTCAGGGAAATCTTGGGAGCCCTGCCCTCGTGGTACCAGCTGAAGATTCTATTTGCCAGTACAAAGGATTTAAGATTGGTTCCATGTTTAGAGAATAATGAGAATATGTGGAAAATCCAGTGGAATGATTAAGGAAAAAGGAAGGGGACCTCAGCACATCAGGTTTTGGATAGAGACGTAGTGAGTTAAGAATTCATAGGGTCTCTAGTGTTGTTCCAGGGAAGAGCCGTGTTTTCTGGTAGACGTGACATTCTGCTCACCCAAAGGTATGCTGGAGTGTGAGGAGTAGGTGCTCACCAGCACGGTCAAGCTCTGGCTGGAGGATACTCCGATCTCTCCTGGTTCCACATTCACTCCACTGCCTTCTGACTGTTACTCCAGGAAGGAGGTAGGGATCGCAGACAACCTTTTCTCATCACTGGCTTGTTTTCTCATCATTTGCCTGTTCCCCACCCAAACTGAGTCCACTGGCTTGAGGCTAAATCAACTTCATGTGAATTTGGGGTCTGAGAGTCATTACCGCATTCCCCCTTGCACTCGAAGTGTTGACTGTCCAAGCTCCTGGCTGACTGAGTTGAGAGTCACAGGGGGCTCAGGGCCCACTGGGACTCAGCCTGAAGTGGGCAGTCAGATCTCACAGACTTGAAGACTCTGGAGGAGTGCCACTCCCCCGCCTCATTCTGAGGCTGAGCTGAGTCCCAGGGTGTGTGTGTGGGGGGGCGGGGGCTGCAGGCAGTGCACACTGATTCCTGAGAGTAGCAAGCTTGAACTGTTGGTGAGACTTTGAAGTCCAGCAACAAAGGGGTGTTCACTTGGGGGTGGGTGAGAGAAACCTTTGACTCTCCGTAGCCGAGCAGAAGTGGAAGGAAGACGGGGTGGCATGGGGTCAGTTTTTCCTCAGTTTCTGTGTGGCCTGCTAATCCTAGAAAGTTATATGAGAAAGAAGTCTTGGGGCTCTGTCTGCAAGGGAAGCTTTGCTCAATTTCAGCTATAATGAGCTTCTCCCTCTTGCAGGCTTCTCTGTCTGATGTCCAGGGTCGGGTGGGTGGCTCCTATGAGACCCATTGTAGGGTGATGTGGGGAGATCCTTGGCTCATAGCGCACAAGTGTTCAATGTTATAAACCTTATCATATTCATCCAATACTTTTGAATAAACCTTACACTATGATTGTTTCAATGATGCACCATTTTTCCCCCCCAAATTGGATGGTAATTAATCAACAGTATGCTGATGAAGCATCTGCAGGAGAAGCACTGGGCTGAACGCTGTAGGAGATTAAAGATTTACAGCGTAAACTTAGTCCTTGCACGCGAGGAATTTACAACCTAGCTGCAGAGATTGGACACATCAATGAAACAGTTAGAAAACAACAGTTTAAAAAAGTGCTCAGCCAAGTGTTATTTATCTGTACCTCCTTCCCACCCTTTCCATTGCATCTCCCCCATAGGGAGGCTCTCCCCATTCCAGGTGGTGGAAACTTGGAGACACAAGGCAGGTGATACGCATCTTCCCTCCATGCCCCACCCCCTTCCCATGTCATGAGACTTAGTCCCCATCTTCTTACTGGGCTCAGTGCCCGTGGCTGAGGGTAGGGGTTTGTGTGGAGATAATTCCAGAAAATGGACCAGGTGAAGCGGATCCTGCTCACAGATGAAAATAAGTTTAATACTTCAGTCATCTTCTGTTAAAATTGGATGGGTTTGGCTAGTTGAATGATCAGAGCGAAGATAAAAGGCGATTAGGAGACCCAGGTGTGGACTTCTTGGGGGCTCCTCTGATTGTTTTGCCATGTTCTCTCACTGTGCTTTTTTTTTTTCTCACTGTGCTTTTATGCTTGTATTTTTTTTTTTTTTTGGTATAGGCTTCATGATGTTTACATTTTAAAATATTTATTTGACTGCATTGGGTCGTCATTGTAGCATCTCTCATTGTGGCACATGGTCTCCAGAGTGCAGGGGCTCAACTGACCTGCAGCATGTGGGATCTCAGCTTCCTGGCCAGGGATCAAACCCACGTCCCCTGCATTGCAAGGCAAATTCTTAACTACTGGCAGTCTCCTGTAACCATATTCTTAAACACATCCCTCCCTGACTCACATTACTGTTTGTGGTGGAATCATTGTATTTCGGCTGCACCCTGTGGCTTGTGGAATCTTAGTTCTATATCAGGGATTGAACCCAGGAACCCAGCAGTGAGAGTTCTGAGTCTTAACCACTGGACCACCAGGGAATCCCCCTGGATGAGATCATTCACATATAACCCTGTGAACCAGACCAATTCAAGAGAGTGATGAAAGCATTACTGGAACCAGCTTTTGTTATTGGGTCAGCCTTTCTCAACAGGAGCTCCAAGAGGGAATGAAAGTCTATAGAACATTATTAGGATGATTATTTTCTCAGTTATCCCAAGGATGGCACATAGCTAGTACCATTCTGGAAGCATAAAAAATACAAGAAAATTCATTACATATAATAGATGCCTTAGGCTTAGTTCTCTCATGGAACCCAGATTGAGAAGGGCTGCTCCAGGCCCATGTCCCAGTGACTCAAGCAACACTGAAGCTCCTTCCTTTTCTTGTCCTGCCTCAGATACCATAACTGACTCGTAATGGCTCTGAGTCACAAGTTTTGATGATGCAGACTAAGTGTAATTGGAGCTTGAAGGGGAGACCGGTGGATGGCAGTATGCTGAGTCATAACGTTTTTTGATATGCTTTCTAGTGTGGGCTTCCCAGGTGGATCAAGTGGTAAAGAACCCGCCTGCCAGTGCAGGAGACATAAGAGATATGGGTTCAATCCCTGGGTTGAGGGGAACCCCTGGAGGAGTGCACAGCAACCCACTCCAGTGTTCTTGCCTGGAGAATCCAATGGAGAGAGGAGCCTGGCAGGCTACAGTCCATGGGGTCTCAAAGAGTTGGACTGAAGCGACTTAGCATGAGTGCGAGTTTCAGTATTGACCTAGGGTAGGCAGTGATCCGGGAGGGGGGTACAGATCCTCCCACTTTGCTTTCTTGCTCCTTCCACATGGGGAGCTCCTGCAAGGCACAGTGACTCTGAATGGCCGTGCACTTCGGTGATAATTTTCCTCTGTAGTGTGGGATTAGAAACCTCCATTTAAAAACACACTTTAGATATGGTCAACAGTGATTTAAGTGGCACAAATGAAGACAGTTTGCCTCCCACATCCGATGCATTAATCCAGACCTCTTATGATTTGGCAAGAGAAGTCAAGGTGTTGAGTAAATCTGAAATTCTTCAGGATAGAGGAGTATATAGGAAGGATAAGAATGCCCCAAGCCCATCAAGGCACAGGTAGAAACCTACTGGGACAAAAGAGCACAGCAATCGGCTGGCCTGCTGCGGGCAGTGATGGGGTGGGAGGAGGCTCAGGAAATGCCGAAATGTTAGAGCTTGAATCTTTGGGAAGGCATTTTCTCTGAGTTGGGCTTGGCCTGGACATTGCCTGACTCCTGTGTTTTGGTGGTTGCCAGGGGGAGGATACATTCCTCCAAGATTCTAGTTTCTCCCTTGCCTGGACCAGCCAGAACCTAATTTTCTTGGACCCCTGCAGGGTGTCAGAATTACTCCATCTCTGCTTCTTTGCCACAACTATGCACTGCATCCCCTTTGAAACCCTTGACTTCCCTCTTTGGTGAGGAACCCTTTTCTTCCCTGCTGGATCCAGGAAGGGTGAGAGGTAGCATTAAAATTTGCTGTGCTGCAACCATTGCTCGTGGGACTGTGTCATTGTGTAAATACCCATTGACTTAGGGTTTCTAGTGTCGCCTATGGAACTACAAAATTTATTCTTACTCTAGGTTAGGTGTCTCTGATGTGTGTTCTTATATACTTCTCTTTTGAAACATTTATCATGCTACTACTAATTGTTTCATGTTTGTTTTTCCCAATAGACTGTGAGCTCCCTGCTATCTGGAATGGAGCCGGTCTTGCCCACTGCAGTATCCTTATTACCAAGTACAGCAAAATCATCCCGGGCATTTCAAAGAGGGAATTTGAAACAGGGAACTGATTACACAGGAAATGCACAGAGATGAGAAGCTGAATGCTACTACCACGAGGGCTTGAAGGACACAGGAGAGGGATGGTGTCACCAGAATCCGAGGCTGAGGCTGTCCTAAGGCTGGGACTGGCAAGAACCCTGGAGGGAAGGGCTGGCTGATGGGGAACTGGAACCACTATGGGAAAATGATGCTCAAAGCAGAGAGAGATGGTCAGCAAAAAGAATCTGGCTTCTCCTTACTTCTCAGTCTCCAGTCTCTTGCTAGTGCCTTCCATTGGCCATTCTTACTGGGAGATAGCTGGCAGAGAGAAACAGGAAACAGTTTTTAAGAGAAGGATGAGAAAGAAGCCTGAGAGCAAACAGGCAATGACTGATACAGCATGAACTAAAGAGTATTTGTAACTTACCTGAATGAATAGGCAAATAGATATTCATTAAGCACTGGCTGAGCAATAATTTAAAGTTGTCACAACTTTCCCATTCAGAGCCTGTCAAGACAGTTTCATCCCTCAGTTTTCTGCTACTAGTTGCCCCAGATATCTTCTTGAGATGTGGGTTTGGGCAATGCAAATTAAGAGCACTTGAAGTTCGGAGGAGAGACAAGGGCCCCGGGGCTGGCAGCTTCGCCTGAAACACTTGAATGAAAAATTTTTTCTTCTGCTGGGAGAACCCAAAATACTAGTCAAGATGAAGGTCATTTAACAGTACTCAGTTTGAAATCCATCCTTGAGTTTTCTTGAGCCTCGTATCTAACAGCTGCGGGGATAATGTGCCTCAAAATGACACAAGGCACCATTTTCGAAGCAAAGACCTAGCCTGTCCCTTCGGTGGGCCCTGGGTTAGGGTTTGAGGTCACTGGAGCTTTTTTAAAATACAGAGAAGGCTGCAGTTCCACAGTCTGTCCACCAGAGGGCTGAAGGGCCGCCCCTTGCAGAGTCCAGACTGGCCTGAGACTTGGTGGTCCATCCACGCCTTGGCTGCCAATGGGGTCTACTCTAAGGTACCTCCTGTGTTGAGGTAGACCTGGGGGTGCAGAGGCTGCCCTGATTCCAGAGGGAGGGATTTCCTATTCAGTTCTCTTATTCCCCCCTTTCACTGGTTCATGTTACATTTAATAACAGTTGATTTAAAAAATTTACAAGTGGGGAAATCAAAATGGGCCTGTGTGTGTGTGTGTGTGTGTGTGTGTGTGTGTGTGTGTGTGTGTGTGTGTGAGCACATGTGCACAGACACGTGTACATTTTGAAGGTGGGGCATCAGGAAGTGGGGTAATGTAGAAATTCAGAGCTGGAAAAAGACCTTGGAGATAGTTTAGTACTTCTTCATTTATAGCTAAGGAAATCAACGCAACCTTTGCTACTTGCAAGATGCCTGGAAGGCTCGGAAACTTTAGGAATGAGGTTAATTAGTAGAGTTATTAAGGGGTTATTAAGTGGTAAGATTTTATTTCAACATTCCACCCTTGCACTCTCTTTCTTAGGCTCAACCTGAGTCTTGACAGCAGAACCAAAGCACAAAAAAGCATTTTCCAGTTTTCTATTGAAAATGCTTGGCCCTCTGCTTTTAATCCCATCCTTTGTTGTTGAAGTTTTCCAGACTCTGTTGAACCAGAAGGTAGAAAGATCTGGAACGGTAGGAAAATTATCCAGGAAGATGGCTGAGTGAGCAGAAACCCAATCAAACTCTTAATCACAGATTCCAGCAAAATCAATCAGAAATTTTACTAAAAAATTTTCGGCAGTAGAGTAGAGATCAGTCACTAAGATAACTTGAGGGAGAATGTATTAAACAGGAAAAATTAATGTGGGCTCCCTGAAAAAAATTTATCACTCCAAAAAGACCAAAGAGTGTACAGAAAACTTCATTTTAATTAATCCTGAAAAAGAGCAACCGTGGGGAACCAAACAGAGAATTCAGAAACTGGTTGGAGCCTCTTTTCAAAGAAATGAAATAGACTGTACTTCCTCTCAAGTGAGTGAAGGTTAGAATGAAAAAGAATGAAAGTAACAATCATTGTGAAAGACAGACTAAAAATATTGTTTCAGCTGCACACAGCAGAAATGGCCCTTAAATAAGAAGACAACCTGAGCAATATATCCAGAATTTTAAGAAACTGAAAAATGAAACATTTCAAGAAGGCAAATCTGGAGAATAGAGTTCAGTATTGCAATTTCTGAATAGTTAGGTCTCCTGAATAAGCAATCAAAATCAAAGGCAAGAAATCAATAATTAAAGAAGCAATAATACATTTTTCCAGAACCAATAAGTGATTAGATTTGAAATAGAGAGGAGTCATATGGGCTAATAGGACATTTATGAACATTTGAAGAGTGACTTCTGTTTATAAAACAGTTCTGTGCAATGACCATATGGTTTTTATTCCTCATTTTGTTAATTACGTTCATATATCTTTCCTTTTGATCTTCCCAATAACTATATGAAGTGGACAGATATTATTAATCTCTCATTTTAGTGATAGAAAATAACCTCTGAGAGCCTAAATAACTTACTAGGGATAAACTAGTTCTATCCCTAGTAAGTTAGAACTAGTGAGTGAAGAGTCCAAGGTTAAGTCCAGGTCTTGCTCTCCAAAGTGGGAGAGTCTTACACACATTTTTTTTTAAATAAATGCTTTATTATTATTATTATTATTATTTTTAACATAGAGGAAGCTTGGTGGCAGATCTGTAGCCACTTGATGTTTTTATAACTAAATTACAGTTCAGGCTCTCTTTCTTATGGAATGTAAAGGTACTCTAACACATACATATGAAATCATTATGAAAATTAAGCTTAGTCACTAAAAGAAGACTCACTATCTGAACTTTCTTCTGTGATTTTTCACCTTCACCATCAGGCACTGGAGCATCTGGCCTCTCAAGAAGATCTGGGTCTAGTCCTTCCGAAATCCTTTTGTTTCTTACTGCCATCACTGGAACACCCCCTTGAACCATTTTGAGATATCTGGCATACCTTGGACCCTTGGCTACCGTTGAGAAGTTTTCTGGCGCCACTTCACTTTCCTGTGGTCCAGAGTCCTGTAAACTGTTCTGCTGTGATTGCTCTGAAGTGGCTTCAGACTGTGCTCCATTTGTGATCCTAGTGACATTTACAGGAGACACTTCAAATGTGACACCATCTAGGCCTGGGGTAGATGATAACTTTGCATCTAAAACGTTGAGCGTTGTTTCAATCTGCTGGATACGAAGAGAAAGGTCTGCTAGTTTCTCCTCCCAAACTGTAGAAAAGCAGTTGAGGAATTGTACGGCGTGCACCACAAACTGGTTTAGAAATGCCTGTTGAATAGCTGGCACCTTAGTCAGGTCTATGCCTGAGCCCACGAGAGGAAGCCCGTCCTCATCCATCTCCTCAGGGCTCACCCCCAAACCCCTCCACAGCCCGGCCCGCCCAACCCAGTAACAGCGGCCAAACGCCTCTCCTAGTCCCCTCTTACACACATTTTAAACAATAAAGAAAATACATGTTTGATATCAAGCAGAAAGAGAAGGTACTTTTAAAAGGATGAAAATTAGAAAGACTATTGCCTTAGTTAGTAACAACAACAACAAAAAAGAGCTTGGTGAATGTGGAACTCCAACATCAAGAATGAGAGAGAGACAGAGACAGTTTGTTCCTGACCTTGCCAAACTGCCCTTCGTGTGGGATGCAACAGACTCATAAGCTCTATAAGGTCTTAGGAATCCTACCAGTTACCTTATTCCAATTAGCCTGGGGACTGCTTCTAAGTCTGCCTTCAGCACAGAGACCTAATAGGGTTGCGACTGATGCACTTATTGTACAGCGACACGTCATCATTACTTGAAACTAAAAAACTGCTTTAAGAAACCAGATCTGTTCACGACTCCCATCTCTCCCCAACAATGGCAGACCTGTGCATGCTGTGTAGGTCTGTGTGTGCAGCTGTGTGCTGCTGTGCGTTGTGGCGACAAGCAGCGCTGTCTGCTGTGTGAGTCAGACACTGGGCTGCCCTCTCTCTGAGCTGCCTGGCAGAGAGCCAGCTCTCAGACTCAGTGTCCCCCCGGGGACTTGAAGTTTCCAGGCCTGGAAGCCAAGGCATCAGAGAATCTCCCTAGACAGTGGGCACCTGCGATGAGAACTGCTTGGCGCGCATGGGAAAGTCGCTCAGGCGTGTCCGACTCTGCAGCCCCATGGACTGTAGCCCACCAGGCTCCTCTGTCCATGGAATTCCCCAGGCAAGAATACTGGAGTGGGTAAGCCATTCCCTTCTCCAGGGAGTCTTCCCAACCCAGGGATCAAACCCTGGGTTTCCTGCATTGCAGGCAAATTCTTTACCATCTGAGCCATCAGGGAGGGAAGGCCTTGGTATGCATAAATAAAATGTTTAATCCCTCTGGTGAGGACGCTTTTATACACATTTCATAAAACAGAGGGATGCCAGGGGTGGGTGCAAGCCCTCTGGGGCTCTTCTCCTCAGCACTGGGGCTAGCACATCTCTCTGCAGGACACGGGAGGCAGACCCCGGCCCCGCTGACCCTGCTCCTGTGAGTCCCACTCGCACCAGGGGACACCAGTTGGGGTGTGTCCTGAGCCCTTCGCAGAACAGTTGCGCAGTCTTATTCAGATCCTGAGGAAATAAACGATTTTTGTTTGTCCTAAGAGGGCAAACTCTGTCCTGTGACTTGAAGCGTGGAAGTCCATTTCGGCTAGCAGAAGAGAATTTTCTGTTTCATTTCATAACACATGTGTTAGCCCACTATCAGAATGAACAAAGCCCTAGAGTTAAATTTAAAGTAGAGCTGGCATATTCTGAAGACTCTGTATAATAAGCGAAACAAAATGTTAAGTGAAGCAAGTCAGACAGAGGCAAATATATGATATCACTTCTATGTTGAATCTAAAAAATGATGTAAATGAACTTGTTAATGAAGCAGAAATAGACTCACAGACATAGAAAACAAACATGGTTACCAAAGGGGATAGCAGGCAGGGAAGAGACAAATTAGGAGTTTGGATTAACATATCTACACTACTATATATAAACTAGGTAAACAGCAGGAGCCTACTGTGTAGCCCAGGAAATACACGCAACATGTTGTAATAACCAACAGTGGAAAAGAAGCTGAAAAAGTATCTATCTATACATATATATACATATATATATGTCATTTTCTGTATACCTAAAACTAACACATTGTAACTTAACTATAGCTAAATTAAAAAATGGTTAAAAACTAAAGCAGCACAAGGATCTTCTGAAGACCTGTATAATAAGTTTCAGCCATATCACCCCATTCACAGAATCTAAAAGACGGCTATTTCCTTTTCTTACTGGTTTCAAGGGGAAAATTCTTTTTGGATCTCTTTCTCTTCAGGTCTCCTGAATAATGCGGGTATATTTTCTCTCCAACGGCGTGAAGAGGGTCCCGCGTCTGCTGACTTTATTGATCAGGTTGAGCTAGTGGTAGGTGTTTGTCTGAAGTCGATTTTTGTATGTGTGTGTTGGAGGTAAAAGTCATGCCAAGAGACAGGTGAGATAGTCCTCCGGGTTCTAGCTGGGACCAAGAAGGTTTTATCTTTTTTTCATTCCCCTTTCTTTTCTTTGGGAATGAAAATAACACTTAAATATCTTAGTTGGCTTTGTGGTTGGTCCAATTATTGGAGATCAAAAACATCTCATCAATTACATTACTGGGTTTACTATGACTACATTTATATAATTAGAAGGACCAGTTATACTTAAAAAGACACTTATTTTTGATGAAAATCATAAAAGCTTATTAAAGCACTCTGGTTTTCTTTTTTCTGGTAACTACTACCTGAAAATACTGAATACTCTCTGTAAGGGAAAATATTTTGGAAAAATTATGTGAGAAGGTATAGAAATCACATACAAACAAAAAGAGCCAAAATATGTATGTGTGTGGATATTTGTTTATCTATATATAGATAATACACACACATGTAGGGAACTTCCCTGGTGGCTCAGAAGGTAAAGAATCTGCCTGTAATGTGGGAGACCCCAATTCGATCCTTGGGTTGGGAAGATCCCCTGGAGAAAGGAAAGGCTACTCACTCCAGTACAGGACTTGATTGTGAAGGGTATGCTGGTATATTCAAGCCATTTCATAAGATCTTGGCATTATTCTGTGCAATGGGCTTCCCAGGTGGCACCAGTGGTAAAGAATCCACCTGCCAATGCAGGAGGTATGGGTTTCATTCCTGGGTTGGGAAGATCCCCTAGAGTAGGAAATGGCAACCTACTCCAGTATTCTTGCAGGAAAACTCCACGGACAGTGGAGCCTGGCAGGCTACAGTCCACGGGGCCGCAAAGAGTCTGACATGACTGAGCACACACGCACTGATGGCCTATGTGAGATCTCTCACCTCTCATACACACATATATAACTGTATATATATGTACACATATATATATGGACATGAGTTTGAGTAAGGTCTGGGAGTTGGTGATGGACAGGGAAGCCTGGCGTGCTGCAGTCCATGGGGTCACAAAGAGTTGGACATGACTGAGCGACATATATTATATGCCATATACTTTCTTCCTTCTACTCCAAAATAGAGAATATTATTCTTGTCTTATATACTCAGGATCAATTAGTAATGACATATTTCTAATGATCCCCTGGAAGTCTTGATAAAGTTGACTAAGGTTTGTTGTTCAGTTGCTAAACCATGTCCTACTCTGCAACCTTATGTAGACCAGGCTCCCCTGTCCTTCACCATCTCCCAGAGTTTGCTAGGCTCATGCCCACTGAGTTGGTGATGCTATCTAACCATCTCATCCTCTGCTGCCTCCTTCTCCATTTGCTTTCAATCTTTCCCAGCTGAAAGCCTAGCTTGGAGGACTTTGAGCATAACCTTACTAGCATATGAAATGAGCACAATTGCATGGTAGTTTGAACATTCTTTGGCATTTCCCTTCCTCGGGATTAGAATGAAAACTGATCTTTTCTGGTCTTGTGGCCACTGCTGAGTTTTCTAAATTTGCTGACATATTGAATGCAGCACTCTAACAGGATCATCTTTTAGGATTTTAAATGGCTCAGCTGGAAAAGGGTAAGAACCTGTAGTTAAGCTTTGTCTTGGTGGCATGAAATAAAGAAGGTGACATAGGAAGCTGAGGGCAGGATCCACTAGCTCTTTCTCTACCCTGTGGTTCTATGTGATTCTTGCAAAGCCAGCCTTAGGCTGATGACAGTAGTGACAGCGATGTTGAACCTGGAGATGAATCAGAATGAAGCCTAGAGACCGAATTATCAAGAGCTCTGCGATCAGTGGCACAAGGACAATGCCAGTCAACCCTGTCCTTTTAACAACTTCTCAACATTAAAAAATTTATTTTTTCTGTGCTTTTCTGGGAGGAATGATTAGAATGTCCAGGATGGTAAGGCAAAGAGGAAAACGGTAAAAGGGCATTTAATATAATGGAAGGCAGAAAAAAAACGGAATTCCTCTGTGGCCAGGTGGAGTTCTTCCAGCTTGATCTATGATAAAGGTGATGGACAACTGGGGATTTTCCTTCTGGACAGTTATTGTTATGCTGCTGGGATCAGAAGCATTGATGTTCTGGATACCTTAGAAGAGAGCTGTTTTTGCAAATCGTTTGTGATGAGTTTTTATCTCTAGTTATGAAAAACTTGATAACCAAATTTATAATACAAATAATTAAAAAGGCCTAGAATACGAAAAGGTTTTATTTATTTGCCTGCACTGGGTCTTAGTTGTGGCCTGCAGGAACTTTAGTTATGGCACGTGAAGACTTAGTTGTGGCACGTGGGATCTAATTCCCGGACCAGGGATCTAACCTGGGCCCTCTGCATCAGGAGCACAGACTCTTAGCCACTGGTCCACCCCAGGGAAGTCCATAAAAGGTCTAAAGAACTTTAATGGCAGAATTTCTTAAATCGTGTAATACTGAATACCAGTATCTTGGTCTTCCCTGGCTCCACACTTGCAGTGCAGAGGGCATGGGTTTGGTCCCTGGTCAGGGAACTGAGACCCTACATGCCATGCAGCACAGCCAAAAAAAAAAAAAAGGACCTTTCTAATTCAGTGCCTAGCTTGGGCATATTGAATGTGCAACCTGTGATCTGTCTGGACTGAAATAGGCTGTGTTAAGACAGTATTCTGGAAGACACTTTTCTCTCCTGCCCACTATTAACCTGAAATTTTACTATAGTCATTTCTAGAAGGTTTTCAATAAAATTTTAGATTGATTGCAAGCATAGTTCAATATTTATTAATTTGCAGGGAAACCAAGGAGTGTGCTGGTCCAGAAAGGGTACGAAAAGGGAAGGGTTTTAGAGTTGGCAAACAATGCTTATGTAAGCAACTAGTTTAAACAACTATGAAAGGTTGAAATTTCATTTCAAAGGTCACTGAAATATCCAGTCCACATTGTTTGTTGGGAAGGAAGTCCACACAGCATGACCTGAGATGACAGATATGCAGACTCCCAGGCCCAGTGAAAGTAACACATCTCAGAAGCAAATATCAGGGGCTGCAGTATGGCCAGTAATGGAAAAGCAAGATTTTACTCCCAAGTTACAGCTAATAACCAGAGGCGTGAATGGCACTGAGGCTTCAGGGGGGCCACCAGGTAACCAAGTTTGAATTTTGAGCTGCCCAAAGCCAGTGGTTTTTCTCCAATGCAGACAAATATGTCCATTTCTTAGTTTGGGTACAATTTAAAAAAAACTCCTTTGGACAAAAGGTTTGTTGACTTGAAATTGATTGAAAATGACTAAAGAACCCATCTGCCAATGCAGGAGATATAAGAGACACAGGTTTCATCCCTGGTTTGGGAAGATCCCCTAGAGGAGGCTATGGCAACCCACTCCAGTGTTCTTGCCTGGAGAATCCCATGGACAGAGGAGCCTGGCGGGCTACAGTTCGTGGGGTCACAAAGAGTTGGACATGACTGAAGTGACTTATCACACAAGCATGCAAAACCAAACAGCCTGGGATTCTGTTTCAACCTACACTGGTCTAACACCACCTGGTGTGCTGCAAGCCAATCCTGGCACTAACCCCCTGGGGTTGGTGCAGACCCCACCAGGTGGGAACTCAGTCCTCCAGAAGACTGCCCTCACTTCAGTTGCAAGGCACACTTTGGGGGTTCCTAAGTCACCCACATTTTTGACCAGTTGGCTATGAATCCAGGAGGTCCCCCCACTCTCTTCAGCATTGGTAATTCTCTAGAATGACTCATGGAACTCAGGAAAGCACTGTGTGATCACAGTTTTATTATAAAGGATACAGATCGGAAGCAGCCAGATGACAAGATACACGGGGTGAGCTTCGGGAGGGTCCCGAACACAGAGTTTCTCTGCTGTGTCCAGGGAACCAAGACGCCTCACCCTTCTGGCACATTGATGTGTTCACCCACCAGGATGCTCCCCTGAGCTCCAGGGTTCAGTTTTTATCGGGGCTTCATTGCATAGATATGATTGATTAAATCGTTGACTAGGTGACTGAATGCAGTGGCCAGTCCCTCTCCCCACCGTGGGAGTAGGACTGGACTGGTCACACACTATTTAGAGTTCCGACTGGGCGGTTGGTCTTTCTGGTGACCAGCCCATCCTGAAGCTATTTAGGAGATCCTCAAGCCATCTTACTATTATTTTTTTACTTCATCACACAGCATGTGGAATCTTAGTTTCCTGAGCAGGGATCAAACCTGTGCCCCCTGCGTTGGAAGCACAGAGTCCTAGCCACTGGACCACCAAGGAAGTTCCTGAGTCATCTTATTAATATAAACTTAAGTGTGGCCCAGGGGCTCAGGAATAACAAATATACTGCTATCACTTGGGGAATTCCAAGGGTTTTAGCAGCTCTGTGCTATGAATCAGGGACAAAGACCAGACAAATTCTTTATTATACCATAGCATAGGAACACATGTAATGTGAGCATGTTTTGACATAACTTCAAATGTTATATAGGGGATTCTGATACATTTCCCAAAATGGAACCAGGATGATCTTTTCAAGCCAGTATGTAGTTATGTCAGCCCTTGCTTGAAACCCTTCAGGGCCCTCTTGAGGGTCTTAGAATAAAGAGTAAAATGCTTAACCAGGTCTCTGAGGTCTTGTGTGGTGTGGCCCCTGTCCTTGTGGCCACCCTCAGCTACCATACCCCACCTCCCGTGCTCCTAGGACCTGACGTTTTAGTTTCCTGAATGTAGATTGATTGCTATGTTCCAGTCATTCTGCCGGAAAGCTGTAAGAAATGGAAAGTTAAGTAAAATTTCCCTGAGCGCATACAGCTAGTTAGTAAAACAGTGGAATTAGAACACCAAACTCCTGACCTCATAGTTAACGATCCTTTCTAGTCTACCTCCAAATTGGCTCACATTTGTGAGCAAATGAATAGAAAATTTGTGTTGACTGTCTTTCCACCTATCAAAGTATGTGGAACCACAGTAAACGTTTTCCTATTAGTTTCACCTCATTAGATTCTTGGACTGCAGGAATGGGAAGAGGCAATTAATAGCAATACACTCAACTTCTCTTAACTTTCCCCTTCAGAAGTTCTGAGCAAAGAGACAAAAACCCAGCTCACCCGAAGGCTCCAATTAAAGGGAACTTGACAGTATACCCAGATGTTAAAATTGCTGACAATCACCTGAAATTTCTCCCTTCCATGTTCTCTTTGTGAAAAGTGGCTAGTGAATTCATCTGTACTAGACACTGATGTGTTCATATCTTCAGTTTTTATTAAAATCAGTGAGAAAAAGACCTTGGGTTACCCACCTAAAATAAGAAAGTGTTCTAAAACTATGTTATTATGAAGGACTTGTTTACGGATACTGAAAAGATTTCACAAAAGATAAAATACAGATAGAATTTAGGGAAGATGGAAGATCGAGTTTAGGGTTGTATGAAATAAAAAAGAAGTATACAGAGAAAGTTTCCAGCTTTCCTAGTAGATCAAAGAGATGATTGAGTTCTCAACTATTTTGTTCTTTCACCAACAGTCCTCATGCTGAAAAGAATAAAATGGAGATGATTAACCCCAAAATAGGCAGGTCGTCTGACCAAGAGGAAGAATCACCATCTGCTAAAAAGACCTGTCCTAAATCTTTTGCATTTCCTCTAAGGTTTAAAGGCATTTGTCTTTTCCACTGGACTTCTCCAGTGTCCTCACTCAAGCCTTCCTGACATAGACACTTGCTTCCTTATTCCACATTCACACAAAAACTGGTACTGTGTTTCATGACTTGGAAGAGTTTTTCTCTTTTTAATGAGGATGCACCCAGGATAAGATCTGCAACAGCAGCAGTTTTAGAATTAATCATTCCACTTGTTCGTGTTTAAAGCTCAAGTTAATAACTCCTTCAAAATAAATCTCAAAACCAAGTGGACCAACTGTAATCAAAATTCTGGTGCACAGCCCTGTGCACCACAAACCACTGCCTTCCCCAGGTGTGCTCCTGAATCATTATGTATTTTCTTAATTTGTTTGCATCATTAATAGAGACAGGTGCAAAAAGCAGCTCAGCTCTTTCCCTCTGTCGGCTCCTGCTCTGGGTGTCTTCTTTTTGCCCTTCCAGACTCACTTCCCACCCATCCATTCCCAGACAGAGAGGCTGGCCCATATGGACAGCACGAAAATACTTGGACGGGTTCTGGCTTCTGGTTGGGTTCGGCTGCTGTTGGCATCAGCAGGACATGGAGGTGGAGGGCGCAGAGGGAGGTGGGGATATTTATTACACCCACATGTTCCCTTCCAACTCAAGATGGATGCCTGCATCTCACTTCCAATGGGTGGCTCTTTCCTTGTAGCTACTCTCTGGGTGCTCCAAACTTCCCTTTCTGAGACTCTTCAAGCCAGACGTATCCATTGTTGGATCTTGCAAAATTCAAAAATTTCAAATTCAAATCCCCAAAGTCTTCCAAACCAGAAGCTATCCGATGATGATCTCCTCCAAAAGTGAGTCACACACAGAAGAGACCAATACGAGCCGCGAATCTAGACTAGAGACAGCTAGTAGGTGCCTCTCCCAATGCCTTTGGGGTCCACAGAGTGGTTCTTAGTCTGTAAAATGAGTGAGATAAGTCACATTTACTTTCCTCTGTAGGAGGAGAAGGAGAGAAGGTCCTATTTGTTCCTCCTTGATGCCCTGATGGGCAAGGTTTTATCCACGTGGGACAGAGCCTGGGGGCTCTGGGGCCTCAAGAGGCGGGAGTGTTGTGCTTGTGTGCACATAGCTGAAGTTCCTTCCCTCGCCTGAAGGGGTCAGCAAAGGCCCAGGAAGGGTGGACACACCTTGCCTCCAGGAGGGAGAAAATTCCAAGTAGGCCCTCAGTTCCCAGGGGATAGCCCCTAATGAGCCGCTTTGTGCTTTCTCTGCTGGGGCAGGGACGGATTCTCCCACAGGGCTCCCCTAACTGCCCGGAGATGCTGGCGCTGGCCCCAGCTGTTGAAGAAGGAGAGGTCTACATGGAATAAAGGAATGCGAGTGGGCCTTCGGTCCGGATTGTGTAGAATCGCCCTGCTCAGCCCTCTTGGACACTTTCCCTGGGTTGTCTGCACCCCATCCAAAGCCTGTAATCAAGCCATCAAAACTAACAGGATGATTTCTGCATTAAATGAAATTATGGATGAGGAATGGGGATGGAGGAAACAGACTAATGGTTCTGATGTTTTTTCCCAACCTTTCACTTCTCAATAAAGTGCAGTCATCTGATTCCTTGTTTGTGTGCTAGGGAAATGATGACGCCTCTGAGAAGCTCTTAGCAATACTCATTTCCTTCCTTGTTCCCTTATGTCTACTGAGTGGGTTCAGGCAGGAGAAACCATGATAGAGATGGGCGGTAAGCCCCAGTCTGTCCCTTAGGTGAGCTTCTGGTTTCCTACCAGTTTCATTGCTTGCCGTATGTGTAGTAGTCAAAAATATTTAATTTTTAATTACAAGAGTGTGACAAAAATACAATCTTATTATTAAAAAACAGAGAGAAGACAAAAACTTCATTTTACCTGACTCCTCCAGTCTACTCCCTTTCTCAGAAGTATCTATCATTGTTGATTTGGGAAATATCCTTCTCTATATATGTTGTGGTTTGAAAATATGTCCACAGTTATTTGATACGACGCCTTCAAAAAGTGAAGCCTAGTTCCCCTCACCTTAAGTGTAGGAGGTACTTAGTGACTTGCTTTTTAAAGTGTAGAATGTGGCAGAAGTAGTGATTTGTGGTGTCTGAGATTGGGATTGGAATGATGTTGAGTTTTTCCCCTCATTCTAGATCTTTGGGACCACCTGCTCTGGGGAAAGCCAGCTACCCTGTTGTGAGGTCGCCCTACGGAGAAGCCCATATTGTGGGGAGCTGAGGCCTCCTGCCAGCAGCCGTATGATTTAGCCATAAAAAAATTATTGTAATAGATTCTGAGACTGGTGAGGGCACAGGCTTCATGATGTCAAGGTTCCGTGTTCCTGGACATGAGCAGAGGACAGAGCACATAATCTCCAGGAACATTTTTCTTTTGACAAAGAGAACCTCAGAGATTATATAATAGGTATGACTAGTTCCAGAGCTTGTGGAACTAGTGGTGGTTGCTTACACTTGCTGTCCAAATTACTCTTCAGAATAAGAACACTTATTATCTCAACTGCTGGGAGTGCAGCTGGCAGAAAGTCCTCAACAATCAACACGCTTAGGGATTTCTGAAGAGAGCCAAAGAGAACCCCCCTTCCAGTAGCCCACGTCCAGTGGTCGATGAATGAATGCTATAGAGCCCAGGCCTCTCACTCCAGCTCAGGGGAGTTCTGAAGGTTCATCCCATCCTCAGAGCTCCCTGCAGGACTGACTGAGACACTCCACTGAGACTGCATTCAGCTAGACCTTATCCTCTGCCCAGCCCTGCTCCTCTCTCTTTCCTTTCCCAGGTGTTGGTATCAAAAGCACTCCCCAGCAAACCTCCTACATGTTAATCTCTGTCTCAGAGTTGGCTTCCTGGGAATCTCCAGCAGGGATGGTAGGCACCAGGGTGTTCTAAAAAAGCAGATGATGGCATAGGGTTTTAGAACTGGATTACTGGCCACCCAGCTGGTATCACTGTTTGGAGTGATTCTCCTTTTGGAAATGAAATGGCAGGGTTTTTATTTTATTCTTTTAAACTTTTTATTTTGTATTGCAGTATATAACCAATATACTTTTTATTTTATATTGGCATATAGCCATCAACTTCCCTAGTGGCTCAGTTGGTTAAGAATCTGCCTGCAGTGCAGGAGACCCAGGATCGATCCCTGAGTCAGCAAGATCCCTGGAAGGATCTTCCTGGGGGAGGAGGAAAGGGTAACCCACTCCAGTATTTTTGCCTGGGAAATCCCATGGACAGAGGAGCCTGGCAGGCTACAGTCCATGGGGTCACAAGAGTCAGACACAAGTTAGTGACTAAACCACCACTATAGCCAGTTAACAAAGTTGTGATAGTTTTAGGTGAACAGTGAAGGGACTCAGCCATATATATGTGTGTGTGTGTGTGTGATCATTCTCCTTCAAACTCCCCTCCCATCAGGCTGTAAAATGGCAGGTTTTTAAAAAAACAATTTATACCTTTCCTTTATATTTTACTTATTTAATTATATCCAAGTATAATATTGCTTTCATTTGTAAATGGTTAGTAGAAAATGTCTGAGATGTGGTATTATAAGCAATATAAATTTTATTCTTTACATTTTTTTGTTTTAAAAATAAAATGATTGAATGAGGTTTAAGAATATCCAGAAATCAGGAAAAGAATTGGGAAGTGGGTTACTATTTTGTTCTTGTGTTTGGGCTGCAAATATTTGTCAGTTAGATTCTAAAACTTCAGACAAAGCAGCCTGGTGGAGAATGTATTTGTTGTGTGTCATCGCTAGGCAACTTCTCCAGCCCTCACCTACCACCTCAGCCTTCCCAGTAAGAGGAGCCACCTCCTAGTGGGTTATATGTGGGTATAAAATGTGTGTGTGTGTGTGTGTGTGTGTTGAGTAGTGTGGAGAGATAACACCCTCTCCCCTGGATTACACCTGCTCAAAACAGCCCTGAGCCCTAGGGAGGTGGACAGAAACCTGATTTGGGGCTGATTTGTCCTGACAGGGTCAGGACAGTTTCTGGCATCAACTGAGTCCTCTTTCCACCACGTCTACCTCCTTCTCTCCCTACACGATTCTCTCTCAGGGGCCACATCAGTGGACCTGCCAGCTGGTCTCTGTCAGGGCAACTTGAGCGCCTCAGAAAATCTGTAGGGATCTTGGTTGTAGGGATTCAGCTTCCTTCCTCTTAGGAGTTCTGCTTCTGTGCAAATGTGTAGGAGCAAAGAGATCTGCTGGGATGGATAATACATCAGGGGAGGGCTAGCGGGGTACCATTTGTCTACAGAGTCTGAATCCAGGCCCTCATTCAGTTTAATATCCTTTATTGATGTAACAATAATTCACAAAGGGAGGAATCGCTCCATTGTTCCTGTTACATTTCAGGTAACCAGTTGGATTCCAGATAAATTGTTATAGGTTTGGTCAGTGCCCTCAGGTTCTATCTCTCTTTGTCTCCCAGGGAATGTCAAGCCTTCTCAGGGTGTGTCAGTTCCTTAGGGGCCCTGAGGGAAGGTTAGTGATTCTGTATCCCCAGCATTTTGGTTCAGACACAGGAAACGTAACTGGATAGTGTGTGGGGCTGGAGAAGGGAAGAGTTCTTCCTTCTAAGTTCTAAGCCAGAACTCCACGACTCTGCATTTGACTGTGGAACCCTGGCCCTGCTGTGGGATTGACTGTTTTCTGTTTGGCGATTAGTATGGCTACTGGTTTCTCTTCACATCTGATTTGGAGATGCTAAGGGTGTGCCTCTGATCTAAGCTCCCTTAATTATCCAAATAATTCAATAGGAATTTATCAAGTAGCCACTATGTGATGGCCAAATGACCCCACACTGCCTTCAGCTTAGAAAGTTTATATGCCATTGCTAAGCAACATCACTGCAGTGAAAAAAATGAGGCAGGTGTTCAAGGGTGGAGAAGGGCATTCAAGAACCTGTTTATAGTTTCAATGCCCTCAGGGCATGAAGCCACAGGATAGCTAGGATGGACCTGGGAAAGACTGGGGTAAGTTCCAAACAGGAAGAAGAAAGAAATCTTCTCAACTCATATCCTGGGTGACTTCTGGGAATAGCCTCCCGGCTCCAGTGCCCTGGTGGGTAGCTGTCCATTGTCATATTCTGGCATCTCAGTCTTTGCACGTGCTTCTCCCTTAAAGCTGTTCTTCCTCCTGAAGTTGGTGGCAGGTGGTAACCCCTGGGAAGCCTTTGTGAGTGGGAGGGAGTTAGCCAGAAGGAGAGGTCATGGCTATCTTAGAGACCGTCTCCAGGGAGGCGAGAGGCTATGAGGAGGCTCTTGCCCCTGACTCAGACTTGCGTAGGGAGTCCAGTTCCTTCCTTTTTCTGGGCTTCAGGAAGTCTATGCTTGAGATCACTATTAGTGGTGGGGAAAAGTGACTGCCTGACCCTCCCCCTCCATACTCGCTTATGGTAATCGGGTGGGCTGTTAGGTTAGCTAATAAGCAACCCCCAAATTTCAGTGGGTTAACCCAGGAAGAATTTATTGCTTGTGTCACAGTCCATTGCAGGCTCTGTGTCCCTTCTGGGCAGCTATTCTTCAAGTAGAACCTCAAGGAATCTGGCTGCTTCTACCTGGCAACTCCATCATTTTGGAATTCTTTACTTCCAACCACACCAACAGGAGAGAGGGTGAGCCAAGGTTCTTGGGGGAAATCTCAAGAAAGCCGGGCACAGGCAGAAATTATGACATAGCTTCCATTTAGCCATCAAGGAGGCTGAAGCTCTAGCCTTTCCATGTCTGCAGGAGAGGAAATGGGATGGTCAACACCATGCCTGTGTCTGTTATATTCATGCAGAGTCTTCCGCCCCCACAGCTGTTGCAACTGCTTAGTTTTCAGATGTCCCTGCAGACCTATCTCCCTCTCTGGTACAGAGTTTCAGCTTTCTTGATTTTTAAAACTTTAATGGTCACCTGTGTACTGATCGTGCATAAATATTTGAGACTGAAGGCACTGTGTGATACCATGACCACCATGTAGTAGTTATTAATGTTTGTTTAGTTGAATGAAGGGAGAAGGCTAAGGATGTCTGGAGAAGCCGTCTCTGAATCAAATTTAAAGTGTCAGCTACAAACTGGCACTTGCCTGTCACCTACAAATTGGCACTTGCCAAGAGCATTTGCCCACGACTGAACAGCAACAACAAGGGCATTTGCCATCTGCCTCTGCAGAGATTGAACCCTGTGCTGCTGCAGCTGCTGACCTTCAACGCCGCTGAGGGGAGTTCAGGGTGGAAAGTGAGGCACTCTGTGCTCCAGGGAAACTGGTGGAACAAGTCTTTAGAAAGTTAGATGTTTTCAGGAACCAACGTCATGATCCCAATCCTTGCATCTCTTCATATCTAGAAACGCACTAAATCCCTTCATGGTGACACGTATTAGTTTGATCTCTGGTGAGTAGCTAGGATAAGTCATGTGAGCGTTTTGTGACTGACTCCCAATAAAAACTCTAGACACCAAGGGTTGAGTGAGCTTCCCTAGTTGACAACACTCTGTACATACTGCCAATATGGGTGCTAGAATTAAGCATGCACAGCTTCTCTTGCACACCAGCATCTCCTCTTCCTGCCTAGATCTGTGGGGCAGACTGTGGACCTCTTGGGCAGGGGCGAATGAAACAGGATTGACTTGACTCGTGTCATGGTGCCTCTTCCCGAGGACTGGTCATAAGCAGCAGTATCCCAGCGGCTCCACCTCTACCTCCTTGAATGCCTCTCACCGTGGCCACCAGCCTCCCCCAGTCCTCGCCCTTCCCCATATGGCACACGGTACCTGTCATGCTCAGCCCCTCCCTCTGCAGCGCTGCCGCTGCCCAGTTCACCTTCTGCTGTTTCCTGCTGCTGACCACCACGTGGGCCCCGTCCTGGGCCAGACACTGGGCGATGGTGAAGTTGATCCTGCAGGAGAGATGGAGAAAATGTGACAATCAGCCCAGGGCTGAGTCCTTCCTTTCTTGCTGCATTTCTAGTTTTAAGGCTCCAAGTGAATTTCCTACTATCCTGGAGCAGCTAACCTCGTGGCCTGCTTGTGGATGATCAGAGAACCAGAGAGAGTCAAAAGGGAGCTTCCCTTCATGGGTGTGTTGGACAGACTGCCTGTGTATTTCAGATCTTGGCTTCACCTTCTATTTGAATGACTGCAACCTGAGAGTTTGTTGCCTCCAGTCTGTGAAACCGCTGGGCACCTACAAGCGTGCAACTTGGAAGCACGAGGTCTAACTCCATCCAGGGTGACTCTTTTTTTAATTAATTAATTTATTTTAGTTGGAGGCTAATTACTTTACAATATTGTAGTGGGTTTTGCAATACATTGACATGAATCAGCCATGGGTGTACATGTGTTCCCCATCCTGAACCCCCCTCCCCCTCCCTCCCTGTCCCATCCCTCTGGGTCATCCCGGTGCACCAGCCCCGAGCACTTGTCTCCTGCATCGAACCTGGGCTGACGATCTGTCCACACATGATAATACATGTGTTTCAATGCTATTCTCTCAGATCATCCCACCCTTGCCTTCTCCTACAGAGTCCAAAGGACTGTTCTATACATCTGTGTCTCTTTTTCTGTTTCGCATATAGGGTTATTGTTATCATCCTTCTAAATTCCATATATATGCATTAGTATACTGTATTGGTGTTTTTCTTTCTGGCTTACTTCACTCTATATAATGGGCTCCAATTTCATCCACCTCATTAGAACTGATTCAAATGTATTCCTTTTAATGGCTGAGTAGTATTCCACTGTGTATATGTACCACAGCTTTCTTATCCATTCATTTGTTGATGGACATCTAGGTTGCTTCCATGTCCTGGCTGTTATAAACAGTGCTGCGATGAACATTGGGGTACACTTATCTCTTTCAATTCTGGTTTCCTCAGTGTGTATGCCCAGCAGTGGGATTGCTGGGTCATATGGCAGTTCTATTTCCAGTTTTTAAAGGAATCTCCACACTGTTCTCCATAGAGGCTGTACTAGTTTGCATTCCCTGCAACAGTGTAAGAGGGTTCCCTTTCCTCCACACCCTCTCCAGCATTTATTGCTTGTAGACTTTTGGATAGCAGACATCCTGACTGGTGTGAAATGGTACCCCATTGTGGTTTTGATTTGCATTTCTCTAATAATGAATGATGTTGAGCATCTTTTCATGTGTTTGTTAGCCATCTGTATGTCTTCTTTAAAGAAATTTTTGTTTAGTTCTTTGGCCCATTTTTTGATTGGGTCATTTATTTTTCTGGAATTGAGCTGCAGGAGTTGCTTGTATATTTTTGAGATTAATTCTTTGTCAGTTGTTTCGTTTGCTATTATTTTCTCCCATTCTGAAGGCTATCTTTTCACTTTGCTTGTAGTTTCCTTTGTTGTGCAAAAGCTTTTAAGTTTAATTAGGTAGGTCCCATTTGTTTATTTTTGCTTTTATTTCCAATATTCTAGGAGGTGGGTCATAGAGGATCCTGCTGTGATTTATGTCAGAGAGTGTTTTGCCCATGTTTTCCTCTAGGAGTTTTATAGTTTCTGGTCTTACGTTTAGATCTTTAATCCATTTTGAGTTTATTTTTGTGTATGGTGTTAGAAAGTGTTCTAGTTTCATTCTTTCACAACTGGTTGACCAGTTTTCCCAGCACCACTTGTTAAAGAGATTGTCTTTTCTCCATTGTATATTCTTGCCTCCTTTGTCAAAGATAAGGTGTCCATAGGTACATGGATTTATCTCTGGGCTTTTTATTTTGTTCCACTGATCTATGTTTCTGTCTCTGTGCAAGTACCATACTGTCTTGATGACTATGGCTTTGTAGTAGAGCCTGAAGTCAGGCAGATTGATTCCTCCAGTTCCATTCTTCTTTCTCAAGATTGCTTTGGCTATTTGAGGTTTTTTGTATTTCTATACAAATTGTGAAATTATTAGTTCTAGTTCTGTGAAAAATACCATTGGTAGCTTGATAGGGATTGCATTGAAAATATAGATTGCTTTGGGTAGTATACTCATTTTCACTACATTGATTCTTTGAGTCCATGAACATGGAATACAGGGTGACTCTTGATCAGTGGAGGAAGGGCACAAATGGCTGAACTGTCCCCCTGACTTTCCCTGATGGACGCTCTGAGATGTAGTTCCTAAGTTTCCCAGAGGACCTGTAGAATCTAGCACCCAGTGGCCTGTAGTGGCAGCCAACTCCATGACCAGCCCATGCTGGCTTTCTCTCCTTTCCTGCTTCCCTCCCTGCTTCTCCTTAGGGTTACATTCCCAAATAAACTCTGACACTTCCACCTGGTAGGCTCTGCTCTGTGGGGGTGAAGTTAAGACAACGAGGTCGACAAAATCTAGAGACGCCCACCATTCCCAAGTCCCCCAGATGTTCTCCCACCCTTTTGTAGAGCCTGTGACCACAGCAACTTTGTTGATCTGGTTGGTGTTACCCCGGCTCTGCTGCTGGTGCTCCTCATGGACAGCGAGGCCTTAGAGGGCAGGAGGCCCCTCCAAGTTCGGGTCAGGGGCCTCAACATAGTGGTTTCTGTTGGGTCTTCCTCTTGGTGAGCTTGGTCTAGGGAGGCTTCTAGAAAGTTAATCACAGTTGTAGTCAGCAGTGTCTCTGAGTAAGGAGCTGATGCAACACCTCCCTGATTGGGCTAGATCCTGGGTGGTCTGGGGATCACCCTGGGAAGCTCAGCCTAAAGCCTATTCTTCTAGTCCTTCTCCTGGTTTTCTGAACACAGACTTTCCCATATGAAATCTTTTCTGTTTAAACTAACTGCAGTGGTTTCTGCTATTTAGAAGCAAATCTTAACCTATTCTTACACAGGGTCAAAAATTATTTATTCATCAAGACCACTAGGATAATGAACATGTAGTGTACAGTTTTGCTTCCTGAGGACCATGCAAGTTAAGGTGTGAAAGGGCTTTGTAAAGTGCCTCAAATATAAGCTGTTCTGTAGCTTCTTATAAGGGATGTGTGTTTCATCATTCTATCCTTGAGAGACCCCTGGCCTCCAGCCTCTGGATGCAGCTCACCCTGCCTGCATTGTTTTGCCCTGCTTGCTTTCCCTCCGCCGGCCTCTTCTTTGTTTTCAGTGCAGTAAGGGGACCCTTTCGGATGTATTATCTCCTCCATGTGACCTGGTGCTTACCCCCCTTCTAGCATTTATGGCACTAACTTTAATGGATGTGTTGCACTTATCACTTTTAACAGGGTGCCCACCACCTGGTACTTGCTTAACAGATCTTTGTTAAAGGAATGAAAAAAAATGAATCAATTGAGATTGGCTGCAGTGAGCTAGTGAGGTTGTAGGTACCCCTTTAGATCCATTTGCTAAATTTCTTAGTCACATTCTTCCCCTATGTTGTCCTGTTGTGTCAGTTCAACTCTGGTCTGCAAACATTTACTTTCAAGACGCCACTCTTGGTTTTTAAGTGCTCAAGCTTTGAATGGCATCAGGCCTTGTGTGCACAGTGAACTTGTGTTTTCCTGATGTTTAGCATTCTGACCCTCTGCTCAAATCTCCACAAATCTATAGTTCTGAACTGATTTACATAAAACCAATTCCCTTATTTAAGCCCTTAAACTTTAGTAAATCTTAGGCAAATATCAAAGCAGGTAATGCTTTTGAAGCAATCTATATACACAAAAATTCATAATCGTTTATCTCAGAAACTTAGCTCCTATGGTGCCTATTCATTTATTATGGTTCCTTACCTCCCCTGTAGCCAGGGATCCAAAATAGAAGGGTTTCCTTGTCTTCCTACTTAACTTTTTATCAGTGTCACTCCAGGCAGTTTATTCTTAAATCTCTGGGGCTTCATCTTGTCCAGGAACAGAATCCCTCAATCTCTGTTCCCCAAGCCATTTCTCAGTCTTTTTGACAAGGAAGAATCTACCTGGGGAGATTAAAAAAGCTAAGCATTTCTTCTTTTTTGTTTTTCTCCCTCTCTCTCTTGCCTCTCTATTTCCTTCACATCTTTCTTTATTTTGGAAAAAAAGATACAGAATCTAGGAGTGTACTAGGTTCTTCATTTTTTCAACAAACATTTAATGGGAACTTGCTATGTCCTGAGTGCATGGAATACAAAGATGACTCTGTCATAGTTTTACCTTTGGTACTCAGAGTGAAATTGTGCATCACAGATTGGGGCTTGAACCCGTGGTCTTTTAACTGAGATCACTCACCTGGTCTCAGGACTTAGTGAAGCTCAGGTTCTTGATGTCATGACATAGAAAGAATTCAGTAGGAAACAAAATGATAGGAAATAAGTGAATTTATTTAGAGAGAAACATACTCCACAGACAGAATGTGGGCCATCTCAGAAGGCAAGAGCAGCACCGTGGTGTGGGGTTGTCAGAATTTATGTGCATGCTTTGTCACGCAGTTGTGTCCAACTGTTTGCGACTCCACAGACTGGAGTGGATAATTTCACAGACTAATGAGTAGGAGGAGTATTCTAGCTATTTTGGGAAAGGGGTGGGCATTTCCAGGAACTGGGCCATGGCAGCCCACTTTCTGACCTTTATGATCGGCCTTGGAATTGTCGTGGAGCCTGTGAGTGTTTTATTTAGCTGATGTGTTAAAATGAGCATATTCTGAGGCTCAATCAGTTTATGCCATGTTTTCAGGCTATGCCACTCTTTTAAAGGTTGTGAAAAAAAGAAAGATAGCACTAAACCATGGCATGCCAGGCTCCTCTGTCCATAGGATTCTCTATCCATAGGATTCTACAGGCAAGAATACTGGAGTGGGTTGCCGTTTCCTTTTCCAGGGGAACTTCCCAACTCAGGAACTGAACCCAGGTCTCCCACATTGCAGGCAGATGCTTTACCAATTGAGCCATGCAGGAAGCCCCTAAAAGATTGTGCCCTGCCCCCTTCCCTCCTGCTTCAAACGTTCTCATACTCTGAACTGGGTCTGCAGACAAAAAGTGGTTATGATCCATAGTGTCAGGAGGTAAATACGATGAACAGTTTCCCAACACTGAGGTCGCAGTGGTTAGATAAAATATATTGGGGAAGGTAATACCAGAGTGGACTCAGGAAAAGGAGATTTTCTTATTGCTATTTTATTTTTAAAAGAGGCAAGCTTTTTTGAAAAGGGGTAAATGTTCACTGTAAAATTGAAAAATATATATATTTGGGAAAATTCAGAAGAAAATTCAGGGAAAAGTTGTGAAAGGCTTCCTCATGGATCTGACTTTGAAATGGATTGATGTTGTCCATGGTAAGTGAGGCTTTGTCTAGCACACTCTTCAGGTGATCAGATTCTGTGGGGTCACTGCATCTTTCATTGCCTTTGAGTTACTTACAACCGATAGCAATGCAAATGACGCCTATCCACAGATGCAAATAAATGTTGTCTGGAGGAGATTCAATTGGTTTCCTTCCCTCCACTGTGGAAGAAATCAGCTTTGCATTTATTAAGCAAATTTATTTTAGTTTTCCTTATGCTCTCCCTCTGTGTGTGGTTCTTTGAATTCACTTTTGAATCAGTTATAATATCTTAGTGGTTCCCTTCATGAATTATTGAGTTAAGTAAAAATTTTGGTACTTGTTCATTTTATATTTGTATGACAGTATGACTTTGCCTTATAAAAATTATCCTTCAATAGAAGAAAGTAAAAATTTGATATCAAGTTAAGTATTGTTTTGTTTTTAACAATTCCCTTAGCTACCTCTCTGAATATCCGTTCTCATATAAAATCCATGTATTCAATTTTGCAGAAAGGGATCACAGTACAGATGGATTTTCCCTTTCTCCATCCTTCCCACCTTTCCCCCTCTTCTTTTGTTTTTCCTTTTCTCCCTTCCTTCTTCCTTCCTTTCTTCTTCTTCCTTCCTTCCTCTCTCTCTCTCTCTCTCTCTTTCTGATATTTATTTATTTGTGATGTGGAACTTTAAAACAATATTTACTTATTTTTGGCTGTGCTCGGTCTTTTGTTGTCGCACCCGCATTTCTCTAGCTGTGGGAGAGCCAGGGCTACTCTCCAGTTTTGGTAGGAAGTGTGTACTTCTCGTTGCAGAGGCTTCTTGCTGTGGAGCAAGGGCTCTGGGCACTCAGGCTTTCAGTAGCTGCGGCACGTGGGCTCAGGAGTTGTGGTTCCCAGGCTCTAGAGCACAGGCTCAATAGTTGTGGTGCATGGGCTTAATTGTTCCATGGCATGTGAAATTTTCCCAAATCAGGGGTCGAACCCATGTTTCCTGCATTGGCAGGTGGATTCTTGACCATGGAGCCACTAGGGAAGCTCTGATGAAGAAGGAATTCATAGGGCCCGATCTCCATTTCAGGCCTGTTCATGCTGATCATGCTCCGGCACCTCTCTAATGGACTCTGAACTCTGTGCTTAGTGCCTGTGGAAATTACAATGGAGGGATTAGAGTCCCCTCTGGACAGGGGAATCTCGAAGATTAGATCCAGGATATTCAACACCTAAGAGAAAACATGCACTAATCACCCCTGGCTCTGGACAGGTCATAAACCCTGGCTCCAGACAGGTCATAAACTTTCTGATAGTAACCTTGGGCTTACCGACTATTAACTATTTGGAATGTAACCTTGAGCTTATTGATTATTGGCTGTTCGAATACATGATACTTGAATGATGGCATTATTGTGATTGTATTTACCTTTCCTTTGTTGATGTAAGTTCCGGGTGATTTGGGGTGGTGGGTTTAGACACGTACACATGGGTATAAAAGATCCTCACAAATGCTGGTCGGGGTCCTTGGCTAAGAGGAGACTCTGCCTTGGGCCCGCCGGTGTAATAAACTGCACTTCACTATCTGCATTGTCCTTCTGAGTGAGTTTGCTTCCCGGAGCGCGTGGCTACAACACTAATGTGGACCATTTTAAAAGTCTTTATTGAGTTTGTTACAATATTGCTTCTGCTTTACATTTTGGTTTTTTGGCCATGAGGCATGCGGGATCTTAGTTCCCTGGCTAGGGATCGAACCCATGTACCTTGCATTGGAAGGCAGATTCTTAACTACTGGACCACCAGGGAAGTCCCTCCTTAGCTGATTCTTAAAGGATGAATGAAATAAGGAGTTTAGGAATATGGGAGGGCACACCAAGTGCAAGGAAGGTGGCAAGGAGAGAAAAGCACAGTGGGAGAAGATACAGAGTTTGGTATTCCTGGAACATCCAGTGTGAAGTGGGGATGGGCTGGAGATCAGGCTAGGGGATTAGTCAAGGGCCAGATGGTGGCACTTATAGAATGCTGAGACAGAGAGCCTGGACTTTATCTAGAGTGCAGAGGGAGATATTGAAATTCAATAAGAAAGGTGAAAGGGTCGAATATTGACATGGTTAGATTTTTGCCTTCTAGAGACAATTTCTGTGTGTGTGTGTGTGTGTGTGTGTGTGTGTGTGTGTGCATGTGCTCATGCACAGTTTGATCTCGCAGCTAAGAGATTACTGTAGTAGGAGATACGAAGGTCCTAAATCAATTGAATACTGTCAGGAAATAAATGACAGAATCGAATTGGATAAATTAAAGAGAGTTCTCATGAAGAGACTATTTTCAGAGGTAAGGTATAGGAAAGGTGCAGGGATTGTGTGGTACCTGGAGTTAGCAACAGCAGAGTCAGCAACAGCTACCATCCAGGCCTGAAGGGATGAGAAGAGGAAATTATTGCTCAGTCAATTAGTTGTGTCTGACTCTTTGCAACCCCATGGACTGTAGCACACCAGGCTTCCCTGTCCATCACCAATTTCTGGAGCTTGCTCAAACTCAAGTCCATTGCGTCAGTGATGCCACTCAGTAAGCTCATCCTCTATAATCTCCTTCTCTTCTTGCCTTCAATCTTTCCCAGCATCAGGGTCTTTTCTAATGAGTCAGCTATTTGGATCCAGGTGGCCAAAGTATTGGAGCTTCAACTTTAGCATCAGTCCTTCCAATGAATATTCAGGACTAATTTCCTTTAGCATTGACTGGTTTACTCTCCCTGCAGTCTAAGAGACTCTTAAGAGTCTTCTCTAACATTACATTTTGAAAGCATCAATTCTTTGGCACTCAGCCTTCTTTATGGTCCAAATCTCACATCCGTGCATGACTACTGGAAAAACCATAGCTTTGACTATACAGACCTTTGTCGGTAAAGTTGTATCTCTGCTTCTTAATACACAGTCTAGGTTTGTCATAGCTTTTCTTCCAAGGAGCAAGCATCTTTAAGTGGGTTACCCCAACAAAGAGAGCTAGAGTGCTGCCCATCAGGAGCTGTGACTTCAGGTCAAGTGTCTTAGCAAGATTCAGGCACTCCTGCAGGAGGGAGGCAAAGGAGTGAATGCTACAACTTCATTCCTTTCCCTTCTCTGACCTACTGTTATCAATACTATTACCATCTATGGCACCCTCCATTGTCAGAACCCTTTGGGAAGCCAGATGTATCTATGCAGGTCAGGTATAGACAGCCTCCAAGAGCACAGAACAGAGTAGAGACCAGGAAGACATAATTCTGCCATTCACAGATAACGGGGACATAGACAGGACTCTGAAGCTCCCTGTCAGCTTCCCATATCTTTGGCCCATATTCTTTGTGGTTATCTTTGGTGATAGTTCTCTTCCTAGACTAGGCCCTCTATCTAAGTTGTTTTAGGCATCAAAGGTAGAGGTATTATAAAAAGATCTTCCTGAGTCTTTTAGGTTTGATTGACTTCAAGTCAAAATAATCCAAATGATAAAGCAGCATGTTTTGAAGAAGCTTGTTCTGAACCTCTTCAATATCTAGCCAATCCAATTCTTGAAACACTAGTTTCAACACTGAATTTTTTGGTATCAATATTATCTTTGCTTTGTTCCTGTAAACTCCCCATCCCACCCCCCATACGTGTTCCTTGATGATAGCTGAGGTGTGGAAAGGTCTTTAAATGAAAATATCCACACACCCACTGCCCACCCCCCCCATTCTATCTAAATTCACAACAGCCCAACACAAGCTGAAACACTTACTTTCTAATACTAGGCTATACTTTCAACAAAATTAAGTATAAACTAGAGAAAGATAAGAAACCCTATGGCATTTAAATATTAAATGAAGCATCCCAGAAACCGGTATTTAGAATGTTTTTCTTGGCAACTTGGAAGTTTTTTCACTCTGAGTCACAGTAGAATAATGTGACTTTCTTCCCTTTTTAAGTTTGGCTAATGGGAAGGGGAGATAGAAAAGGAGATTTTGCATAACTTTGAACACAGGTGCATTCTCAGGCAGATAATTTTTCAAAAAGACCACAGATAGAAGTGAAGATCTGCAGATTGATTTCCCTTTTAAAAAGCAAATTTTCTGAAGTATACTTTACATATAAAAATTAAGTATACAGTGACATTGCAACAATCTCATTAAGATAGTCTTAGAACATTTTCATCACTCCAATAAGATCCTTCCAGTCCTTTATAGTTAATCCCCATTTTTACCTCCAGTCCCAGGCAACCACTGATCTTTCTGCCTCTATTAATTTTATATATATTTGCCTTTTCTGAACTTTCATGAAAGTGAAAGTTGCTCAGTTGTGTGTGACTTTTTGCCACCCCATGGTCTATACAGTACATTGAATTCTCCAGTCCAGAATACTGGAGTGGGTTGCCATTTCCTTCTCCAGAGGATCTTCCCAAGCCAGGGATTGAATCCAGGTCTCCTGCATTGCAGGCGGATTCTTTACCAGCTGAGCCACCAGGGAAGCCCTAAACTTTCATATAAATGAGGAAATAAATTTCTGGAAAATATGTATGCCTACTTGGGAAGTCTTTGCCCATGTATTGTTCTATAGCATTCTCTGGCCAAGTGGGTGGGACACTTGGTAACATGGGGAAGAACATATATCTGTATCAAATGTTCTATTTATACATATTCTTCTTACCTTGGTGGTGAGCCCCAGGTGCTTTGCTTGATGCCTGGAGAGAATCCCAGTGACAGTACCAGCTCTCAGGTGTGCAGGTCCTCAGTGTTTGGGCAGCGGGCCACTCCTCTCTGTGCTTTAGCTCAGGCCATGTCTTTCTCCTCCTCCCAGGACACATCCGCCAGATCGCCATGCTCTCTTTCCAGCCTTCACTTCATTGAGTCGTCAAAGCCCCAAACCGGGATATTTAAAGACACCAAATCATATTGTGTCCATCAGACTAGGCCTCTTAAACAATTTTCATTATCATCATAGTGCACAGTGACCTCCGTGACTTTCTATAGCACTGACTCATTTGCTTCCAAGACTGCTGTTCCTTTTCTTGTATTTTGTGTTAACCACTGTCCATTCAGTCGTCCAAGTCAGAAACCTCAGAGTCGGCCATGATTCTTCCTCTCACTTCTTCCACATCCAACTGTCACCAAGTCCTGCCCAAACTATATCTGCTCTGTGTAAGCTGGTCTCCTCCTCTTCCCACTGTTACTATGTCTTACTGAGGTGGTCATGTATCTTGCCTGGAGTATAGCTGTAGCTTCTTTTCTGCTGTTGCTTCCAAACTAAGCTGAGGTGATCTTTCCAAGATGAAAATCTGATCAAGTTCATCTCATTGCTAAAATTCAACAATGGCTCTCCATCAGCTTTTTTCTTTTTTTAAAATTTTATTGAAATATAGTTGATTTATAATGTTGTGTTTATTTCTGCTGTACAGCAGTGATTCAGATACATACAGACATACATATGATTCTTTTTTAATATTCTTTTCTATTATGGTTTATCACAGAATATTGAATATAGTTCCCTGTGCTATTCAGTTGTTGTTGCTTAGTCACTAAGCTGTGTCCAACTCTTTGAGACCCCATGGACTGTAACCTGTTCAGCTCATCTGTGCATGGGGTTCTCCTGGCAAGAATACTGGAGTGGGTTGCTATTTCCTTCTCCATCTCCACTGAGTTTTCTGATAGTTTAAATTCCTTGGCTTCCAAGGCTGGCTTTTGTTGATCTGTCCCTGGCCTGTTTCTCTTTGCCATCACAAGCTCCTTTTACAAAAAATGTAACACTATCCCTGTATTTCTATGCTTACATCCTCCTCCTCTGGATTGCTCCTACTTTTTGCTCCAGACTCAGCACAGGCATCATCTCCTCTGAAGGTGATTTTGTCTGCAGGGACGCCTTCTTAGATACACTTGTTTGGTGTTTCCAACCAAAGCCTCTGTCTCAGCCCTGTGCCTTCTCCCACCCCCATTCAGGCTGATAACAGCTTAAGGGCAGAATCGATATTTTATACTTCTCCAAGGTCAGGTTTACATATTTTGTTCGGAGTTCTCTTTAAAGAATGACATTTCTCTGTTGATGCCTTATGGCATCATGAGTCTTGTGTGTTGAGACCCAAAGAGTCAAAGCCTAAGATTCAGCTGGAGGAAGCAGATGTGAGGTTGAGCTGATGTTGTTTTCTATCACAATCAGCCTCTTTCTTCCAATGAGGGTCCAATTGCCTTTTTTTTTTAAAGTGCTTACTGTGTATCAAACTCAGATTCATTAAGTATTTTCATCTTTATAAAAATCCACTGAGGCAGGTGATACTATCTCCATTTACACAGAGGGAAACCGGGTAATAGAGAAATTAAATAACTCGCCAAACCACATATCACCACTGTCCCTTAGTAATGAGATCTGTCTCCAAACCCCATGCTCTTAACTTCTAAGATATTTGTTAATATATCTATATAGCTCTGTGTGTGTGTGTATGTGTTATTGGTTCAGTAATGGAATGGATCAAATGTTGTGAGCTTAAATAATTTTGAATTCTAACCCAACACACTTATGGACGTAGGAGGGTATCTATATGTGGGCTGAAGTTGAAAACTGTGGAGGCTCTTTCCCCATCCTGCTTTCATTTGGGCCTCCCTAAGCTTTTACTCTTTTCCAGGTGTCCATTCCTTATTCCTCGGAATAGGAATAATACCTGAAATAATTCTATTCTTCTTTCAAATACTGCATGTCTAAGTCTTATTAGCAAGGATTCTGCAACCAGTTTTAGAGTCCGTCTTAAATATACGGAGACAATCCTTCTGTGTCAAGCAGTTTCTTGCCAAAGTATGCCTAGTATAGTTTGCCTTTTCTGGCTATGAGTCCACATATGCTTTTTTTTTGTTGCCATTGTTTTTGGGGTTTCTTTGGCTGTCCAGAAAGTGGGGTCTTAATCCCTTGACCAGGAATTGAATCCATGACCCCTGCAGTGGAAGCGTGGAGCTCAAACCACTGGACCACTGGCGAATTCCCCATCTGTGCTTTTTTTTTCAATTTATGTTCCAAATATGATGGGTTTATTTTATTTTACTCTGATGCAAAACCAAAGATTCTACTATCATACAGAGACCAATATATTACAAGGTCATGAAAAAGTGGTGTGGGACATGCAGGATATGATGGACAACTGGAGGGTCGGGTCATCTCTTTGTAACAGGACACTACACCGTCACTGAGGAACACATTGAAAATAACACGGAGGAACTGAACTGAAATGTGGCATGAACGTGACAACTTCCGGGCATGCCTTCAAGCACCTCCCTTAGGATGGACTCGGTACTTAAGCTTCAGCGTGGGGCGGATTACAATTCTTTGGAAGAATAAAAAGTTCACACTCTTGAATTTCACAGAATAATTTTAAGGCCAAAACATAGTGGGTTCATTTCTCTTCACCTCCAGGGACAAAGCTGATGCTTTATTCAAAACCACATTAAGCTTCTAGTTGAAATCCCAGCCTGACCTTGTGCCCTCCTGCATTGAATTTCTTTCCATCGATTAGAGCTGACAGGATCAGTTTCACTCCTGGTTGAAGGGTCTGAGTGTAACCCAGTCCAATCAGGCTGGCATTGTTTACTTTAGCAGAGAGAGAAGTTCTACAGTCCAGCTCGTACTTGCAGCAATGCCGGAGCGGGTGTTGTTACTGCTGGCTGTCCACGCGAGGTTTATTGGCATTTCAGTCTTCTCATTCACCTTCTGGTAGATCGACCCTCCAAACTCAGCGCCATCAGTCACATGAGTGTGCGGCTGGAAGTCTGCGGCCTTGTAACCCAGGGTGAAATTATTCTGTGACAGTTTGGATCTGGCTGTGTCAAAACTCATCTGATAGCCAGCAAGCCAACCTTCAAAGGCCAACACAGCCCAGCCATAGATGGTTGATCCAGAAAAATCTACATCAACGTTACTGCCAAGACTGAAACAATCCCGTTTATATGAGGCCTTCAACTCCCCACTCTTCTTTCTTGTGTTCGGTACAAATATGGTATCAGGAGTCAGTTTCAACCCTTCAGCCAGCTTATTCTCCCGAGAGATTTCTGTCCCAAGAGTAATGTCTGTGTTCCGCTTCTGGGTAAATGTCAGTCCATAGTTATAGATCTTGTATTTGGTCTCTAGGTTGCCTGATGCTTTCCCTGTATCAGTGTAAGCGTGACTGGAAGTAGGAAATTCCACTCCACTACATGATTTGGTTCTCAGATCTATTTTGACCATGCCAAATCCATATGCTCTGTTGAAGACATCTTTGGCAGCCTTTCCCAGGTCGCAGTAAGTCGGCGTGTTACACATATCTCCAACTGGAGGGCCTGTCTGCTCCCCCAGGAGGGGCCCGTCCACTCTGCCAGGGCACCACTGGAGCCCCACCTATGCTTTTAAGAGGAAAAGTGATTTACGTCTTTGACAGGTAACTGGCATTAGAACCTACTCTTGCAAGTATTTGTTTATCTTTTTGATTATTTTATTCAGGATGAATAATAATATGATTCAGGTCATGAAGGTATAACTCCATGTTCCTGACCCAAGAAAGAACCAGTTTTCCCTGTCTTCAGGCAGATAGAGGAATATCGTATTTAATGATATGATATTGACTCCTAGGAATATCATATAAAATTATATATAAATATATAATTATGTCTATACTTACACAGATAAACATAATAGATATGTATATATACATGCATACATATAACTTTATTTAATAGTTCTCATCCCATTTGCTACATCTAACATTTTATTTCTCCTATGATTGCTTTATTTTCCATGGTTCTTGATGGGGCAATATTTTTCCTTCTATTCTCTCTCTGCCACCAAATTTATCTTTAGCTCACCTCTACGTCGCTGAATGTATAATCAGTCAGGAACTCATGTAACTATACAACTTGGTATATTTATATAAATGTGCTTCACACTATATATCACTTTGTAATTTGGCTTTTTTCATGTTATAAGGTGTCCTGGAAGTTTTTTGTGTCAGCATTTAGTATATTTACCTTATTTAATAGCAATTCTATGCTTTTTGACTGAGGAACTCATGAGAATATACAAAGATGAGCAGCCATGTTTCAATCTAGCAGTAAAGCTGATATCCAAGTGGGTATTGGTGCTCAGGTTGAACAAAAATCAGATTTTAATGGGACCTGGGCTTGGCTGACAGGGGAATTTTGTTCCTCAGAGCCTGGAGCACTTAGCAAGTGAGCAAGTCTGAGGGCACAGAAGCCTGTCACACTGACACACTGGCAGTGGGATCTTAGGGAGATCATTCTCAATCTTTTTATATTCAAGTAATGCTTGAAATATTTTTCAAGGGAAGGTCTCAAGTAATTCCAGCATAAACACTGTTACAGCAGAAGTGATGGTTCACTACTATGATAGTAAGTTACAGATATAATAATCCAATATTAATAGTCATGTTCTGTTGCGTAGAGAATGATGCTTTTTGTGGATCTGTTTACTATAGCCAATTTATTATCCTACTCTTTTTGTGTGATTTCCCCTCCCCACAAAGGATATTTACTTGATTACAAGTCAGTAGTGCATACATTTTCATTGGAAAAGACCATGCAGCTGGGAAAGATTGAGGGCAAGAGAAGAACAGGGTGACAGAGGATGAGGTGGTTGGATGGCATCATTGACACAATGGACATGAATTTGAGCAAGCTGCAGGAGATGGAGAAGGATAGGAAAGCCTGGTGTGCTGCAGTCCATGGGGTCACAAAGAGACAGACACGACTTAGCGACTGAACAAGTATACACAAGGAGACTTTGGTTTTCCTCTTTAAAAAAATATCCTACTTGATTAAAAAAAACTTAGCCAAGTAGATCTAAAAGTTTTATCACACAGTCATACTGTAAGAAATACTAATGAGGTATGGTATATGGTATTTAATATATGCAAGAGTAATTATCTATATTTAAAGCCAGAAAGTTTTTTTTTTTGGCCAATTTGTCTTGAATAGAATCAGGTAGCTAAGGATTAAGTAACCTTACTTGAAATTAATCTCTTTCTTTCCTTTTCATAAATTTTAAAAACTCTTAAGGCAAGCACAATACATTTCTGTTAAATATCTGACTTAAACCAAAGTAGGGACTCAAATTTTGAAAGGTCAGTTTGATAGATTTAACTTAAACAAAGGTACTAAAATTATTTTAATTAATATTATTTATAATATAAAAACATTTAATAATTTTAAATAGTAAAACAATTAATCACAAGCCAAAGCAATATGAATAAAAATACCCTAAGACACTATTTTATTAAGACTGAAAAATGTTTTCACTGACTGACATGATCAGGCTCAAATAAAAGTTTAGTAATTACAAAGTTATTATTACACACATAAATTTCTTGATCTCCTTTGTATGCCTATATGTGCATATAAAATATTATTTTTGAAGCTAAAAAGAAAGAATAAAGTCTGTGTTTTTCATTTAAAATCTGTGCTTGCTTTTTCACCACACAAATACTCAATTCTGGGTCAAACTTGTGATAAGTGTACAGGGATTTCATTTTCACCTGAAATGAGATGTTATCTGTCTTTATTCTGGATGCTCGTTAGACAAGAGAAAGCTTGCTTGCACATTAAGAAGTTGAAAACTCAGCAGAATGTTTGTTGCTTTTCAGTGAGTGGTAGGATACTCTTTTCTCACATAAATCCAGAACTTTCTAGGGCAGACTAGTGAATCTCATGTGATTTACTTCATTCAGTTCACAAATTTCTTCCTCTTTCCTCAAAGTCAAGTTCTCAAGTTATGCAGAAAATCCAGATTCAGACACACGATCCTTCACCCAGCTATATGCTTATTTGGAAAGGAAAGAAATACTGCAAATTTTGCACATGTCAAGATTGTTCTTCCTGGATATTTTCAGTAAGATTTGAGACTTGTTTGGGCTTCCCTGATGGCTCAGATGGTAAAAAATCTGCCTGGAATGCAGGAGACCCAGATTCGATCCCTGGGTTGGGAAGATCCCCTGGAGAAGACAATGGCTACCCACTCCTGTATTCTTGCCTGGAGAATTCCATGGACAGAGGAGCCTGGCGGGCAGCAGTCCATGGGATTGCAAAGAGTTGGACACGACTGAGTGACTAACACACTTGAGACTTGTTAGATGGTGAACAATTTAACCACGAGTTTGAATTTAACCACCCTCTAAAAACATGTCTGGTCCTTGCACCCAGCTTCTGGGAGGTAATTTCTAAGCCCTGGAATGTTATGCCTGATGGAGTGTCTTTGTTCCCATGAGAGCCTTGGGCCAGTGCAATGGTAACGTTGTGACCTTCTAAGGGGCTGGAAACTGAGATCAGACATGTTTCACTCAACCACGCCTACAGGCTGGGGTCCCAGTGAAGACTCTCCATACCAAGGCTCATCTGAGATTCCCTGGTTGGCAATACTCTGCACGTACTGTCATCCATCTGTGCCAGGGAAGTGATGCTGCCCTCCCTCCATGGGGAGAAGAAACCACGTGTGGCACTTCTCCTGGACTCTGCCCTATGTGTCTCTCCCCTTGGCTGATTTTAATCTGTGTCCCCTTTCTGTAATAAACTGTGAGTATAACAGCTTCTAGCGAGCCCTTTGAATTCTTCTAGTGAAGTATTGAAATTTGAGGCTCTCCAAAATTGCAATTGGTGTCAGGAGTGAGGGTGGTTTTATGAGCTATTCCCCCAACTTCACAGTTGGCTAATTTTGCAGTTGAAATCTGGATTGGGATTTGCTAGATCAACCCTGACTTACTGAAACACATGGTTTGGGAAGAGAAAGGCTGAGAGGGCAGAGGTTGACAAACCTTCAATACCTGATTGGCTACCAAGTTATCCATGGTGTGGAGCTATGTCAGCACTGTGATCAGTCGGTAGAGGTAAAAGTTATCATTGGAATTTGGAAATGGTAGACTCAGATGACAAGGAGTTGGCTCAGTGGAGACATAAGGAAATGGAAAATAACAACAAGCTAGCTACATATACAATTCATGGTTATTATTATTTTTTAAAATATTTATTTATTTGGCTGCAGCGAGTCTTAGTTCTGGCGGTATGTGGGATCTAGTTCCCTGACTAGGAAATGAACCTGGGTCCCCTGCATTGAGAACTTGGAGTCTTAACCACTGGACCACCAGGGATGTCCCAATTCATGGTTATTATTATCTGTAACAGCTAAACTGGAAGTAGAAGAGTGATGGAGTAGAATCTGATGATGAACCAAGTTCAGATTTCAGCCAGTCTGAGATGTGGTCATTAGTCTTTGGGCCCCTTCTGAAGGGAAAATTTTTGTAGACAGCAGATAGCATGTCTACAACCTCTGGTCACTAAGAAGTTTGTCCAGGTTGGGAGAGCAAGACCAAGAAACTACTGAAACCAGAGCGTATAGTGTGAAGAAGTTATCTCCCACAGTAGTTATCTCCTCTGCTGCAACTAGAGAAAGCTTGAGCACAGCAACGAAGACTCAGTGCAGTCAAAAATGAGACAAACAAATAAATAACTAAAAAAAAAAAGATTGTGAGAGGCACTAATTTAGGGGCAACATCCTTGGCTTAGAATATTGCAAAATGCAAGACAACATTCTTGTTGATGCAGTACCCACAGCTTACTACTAAACAAATATAGATCTATGTATGAGCCAGACACACGGGGGGGGGGGGGGGATTATTCCTAAACCAATGGACTGGATAAAACTGTGATAACACTTGTTTACTCTGAAGAAGGGGGATTATTCTTCTATAAATGCCTAGTGGGACTCCTCCTATGAAGGGGCTGATATACTTTGTATGCAAACCGTGGTGGATTAGTTTTTTGATGATCATGGTATTTACCTCAGTTAACAAGATACTGCACCAATTTGGACCACTGAGTCACATTTCTTCAGCTCAAGGAACACACTCATCCTCAGAGTAACAGTTTGATAGAGAATGTACTCAGTCACTCAGTCGTGTCCGACTCTGTGGCCTCATGGACCATAGCCCACCAGGTTTCTCTGTCCATGGGATTTTTCAGGCAGGAGTACTGGAGTGGGTTGCCATTTCCTCCTCCAGAGGATCTTCCCAACCCAGGGATCAAACCTTTATCTCCTGTGTCTCCTGCATTGGCAGGCAGATTCTTTACCACTGAGCCACCTGGGAAGCCCTTGATAGAGAATTGGAACAGGTACTTGAACATTGATTGTCTAAAATAAGCAGGAGATAGAGCTGGTTTATGTCATCATAAGTGCGTACTCAGACTAAACAGCGTGGATTCAGAGGACACCCACTAGATAGTTTCCTATACAATGCTTCCTATGGGAGGAGAATAGTGTGATCCAACAATTTTTCTCCCATATCACCTTAACTTTTTTCTCTTTTCTACACTTCAACTTTCTTTTTTCCTACCCCATGCAGTGATCCCAGTAAGCTGGGACTTTCATACTTACCTACTTTCCTCCTCACTCTCAAGTCCAAACAGCAGCAGAAACACTTCAAGATCTCCTTTTACAACATGATTTTCCCAAAGATTTCATTTCCTTTTAAATCTTGTCAGTTGAAGCAAAAATACTTTTCCCCAGCCATTCATTGACTTGCTCAACAGGCTCATGTGATAGACAGGGTCTGCTAGGTAGATGTGTTTCTGCAGTCACTCTTGTCTTTAAAGCACTTAGCAAAATCTGGCCCAGGACTTTCTGGAACATACTCCAGGCATTCACGTTTGAGCTTAAACACCCTGGCAACCCACTGCAGTATTCTTGCCAGGAAAATCCCATGGACAGAAGAGCCAGGCAGGCTTCAGTTCTTGGGGTCACAAAGGGTCCGACATGACTGAGAGACTGAGCACACGCAGCATCCTGTTAGAAGTCTGCGCCCAGAGGGTTCACTATGTAACAGAGATTTTTATATATTCTTTGTTCAGGTTTAACTCCAGCTTCAAAAACACACTTGAGTGACCTGGTCTTTGTTAATAAAATTGTGAAAGTGTTAGTCTCTCAGTTGTGTCCAACTCTGTGATCTCATGGACTGGAATCTGCCAGGTTCCTCTGTCCATAGAATTCTCCAGGCAAGAATACAGGAGTGGGTAGCCATTGTCTTTTCCAGGGGATCTTCCCGACTCAGGGATTGAACCTGGGTCCCCTGCATTGCAGGCAGATTCTTTACCATTTTTAAAAAATTTTAATTTATGTTATTTTTGACTGCATCAGGTCTTAGTAGTGGCATGCAGGCTCAGTAGTTGCAGCGTGCCAGCTTGGTTGCCCTGCAACTGTGGGATCTTGGACCCCTGACCAAGGATTGGACTTGTGTCCCCTGCTTTGGAGGGCAGATCCCTAATCACTGGACTGCCAGGGAAGTCCCAAATTGACCATTTTTGTGCCACCATCCAGAACTTTTCCATCTGATCTAGACTTTTTGACACCATCACCTTTCTGGGAAGAAAGCAGTGTGTTGTGATTATGTCAGGACTCTCACATCTTACTCGAGGGGCAAAGAATTTTATAAAAGCCAACCGTCCACAGGACACCATCAGTACCAATGCCAATATCCTCTGAGATACACCTTTTGTTTCCAGATACAGAATAAAATATGAAATTTATCTTGCCTTTTGATTGTCTCAGGTCCCACTTTGCAGTAGAAGATTTTTCTTGAATTTTACCATTGTTTACCCATTAATGAATGTTGTAGCATGACATTCACTGGTGATGTTATGCCCAGGTAGTGATCTCCACAAATCACCAGGAGGCCATACACCGGTGCAAACGCAAGAGGGAATTTATTGCAGACCCGGGTCTGGACCGCACACACAGACCGACACAGCGGAGTGAGGGCAGCGGCTCCGAGCCTCATGGTACAAGGCTTTTAAAAGGAGAAGACAAAGGGAAATTGGCTACAGGTGGGGTGACGTATTGCTCTGTGATTGGTCAGGACAGGAGGGGCGGTCAGGGGCTTTACGCGCGCTAGCCCCTGATAGGCATATCTTTGGCACACTATGATTGGTCGTGTCTAGGGTGGTGACCTGGGGGTGGGGGAACTTGGGAGGCTCTACAGTGAAAGCTGTCAACTTACCAACCTGGATAGAGAAGAGGTTGTTTTCAGTTTATTACATTAAAAACCTTTTTAGCATCATGTGAGAAGTCATAAATACATCAGTGTATCCTGCTACAAGCAATTTTCAGTGTCTTGTGTCGAGTCTGTCCACATATTTTACTCACTATAATTTTACATGCTGTAATTAGGAGGTTTTCATATCTCTGGAACTTGTCCTTTTCAGGCAGTAAGTTTCCTACTCCATCACTTGCTTCCTGAGCTTTTTCACTGACTTTTTTTTTTTTTTTTTGTAAATGTAAGATTTTCTCTGTTTGTTTTGAGATTCCAGTAGCCATTAGAAATATTCAGCCCTTTTCTGGGTCAGACGGCTGTCATTTATTGTTAAGTGGCTTTTCCATTTTGCTGGAGCTGTTGCTGCATTTGTAAGTTGTTTGCCTCAAACGAAGCATAGTGTACTAGGATAACTTGGATTATCAACATGTGTAAAGTCCATTGTGCGGTAGTTTTCATCGTAAAGAGGATTCCCCCCCCCCACCATAGGCCGTTTTTTTTTTGCAGTGGTGCAGTGGAATGACTCAGAAGATTGTAATTTTTCATCACTTATCAGAATTGTCCATAGGGCTCAGCCTAGAACTCTCCTCTTCCATCTCACACCTTATCTTCAAAAATTGCCAGTAACATGCAAATGCTAGTAAAGTATAAAACAGAAGGGCCGAGTAACTTAATGAGAGAATTGCAAGAGACAGAAAAATCCACAGTACAATTCAGTTCTTTTTTTTAAAAAAAATGTTTATTTGGCCGCGCTGAATTTTAGATGTGGAATGCGGGATCTAGTTCTCTCACCAGCAGTTGAACCCAGGTCCCCTGCATTGGGAATGTGAAATTTTAGCCAATGGACCACCAAAGAAGCCCCCTCAACACCAATTTTCTGTAATATATATAGGTACCATTCACTTCCAGGCTACATAATCCAAGTTTTGTGACATTTGCAACAGCAAACCTCTTGTAGGGAGGCTGGCGGAATGAAAATTTCCTTCTGATTTTTTGTTAACCTTGTAGAGCTGCTTTACCCCTGCCAGATGTTCAGCGGTGTGTCAGGGAAGGTTGGAGAGGTAAATCCAGACGGCGAGGTTGACATTATCGGTTACCTCTTCCCCTTTGTGTGATACACAGTGCTAACCAGTTGTCAATGTCCTTGCCCATCACAAATCAAAATCTGAGATGCGTTCAACCAAATGACCCTCGCTGCCATAGGAGACTTCGAAAGCACACTAATTAAATTGCTAATGGAGCTGCTCTGCCACTGGCCATCGCTGGCCAGTTTCAGCATCACCCAATTTGCAAAGTTTAAAATGTGTTTATTATTATTTTTCAATCTTCATCTCTCTTGGACACTTGATGGAGAAACTCAGACTGAGAGGTTTATAAGAATGCTCAATTTTGCCAGCTTAATAAACAATGACAGACACCCTATTGTGAAATGTCTCCAAAGACCCAGATAATGATCAATTTTAACAGAAGTCATGAATTTCAGTTACCTGGGAGGTCCTTTCCCTGATGTGACCAGGAAGAACTAGGTGTGTTTTCTCAGGTTTCAGGACCAGTCTGGGCTGCTCACTGGTGTAGCTAAGAGCTCCCACTAAGCAAAAGGACCCAGCAGGCTCTGCTGGTGTTGCTCCCTTGGAATGGACCTCAGCTGAGCTACTATTTCTACTGCCACCAACACTCTTGCCACCTCTTTGTTTAACTTCCTTGTTCTGCCTTAAAGAGGCAACTGTCTCAATTATTCCCCTTCTCTCTTTTTACCTCAGACACTTCCATCAGCCCTCTCAGAAAAGCACTTAAACTTCCAAGTGACAAAATAAAATTTAAAATATCTGTTCCCCAGAAGCCATAAAGGAACAGATTGATAAATTTGTGTAAAAATTTGAACTTCTGTTTGGCAAAAGACAAGACAGACTGTGAAAGTGTAATTGCAGAACATATGATAAAATGGCTAATTGCCTTAATTTGCAAAATAACCCTCATGCAAATGAGTAAGAGCAAGTAAAACAACTCAGAAGAATATAGGCAAGTTATAAGAACAGACAGTTCACAGGAAAAGTATAAATGGTTTATAAAATTATGGAAACATATTCATCTCATTCATATTTAAAAACATGGAGATCAAAACATCAATAATCTTTCGACTTTTAGATTGGAGAAAAGGAAAAGCTTTATAATATCCAGAGCTGGCAAAATTATGGGGAAGTAAGTACTTTTAGATGTTTTTTGATGGGGTTTTATTTTGTTGCAACTTATGGGAAAGCAATTTGGCAATATCTATCAAATATTTAATTATATGTATATTTTGACTGTGTCGACCGAGAAATTTCACTATTTGGGGTTTACATTGTGAATATGCTTGTTAAAATTTCCTCCAAATTTATGTGCAAAATGTTTGCAAGATATTGTTCAATAACAATTTGAAAAGTGAACTTGTTTAATAGCCAACAACTTAAAAAGCAAACTTAAACATCTATTGGTAGGACATTTAAGTTGGAATATATTAATATAGTATTGCTGGAGATAGGTTTGTAGGTGCTTAAGAGGATAAGTGTTCAAAATAGATTCTGAAGCAAAGAGAAAAAGGTAGAGAATAATATGATAGAAATTTTAGAAAATGTGCTAGTAAGTGCACCCAGCATTTTTCTACAAAATGTGCAGTACTCACACATTCATTCACATTAGCATCAGGTGCAATGAAGAGAAAAACTATGGAGGAAGAAAGATTTTATTTTCATTTCAAACCTCCCTGTTCTCTTTGAGGTTTTCCCTTTGTTTTGAGGGAACTTTGTTGTTTTTAAAAAAAACTTTTTATTTTATGTTGGAGTATGTTGATTGACAAGGTTGTGATAGCTTCAGATGTACAGCAAAGTGATTCAGTTGTGCATATACATGTATCTATTCTCTTTCAAATTCTTTTCCCATTTAGCTGGTTACATAATACTGTGCTATACAATAGGTGCTTGTTGGTTATACATTTTATTATTAATTATTTATTTATATTTTATTTTTAATTGTGCCGGATCTTTGTTTCTGCATGAGGGCTTTCTTTACTTGAGGTGCTCAGACTTCTCGTTGTGGTTGCAGAGCACAGACTCTGGGGTGCTTGGGCTTCAGGAGTTGCAACTCATGGGCTCAGTAGTTGTGGCCCATGGGCCATGTGTGAGCCTCCTGGACGAGGGATTGAACACATGTTTCCTGCATTGGAAGGTGGATTCTTAACCACTGGACCACCAGGGAAGTCCCTTGGCTTTGTTTTTGTAGGTCTTTTTTTTTTCTTCTCTTCCTCTTTTGTTCTCTTCTCTTGTGGCTGGATGACCGTCTTTAATGTCGTGTTTGGGTTGCTTTCTCTTTTGTGTGTATGTGTCTATTGTAGTTTTGGGGTTTGCTGTTCCCATGAGATTTTGATATAGCAGTCTGTATGTGTGCAAGATTATTTTAAGTTGCTGGTCTCGTCCCTGCCTAGTGGCAATCCTTTAGCATTTGTTGAAAAGCTGGCTTGGTGGTGCTGAATTCTATTAGCTTTTGCTTGTCTGTAAAACTTTTGATTTCTCCAAAAAATCTGAATGAGAGCCTTTCTGGGTAGAGTATTCTTGGTTGTAGATTCTTCCCTTTATTGCCACTCTGTTCTGGCCTGCAGAGTTTCTACTGAGAAATCAGTTGATAACCTTATGGAAGTTTCCTTGTATGTTATTTGTCATTTTCCCCTTGTCCCTTTGGTACTTTGTCTTTAATTTTTGTCAGTTTGATTACTACATATCTCAGTGTGCTTTTCCTTGGGTTTATCCTACCTGGGACTCTGCTTCCTGGACTTGGGTGACTGTTTTCTTTCCCATGATAGGGAAGCTTTCAGCTATTATCTCTTCAAATAACTGCTCAGGTCCTTTCTTTCTCTCTCTTCTCCTTCTGGGACCCCCATAGTGAGAATGTTGGTGAGTTTAATGTTGTCCCATAGGTCTTTGCCTCTTTCCCCTTGCAGAAAACCATCTAGTTCAATGTATGTGCTTTCAGTGGGATGTGTTCTTGTAAGATGTTATTGTCTGCTGGGTATGGTATATTCATTTATAAAAGTGATATGTGCTCTAAGTCCCACTATTTCCTTCCTGTTTTCACTTGGCATGATGCAAGTTGTTCTGGTATATGTAATTGTTGCTTCTAACTGTAGTACAGTACTCCTTCTTATTTTCCAGTTGGGTCATTTCCAGCTCCTTACCATCACAAACAATGGAATAAACCTTCTCAGTGATGTCATCCTGTGAATTTAAGTGGAATTTTTTTCAAAACATATATCCAGAAGTGAGGCTTGCTGGTCATGAAATGAAATGACATAACTAAGAACTGTCTGATTGTTCTCTAGCATTTTTGCACCAGTCACATGCCCACCAACTGCAGAAGAGGTCCCACTATCCCCACATTCCTGCTGATACTTGGTATTCTCAGCTTTATTATTTTTGCCAGCTTAGTAGAGTAATATCCTATTATTTTAAAACTTTGCATTATTCTGATAAGTAGTAAGTTTGAGTTTCTTTTCACATGCTTGCCAGCTTTTTTGATTTCTCCTTCTGTAAATCGTCTTTTCATTTCCTTTGCCCATTTATCTTTTGGGGTTCCTGTATTTTAATCTTTCAAGAGTCCCTTGTATATGTTAGATATTCACTTTTTTAAAAAGTAAGTTTTAGATATAACAAATAATGCTTAATTTGTCATCTGTTTGTTAACTTTGATCATAATGTGCTTCAGTGAATACAATTTCTTAATCTGATGCAGTTAACTTAATTAGCTTTGGCCTTATGATTTCTTCTTGTACTTTTCTTCAGAAGTCCTTCCTTGCCTTGTATGTTAGAAAGACATTAATCCACAATATTTATCATTAGCTTATAACCTTTTGTCTTGAGGTCTTTAATTTTTTTGGAGCTCTCTGTACACTTAAGAAGGTAGGGAATTCAGTTTTATTTTTCTCCCTGTAGTGAATCAGTCTTTCTAGCATCTTATTTTAAACAACATGTCCTTCCTTTGTCATTAAATTGTCATGCTATTTACTGTATATCTAATTCTCATCTGTGGGTGTGAATTATTTCTCAGTTCTTTGCTCCATTGTCCGTTTTTTATTCTTATGCCCATATCATACAGTATTTAATTTTTTTATCATGAGATATAACACAAAGAAAAATAAGGCATAAATCTACCACTTAATGATTTTAAATGAACACTCAGCTAATTACTACTCAGGTTAAGAAATGGACCACTGCCAATAACCTAGAAGCCGCTGTGTGTTGCTTGTCAGTCATAATGTCTTTCCACTATTCTTAGAGTAACTACCAATCCCAAAGTAACTACCAGCCTAACATTTGTGATAATCAATCCCCTTCTTTAAAAATACTTTATTCCATCCCACTGGCTTTCAAAGTCAGATTCCCTAGGGATTCATAATATCTTTGCTGGATCTCCAGGTTGGGAAGCCTGATGTGGGGCTCAGAACCTTCACAACACTGGGAGAACTTCTTTGGTATTATTGTTCTCCAGTTTGTGGGTCACTCACCTGGTGGATACGGGATTTCATTTTATTGTGATTGTGCCCCTCCTACCGTTTTGTTGCAGCTTATCCTTTTTCTTTGAATGTGGGGTGTCTATCTTTCATGGGTTCCAGCATCCTCCAGTCGATGGTTGTTCAGCAGCGAGTTGTGATTTCGGTACTCTTGCAGGAGAAAACGAGCACATGTCCTTCTATTCACCATCTTTTGTGCAGTCACTGTGGAGAACAGTATGGAGGCTTCTTAAAAAACTAGAAAGAACTAGAGCTACTGTATGGGCCTGCAATCCCACTCCTAAGCATATATCCAGAGAAAAACATAATCTGAAAGGACACATGCACCCCAATATTCATTGCAACGTTCACTACATTGTTTGCAATAGCCAAGAGGGGGAAGCAAATGTTCATTGGCAGGGAATGGATAAAGAAGATGTGGGACATAGCTACAATGGAATATTATTCAGTCTAAAAAGAAGGAAATAATGCTATTTGCAGCAATATAGATGGACCTAGAGACTGTCATACCGAGTGAAGTAAGTCAAACGAGAAATATCATTATGACATCCCTTAAACATGGAATCTACACAGAAATGATGCAAACGAACTTACTTAAAAACAGAAAGATACTCATAGCCTTAGAGAACAAATTCATGGTTACTGGAAGGAAGGATGGGGGAAAGGGGTGGTTGGGGAATTTGTGATGAACATGGACACACTGCTATATTTAAAATGGATAACCAATAAAGACCTACTGTATAGCATATGAAACTCATCTCAATGTTATGTGGCAACCTTAATGGGAGAGGAGTTTGGGGGAGAATGGATATATGTATTATGTATGGCTGAGTCCCTTTGCTGTTCACCTGAAACTATCACAACATTGTTAAGCAACTATACCTTAATACAAAATAAAAAGTCAAAAAACACTTTATTCAGCATGTATCTATAAACCCTATACTTAAGTTTTGCCAGTTTCTGAATTTACATTAATAGGATAGTACAGTATACATTCTTTTATGTCTGGCTTATTTCATTCAACACTATTTGCGCGAGTCATCCATGCTGGGTATGGCAGTAGTTTATTGCCTTTAGTTTCTACATAGCTTTTTGTGGTAGATTAAAGGAATACTCACAATTTTCCCCATTCCCTGTACCCATGCCTTTTGCAATGTGATTTTAAACGTCCTTTCATGAAGAGATGGAGTCTGATTTCCTTTTTCTTGAATCTGGGTTGGCACTGTGACTTGTTTTGGGCAATAGAATGAGGTGAATGTGCTACTGGCTCATACTGCTCACTGCTCCACAGGCCAATCAGTCAAGGGATGAGGTGTTTGGGCAAAGAATAGTAACTTTATTTGGAAAGCCAGCAGACTGAGAAGATGATAGACTAGTGTCCTAAAGAAACATGTTGCCCAGGTCTGGATGCTATTCTCTTTTATAGAACAAAGAAGGAAGGTGGAGAGGTAAATAAAAAAGGGGATGAGTTGTTGCAAACATTTCCAGAGGGGATGTGTTAATTTTTTCTTTCCTGCAGCCTTTCACAGGTGATCATGGTCATTATGTTTCCTGTGAGCTTAAAAGAAGGTGTTTTAGCTTAAACACTCAGGCATGGGAGGCAGGGTTCTTGGATAGGGAGCATAAAGTATAAGTTAATTGCTAAAAGGGATGTTGCCTATAGCTTCCTTATACATAGAAGCTATGGGCAGCATCCTTTTAGTGATTAACTTGTAGCAAAAGCAATAGAATACAAAGGTTAAAGTAAAAGAGATAGATCCAACAGGAAGTCAGATTTGTTCTTTCCTATTACAAAACTGACCATGTGCTAGTTCTGAGCTCTGGCCTCCAGAGTCCTTGTGTGTTTCTGATCTATGTATTAGGACCTCTGCGGGAAGGAAATGGCAACCCACTCCAGTGTTCTTGCCTGGAGAATCCCAGGGATGGAGGAGCCTGGTGGGCTGCCATCTATGGGGTCACACAGAGTCGGACATGACTGAGTGACTTAGTCGCAGCAGCAGCAGCCTCCATGTGCACAATCCTGGGCTAGCCAACCAGAGCATCATAAATAAGGACCAGAGCTGAGATAGGCTGGTTATCTGAGCTGAGGCCTCAAAGATGTGACCAAGAATCTGTCGACCTATTGTGGCCCCCTGGAGGACCTAGAGGACACTAGTTATACAAATGCAGTGAGGAATATGCTAGTGACAGTTGGGTGTTTCTACCAAGGACCCTGAAAGGATTTCCACTAAGCCTATGTCATACTTCCCGCTCCTTTACTCCTACTTCCTAGGACTACATACCAAATAAACTATCTGGGGATTTTCCTGGTGGTTCAGTGGTTAAGAATCTGCCTGACAATGCCAATGTAGGGGACATGGGTTTGATCCCTGGTCCGGGAAGATCCCACATGACACGGGGCAACTAAGCCTATGTACCACAGCTGCTAAAACCTGCATGCCTTAGAGCCTGCGCTCTCCAACAAGAGAAGCCACAAAGATGAGAAACCCACACACTGCAATAAAGACCCAGCACAGCCTAAATAAATAAATAAACTATTGGTAGCAAGGGCTTTATCTCAGGGCCTTCTTTCAAGGGAACAAATTAGGATAACTTGGATTCAGGAGTGACCTTAGCAAGTAGAGCTTCAGGTTGGGATTCTAGAATAATCACTGATATCCAGGGCCTGCTTAATGGTGACATGGGAGTGAAGTGGACCCCCAAAGTTGACCTTGAGGCAAGGATTTGTGTAAAAATGGTTTGTTAGGAAGTGCTCCCATGAAAGGAACACACTAGGGCAGATAGAAAGTAGGATTACCACAACGTGCAGGCCAAACAGGAGTGCCTTCTCAAGCTATATCCCACAGAGGGCAACTTCAGTGGCTCAATCATGTAGGGGGCTTGACACTAGCATTTGAAGGGCAACCTCAAGTGAAGGGTAGAGACTATCAAGATACCTGCTCACTTGGAAATCAAGACACTCCTCTCTCCTTCTCTGAAGGACTCAAATGGAGAACAGCCCCACTGAACGTCCAGCTGTAACCGGGTCCAAAGATGCTTCTTTGCAGGATGCCAAGAGAACTTGAGAATCTTCTCAAAAACTTCTGACTCATCTGAATTAAGCCCAAATTAAGTGATACTTGCTGGTGATGCCTGAGTGGTTTTCAGAATACTTAAAGATTTAGGTAGCTTCAAGAACAGTTTTATCCTACAAATAAAGTGTGAGCTAGGAGCTCAGAAAAAAAATGTGTGGACTGAATTAAGATTTTGATAATGCTCATATGCTTCTAGTTATAGTCGAATCAATATCTTCCTGGTGGGATGAGTGATGCTAGTAAGTGTTATTTATCTGATGATCAAAGGTGCTTAGAGAAGGAACTAGAGATTTTTAGCAGAGAACAGAGGAGACCAAAGTGTGATGCGTATAGATGGTAGAGCTGTGTTATCATTTGAGGAGGTGTCATGGGGAAAAGAGAATTGACTTGATCAGTGGTGGTTCTCAGATTGCTATAAGACCAATGGGGAGAAGCTATGGAGAGACATTTTTCAGCTCAGTTTAAGAAAGTTCTCAAATGCCCAGAGCAGTCCATAGGTAAAATTTATGGCTAATTGCCATAAGATAATATATTGCCATAAGAAATAATGAATTCTTTAACATTAGAGTTATTCAGACACAGGATGAAAGATCATTTTGCAAGGGTATTGTGGAGGGAATTCAAACATCAAGTAGGGATTAAAGTTAGACAATATTCCCAATCCTGAAATATGATGATTCTTGTCCTTGATAAAAATAAAGGTGAAATTGCTGGAAAACCAAGAGAATTCTCAACAACCAGGATCAGAGCACAAGTCAGATGAATAAATGCTTAGTGATGGGGTAAAACTAATCACTGCTTCTAAACCAAGTCATCAGAAGAAAATGAACTACTATAATTGTAATGAGCCTTATTTATGACAGTTTTGCTGAAATCAAATAATTTGTGCTTCAGTTGAATATAAGTGCAGTGACAATTTACTTAATGAGTCTTCTGGGAATAAATTGTTCTTAGAATCAAGTGGCAAAAGTAGAAAGGAAATCATTTATAATGCTGAGATGTTCTTTTTAAAGCTTAACAGGATACTGTCTAGTATACCAACTCCCCCACATCTGTGTGCAGTTGTGTAGGCCAGAGATATCTCTAGAGGTTTTCCATATCTTGAGTTCTAATGAAGATAAAACAGAGATATAGAAAATCTGAGAAGTCAGAAAAGGATATACTACTGTAATCTACACATGGTGCCTATTTAGAGAGTTAAGCCCTAGCTCTAAGTTCACTCTGCACATGTGTCTGCAGGAGTCTCTTGTATAAATATTTTCAGGAGAATTGGCTGGGTCATAAAGTAGGTATATATTTAACTTTCCAAGATGGGGGAACAATATCACACTCTTGATTACTGTGGTTTTAAAATAAGTATAAAGAAATTAAGTAACATTTGTTCTCCAACGTTGTTCTTTTTCAAAACTGTTTTGTTAATTCTCAGTCATTTGCATTTCCATATGAATTTTAGAATCAGTTTGTCAATTCCCAGAAAAAAGCCAGCTGGGATTTTGATTGAGATTGTATTGAATTTATACATTAATTTGGAGAGAATTACATCTAACAATATTGAGTCTTCCAATCAATGAACAAGGTATATCTCTCATTTTATTTATGTCTTTAAATAAATAAATGATGATGATGAAGTTTCAGTTTGTAGTTACTGACACTACAATGGGCAGATCTTTCACATCTTTTGTGGAGGTACTAAATTGCTGACTGTAACTGTGGGTCTGTCTACTTTTCATATTTCTACCAGTTTTTGCTTCGTGTATTTGGAAGCACTGTTATTAAATGCATAAACATTTAGGATCGTTAAGAGTTTATATGAATTGAGCTTTTTATTGTCATGAAATGACTTTCTTTATTCCTGGTAATATTCTTTACTTTGAAATCTACTTTGATATCAATATAGCTCAAACTTTCTTTTGATTCAATAGCATGGTGTATCTTTCTTCTCCCCATTTTCTTTGAACTTATCTGTGTTTTTATATCTAGAATGCATTTCCTGTAGGCAGCAGACAGTTGTGTACTGCTTTAAAAAAAAATCCAATCTAACTGACCTTCAACTCTTAACTGGAGTGTTTAGACCATTTACATCTGAATTTGGACTATAGGTAAAATAATATTGGAATGAATATTTCAAATATTCAAATGAAATTTGAATATAAATTGAGGATTTGGGCAATAATATTGGGTAGATGTTAACATATTCTTCAAATTCATGGACAATTGTCACCTATCTCAGCTAAGGAACACTTAACTTGGACCAAATTTTCCTGTTGTCTTTCTCCTGCAGATTGCTCAAGATAAAGTGACATATCTTTATATTTTAACATTCCTATCTCTAGACTTAATGGGGTGCACTTCTGTTTTCCTTTTTTATTGTAACATCAAGAAAAAGAACTTCCTTGTACAATTGAAGTTTCTCAAGTTTGTGGATGAGTTTTATGGATTGCACTTAATTTGTCTGCTTTCTGGTGATAGAGGGAGTGGCTCTTCCTGTAACTCCCACTGAGGTATCTTCAATTCAGACTGCAGGCATGAGTAGCTTTATGTTTTCCTCTAGAGAGCTGATTCCATCTCTGGTGTATAAGTTTATGTCAACTTCAACCGCCCAAATGGCACTTCTCTGAATTAAGTGCATTGTCCTAGCCTTATCTTTGGGCTAGGACCAAGAAGTGGGGAAAATGGTGGCAGGAGGGTGGAGTCAAATTGGAAGTGAGGTCGTGTGTGGTAGAGAAAAGTCATAAAGACCACTGAGCACAGATTTGTGGAGCAATTTAATATGTCTCTGGGTTCATCTAACTTAGAGCTTATTGAGCTTCTTGGATGTTCATACTCATATCTTTTGTCAAATTTGGAAAAATTTTTAATCACTATTTTAAAAAGTATTCTCTCTCTTCCTTTCTCTTTCATCTTCTTCAAAGACTCTCCTGGTCCATAAGTTGGTCCACAGGCTCTATCCACTTTTCTTCAATTTTTCTTCTGTTCCTCAGACTTGATAATTTCCATCGCCTATCTTCAAGTTCACTGATCCTTATTTCTGCCTGCTCAAATCTGCCTTTGAATCTCTCCAGTGAATTTTTCAGGTTATTGTAATTTTCAGCTCAAGAATTATTTTTTAAAGTTTTCTGTCTTTTGATATTTTTGTTTCATTCACCCATTGTTTTCCTGACTTTCTTCACATTTTCCTTTAGTTCTTTGAGCATCTTTAAGACAGTTATTTTAAGGTCTTTGTCTAGTATATTTGCCATCTTGGCTTTTCCAAGGTCAGTTTCTGCTGATTTTTTCCCTTTGAGTGGCTCATACTTTATTGTTCTTTGTATGCCCCCCATTTTTTTTTGTAGTTGAATATTGGGTATTTGAATGTAATAATGTGGAAACTCTGAAAGTCAGATTCTCCCCTTTCCCCAAGGGTTGCTGGTTTTTTTTTTTTTTTTTTTTAAATTGTAGGCTGTCTCTGTACTGAGGATCAGCCTGAGATGTAAACTTAAAGATCTTCTTAGGTCTTTTCTGAGACTTTGGGTTGCACAGTTACTTTCTAAGTTTCCTCATATATACAGTTGTTTTTGAATGTCCTAGTCTTTAATGTCTGGCTCCCAAAAAAGGGGAAAAAAGCAAAAAATGAAATGTGTGGGGGAGTGTCAGCCTTTTATTATATATATGCTTATATATAATACACACACACACACACATGCCATGCTGCATGGCTTATACGATCTCATTTCCCCAAGCAGGGATTGAGCCCAGGCTATGGCAGTGAAAGCTCAGAATCCTAACCAATAGGCCACCAGAGAATTCCCTGGTGGAGTGCACTCCCTCACTTTTTAAGTTCTCCCAGAAACCTGTTCAGTCAGAAAGGGAGAGGCTTGCAATAACAGGAGGAGGTGCAATAACAATGACTGTTTGCCTCTTGGTCTGCACTTCTGTGATCAGAAGTAGCAGTCAGATCACTGGTCCTTGATATTTGGAGGATAGGGTCCTTTTTGCTCACATTGGCTCCTGGAAGCTGTAGGCAAGCTCCTCTAGGAACAAACGCACAGCTACCTACCTACCAGGTGGTTAGGGTAGGAGATTGGTAGTTGCTACTATGCTAAGCACTGAAATTGACTGAATTAACTGCAATTTACTATCCAAGTCCTTCCCTGGAAGTTGTAAGCCCTTGTAAACTCCAGAGTTGCAATATAATTACATTGGACAGATTCTGCTGGTGCAGCTGTTATTTAGGGGGAAGACAGATTCCTGGTCCTTCCTATTCTGCCATTGTAGAGCCTAAGTGACTCCGTCTTAAAAAGAGGAGCTGCCATCTTGCAATAGAAGGCAACACTCAAGTTCCCCCACCCCCAGGTCACCACCCTAGATACGACTGCCAATCAGGGGTTAGCGAGCAAAAATCCCCTGACCTCCCCTCCCGTCCTGGTCAGTCACAGGACACTGAAACACATTACCCCATCCGAGCCCTCCTGCCCTTTGTCTCTTTCCCTTAAAAGCCTTGTACCATGCGGCTCGGGGCCGCCGCCCTCACTCCGCTGCGTCAGTGTGTGTACGTGCGGTACGGACCCGGGTCTGTAATAAACTCCCTCTTGCGCTTGCATCGGTGAATGGCCTCCTGGTGGTTTGTGGAGATTGGGATCTGGGCACAACACCATCTTCCCAGATTCCCCACTGTGTATAGTTTTATAGGCTGCAGATACCTCTAGGAATTTTCTGTGAATCCAAGAATAAAGTCAGAAAATAGAGATTCAGAAAAGATATGAAGACATCATTGTTGACCTTAAGGGTTTCTGGCATCTCATTCTCTGTCCCTGCTGTGTATCCCCTCTCTAGGGTTACCTCCTCCTTAGCTTTTAAGTACTCGGTGCCATCTTGTTCATTATCTCCTTTCCTAATAACCTTAGAAAGGGTTTGATGTTAGTCATTTACATAAATTCTTACTTTTCTTTGCTTCTTTTCAAACTCGATGATCTCTCCTCAGCTTTAAGCAACAACTATCCTGATATCTAACTCTTCATGCCTATCAAAATAAAAGTAATCTGATTCCAACTATATGTGCTTTATTGTAAATAATAATTGACTTATTATTCTTTAGGGCAAAGATTTTCAGCCATGGTGCTGCTTCAATGAGACTTTTGCATTTTTAGCCTTTTGCTTATAAATGTGAGATGAAAGGTTTTGTCCCCAATTTAGTTTGGATTGCACCAAAAGCAGACCCTCAGACCAAAATTTGGGTGTAAGTAGTTTCCTCGGGAAACGAATCAGAGGAGAATAGTAAGAGAATGAGGAATGGGAGGGAGAAGAGCCAGTAAAGTGTGGGTTTAAGAGCAGGTTACTCCTTTTTCTGAAGATTCTTTTTTTTTTTTTTTAATTTTAAATGTATTTATTTTTAAACTGAAGAATAATTGTTTTACAGAATTATGTTGGTTTCTGCCAAACATCAGCATGAGTCAGCCATAGGTATACATATGTCCCCTCCCTCTTTGAATCTCCCTCTCATTTCCCTCCCCATCCCACCTCTCTAGGTTGTTACCGAGCCCTAGCCCGGTGAGTTCCCTGGGTTATACAGCAAATTCCCATTGGCTATCTATGTTACATATGGTAATGTAAATTTCCATGTTACTCTCTCCATACATCCCACCCTCTCCTTCTTCCCCCCACCCCCTGTGTCCATAAGTCTGTGTCTCCACTGAAAAGCAAATTACTCTTAAACTGTGGGCTGATGCCCACTGCTGGGCACCTTCTGAGACACATTCCAGAACACATTCCAGCAGTGTCCCACCAAGTGACAAGCTGCTGGGATACTGATCTTCCAACTCACATCCCTTATTAGGGTGGGCAGCTCTGCAGACACTAGCTGCTTTCTTGTGCAGAGTACACATTACTGTGACCAGAGAAAGCCCTTAGGGAGACGGACACAGGTATTTGAGTTTGAAGTGTTCCGTACATATGGAAACTGTCCATTGAAGATGCTTGTGATATCAGTGTGGGCTGAGGGGCTATGGGTGGGATACCCATAAGGTCTGCTGCTGTCCCTGACTTTCAGGCACCAAATACCTAAATTCATTGTGTGAAGGGTCATAGTTACTGCTCTGGCACATGCCTGTGGAATGCTGAATTGTATGAATACAGATAGCTTAGGATGGGGATCTGGGCAAGAATGAGGATCCTAAGAACCAGTCTTACTCCTTGACACCTCCGGCTCTGTTGTGGTCTTTTTCTGTTGTGCCAAGGCCTGGGGTTCAATTATTGCTTATGGACTAGCTCTGTGTTTCCAGAGCATTTTCCTTCAGTCTCTCTAAATGTTGGCTTCCTTAGCCATAGAATTAATTAGAGATGCAAACATCGGGCTCATAGAGATGTTTAGGAGATAATCTACATGAAAGCATTTTCTGGTGTGCTCAAAATGTATTTTCCCCCTTTTTTATAGCCCTCTCCCTTCCTATCTTTAGCCCCTTCCCTTTTCCTAGACTCTCAAGTACATATTTTATTTTCTGACAAAGCTGACATTATTTCAGCTGGTTTTAATTGTAGTTTCATACCCCGAGCCCTCTTTTCTGCTGTCCTTTGTTATTTCTGGCAGTGAAGTAGAGTGTGTATTTGGAGCACAGGCTTATCATTAATAGAGGCGTTCCAACACAGAATCACACGGAGCCTTCACATCAAGAGGCAAGCCTGAGCTCTGAGCTCATGTCCCTCAGCATCATCTCCCAAAGAACCCAAGCTATAAGGATCAGGTGAGTCCTGAGGCTGGGATGTTGTGTGAACCAGTCTACCTCACCCTGACAGGCATGGTCCTAAGCTCAGGAGATGCCACAGAAAACAAGAAAGATTCAGGTCTGGCCCTCAAGGAGGTCATCTTCTAGTGGGGAGGAAGGTGGTGAACAAAGAAATATATACCATGTTGTACAGAGGTAAGTGCTGGGTCAAGCCAGGAAAATTTAGGGCAGAAGGCGCTGGCTTGCTGCTTTCTAAGGGGGTCAGAGAAGGCTTTTGAGGAGGTGACTTCTTTTTTAAAAAAATTATTTATTTATTTATTTTTGGATGTGCTGGGTCGTCATTGCTTTATGGGCTTTCTCTAGTTTCAGCGAGTGGCGGCTACTCTTCCCAGTGGTGCACCAGCTTCTGATTGTGGTGGCTTCTCTTATTGCAGAGCACCTGCTTCGTTGCTCTGCGGATACGGGATCTTCCCGGATCAGGGATCAAACCTGTGTCTCCTGCGTTGGCAGGTGGATTCTTATCCACTGCGCCACTAGGGAGGTCCAGGTGACTTCTGAGTGGAGACCCAAATGATGTGTGTGGGAGAGCAAGCCTGTGAGCACTGGGAGTTGAACCTGGTTGGCGTGAAGTCCAGCATTCTCTTGTCTACACTCTCACACGTGCCAAGGTAATCACAGTGCCAGAGAAAGCTGTGGTCCCCACACTGTTGCCCATGAACCCTGGAAAGAATTCTGAAAAACTAGTTCAGTGCTCATTCATTCTTGAGTTAACATCTACATTTAAATCACTATAAAGTAAATAATTTCTGGCATAACTTAAATATTCATTTTGAAATAAAACTGTTATATCACTCTCTTAAATGTATACAATGGGACTTAAATACCTAATAATGTGAAGACTGTCATTATTGGCTTTAAAGAATTATGAATACCCAGTCCCTAGCTTCGTGGGGATAGCTGGGCATGGATTGTAGTCCAAGTGTCTCCTCCTGGAGCTGATAGCTGTGGTGGCAGCTCCTAATCCCTCCACTGCTTCAAGTGGTCCAAGTAGCCACTTCCTTGGCAAGCTTGTCCATGGCTTCTGGGGATCAAATCCTTCCTGATGCTGGCATCTTCTCTCTTTGAATTTTTTTAGGGGATAGGAGAAGGATAAATTAGGAGTTTGGGATTAAAGTACACCACTATACATAAAATGTAGTCATGAAATTAGAAGATGCTTGCTCCTTGGAAGGAAAGCTATGAAAAACGTAGACAGTGTATTAAAAAGCAGAGGCATCACTTTACTGACAAAGTTCTGTATAGTCAAACTATGGCTTTTCCAGTGGTCATATATGGATGTGAGAGTTGGACCATAAAGAGAGCTGAAGTGCCAAGTGCCAAAGAGTTGATGCTTTTGAACTGTGGTGCTGGAGAAGACTCTTGAGAGTGCTTTCAACTGCAAAAATATCAAACCAATTAATTCTAAAGGAAATCAACTCTGAATATTCATTGAAAGGACTGATGCTGAAGTTGAAGCTCCAATACTTTGGCCACCTGATGGGAAAAGACAATCATTGGAAAAGACCCTGACAATGGGAAAGATTGAGGGCAAGAGGAGAAGGTGGTGACAGAGGATGAGATGGTTGGATGGCATCATCAACACAATGGACAAGAATTTGAGCAAACTCTGGGAGGTAGTGAAGGACAGGGAAGCCTGGCGTGCTGCAGTCCATGGGGATGCAAAGAGTTGAACATGACTTAGTGACTGAACAACAACAAATACATAAAAGAGATAACCAGAAAGGACCTACTCTATAGCACAGGGAAATATAGTCAATATCTTGTAATGACCTATAATGGAAGAGAATGTAAAAATAGAATACAAAACACATGTAAATAAGCATATATAGCTATATCACTGTACTACTATATCTGAAATGTATACAATATTGTAAATCTACTATATTTTCATAAAAATTAAAAAAATAATTTTTTTATTGTGGTAAAATATACATTATATAACCTTTACCACTGTAACTATTTTTAAGTGTACACTTCTTTGACATTAAGTCCATTCACATTTTTGTGTAACCATCACCACCATCAAACTTTTTCATCTTCCCCAACTGAAACACTGTGCCCATTAGACAACAACTCCCCACTCTGCCTTTTTCCCTCCATATCTTTTTTCTCTTAAAAAGAAAGCAAAAAGAATTTGTAAGGTGTCAGAATTTTGTCCCATGATAAATTTTTTATCACAAGTTAAATAGAAGGAAAAAGTGAAAAAGGCTGAACGCTGAAGAATCGATGCTTTTGAATTATGGTGTTGGAGAAGACTCTTGAGAGTCCCTTGGACTGCAAGGAGATTCAACAAGTCCATCCTAAAGGAAATCAGTCCTGGGTGTTCATTGGAAGGACTGATATTGAAGCTGAAACTCCAATACTTTGGCCACCTCATGAGAAGAGTTGACTCATTGGAAAAGACCCTGATGCTGGGAAGGATTGGGGGCCGGAGGAGAAGGGGACGACAGAGGATGAGATAGCTGGATGGCATCACTGACTCAATGGATATGGGTTTGGGTGGACTCTGGGAGTTGGTGATGGACAGGGAGACCTGGCGTGCTGTGGTTCATGGGGTCGCAAAGAGTCGGACACGACTGAGCGACTGAACTGACTGAAATAGAACGAATTTCCCAGAATTGATGTGCAACAACTTTGCTGGCTTTCAGTCAGCCCACAGAAGTGCCAGGTGCCCTATCTCTCAGCTCCATCTCTCTTTCTCCCTCATTAACATCCTCCCTAGGTGATGCTGAAACCACAAAATTCTTTTTTGAACTTCGTAGAAATTAGGTTGGCTTCCCTGATGGCTCAGTGGTAAGGAACCCGCCTGCCAATGCAGGAGATACAGGAGACCTGGGTTCGATTCCTGGGTGGGGAAGATTCCTTGGAGGAGGAAATGGCAACCCACTCCAGTATTCTTTCCTGGATAATCTCATGGACAGAGGAACCTGGTGGGCTACAGTCCATGGGATTGCAAAGAGTCGGACATGACTGAAGAGGCTGAGCATGCACATACACAGAGCATAGGTTCTTCTGTTTCAGCACAGAAAAAATACAGGGAGAAGCAGTGACAAGTAAGGAAAGGGTTTATTAATATAGGACACTTGTGAGAGATGCAAGTTGCCAGGCAAGGGAGTGCTGCAATGAGAACTTATTGGGTTATGTTTTTATAATCAAAGGAAATGGGATTCCCTCATAGCCAGTTGGTAAAGAATCTGCCTGCAATGCAGGAGACCTGGGTTCTAATTCCTGGGTCAGAAAGATCCCCTGGAGAAGGAAATGGCAACACACTCCAGTATATGTGTCTGGGAAATCCCATGGACAGAGGACCCTAGCGGACTACAATCCTGGGGGTCACAAGAGTCAGACACAATTTAGCCACTAAACCACCGCCAATCCAAGGAAAAGTGGGGAGAGGAAGAAAGCCTTCTTCCTCATTCTTGAATAGACATCAAATTTCCATTGTCAGCTCCTCCTTCATGTCAAGTGGGGGAGTTTTCTTGTCCCTAACGGTCAAGCCAGGACTGTCATGGTGCTATTCAATTTAGCAGAAGAGTGGTGATATATGCTAAGATATGGTAAATCATCTCAGGTTTCAGGATAAGGTCACCTTATTCTTATAGTTTTGTTTTTACTGCTGTAGAAGAACATGTCCTAGGAATCATTAACTTACATCACTGGGCAGGATGCGGATCTCATTCTCCCATTATTTTATTGTTTTGGGCATATCTCATACTTATGTTGCATGGTTTTGTTGTTAAGCAGGCCTGTTTTCCACCTCTTCTTCTGTTTTTTTTTTTTGATGGTCTTTTTAAAATACATGCTGTATGCTTAGTTGCTCAGTAGTATCTGACTCTTTGTGACCCCATGGACTGTAGCCCACCAGGCTCCTTTTTCCATGGGTTTTTCAAGCAAGAATACTGGAGTGGGTTGCCATTTCCTCCTCCGGGGGATCTTTACTATTTATTAATTTTTTGGCTGTGCTGGGTCTTCGTTTCTTTTTGACAGCCTTCTCTAGTCGCAGCGAGCAGGGGCCGCTCTCTAGTTGTGGTGGCTTCTCTTGTTGCAGAGCACAGGCAGTGACATTGACATTAGCATCCTTGCCTGAGACTAAGTCTAGGGCATTTTGCAACTAGAGAGAATCCTTATCTAATATACATCCAAATACTGAAAGCACAGGGTGTTAAGAATATGGTTCATGCCATCAACTCCAAACATCCTTGCAGTAGAAGATAAATGTTCATAACCTCCGTTCAGGAACCTGAGTAGTAGGAGATTGACGAAGACTTTTCAATCACATTCACTTACAATGCCAGTAAGTTTTGATTCATCAAAGGTGAAAGTTCAAATTCATCTTTGAGAAGCGGGGACCTTCCTTTATTGACTCTGAAAATATTTCAAGGGCCCTTTGGTTATGCCAAATCAAACCAAAATACTACTGTGGAGTGGATAGGAAAGAAAAAAACTGCTGTGGAAATAATACAACCATTTGTTTTCATTGTATGTAGATTTATCATCTCTGTAATTCATTACACTTGGTGGAAAGCTGGCGTTAAACTTAGATTTTCTTTGTTTTACTGGAAATATGTTCCCAGGTACAGAAATGGCCAATGGCCTATCTCTAGCCCCTGCAAAGGAGAGCCCTGGTTAACGGGTGATCATAATCTGGGCAATCTAGAAGCTGATGCAACTAGTTACCTGTTACACATTTTCTTTTCTGCAGTGTGACTTGGTCCTATTATTATATAAGGCTGAAGCAACATTTTGTGAAATGCTATGCCTGGGAAATATAGGAATATATCTGTGTCCAGACTTGAAAGAAAGTGGTTTGAGGGGAAATTTTTCTGCATGTGTGGAGAACTAGTGATGAGATGAAAAGACTGTCCTACTAGAAATGAGTAGCTGTCCTGACCAAGGCAAGGGGGCGGGGGAGGCAGGGACAGTTTGGATGGAACTGTTGCATCTTTAAGCAACAAGATTATCCTGGGGATAAAAAATGGGGTTTTCTATGAGTAAACAGGATAGGAATTCAGGGAGACTCATCCTAAGGGAAGTGTGATCCCTAGGTTACATTAAAAACGAATTGCTTGATTACCCAGTAGTGGGCCATACATTGGTAGTTTATAGACACCCAAATTTGTCAAGAGAGTTTTATATGAGGGCACAGCAGGTATCAAGTCAATATAACCGCTTAAGGGAGAAATGAGAAAGGTTTCCTTACCTCCCTCCTTCCCTGGCCTCCAAAATGTGATGGGTGCACTAAGGAAAATGCTATGCACTCAGACAGCAAAGGGTTAACTCGCTCCTGGTTTTGCCGTCACCCCATGTGTAACCTTGACTATAGTCTATGACTTCCTACTCATCAGTTTCCTCATCTGCAAAATGAAGTGAAAGGTCATGACTAATATCCTTGTTTTGTCCCATTCCCTCAGTCGATGATGCTGACTATAAGTGGGGATGGGGGGAAAGGCAGTCTTTGCCTCTTGGATGGGAGAAGCATGTCCCCCAGGGAGACTCCAGGGCAGAGATTTCAAACTTAACATTTTACAAAGTTCAGGCAATTAATCTAAATAATAAAATGGCTGGATCTTTCTGGAACTCACAGAGTGACTTTTGTTGTTATTTATGACTAAGCTGGGCTTGTTATTTTCTTTCTTTAAGGCTTATAAAGTAGTTAATAAGCCAGCAAACTCTCGGTTCTTACAATCATCATTGCCCTCATATTGTTCAAGTGCCTTAGCAACCTTGTATCCCAACGCTTGATCTTTACCCTGCACTGCATCTTCATCTTAGGCATCTTGGGATGCTATGGCATGACAGGGATCATACCTGCTCCATGTTGTCAGGCAAGGAAGCTTCCTGACTTCCATTTGAGCAGAGTGATTCAGATCCAGGATCCTACTCTAGGGTCTCCTTTCGATTATTCTGTTACCAACTCTTCTAGCCTCCCCCCCTCCAATTCCCACCAAAAGTCAAAGCCCCACCCAGCGTTTCATGAGGGCAATTTTTGGAGGATACTCTTAGGAGAAGGAAGGAGCAAGTGGGGAAAGTAAACCAGAGAGGAAGGGAAAGCCAACGCAAAGGTGTGTCTTTCAGTTGGTCACCATTATTGGAGACTGGAACTCAAGCCACTGGCATCCTCTGAGAAACCCTAGAGTGCACCTTGGGTTCTTCACTCAAAGGTTGGGAGGGGGCTCAGTTGTCCACCAGCTCCCTCCCCCATTGGTCAGGGGTTGTCTCAGGGTTTGTTCACTCCCTTACATTTTCATACCACCCATGAGTCCCATGGCCCGGCATTAGAGACACACTGGGAAGACAGCAAGAGAAACACAGTGCACGGAGGAAGTTTACATCGTGTGAAGTTTATTGCTGCAACGATGGAAAGAGTAAAAGGGGAGCTGAACATGACAGCCTGGATGGGAGGGGAGTTTGGGGGAAAATAGATTCATGTATATATGTGGCTGAATCCCTTCGCTGTTTGCCTGAAACTATCACAAATATTGTTTATCAAATATACCCCAATACAAAATAAAAGTTTTTAAAAAGTGGAGAAGGGAGCTAAGAAAAAGTATCCAATTCACTGGACTTTGTGGTTGTCTTATTTAGACTTCTTTTGTGCACTTAAAAGAA